>OY997388.1:5584887-6184887 GCA_963921505.1 Phakellia ventilabrum
GGAATATGGGTGGGTGATGTTGTTGCCTAGGAGAACTGTATACCTGAGCATCAATGTGCTTGTAGCGCAATACTACACATAAGTGCAGTTGCTATGTATGGCAATATGAGTTACTGATCATGCCATAAACTGGCATAACAAAAATGCAATCATTGTCTGTGTTTGTGTGCAAACGTGAGACCTTCACACTGACTGTTGTTCCTTTCTTCTCTGTTGGGTTTCCATAGCGACAATCCACCAGCTGAACAGCTGTGTGATGTTCTCGAGGCTGTATTCCTACATGAGCTCAAGAACAGCAAGGTATGTCCTAGATACTCATAATTATGTTTGAACACTGACCGGATATTTAATGGAGTCATCCCTATCATGGGGTATAGTAGTACTCCATTTTTTGTCCTTATGCCTGTGGGTAGCCTGATGCTGTGAAGTGAAGTTTCTTCTGGTGCCCCCACTGACCTAACCTCTTACCCAGGCCTCCCCTCACAGTTGTTTTCACAGCTGTATAGATTAAAATTCATGGCTGTAAAAAAAAAAAACTTGGGGGGAGGCCTGGGTACGAGGCTACCACTACCCCTAAACCTGAGGGGGGGGGATCCCTAGCCTAGTACCCAGGCTTTCCCTTACGTTTTTTTCTGTGCAGCTGTGAAAGAAGGGAAGGCCTGGGTACGAAGCTAAGGGTTCTTCCTTCTGAATTAACCCATTAGAGAGAACTCCTTTGAAGCTTTTGCCTACACGTGCTGTAGGGCTTCCTCGTGCAATCGCCTTCCTTGTAAGCTCTGAACCCTCTTGGAAGCCGTCCTCTCATGTGATGTTCGTTTCCCTGTACTGCACATTCCTGTCATGCCTCAGGCATTTTGAGTAGACATAAACATTATCCTGTTTATGGTGATACTGGACACTGACAGGCTTGACAGGTGCAGTTTCATGGGAAATCCCATCAGATTCTTATAATGGTGAGCGCATGACTACATACAAACCCCCACTAATAACAATGCTGCCCTTGGTAGCCTCATTCACCGGCCAGTCTTCACTCCCAGCTTGTGAACAAAAGCTGGGAATGGAGACTAGACTGCTCAGACTGTGAGCAAGGCTAGCCCCTGGATCAGTACATGATGGTGGCTACCCATGTGGTATAGCTATATGTAGTAGGGGGTTCTCATTGAGGGATGTATGAGCACTCACACGCACACATACACACACACGCACATGGACACACACACACACTCTAGGGAAGATTATGGAGAGAAGCCAGAAAAACCTCCAAGAGTCCACCAGAACCGGTAAGCCTTTTAACAACACATCAATATACATACATAGCAGTACAGCTAGAGACAATACTTTTAACTCCCAATCAATACACATTTGTGTGCCCAAACTTTCACACGAACCCCAGGCTTGAATTAATATAAGCCAGTACAGACAAGACCTAGACCTCATACATCAATAAGAATGATCATTGCCGAGTGCAGCGAGGCCCATAATCACAACTTATGGGCTCAGAATCTCAGCTAGCGTTTATATAATATTTGTAGGTCCGTCCCCCGGGGGGCAAGGCACATGTTCAAGATGACATCTCTGTGATACAAATGGATTCCGAAGAGTAGCTACAAGAGGTGTAGAGTCACTGCTTTCCTTTGTTGCCTGAGAACTGCAGCTGTCCCCACCCACATAAGATTTCACCCCTTCTACCCTACATCACACATGCGAAAATGTACCCCACCTGGCTAGATGCCCTTAGGGCCTAGAAACACGAGGCTAACAAGAGCCCACTCTTGTGGCACAGCTCTGAGTGGAAGTGTTCCCACTCATCTGTACCACATAGCTCGCATAACTGCTGACAGCTGAGTTGTGTCTCCCATTCGAAAGCTACATGTACCTGCCATATATGGCCAACAGCTACGGCAACACCCGAACTGGTCAAATGTTTTTTTACCGTGTTTCGCTTCAAGTCCATGTCATCGTGTTCTCCTGCCTTTAGACCCGCTATTGAGCCGCTGTCACCTGACTGACATGTGATGTGATAAGTAGCCTGTGTACGTATATGCAGGTAATTTGCTGATGTAAGCATTTACGTATGACTCTACAATTTTATAACTACTTTAAGCCTGCTGATGATTAAGTTAACCCTTTCACCGCCAGACTCATTTGTGTACATATAAAAGAGACTTTATGTAAACGCCTAATATTAAAGTGCCACCTAAATTTTATGAGCCTTATAGAAGTCGATAAAAGGAGGAAATTTGTGGTGAAAGGGTTAACTTAATTCAGGAAGGCTGGTATAATATTCTCGAGGATCATCACATTGAGTAGGGAATGGCTCTTGTGTATAAACATTCACATATTTTTTCTCTCTCATACACACACACATACATGCACACATGCATACACACACACACACACACACATGCACACACACACACACACACACAGTCATTCTGGGTGTTTGTAGACCCGCTGGTCTCCGATGAGATCAAGATGCAACTCTATGCCCTCAGAAACTCCGACTCAGACATCAGAAAATGTCGAGTAAGCAACACGTTTGCTTTGTCTTCCTAACAGTCAATAGACCAAGAGCACATTTTTGTGCACTTCTCGATATGCATACACATGTGGCAGTCTTGTGTAGAAATCAAGTATTATTCCGTTGTGTATTTCTATCACGTCACTGCATTCAAAGCGCTGTATCTCTGAATTTCTGTTAAGGGCGGGGCTCGTAAACGCATCAATATCAGACGTGTCTATGCTGCGCCTACATTGCCCTTAGCAGAAGTTCAGATATTCAGCGCTTTGAATGCAGTGACATGATTGAAATACGCATATTCGATTTCTACACAGGACTGTCACATACATGTGTATATGGTAATGTCCTTATCATTTTTTTACTGTTCAAGAACAGGTCTTACATTGTAGAAGATTATCCGTCATCTATTTTTCCTCATCCCCCCCCCATCCCCACCCCTAGTCCTGGGTGAGGCTGATGTTGTCTAAGGGACAAATGATGAGCTTTCTACGGGACCTCCAGAGACACCCCGGCTTGCTGGCGTAAGACCGTAGATTCTCTTAACCAATTTGTTAAGATTACCAGCAGAATTGGGGCTACGATATCGATATGATTAGAATCGGCTTGGATTACATTGAGGGTTTAGAACACAGCAGATCAGAGTTTGCTAATGGACCCTTTACCATTATGATGTAATGGGGGGGGGGGATAAAAGTGAGCACTAAATGGAGAAAATACCCGAAAACATGTGTTAACAAGCATGTTCTTATTTTTCATACAAGAAAACTACTAACATCAAAGCACATGCTCTCATGTATTTTCTCCATTTAGTGCTCACTTTAACCCCCCATTACATCATAATGGTAAAAGGGTCCATTTGTGTTACTCAATGAATTAGTGGGTGTTGTTACTCAATGAATTAGTGGGTGTGTCCTTCCCCCTGCAGGTTCCACTATGGTGGCGATGCCATCTTGAGGGATCCCGAGCAGTCGGAGGTCGTTCTGCAGCTGCTCAAAGGTTTGCAAAAACTGAATACCATAAATTTCTTGGTGTTAAATTAACCCGTCCAAACCGATTCCCCTTCAAATTAACCCCTAGCCTCCCATCATGGTACATGTAGCTACAGCAGTAACTGCGTACCAAGACCATGAACTATCTGCCTCATGGCAGTGTAAGCATAATTCATGCATACACACACACACACACACACACACACACACCCCACACAGGTCTCTTGACCTTCCAACTCGACTATGACTACACCATTGCCCGACTGAACTTCTGGGACCCTCCAGTACTCCAACTTGCCGCCATCTGGTCACCCCCCACCAACATGATGGAGAATAGAGGTAGGTAGAACATTACATCACCATTACATTATTATTCTCATACGTGCATACATATACCAACTGAGCAACCTCCTCGATATACCTCATGTACATGTACAGCTGGTTAACTGGTGTCATCATTATTACATCATAATCACAATTCCACTATCATAATGTCATCATTACATCATAATCAAAATCCACTGTCATGACATCATCATTACATCGTAATCACAATCGACTATCATGATGTCATCATTATGTCATAATCAAAATTGATGTCATCATTATTTGTACCACACTGACAGGTAGTGGAAGGATCAGCCCTCCTGCCTCCGACTTTGACTTTGAGGGGATCTCCATCATCGACCTCGCCTTGAATAAGTACGTACTCAAAACTGTGTTATAATATTACAGACCTTGTTCCCAGGCTCTTATACTCTACACTCATTCTAAACATCATTTAGAGTAAATTTAAGTGGAAACATCGCAACTTCATTTTCGTCAATGTTTTGGAGTTTTTGACGGGTCCATTAAGCGTATCAAAATTTGGCAAAAGCAGTCTGTTAAGTATAGCAATGTTGAGTAATCATTCACGACTTACCTACACATTCCTAACAACATTTAGACGAAATTTAAGTGGAAAGATTAAATTTTCATTTTCATCACTTGTTTTGGAGATTTTGACCGGTCAGCCATCATTAAACGTATCGTAATTTGGCTATTAGGCTTGATTTCAAAACAGCCCGTAAATCTAGTAAATGTTAACGTATCATTTCCACAGGTATTCAAAGCGGAAAGAGTCGCTGGACAGTCTCACGGACAGTCAGCTCATCACCAACGAGCACCTGGAGCAGCTGAGCAACCCCAGTGGTGGTAGCTCCAGCGACCTGGACTCCGAGGCCCCGGTGGGTAGCTATGGCGCCATGCTCAGGAGCTATGCTAGGAGAACCAACTCGGGGAAACCACAGAAAATACCAGGTAAATTATCTGGATACTGTCTGTACGCTGCTCTTGTGCACTAATTGGATAACATGCAATGTTTGGATACTGTCTGTATGTTTCTTGCACACTAATTGGATAACATCATGCAATGTTTGGATACTGTCTGTATGTTTCTTGCACACTAATTGGATACCATCATTCAATGTTTGGATACTGTCTGTATGGTTCTTGCACACTAATTGGATACCATCATGTAGTATTTGGATACTGTTTGTACACTATTTGTGCACTAATATGGATACCATTATGCAATTTTTGGATATTTGTATACTTTTGGATACTCTCTGGATATGATCTACACACTATGCCTATATCATTGTATACCACTACTTTGCCGCTGTGATCCCAGGTATAGCAATTCACGACACCAAGTCGAGGGCCCAGACCTACAGCAGTACCCCCTCAGGGACAAGGGGAGGGGAAGGGGAGGAATCAGAGTTTGCCCTGGCACATTCTCTCAACTACGAGGTGAGATTAGTATTCGTAGGAGTGTGCATTATTACTTGAGGTTCTGTATGCCTGCAATGACAAGGTCATCTAAAGTAGAACACAGTGACTTTTGCGCTAAGTCTTGATCTTGTAGCATAGGATGTTAGCCTCATTCCCAGGCCATCGGCACGTTTCACTTTAGCTACATGTAGCTGTGGACCTGGTACATTTTCTCGTGTGTGTGACAGGTAGGGTAGGATATTGATTATCACGACCCTGCAATAATTATCACGATATTATTGCACAGCACTAGACTTGTAAGGAATGTGTTGTCCCTCTCCTCCGACCCCCAGATCGTGACCCCAGATGGCTCCGTGGTGACCTCAGACAGTTCAGAATCTGTAAGTTACAGTTGCCATAGTGATACATATGTCCTTATCATTCAAGGAATCTAGCGTAACAGAGAGGCTGTGGTCCTTTTTACCAACCGAGTGTATGCTCGACTGATACTAAGATTGCTTTACGTTTCTTCGTGTTTATCTGTCTGTCTGTCTGTCTGCTTGTCTGTCTTTATCTGTCTGTTTATCCGTACTTCTCACATGCCTCGTACTCAGTATACATGTACACTCTCCTCCTCTCCCAGCATCAGACAATGACGGCGCAGCTGACCAAACTGGTGAACGAGAAAGGCCTGGACTCTCAAAGCTACCACTGTGCTGGCTGTCGGAGACCCATCGGCATCAGTAAGTTCCAAATATAAGCCCATCCCTCTGTATAGACTCAACCTAGAGTGCATATGTGGCAGTCCCGGGTAGAAAACGAACATTATTCCGTCGCGTATTTCGATCGCATACGCGTGTTCAAAGCGCTGTATCCCTGAACTTCCGTTAAGGGCGGGGCTCATACGCGCTACGTAGTAGCGTCAATATGTGAGGCTTCTACGTAGATCCTATAATTCTGGCTTGGCTGTCTAACTGAAATCTCCTGCGTGTACTAAGCGCATACCCTCATAAAATAAACTGCAGGAGGTTGAGAAAGATGGCTTAGTGTTTTGCCAACAGGCTATCTTTCTGAGTTGAGCTGCAGGGAGAGACTGGCTTAGGACATAGCTAATATAAATGGCAGTAGGCTTGTTGCTCAAGGTTAGCTATTAAATGTGAAAACTTGGACGACTGTTCACATATTCCTTACTATTCCTCCATTCCTGCAGTCTTTGGTCAGGCCAAGCTGTGCAAGTACAACGGGCAATACTACTGCTTTGACTGTCACCTTGACGATGAGAGAGTTATCCCGGCCAGGGTGCTCTTCAATTGGGACTTCAGGAAACATAAAGTTTCCGTGGCCAGTTGCGAGTTTTTGGACAGTATTGAGTATATGCCAGTTCTGAATATTGAAGAGGTTAACAAAGCTCTCTATGTGTACATTCCTCAGATGGAGGAAGCTTTAGTGAGTTTGGTCTTGGCTAGTGTTACTATTACATCATAGTGATGTAATAACTTTGACTATATTACATCATGGTGATTTGACTTCATTACATCATAATTGAAATTACATATTTCAATGTGTTAATGCAACTTTCCTAGTATTGTAATTGCAGTACTAGTACCAGTTGTGTTGGGAAGGGAAGAAGGATGAGTGGATGAGGGAGAGGAGTTAGTGAGGATGTAATCATGATCGTTTAAACTTTTATTTCTCCAGAAACTGCGGCAGGAGCTATTGCACTTGAAAGACTATCTCCTAACGTGTAAGGACCAGGATGCAGAGGACCAGTTCAGAAGGAGGTGTGTGTGTGTGTGTGTGTGTGTGTGTGTATGCACGCAATGTGGTAAGATTTAGTGGTCCACAGATTTTGTGAGTACGAACTAAACAGTAAACACCCTCGAAAGCTCACAGCCATGAATTTCCTTATAGGCAGCCAGTGTGTGTGTGTGTGTGTGTGTGTGCATTGCTTAATGGATGTGGTTACATCATAGCTTTACTGCAATGATATTTTTCCCTCCACAGGGTAAAATCAGCACATTTCTTTGAGAATGTGCACCTGTACTCTATACATGTAAGTCTGGTAAATTTTTCATGTATGACAGAGTCCCCTTTACAAATGAGTGACTCCTCTCTGGTGATGGTCTGTCGTTTGTTTGCAGGACTTAACGGAGGTTTACAGTGGGACCTTCTGTGAGGGCATCAGAAGGGCAGTCAAGATGGGAAAGAAACATGTCCGACAGTGCACAGTGAGTTTTGTGTCGTGTACATTGGGGTGTGTGTGTGTGCCGATGTTCACCCCCACCAACATTGGTCTGGGGATAAGACTAGTATCTGTTGTGTGTATGTGTGCTTGTCAGAGTGCGTGTCCACTCCTGCGCTCTCTTCATTGCAGCTCTGTTCCCAGAAGGGCTTCATCTGTGAGGTGTGTCACAGCGACCAAGTCATCTACCCCTTTGAGTTAGAAACCACTTTCCAGGTATGTAACCATCCACACATAAAATAGCCAGCAAAAAGTACGCCTACGGTACATACATAGATCTGGGGACAGAATCCATAATAGGTGGGAAAGAAGGGACGTTGGAGGGAGAAAAGATTCTTAGCGTCCTGACTGTCTGTCCTGCAGTGCCCGTCCTGCAGTGCTCTCTTCCACAAAGACTGCCAGACAGCGAAGGCCGACTGCCCAAAGTGCCTCCGGATCCAGAAGAGAAGACAAGCCACCGCAGAAGCAGAAAATGTCAAGTCTACAAACCATGGCCAGTAGCAATTATCAGTCACTCACTCATCATGCATGTAGTCTGAGAATGCAGAATGCTATTATTTTTACAATAGTGTTAAAGTGCATGTGTTTCATTTTTGTACAGTTTAATCATAATTATAATATTTGTCTCATCCAGAATCACGCAGAATTGCTGATTAATGTGCACATGATTTTCACCTGTGCATGCTAAGTGATGTCATTTACTATAATATAGTGAGCTTATAGTGTACCAGAATCTGTCAATCCATGTGCGTACATAGAGGAGCAGTAAAAAAAAAAAGAAGACGCTACAGCGAGAATAAAGGTTTATCGACAACGGGTATGCTCAGCTGATTGTTCGGCCAGTACAAGGCTTTGAGAACAGTACAATGGTCATCACTCTCCTGCTGTCGAATCAGCCTAACCCGTTGTCGATAAACCTTTATTCTTTATTCGCAAGTGTGTATGTTTTTGTTTACTACCACAACTAGCCAAATCATGAGCTACATCAGACTCTTTACAAGTCATGTACATTGTAGCTTCATGCCTGGAGCTTTCTCCTGTGCCAATGGCTGGAGAGCTAGACCCACCCTAGCTCTCCAGCCATTGGCACAGGAGAAAGCTCCAGGCATGAAGCTACAATGTACATGACTTGTAAAGAGTCTGATGTAGCTCATGATTTGGCTAGTTGTGGTAGTAAACAAAAACATACACACTTGCGAATAAAGAATAAAGGTTTATCGACAACGGGTTAGGCTGATTCGACAGCAGGAGAGTGATGACCATTGTACTGTTCTCAAAGCCTTGTACTGGCCGAACAATCAGCTGAGCATTGTAGTAAGGCCCTCTGCACTAGCTATCATAAATATAAATTAAATCTCACTAATAATCCCATGAATATGATTAATTATCTCTCATTCCGCAATAACCATCCTTATTGGCTATTCATTGTACTTTCATACTAGTGTGCAAATGCCCTCGCTTCGCGACGTACGTCCTGGAACCGTGTATGTGCCCTGGGAACCAGACTACTAAGTTATAGGTATGTACATGGAGCTATCTAGATTGCTGAAATTCATCTTGAATTACATTGTTATAATTATTGAGACAGGAATAATAAATGCAAGTATTGTGTGTGTGTGTGTGTGTGTGTGCGTGTGTGCGTGTGTGCGTGTATAACATTAGCTATGAGGATGTGTTTTCCTCTTTTGCAGCTATGTTCCCAGAATGGTTTCAACTGTGAGGTGTGTCACAGTGACAAGTCCTTTGATTTAGAATCTCACTTTTATAAGGTAGCTAGTACGTAGCAACTACATGTAGCTAAAAGAGCATGCATAGCTGCTTAGCCACAATTAGCTACACACACTATGAGAGAAATAAACAGAGAACTAGGAGGTTATAAATTAAAAGAGCACGTAGTAATGGCAATTCCATGCCACATAGCTAGCTATAGCTAAAGCACTGCTTATGGGGAAGCTTGCTATATAGGATGGAGGAAGGGAAGGGGAGTAGGAAAGAGGGTGTATTCTTATCTTCATATGCATCTTCCCACTTGTCTGTCCTACAGTGCCCGTCCTGCAGCTGCAGTGCTCTCTTCCACAAAGACTGCCAGACAGCAAAGGCCGACTGCCCAAAGTGCCTCCGGATTCAGAAGAGAAGGCAGAGGCCGGGTCAGCTGACCAATAACCCTATAGCTAATGGCTAATGGCTAAGCAGCTGTGTAATAGTACAACGTTTAGTTTTATAGTCTGAGTAGCTATAATACATCTCTGCAATGCTACACATGCATGGTTGCAGATTCAATAAAAAAACAACAACAATGTCTATAGCTATATGATACACTCCAACTAGTGAAAAAATTTTGTCTGAGGGGATAAGGTAGCCTCGTTCCCAGACCTACGCCCCAGCTTTTGACGCTTGCAACACGAAAAACGCGCAATTTGTTTTCCATGGTGCAAAAAAAAAGCTGCAGGGTGCATGTGGAGCCTGAAAACGAGGCTAAGGATAAGGTACATTTTACCAAACTGTGTATCAGGTTCATCCTTTTAGATGGCTGCTAACTGAGGTACATGTAGCTATCTGTTGTTGAGCACAGCCTTGGATGAAAAATGCCTGAGTGCTTTTTTTTGTTAATCGATCCAGAATTATGGACACCACTACTTACTCATCTTTGTGGCAAAGAATGGAGCCCATGAAGAAATCCCCCTTGGAAATCCCCTATACTTGTTTACGTAAGCTAATCATCACGGCCCGAGTCAAGCGGAAAATTTAATATGAAGAGGGTACGTGATCGCGGATAGGCACTGCTACTAGGCCTATATGCTATAGCTAACTACTGCAAGTTGAAGTTGGCATAAAGGTCTACGCAGCTGCAGGCGAAATGGCAGGTAAGGATAGTTTGAAACTATCAGGGCATGCCAGTACGGGTTAATGTTTGCGCAGGAGGAAAAAATGGCGCCAGGATTTTACGTACGCGCACGTAGCCTCCTCAGCTTTTATCGTAGGTTTGGACGTCCAAAATTATAATGACGAGGCCTCCCATCCCCCGGGTTTCTTCGAGGCTAGGCTTCGGGCGTCCAAAGCCGCGACGAGAGGACTGAGGCTTTCTCCCGCCAGTCTTGGTTTCGCGGATCGCCACGCCGACATTTAGGGGCTGGGGACCAGACCAATGCGCACAGAATTAAGTAAGTTAGGTACAGCCAACCGAATTTAGCGCTATGCACGCTATACGCGCGGGCCGAGCAGATTTTAGGCAGGTTGGTGAGGTTTAGTCTACGGCCGGCCATTACAAGGCCCATTAGCTTCGTTCCCAGGAGGGCCCGCGCCCGGTATATTACAGTTCGCGCATGCGCGAACAAATTGCTAAATGTACAGAAAAGGGTTAGTAAAAGTATCCGTAAACTATCTCAGTCGCCTGGCGAGGAGTGCTACGGAGCCAGTATGCGTATATAGGCGGAGAACAACTGGGTTTTGACTCTCTCACAGCTGAAATGGGTTCCTAACAAGTCAAGAAGTCAAGAACCCGTAATTTTAATTTTCAATCCACTACAATTATGGTAGCTGTGTTACCACAGAAATTCGGAAGCGCCTCTCTCTCGGCGGTCACTGTGAGTTGCGCGATATTCGATCTTGGATCTGGCCTTCTAGGCTTTTCAGCAGCAAACGGGATCGAAGATTCGAACTACCAATCACTTTCTAAGCATCTACTTTCCGAAAAACCATCACTACAGGCTTGAAAGCATGCTGCCTTCATTTCCAACTTTGTGACACAGAAACATTTGCGGATTCATAAGTGAACGTGACGTGATCATACGCGGATAAAAAACAATAATATCCAAATTCCCAGAATTCTGGGAATTTGAACATTAATTACGTGCATGCACAAGTGTATACCAGGTATGGGGGGGAGGAGGGTCAACAGGTGGTTGAATTAGCATTGCGATCGGTACATAGCTAGATGCACCAAATGCTGGCTAGACCTGGCAACCGCACATGCTTGGCTGGCCGCTGATGAGGAAGTGCCCCCAGCCTTCGTTTCGTGAATTAAGGCACTCTGCACACTTTAACTTCGGTACTTTGTGTAGCTACCAAATAAAATTCTCAATTGGTGATCAATTAAGTACATGTATGTAGGCATGATATATTATACTATACTCAGTGCATGTCTGTACTACCTACATTTAACATTCACACACTGTTGGATTGCTAACCTGGAGAGCAGTCAAGTATAGTTTACTTTGCATGGAATTATATACATGTACATGTCATGTGAGGCTTTCACGGCTTTCTACTTTAATTCCAGCAACACCACAACTCAAAGAACTTGTCAGGCTCCCAGTGGCTTCATCCTGGTACCAATTAGGAATACAGCTAGGCTTAAGTATAAATGATCTTAAAGTCATCCGGAGGGATTATGAGAACGAAGGAGTGCTGGCCTGTCTTACTGAAATGTTTCATCAGTGGCTCAAGTGGGAACCAACATGGAAAGATCTTGTAAAGGCACTGGTAGACTTGGAGGAAGTGAAAGTGGCAGCAGACATTTGCACAAATCATGGTATGCAAGTTTACAGCTAAAACACTATGACTATTACATAATATTTACATTTTCTCTTTCTAGGAATTCCCTTCAAGCATAGCATGCCCAAAGAACTAATGGTGTCAATTCCTACACACAATCTTAAGAAGTTCAAACTGATGACAGATACATCAGGTAAGTGCATTTCATGGCTTAACCTCCCCCCCACTAATCTTTATTACAACCTAACTATTCAAGGAATAGACTTACATGCATTTCCCATACAGTGTATGTGCTCGGCTTCTATTTTACACTATCTGATCCGGCTATCAATAATGCACTAGGAATCTCCTCAACAACCTGCAACTTTGCTATAAATGACAATTCGACTTTTAAGTACTATAGTGCTAGCAAGTCGGCCATTGCTGAACGAGAGGCAATTAATTATATTCATGGGATTATTAATGAGTTCATAGCCTATTAATTTTTCATGACTATCAAACAGGATTAGGGTTAAAAAGCAGTTTTGGGCTAGCTCATTGATTATTCATCAGCCCAACCATTATTATGTATGCCTTACATGTATGGAAATTGATTGGGCGAGCGTGAGTGAGCCCCCCATTAGCGAGTCTCCATTGCTGCTGTATGTACGTATGTGCGTGTGCTATGCATGGTCCGCCTGCCGATTTTTACACATTTTTACACATTTTCCCGCCTATTTTCACACATTTTTACACGGTCCATGGCCAACCACGAACTATTTCCGCATGGTCACACGTATGCGTGCAGTCAAAATGGCCGAATTGAGTGTTTAGAGCGAACTGAATCTTTTGAATCCATACTCGCTCACACTCGCCCCATAATGTTCTGCATTCACCTAGTATTGTGATAAGAGCACACAGTGACCTTAGATTTTTTTCTGCTGGGCCTCAGGCTAACCATCACTGGGCAGTTAGAGCCCTTTTAATATAATATGCTTAGTTCTTGTGGTATGTAACCACACTGCCAATGGCTGAATCGTATAATATAATATGTAAAGATTTGAATTAAAATTTGTAGTAGTAGCTATTGAATAATGTATGTTGTTACGTATATGTAGTATCACGTGCATCATGCTATTGATTGTTCTATTGTTGTACTTGTTCCTTGAGTGGTTGGTATTTATTATATATAGGGTCCTCCAGTAGCAGTGATGAGTATACAGATACAGAGCAGCGAAATGAACCAGAGAGAAGGAATGGTGAAAGCGAGGATAGTACTCAAGAACTAATGGATCCCACCCACCGTCAGCTGTCAAAAAATAGTGCCGATAAGAAAGCAAAGCACTACTTCAGGAAAGTTATGAGAAGAAAAGCGGAACAAGGGAAAGAAATTGCCGAACAGAAAAGAGTTATTGACAAAAAGCAGAAAGAAAATGAAGAACTAACAGTCAGACTTCGAAATGTAACCGCTGAGTTTGAAAGTGAGAGTGCTAAAAAACAGGAAGAAAATGACACTCTAACTGCTGAACTTCAAAAATTGAAAAAAGAACACCTGACTCATCTAGAGGACAAACAAACACAGATTGATGTTCTAAGAGCTGAAGTTCAGGAATTAAAGGAACACACAGCCGATCTAGAAGAGAAAATGAAAGAGAAAGATGAAGAATATTTAACGGATATGCAGCTCATGAAAGGTCAAGTTACGCAGCGTAAGAATGAATGCAAGCGCCTAAGAAATATAAACTCTCAGGCTAAAGACGACATTCGTGATTTGAAATCTCAGGTTACAGAGTTGGAATCTGAGCTCGCTGATATTATGGAGTGGAAAATAAGCATGTTGAAACTAGTTAAAAATATGCCATGCTAATTTAAATGCCAGTATGTTTTTTATATTGTAACTGATATAGCATCAATACCATTTTGTATCCCTCCCTTCAAAATTATGCACATTATACATAGGATACATACTGACTAGATACCAGAAACCCAAATACATTATACAAGTTAAAGTGTTTTCTTCTTGTTTTATACACCGACAGTACATCTTTATCCCTTGCTAACACATTTGCATGCATGTGACATAATATTTTTAGTTATAATATTTTTAGAATCATCGCTCTTGCTCTTGAATGGAGGTCTTACAAGTTCCGCCCACGTCTATGGGTGCGTAGTCAATGGCTCTATGGCAGCAATTAATTTTTGCATCTGTACGCAGGGTATCATTGATCTGCACCTTTGAGCCAAAATTCGAAGTTTTTGGTTCATAATAGATAGTCTATAAACAAATGTATGCATAGTGTACAGCCACAGTGCAAGTAGTATATTACACATTCATAAAGCATACTTTCACGCATAATAATTACAAAGGGGCCATATAATATTAGCTAACACCCCAATTCCTACAAAAACTGTGTCAAATAATTACATGTATTATACTCTCCAATGCCAGTTGTGATGAAAGTATATTAGTATAGGATAGACTACACCCAAGAGTGGATTATGCACCTATGTAACCCACGAGTTTGCGGTTATCCCGAGGCGAAGCCAAGGGATAAATGTGGGTTATTGCCTCTAGTGGTAAGAATAAAAGAGTGTGTTATGAGCCTATATAACCAATACTTTTCAGCCAATCACTTTTATTATAGATGATGTAATGCGCAGAACTATAATCACGGATCCAGTGCATGCGGTAGTATATAGGGAAGGCCCAGAAAAGAAGTGGCTGCCACATTGCCTTGTGTGCAGAATGATATGTTCAAAACTCTGCCATAGATGTACAATGTATATAGTCATAGACCTTTATGAGCCATAGCTACCTGCCATCCTTTAGTGTTTCATCAGTAAAAATTATAGACATGTAGCTACAAAAGGAAACTTTCCATTGACATTGAGGCCTTCAAACTGTAGTTACCCTGCATATGCATAATTACACTATATGTATCACATTCATAAAGTTCACTGGCACTAAATATTAGTTACTATCTTCTTCCTCGACCAGGTACCCCCAAGCAGGCCTCCCCTCGCAGCTTTTTTGCTGCGAAAAAACTGTGAGGGGAGGCCTGGGTACAAGGCTAGACCCACCCTAGCTCTCCAGCCATTGGCACAGGAGAAAGCTCCAGGCATGAAGCTACAATGTACATGACTTGTAAAGAGTCTGATGTAGCTCATGATTTGGCTAGTTGTGGTAGTAAACAAAAACATACACACTTGCGAATAAAGAATAAAGGTTTATCGACAACGGGTTAGGCTGATTCGACAGCAGGAGAGTGATGACCATTGTACTGTTCTCAAAGCCTTGTACTGGCCGAACAATCAGCTGAGCATTGTAGTAAGGCCCTCTGCACTAGCTATCATAAATATAAATTAATTGAGCCCAAATTTGATTCGAAGTTAGCCTCGTCCCCAGGCCACTCCCTAGATATCATGGAGTACCATATGGCACGGGGAAAAAATGGCCGCCCCATATCATGTGTACAAAATCATGTGCTCATAAGTCTGGTAAACCCATAGTATAATGAGCCATACCTGTCATTATCGAGTACTTTCACAACAAACAAGACTGTTACAGTAGGTAGAGAGTATCGATGAAGTACCACATCGGCAAGTCGCTAAACCAGCATCTGTTCATATTCTTTATTCTGATTCTTCAGATGGGCTAGAGCAACAATGACTAAAGCGGTCGTTACTAAAACCCGGGACGGGACGGGACAGCGGCGGGACGTCCCGTCCCGTCCCGGGTACTAAAATACGGGATGTAAATTCGCAATGGACAGCGAAAAACGAGCTGTAGTTTCTGCATATTACCTGAAAACATAGTGTCAGAGGCGCCTTTACTAGCTATGCTTGAGGTAAGGATAGAAAAACCTTGCTTTGCATTTGTTGCTGTCACTTCTATCGGTGCTAGTGCTATAGCTCTCATTTAGCGCGCTTGGACTAAGGGGCGGGGTTTCAGAAGCAAGCTTCAGTCGGACCCTCGTACCATAGATAGTATGTGCACAACTATGATTAATCGGCCTAATATTACTTATCTATGCCTCTGGGGAAATGTTAATTCCTGAACTCCTGGCCTGTATAGACGGTCTTGGTACATGTACGTACATTGCCGATCGATAGATCTACTGCGTGCTATTTGCAGTGCAGTTATTCTTTCGCGCAGATACATGCTAAATTAAAGATTAAAGTTTAACTATTTTTTTACGTAGTGATGTTCCGCCTATGCGCACGCAGCTGTCCCGTATTTTAGTACCCGGGACGGGACGGGATGTCCCGTCGCTGTCCCGTCCCGTCCCGGGTTTTAGTAACGACCACTAAAGCGACTACAATGATTCAAACGCGAAGAAGCGCTACTGGATTTGGGCTAGTGCGCCCACACCATAGCGTTCTCAAACAACTCAAACTGTTCAGCACAGATTCTCAAGCGAGTACTTGCCGCTATACGCCGTTCTGTTCCGTTCCGCGCATTAAGCGATGGTGGTGGTTACTAAAACACGGAACGGGACGGAACGATCGCGGAACGTTCCGTCCCGTTCCGCCTACTAAAACGTTCCGCGTTAGAAGACGGCCCTTGCAGCCTCGTGTTCGATGTGCTTCAGTGAAGAAAAGAAGTGCTCTACTGTGGCGATGGTTACGCCTACACCGGAAACGCAGCCTCGAGCATGCTGCATGGACGAGCTGTTCTGCTTAGACGCTTATAATACTTGGAGTACGCTTTATGACGGACCCAAAGTGAGTTACTGTAGTTACGTTATAATAATAAGAACACTGATACAACTGCTAGACCATTACAGACCATACTAACCTCCATGATGTGCATTAAATGGAGTCTGCAAACCGCTGTAGACAGCCGTCTGCCATTACAATGTTACATACAAGAATGTGTGGGTGTACAGTGGCATTCTCAAGTCGGTAGGCGCTTAGCTACAATTCACATTAGCTGTATTTTGCTGCTCTGCTGTATCTTTAAGCCCCACTGAAAGCTTTGCAGTGCAAAGTGCATTCTGTGTCTGTTACATTATAGGTGCTGTTAGTTTATCATAAATGGGAGCATATTATGTGGATACAGCTAATAACACTCATCTACCCCACACAACCACACCATCTAAACACCATTCACCTTTCTCCTCCCCACAAAAAACAACAGAAACAAGTAACAAAAAAACATTTAAAAAATGAAAGAACATATAGGGATGGAATCCCCAAAAAGCAACCAAACAAGGTAGGAATGGTACCACAATACCCTTACGGATTGTCATCCCTATATCTTTTGCCATTTTTCCAACCTCAACACACACACACACAGACCAATCCCTGCCATGCAACACCAGCCATATCCACAGCCAATAGAATGTGCATGGCAATTGCAGCACTTCACAATGCAACACACATCACCCCCTCACACTACAACTTATCCTCCACATGCAGCAATACACACTCGTAGGCTAGACTACATACATGTACCACTTACCTCACATTCTACACCACAATCCACACCTACAATGACAACTACACTCTTCCACCTGCAACAACACCCTTTCACCTCACCAACAGTTAGTACGGAACACATTTCCAAAAACATTACTCTATTATACCAAAGTACGTTAAAAGAAACCTAATCATCTACACCACAATCTAACATCCTGTCGTCCCATGTAACTAGCACTTAGGTATACTAGTGATACACAGGGATGTCCTCGCTTCACGAGAATTGCTGGGTGTGGCACATGGCATGCAGGTGGCACGCCCATAGCACCCACCCACAAATGAAAAAGGTCAAACGCACACCCACAAAACAAAATGGCTACTTGCTATTATGTGCTTAGAAGACCAGAGGCCGAATCAAGCTTACTGTGATAGTGATCGCTTCCAAGTCTCCCCATTAGGAGTCACAGTTGATAGCGAAGGTAAGTGTTCGCTGTGTGTTTGATAGGCTATACCAGGAGAACTGGCTGGAACAGGTTACGACGAAAAAAGGTCAATCGAACTGGAGTATAGCTTCGCTTTGCTCGGAACTAGTTGCAAAAATGGCAAAAGATATAGGGATGACAATCCGTAAGGGTATTGTGGTACCATTCCTACCTTGTTTGGTTACTTTTTGGGGATTCCATCCCTATGTGTTCTTTCATTTTTAAAAGTGTTTTTTTGTACTTTTAGATATAGTCATAGGCCCTTGTGAGCCATAGCTACCTGTCGTGTTTTTTATCAGTAACAATTATAGACACGTAGCCACAAAAGGAAATCGGCATGAGGCCTTCAAACTGTAGCTATCCTGCATTATGCATTTATCACATTCACAAAGTATAAATCCACTGGCACTATTAGTTATTATCTTCCTCTGCAGTCCTCCACTAGGTACCCTAACCTTGTACCCAGGCCTCCCCTCGCAGCTGTGAAAAAAGCTGCGAGGGGAGGCCTGGGTACAAGGCTAGACCCACCCTAGCTCTCCAGCTACGTGACTTGTAAAGAGTCTGATGTAGCTTATGATTTGGCTAGTTGTGGTAATAAACATGAGCATACAAAAACGTACACACTTGCGAAAATTAATTATTGTACTTGGAAAATGCGTTATACACTATGTAGTGCATCTA
Source organism: Phakellia ventilabrum (assembly GCA_963921505.1). NCBI lineage: Eukaryota > Metazoa > Porifera > Demospongiae > Axinellida > Axinellidae > Phakellia > Phakellia ventilabrum. The sequence continues at coordinate 5,603,449 of OY997388.1, forward strand.
GTCCTTTTTCTTGTGCCCCACGAAAGTGTCCATGGCTGTGTCTGCTCCCAATAAGGTCAGTATCTCGTCATAGGCCCTCTGTGGGAGGAAGCTATGTGTGTGTGTATGTGCATGCATGGTGTGCAATTATACCTGATGTCTAACCTTAAAAATATTGTCAAGCTTTGCAAATGCAGTTTCAGCTCTGATCCTAGCTCCATCCAAAGCTGCTACATACCCCAAAGCTGCTACATACCCCTGGGGGAGGGGCTCCTGTTTGTGACTGGCCATGCCCACTGACACAGTCATAGAGCGTGGGTACACACTTCTGGACAAAAAAATGCAGCAAATATTCCCAAACACGGCTGCACCTAAAAATGACAAATACCTACTCTTCAAAACCAGCTGCCATTTTCAAGCTCCCGTTTCTATGGGGATGCAATACTTCCCACCACCCCCCCCCCCCCCCCCCCTTCCCTCCCTTTTTGACTCACATCCCAAAAACTATTCCACAATATACATGTATAGGCAGGAAATGAATGGAGCAGATGTGATCTCACAAACTAGTACTTATGCACATTTTATATGAGCTCATGGGAGATTGGTTAGGTTTTTTTCATCCACTGAAGGCACCACCTAATAGACCTTTATCTGTATTTTGATCTAATGGTAGCCTCGTTCCCAGGCCTTCACCCCAGCTTTTGTCGCTTGAGCAAGACCCACATAATAATTGGGAATTATATTTTGTCCATGTTTTGTCACACCCGTCTGTCCAGTACTATACCAGTTTTAAAAGTACATGCTGAGACAGCAGTCGCTGTGAACACAGAAGAGACAGCAGCAGGACAGAATGAGAGAGGGAGAGAGGTTGCAAGCTCACCAGTCGCTATAGTAACAATTATGTACACATGTACAAGATATGGCCAGGCTGCAGCCTGACAGAGATAAAATCATTCCCGGGCTCTCATGCATATTTCAAATGTTTCACACTGCAATTTTCCACCTTTTGCTGGAGACAATATTCCAGTGCTCAGCCTGTGGCACAAACAGACTCTGAGGAGTATTACAAGGCCTGGCCTCTTTGTGAATCCAGAATGTCAGAATTTCATCCTCCGATCTGGCATCTCTACAGCCTATGTGTCTCCAAACATCAGATTTCTGTCTCCATTTAGTCTGAGACTCATGGTAGTCTTGGTAGCAGCAAGTTCAGTCTCCCGTTTGTCACGGTCTCTCTCTGTGTTGAGGCTTTCTCTTGTCCTTGTTCCCAGGGCCACATGTGTCTAAGCTCTCAGGCAATCCACAGCCTGCTCCCACAGACTAAAGCACTGAAACAATGTCTCCAGAGGGGTGCACTTGTCTTTCGATCAGTCCCAACCTACTCATTATCAAGTACGTAAATATTGCATGTGCAAAAGCGTGTACACTGCATCTATATTTAGCAGGGTCTGAATGTTTGCACATATCTCCGCTAAAATATTTACATGTACTATTGCAATAATGGAAAAAAATAACACTTAGTACCAGCCAAATCCAACCTCACAGAATAGGTAACCAAAAACTGACTATGTTGACGACATCAACCAAACCCGGTCCAGTAATTCGCATGACACGCCCACTAGACAGGATTATTCAATGGGGGTGGGAAAAATGACGCACGTGGAGCCACCTCCCCTAGGGGGGGTGCGGGGGCATGAGGAAATTTGCGAAATTTATATACTTTGAGGTTGCTTCTGGGTCCCCAAAAATGCTAAAAATTAGCTACATGAGTGTCAATAAAATATAACTTCAAAATCCTGGGGGGGGGGGGGTGGGAGGAGGAGAGCCCCCCCCCCCCAAAACCCTGTGGCTACTGACCTCTTTAGAAATAGAGCTGCGTAGAACACCTTCGGTAGGATCACCAAGAACTGCTTCTCTGCCATGGCTCGAACGGTGCGCTCGACTACCTCTGCCGGCTCCAAGGTCCGACAAATGGCGGGAAAGGCCACTCTGATACCTGGAAAAGTAAATGTTGTCATTGAAATTCCCGTACTACAACTATGTTTCATCCCCAAGTGTGTGCATCTTTGCATAATGTGCCCGCTTTTTAGCCTCAGTCCCAGGATCACTCCTCTAAAAAAACGAGGGAGGAGTGAGCCTGGGACCGAGGCTACCCGAGTTGTGTTTGTTTGCTGACAGTCCAGTGTTATTGGTGAAGGAGACATGCAGACTGAACTGCGCTGGCCTCGTTCCCAGGCCACACCCCTCCCCACGAAAGAGTGCACTTTTTCGTGCGGAGGGGTGTGGCCTGGGAACGAGGCTAGCACTGCGCATTAGTTAATAATGAATGAAAAATTTGGGGCAGAGCTAAAAAATTTGGGCAGGCGGGAATAATAAAAAGTATTTCTATACATGGCCTAATAGAGGTTTGACAATTCACAAATAACTATCACAGCAGAAGTGGGATAATGACAGATTCTTCACTTCTCACTAGCTGCATACATAGTATGTATAAGGTATACCACCAATTCTCACATGTCTTTCGCCATACATGTAGTACAGAGCTGTACTACTAAGAAAAGAGTTAAATTTTATTCACGTAAGAACAAACGTGTTTTGGGATAAGGAATCACATGACATCCGGATCATGCCTACTCGGACATGTGAGACGAACTGACTACCTACACTAGCTGAGGGCCTCTACTTGTCACGTGACTAGCCAATCATTAAATGGCCTTGGTCGACAACCTCTTCAGTTTCACCAAAATGTCTTCATGCGACCCGAGAGTCTCGGGTAAAACGTGATCCTCACATGACTACGTTAGCAACTACTAATTAATAAGTACATACCGACTCGGCCCCTAGCTGATTAAACGACGCTTATCCGTGCAGCTACTGTAGTAGCATCCTTAGGCATCCTTCTTCCCGACCTAAGCCTTGAACGTCATCACTTTTGAGTATCAAATTCTACGGCAGGCTGCGTACAGCGAAACGAATGAAGTTCAGTAACTATTAATAATTGAATTTGTCTAAAATTTCTCGTTGCCTCTAATCATCGGGAGAAAATTTTTATGGTAACAGATATCGCTATCCTTACCTTTGAACATGCCAGTCCTGATGTGGTACGGGCACACACAAGTGACAGTGATGCCTGTTTTCTTAGCGGCCCTGAGCTCGTGGCGCAGGGCCTCAGCAAAGGTGAAGGCGGCAGACTTTGAGGCAGAGTATTCGGTGAGACCAGATAATCCACCGAAGGCCACAACGGAGGCGATAGATACGATGTAGCCGTAGTCGTTTTCGATCATCCAGGGTAGAAAAGCTTTCACCACCTGTAAAATGATATATTTGTTTACAAGTGGGTCGGTGGCTTGTGTAATATATACTTATACAGGAATTTTATCGAGGGGGGGGGGGGGGGGTCACTGCCATAGACTCTGTAGTCAAAACTGTGACCACTGGTCAGTTTTGACTACTTCTTTTGGCAGCTTGACCATTGACCATGCTGATCAGCGCACGATTGAACAAGTGAGCTACACGAGCTCACTTGCCCGCTTCACTCGCCAACGTTAACACGTAACCCAACCCTGAGATTACTCACTGCAAGCCAAAAGTCGTTTCACAGTGATTGACCATATTTCTGAGTGCACTTTGACCCCACCGCTCTGAGCTGCTTTGACCGTTGACCGCTGACCGACTGCGGTCACAGTTGTTCATGGGCATGTGTGTGCAGAAGGCTCACAATCACAAAACAATTAACTAATACTATAAGTTCTCCATACTGTCTCGGTATGAGACTACAGAAACTTTGAGGCTGCTCGGGAGATGCCATTTTTTGGCAATTTGTGGTAGTAAAAAGATTATTTCTTGACCACTTCTGCTGCAGCATAAAAGTTGCCAAAATGGAAACTCATTGCTGCCAAAAGTGGCAATAATTAAATCATTCGTGTAACGGCATATGAAAACATGGCATTGAGTGTCTGAGTTTTGGACACAGGAAGTTATAATTATCCCCATAGTGCAAAGCTATACACAAAAATATCACGAGTTTGTTGCCATGGTATTGCTACGAGTGTGCAGCACAAGTAACAATGCCATAGGAGTGATGTTTTGCGGCATAGCTTTGTACGTAGTATGGTGATAATGACTCCATCATACATACTTCAAACAGTGACTGATTTTAGCTAGCTACGTGACTTGCAGTTGTAATATGGATTTTATCGTATAACTTGTAGTACTGATCATGTGACTTACACTAAAAATACGGCTTTTTTTCAAACATGCGTACCTCTAGGGTTTCCCCATTGACTCCTGTACATTTGTGTGAGTTAGATGTAGGATAACGAGTCTTATTGGACATGAGAAGCCGTCTGTGCTCATAATTTGATAAATCAGGCTCTTAAAGCAAATTAATTGTAATCGGATAGCACCTGATAGTTTTAGGATTCAAGAACCTGCCCACACCATTCACAGGCCCTGTAGCAGCTGTGCCCATGGCTATGCATCGCAGCAGAAAAAAATTAGCTTTCTAATGGTGGTATCCTAATACTAATTGGACACGACTTCTCTGAAGGCCTCATGTCATGCTTTCACATGCCTCTATGCATTTTCAGAGTAGGGTGGAAGTTGCACCAAAAATGGCTCCCATACATATGTCCCTGATGAGATTAACACCACCAAGAACGCAGACCCTTCTCACCCAGAAATGAGCCAGTGCATTCACTCCGAACACCTTCTCCGTCTCGCTATCGACGCTGTCCATGAACTTCTTCCCACTCACGATCCCGGCGTTGTTCACCAAGACAGCTACGTCCCCGACCTCCTCCCGGACCTGGTCCGCCGTGCGATACACCTCCTCCCTTTTGGAGCAGTCGCAGACGTACGCAAACACCTCGTTCCCCATCTCCCGTATTTCGTCGGCCACGGCTTGTACCTGGCATCATAAGCAAGAGAGAATTTGGGTTAGGAATGTAATACTTGGAAGACCAGAGTTACACAGTGGCAGGCCTCCCATGCACAGATTTTGTCCCATAGCTGTGAGGCTGGGCTGGCACAAAGTGTGTGCCCAGTTTTGCGTTTGTCTGTCTGTGTGTCTACACTTATCACGTGTGCAAAAGTTACATCGCGCATTGCTATGCAGCTATAGTCCAGTACTTTGTAGGCCGAGGCTATGCTTAGTAATCGGTCAGGTCAAGCTAAATGCAGCTGTAGAGCAATGTATATTTGTCTAGTATGCAGACATCACTAGAGCCATTGTAGCCTGTCACACAAAAGTTACCACAGACAGGATAGGTAGATAGATAAATAAATAGATAGACAGATACATGGACAGATAGATACACAGATAGATAGATAGACACATAGACAAACAGATGGATGGACAGACAGACAGACAGACTCCCTGAGAGTCTACAAACACTGAAATAACACTGTCAGAATGATTCGTAGCTAGGCTTGAGGAAGTTATGCCAGCACAATATAGGTACAAGACGGTGTAAGGAAATAATCATGCTAGCATTGCATAGCTATGACTTTAACAATAAACGTTTACCTGACCTTGGCTACTAATAATGGAATGCTAATACGTTGCGCATCATTAATGTGAGGGGGCAGACCTATAGCGCTAATTAAGGAATTTTGGAGGTCAAAGTTCTGTAATCTTTGTCTACAAGCCACCTTGTGCCCCCATCAGCTTGTAACATGGCAAAAATGGTACACACCGAATTCCTACACTCTGGAATTTCCTGTAATACAACCCGCAACAGTATGTGTATCATCCATGTAGCAGTACAGTTCATTCCATGATTGGGGCTTAATGACAGCACCAACATTCTGTAGCAGCATGTTGGAGCACATTCTGATGCCGGTTGGAATGGATCACTGATCTAGCAATAATCCAGTGGAGGCATGTAGCACTACACACTCTGAAACAGCAGTGTATTTATTTTGGTGTGTAGTATACCGTACTTTGACCTCCAATTACCAAAATTGTACTATAGGTCAGAGGTTCATTTACCCAAGAGGGGGCAAAAGCACGTTGGAAGATATTTCGGGGCGTCGTGCATATAGTGAGCAGTATTCAATTTTGAAGGGTTGAAATTCCCAAGGGGGGGAGCATGTCACGCCAAAAATGGTCCTACCCAAATGTGGTCCGGCTGCCAAAACTGGTCCCCCCCAGACCACTTTTGGCAGCCAAAAGTGGTCCCACTTGCCAAAAATGGCCCCCCCTTCAAAATTACTGAACATGCATTATATCACTGTAAGACAACTTCTGGCAGCCAAAATGGTCACCCCTGACCATCCAAAATGACTATAAGACTACTTCTGGCAGCCCCCATCCAAAATGACTATCAAAGTAGTCCCCCTTCACAAAGAATACCCCCTCCCCTACAAGGCATATATATATGTTGTATCAATGTAAGTCACAATAATATTGAAACTGTTAGTCCAAGTTCCATAATATTCATACACCAACAAAATGTGTACTCATATAGTTCACGTACATATTACCATACATGACCTAAGTGCAACTAGTACAATACCACGGACTCCCCCTGTTCCTGGCTACCTGTGGTACAGACACACACAAGGGAAAATGAAACCACCTACTGCATCCACTACATTCGATCATGTCCACCTCTGGAATTTCTGGCATGCGGCAGGAACAATGTATTTCGATGATGTCTTCACTCTTGATCCGACCTGCACTTCGTCTGGTCTTCTTAACTGGGAACATTGTCATCTCACCAAGCTCCAGGCACCTCACCAGATGACGCACACATACCTGACCTCCACAACCTGAATTTGAACAGCAGTGGAGAATATGCAGAACTTTAACTTTAGGGTAGCGCTTTCGAGTCATGTAGTCGTAGACCTCCTCTATCAGGTCTCCTGCTGCCTCGTCTCCATCGCTGAAAGACTCCTTGGCGTCCATAATCGTACTTTGACACGTTAGGTGGCATTATCGTTGCGCGCTTGACACTTATACTTGGCAGGACCACTTTTGGTACGGGCGGACCAATAATGGCGGGAAAATCAGTCCGGGGGGACCAATTTTTGTCGCCAAAAATGGTCCCCCCGGACCGAAATTTTCGTGACAGGCACAAAGTTTCCAAGGGCCCCCCACCCCCTAAATGAAGCCCTGTAGGTCCTTTTTCCTGGCTCGTCCCAACATGTCCATTATTTTGAGGTTTCACTGTATATTCTACTTCAAAATTTGTATTTCATGCCCACCTGGATACTATAAGTCCAACACACATGAACACACCTTTTCCTCATTAATGTCCCAGAGCACAAGGGTCCCCCCACATTCGGCCAACTTTAACGCCAGCAGCCGTCCCACCCCCTGGCCAGCTCCAGTCACCAGACTAACATCAGCACTGAAGTCAGGGAATTTGTGGGAACAGCAGAGGAAACTTAAGAGGTAGCGGACAAGCCCCCAGATGGTGAAGAAAAGTATCTTCAGAATGCTAATGATGCACTTGAAAAAAAAATACATGCTGCTGTTCACTTTCTGCTGTTTTTTTAATTGTCAGTGATCCAGTTGTACAAAGGTGAAGGCTGTTGATCTAGTGGGTGTCTTGGCACGAGAATACTGTCGATCCTTGACGCGGAAAACTTCCGCAACCTTGCAGAAGTGGGTACTTATTGGAAAACGCACTAAATTTTTAATGCGGCCCAACGCGCGCGCCGCCGCTAGGTTTGGGTGTTCCCATTTTGTGATCTGTGCTTGTGCATGAGACCGGTAAAAGCTTATCAATAGCTAGTGTGACGTGAGTGTTCCGCTGCTGTCGTTCCAGCTAACAGTACTTCAGCTTCCACCTTGGAAGGAAGCAGGAAGGCTGGGAAATCTACTGCGGTCTGTACAGGGTAACTGCTACTCCGGTGTCCGTGGAACATTACAGTAAGAAGAGGTAGACGTTGTCTTTATTGATTGACCTCCCGAAACGTGAGTGCCATGTGCAGCTATATGTGGGCAATGCCAAGGGTAGGGCTAGCCTGTAAGCTCGCTTGGTGCCCATGACACCATTTTTAACTGGCAACGAGGGTGTTGTATACTCAGATACTAAACGTACGCCCGTAGTCGTTAGATGAAAGGCATATAATTAGCAGGCCTGACCCCTCCATTGTCATTAACCGAAAAGGCGGGGAGTAGTTCATTTGGGCCTAGGAGAAAACAGCAAAGTTCTCAAAGGACCCTGAAAGCGACAGAGGAGACCTGTTCCTGTATTCATAATTCCTTGAATTATTTCCTACTAGAGATGCCAGATACTTAGAATTTCAGGCGCCGTAATTGGTTTATGATTTCCCTGGAACTATTAGACAATAGAATCATAAATAGTCAGGTATACTATTTATACTAGAATGAAATGTAGCGTTGCAATAGAAGGATGGCTAGGTATAGCAGTCTACAATCACTGGACTGGACTAGTGGACTAGAGTACTGGACCAATATGAATTGCCTCTTTCTCTATACTAAAGTTTCTTGAAAGTGTCCGTTTACTTATTTTAACTCTGTACCTTGCCTCATCATGCCTAAGCTATGGGTGTCTTTATACCACAAGGAGCAGGTCAAAGGTCACATGCATAGACTAGAGATAAGACAGCTCAGCAGGCATGAAGCAAGTCTGCAGCAAGTTACAGAGTTAAGAGCTGCTGTAGTATATAGAACATGGCGCCGGCCATTCTTTTTAGGCCAGTCCAGTAATCTAGTCCTGTCTAGTTATTAGGTATTGCTGTCTTACTGCGTTAAGATGGAGACTAGCCGGGGGGGGAATGCTTTAACGGATGGGATATGGATTATCTGATATGCCTCCAACTGTTGTACTCTTACAAGAGCAAAGGAACTATCTCTTTTACTGTGCCTCTTCCTGTCACCTTACACCACTGTCACAAAGGCCCCTATATAGGAAAATGTGTTATTGATGTATTTTCTGTTACGTAAGTAGATTGTGTTTGATAAAGTATAGAAGCTGGCAGGGCTTTGCATGCTATTAATAGAAGTAGGTTGCTGTTACCAAAATTGGTTACGATATCTGTCCAGCTATTATTTGTGCGTGTGTAACATTCCTGACAAATTTATCAGAACCCAAACATTGCTCTGGAAGCGGGCCATTGTAGTACTAATTGAAACTCTTGCTCTCATGCTTTGCACTCCAGGTCAAAACAGAACCCATACTAAGGAACTGGGCCCTTGTGCTGTATAAATAAAATCACGGGACGTCCTGAAATTGGAATCAAGTCTACAAAGTTTGGTGTGTTTTTGGAATCACAATCAGAAAATCTCTGCGTGTATCTACGAAGTTGGAGCATCTACAAGTTCTGTTTTTTGTTGAGTCGGAGCAATGACGGCCATCACAAGTCCAATAACGATGACTGATGAGATCCCAGCTGCAAGAAGATGGCGGACAATGCAGCAGAAGGCTTTTCCCATGAACGGCGACTCATCGCAAAGAGACAGCGATCCTCAACCCGATTACATTCCCATTGGCCGTGGCAACAAGAGCGACAACGCCATGGAACAGAACGAGGCCAATTTCTTCAATTCATTCCATCAGCCTAGTCTGTCGAAAAGAAAAAAGCTGTTATCCGGCGAGTCGAGAGTACCTTGCACACCATGGAGAACTAAAGACTACACTTGTGACCCACCTGGCCTGCATGAGGAGATCATCGACTTCTATGAGTACGCAAGGCCGAGACCTTCGGAGTTCAGAATGCGGAGAGAAGTGGTCATGCGTGTCACGCACATCATTTTGAGCAAGTGGCCAAATGCAAGGGTGGAGTGCTTCGGGAGTTTCTGCACGGGGCTCTTTCTCCCGACTAGCGACATCGACCTGGTAGTTTTTGGCAGCTGGAGAAAATTGCCGCTTTTCTCTCTGGAGGAAGCGTTCAGAATGGCAGACATAGCGGTGGAGGGCTCAATTCTGGTGCTTGACAAGACCGTGGTTCCCATCATAAAATTCATCGACAAAATGACAGAGGTGAAGGTCGACATCAGTTTCAATCACGACTCTGGGATCAAGAGTGCCTTCATCATCAACTCGTTCATGCAGCAGTATCCCGTTCTCGCCAAGCTGGTCATGGTACTGAAGCAGTTCCTCACGCAGCGGCAACTCAACGAGGTATACTATGGCGGCATCAGCTCGTACAGTCTGATTCTCCTACTGGTCAGTTTCCTACAAGTACATCCCAGGCAAGGGGCGGCCAATAGCGATGCAAATCTCGGCGTGCTCTTAATAGAGTTCTTTGAGCTCTACGGTAGGCACTTCAATTACATGAAGACAGGCATCAGTGTGATGGATGGTGGTAGCTACTTTCCGAAAGATGAAAATCCGCAGGACGACAATGCTTTCCTCTACATTCAGGATCCCGTCAACTACGGAGACAACGCAAGCAGAGGTTGCTTCGGCATGTGGCAGGTGAAGCAAGCGTTCGAGTCGGCCTTCTTGAGACTGAATCAAGCTGTGATCACCAGAGAGAACCCCACCCCCAAGAAAGAGTCCCTCCTGAGTCTGGTGATCAACATCTCAAAAGAAGTCGACGAATACCGGAACTGGGTCGACAGCAACTGGCCCACCCCTCCCCTCTCTCCGCCCACCACGCCCACTCACCCTTTCCTCATGCCCATGGTCCCTTTTCTGCACAACGCCCTCCCCTACATGCCTCCTCCCCCCATACCACAGTTCATTGCTCAAAACTCTAGAGGCAGCTCCAATGTTGATGTGACTGGTACTGTAACTCGGTCCCCGTCTCAATCAATACCAAACGATACCCCATCAAGTAGTAGTGCCTCTACTGAAAAAATTCCTAGCACATAGCACCAATTTTTTTTTTGTATTCATTTTTTCTCCCTCTGTTTTACTTCTACTCTCACAGCCTTAAGGCATACATGTATGTACCTCTTCAAGTATGTCACAGCTTTGGTGATATGGTGTATCATGACGAAAATCTGTCTCCTCCCTCCTGTCATGCGTACGTAAGGTGTACACTCTTCTGTCGTTTCATTTCGCTGTACGGTTTCACCGATTCCAAACTCTTGCTTTGTATCTAACGGCTACTCTAGTCTGTGACTGTTCCCTTGTCTTGCGTTCGTTTGCTATTCATTCGTCCTTCATTTTGAGCCCTTAGTCAACGTGAAATCACTATACAAGCAAAATGGTTTGTATCTGAAAATATTTGTACCGTCAAAATCCATTGTTTTTTCACTGTTCATTTGCACAGCTGTATCATATAGTATAGTATGCTGTGGAAAACCTCTTCAGAATATTATACATAGAACTTTTTTCAATAATTATTCACTGGTAAATTTTGTGTCAAACTTGTGTACTTTGTACGTTTTAGTTGGTGCATTTTATTTATCAGTGTACAAAAAAAAAAATGTCCAAACTGTAATGATGTTATGCATATCATATATGGCACGTGTGCGTGACGCAAATGGTTTTGCTATAGCAACCATTGTATTGGAATTTCTGGCATGCGTAGATGAATAACCGGTTTTACTTGTTTGCCTCGCTCGCGAACAGCTGATTAGCCGGAAAAGCAGGATTAAAAGCAGCCGTTGCAATCGGCCACCATTTTACAATGACAACGACCGTCTAGTTGTCTTGTCTTGAAAATGCCTAGAGATTGTTTTACCGTATTGTCTACGAAGAGATAGCACAAGCTGTCTCATGGCGTCGTCGAGGAAGAAGGAGCGGTTTCTGTGTGGAGTCGTGGAAGGTAAACAACTTATAAAACCACAAAAATTTGATGGTCTTAATTTGAAGGCGTACATATTTGCATTGGACATAGTTGAGTGGGCCCAGGTATTATCACTCATAAACGCTTAAGAAGCCCGGCTAATGGGCTGGCATGCTATAAAAAATTGGCTCCATATTTATTCATTACTCTTTTGCAGGGTTCTATGGTAGGCCATGGACCATGGAACAGAGGCTAGATCTGTTTTTGCGGTGAGTTTTGTGAAATGACAGTTGCTCAAGTATTGTAGCCTCGCCCCCAGGCTCTACCCTTGAAAAATAAGATTTTGATGTTTCAAGGGGAGAGCCTGAGGATGAGGCAAATTTTTGTAGTTAACTTACCATAATTTGTACTGATTTTATAGCAAGTACATGTATACACAACACACTTGTCACTCTCAAAAGTATATGCTCAAACGTCTTACGCCCACATTTATTCCTCACTGATATAGGACCCGTTACATCCCAATGAAGCCACGGGGCTTCCAAAGGATGTAACAGACCTTATATCCCACTAAGCAGTCAGCCTAACTAGAGCTGCAAAAGAAAAACGTCAAGAACTGCGGGACAAACTAGAGCTTGGTAGAAGCTTGAAAGGCGCAATGCTGATGCGGCTATTATAGCAAGCATCAAGACGCAGGCTTTCCTACCAGCAAGCATGAAGGACTGCTAATAGCTGTTAGCTAGCCTGCGCAAGGAAAGGGTCTATGAATACGGGATAGGTCGGACACCACTCGTCGCTGAAACTAACCGTATCTGCGGCATATGCGCACCGCAACCGTCCATTGCGTTGATTGGCTATGAAGAGAAAAAAATACAACAACATCCTGCCTGGGCTTTCCCAGCCGCAAGCCCTACTACGATTTTTAATCCGCACAGCACCCGGGGTATATCAGTGGGTAAAAACCTGCAGTACTGAAATCTGATTGCTCAGAAAGATATGTGTGTCTGAATTACATGTTCATGTGGGTATAGATCAAGTTCAGAGTGTTGGGGGGGGGGGGGGGGGGGTCATATGTGCTGTGTAGAAGCACGAGGCCTCTGCACAGCACGTATGAGCCCCACCCTTAACGAAAGTTCACAGATACAACACTTTAAACGTGGTGACGCAATCGAAATACGTGACGGAATAGTGTTCGTTTTCTACTCAGGACTGCCACATACATGTATGCCTATTCTTAATTTCTAAATTTGCATGCGGGTTGGTCTGGAGGAGGCTCAGACTTATGCCTCAAGCTCTGCACTGTATTTACTCTTACTCACTGTACACACTCCCCGCTTACCTACCAACAGCATGTCACGCTGGGGCATGAACTCCTACCTCTACGCCCCCAAGGACGACGACAAGCACCGAGCCAACTGGAGGGAGCTCTATACGCTGGAGGAAGCCGACGAGCTCTCGCAGCTCATCCGAGAGGCCTCCTCCAGGGGCGTGGACTTCATCTATGCCATTTCGCCCGGGATAGACATCACTTTCTCCAAGAACAGCGAGGTTGCCCTGCTCAAAAGAAAGTTAGATCAGGTATGCAAGAGAGTAAATCATTCCCTCGAGAATTGAGGTACAGCTTGATAGAGAAAGCTATTAAAAGCAGCCAAACAGCAGTTGTGTACATGTTATGCCCAATTAGGGCTGTAATCTGATCTGTTTACTTTTGTGGTATTCAAACAGCAGCAGTTTGTGCATGCTGCAATTTTCAAATTTTGATGCATGTAGTATGTACTTGTAAATTAGTCACTTCCTACAGTAGAATGTCTGAGTAGGGCACACTGCTGATTTCAAAATGGTGTGCAAGCTAAATACGTTCAGTATAGGTGGTACCGTTTCCCCTCCACTTAGTTACGTAGTTGTGAGAATTAGACAGTGGGCGTGTCCAGGTGTTTAGGTATGCAGGGTTCACATTATCAGTGAGGGTTATCTAGTATCCTGATTACTGGGGGTATCCTCATTCCAAGGGTCAGGTATGGTCTGGGTAGAAAACAAAACATTCTATCGCGTAGTAGTAGCTGGTAATGTGAGCTCACTTGCGTTTTTACTTCACTGCTGCAGGTGACATCGCTGGGTTGCAAGTCGTTTGCTGTTCTCTTTGATGACATCGACTGCGACATGTGTCCGGCAGATGCCAAGGTCTTTCCTTCCTTTGCCCACGCACAAGTCACTGTCACAAACGATGTGTACTCCCATCTGGGCCATCCGGAGGTGTTCTTGTTCTGTCCAACAGGTGTGTGTGTGTGTGTGTGTGTGTGTTCAAGGAGTGCTTTTAGTACAGTGTAATAAGAGAAAGGGTGTGGGCAAGCGTGGAACTTTGAGAATCTTTGGTATGTCGAATTTGACATGTTGTTGAATTGGGGGGGGGGGATTTGCCATGTCTCTGGCCCACTGTTAGGCATGCATCTAGTATAGTTTGCTTTTACCAGACCTTATTCTTTCCAACAATTTTCAATCATTGCACTGATTATGCTTAAGAACCTACACGTTGTTCCATTCTGTCTGTTCCCCGGCATGTGCTGTCCACATTGACGCTTTTGGACGGTGTCTGGAGGTTTAGTAATTGTAGCTGCTCAGCAGAGGAATGTAAAACTACATGTAACTTCACCCCTAAGTTTCTCTTGCCTGCTCTCAGAAGTTCTTGAATCGTAGACTGCTATAGACTACTACTAAAGCCATGGCTCCACTTCTTACCAAAGTCTGAGCAATTGTACTCTCACTGCTCCCGTAAAACTACCCAATTATTCCCTAATTATGCCTGATTCTGTATGCCAGAAAATGGATGCATACCTATACCTGCTATCCCTCGCTTCGTTACTTCCCTCCCTCCCCTCCCCTCCCCCCCAGAATACTGTGCCACAAGGGCTGCTCCCAGTGTGAAGGAGTCCCAGTACCTGAAGCACCTTGGGGAGGAGTTGCATCCGACTATCGACGTCATGTGGACGGGTACGTTTGCAGTCTGAGTGGCTTCTTAGAGCATGCAGGATGGCCTCATTCCCAGGCTCTCCTAACCCCATGCAGAACGGAACGGGAGAGCCTGGTATATTTTGTGATGTAATTGTATGAAAACAGAACATCATCACGTGCAATAGACATGAGAGATAGTAGCTGCACTGTATCTGTGTGTTTGCTGGAAGTGCTGGGTGTCAGACAAAGGCTGCATGAGACAAGAAGCTTGAAGGAGAGTGTGCTAGCTGTTGTGTCTATTGCACATGATTTTACATCCTGTTTTCATGTAGTTTTATGTCACAAAGTATACTGGGCTTTCCGTTCCGTTCTGAGCCTGAGAGTGAGGCCAAGGCTAAGGAATATGAAATCCAAATGTCATACATGTACGTGAATGCCTTTGGTAATAGCCACGACTTGTGTAAGATTATGACTGAAGGGACGCTCTGTCACTGGCAAGTAATTAACCCATGTGAGAGTTCCTCTTTAGCTAATGGTGCTGATTGAATCATAGTGGTGGAGGCTAATCAGTGAAAACTGTAGTCCAAAGTCTTCAATGGCCTAATATGGTAATCTTCCTTCAGAACTTTCCGAATTCCTTTCGGTTTTGAGACGACCCTGGCAGTTTAGTCTGCCTCCTGTGTGTATGGGGCCCAAGTCGTAGAACTGCAAATCAACCATTATGCCTGAGCTGAGAATAGTGACTTCAATTTCGATGTCTGAAACTGCAGCCTTAAAAGCTAAAAGTGTAGCTATGATTTCAACGGCGTCAGTTTCTTATTTTGGGAGAATTTACAATGGTGAATATAGCGCTTTCTACACAATGAATGCATGCAGTGACAACTTTCTTGCGCCTGTACCTTCTTCAGCCTCTGTGCTTTAGCTTCAGTGCTGCATTGGTCTTGTGGCCCCACGCCTACAGGAAATAATTTTCCACTAATTGCATTCCTAGAGCAGTAATTACGCACAAGCGTGAGATCTCCACCCATACTACACAAGTGTTTGTTTGCCTCACATCTCAGGAAGTAGCACTAACTAACTAACCATTGCTGATAACTAACTAACCAGAATCTCTCCTCCTTCACACCAGGCCCAAAAGTGATCTCCAAGAACATCCCCATCTCTTCCATCGACGACCTCTCCCAGGTCCTCCAGCGACCCCCCATCATCTGGGACAACCTCCACGCCAACGATTATGACCAACGGAGGCTCTTCCTGGGGCCCTACGTGGGACGCTCCGTCTCCCTCCTCCCGAGACTCAACGGAGTGCTCACTAACCCCAACTGTGAGTACGGAGCCAATTACATCGCCGTGCATACGCTGGCGCAGTGGAGCCGGTGTGCCAACACCCTCTCCAAGAGACCCTCCCCCACTAGACAGGCCATGCAACTGGAAGTGGAAGGTTTGTGCTTAGTGTTTGAAGTTTTCTGTGCTTGTTATAGCATGTAGGTAGCCCTGCTTTACTGCTCAACAGTAGAGTGTGTGCCATAAATTTAATACCCAGGTTCTCCACCCTGTTTTAGATACATGCCTCCTCTCATTAAAACAGGTTCCACTGAATCGGACTCTTCTGTTGATCAGGAAGCCGTGAAAGTCTGGGGCTCTCCGCCCGGCACCACCACCGTTGACATGGACAGTGAACTGGAGGAACTCCACCCCTATAAGCCCGCCCAGGCACTCGAAGTGGCCCTAAAGGAATGGATTCTGGAGTTCAAATTGTCCCGACGAAAACCAGAGCATTACCACCCGGCCAAGGACATCATTTCGGTGATCAAGGCCGTGGAAGGAGATGAGAACGGTGAAGCGTCTGTCTCGGGAGTTGATAGTGTTGATGCACGGAGGAACCTTACACCGGTGGGCTATTATAAGAATTACTGGATACTGCGTTTGTGTGGGTATCCACACACACACACACACACACACACACACGCACTCGCTCACACACACACACACACACACTTACTCACACACATTCACACACACACACACACTTACTCACACACATCCACACACACACACACTTACTCACACACATCCACACACACACACACACACAGGTCTCGATAGTTCACGAAGAACCAGAGCTGGACCTAGAAGAGGGCATAGCCACCCCCGTCTCGGCCAATCCCTTCACCATGGAGGACCTGCGCCTCCTAGTGGACTACTTTTACCTCCCTCATCAGCATGGGAAGAAGGCTATGCACATCCTAGAGGAGTTCTGCTGGCTCAAAGAGAAGGCACCAGGTCAGGCTAGCGTGCTGGACTGATCTTCATATTGGTCATGTATTCCTTTGTGTTAGCCTCGTTTCCAGGCCCATGTGCGCGTTTCGCTTTAGTGCAGCTGTGGGCCTGATACTTTTTCTCCCGTGCGTGACACGGAGGGTAGAAGGGTGGTAGAAGGGTAAAATTTTGTGTGGCCGAGGATAACTGCAGTTCTCTGACAATGAAGGAAGGCAGTGAATCTACACTTTTTGGAGCTACTCTTCTGAGCCCATTTGTACCACAGACCAAGCGCTGAAACACTGTTACCAGTAAACGGTAGAGAAGCGCAACAGAACAGTCTTTTGAGCGGCCCTGCCCATGCGCAATTATGTAAGTTAAAATCGCGTGAGAAAAGTACAGTGTGAAACACGCAGAGAGTCTGGGGACGAGGCTACCCTTGTGTCTAATGGGATTCAAGGTAGGCCCTCACTTAAGTCGGGCTACCACTACACTACTCGATCTCTACTGATCACATCACAATGCACTATTTCTTTCCCTGTTGCTAATACATTTACATATAGGGTACGAAGCCCTGAAGGCCAATGGGAAACTTCGAATTGGAAAGAGCGACGACCGGGGCAGCAGTGGAAGTGAGAGTGCTAAGGTGCCGGGTGTGGAGCGGGACGGAATGAGGAGTGACGGGGAGATCTCGGAAGGCGGTGTGGATGAGGACATGACCACGGCAGAGGTGGGCGTAGCTCAGTAGTGCCCAATCAAAATGTTCTCACATAAGAGTTCTGTCGGCTAACTGGAAGTGCACCACAAAATTACTGAGTCAGCACTGTTGCTGAAAGCTGTGCAAAATGAGTCAAGCTGATCCCTTCCACAGCTGCAGTTGCCTAGGACTGACCTGTTGCTTCAGCTGAATGAAAAATATGAAATATCAATCGTTCTCATTCACAATTATATTGACCAGTACACTCATTCACAATATTGACCAGTACAAGAGAAGATGTGCACGTATTATTTCTAAGACCATCATTTTCATTCTTGTGCAGGTGAACCACTGGTGTGAAAGAGCCCAACGGTTCCACGACTCCTGTGAAGGCGTGAGCCAGATGTGTGCTCGGCTGACAGCCGTCCCCAATCGCCCGCTTCTCTACGATATCTACCAGTACATGTGGGATGCCAAGGAGACGACTATGCTTCTGGACTCCTACATCGCATGGCTCGGTATACCGCTCTAATATAAGCCCACCTTGTCGTATGGGTCCACCCAATCAATTTGGTGAATAGACCCCTTTTCCGCTGTGATGTAATGGGGGGAAAGTAGGCTCTAAATGGAGAAAATACATGAAAACATGTCAGTCTCAGTGAGGCGGATATGTCTTTGTGATGGTACAAAATAGTACCTTTGCAAAAGGGTTAATTCACGTGATAACGTAACATCGTTAAACATTCTTGGGGCAAGAAATCACATGACTTTGGGGTCACGCCTACTCTGACATATTCGCCAAACTGGTTTTGGCAACTTTTGAGGCAGCTCAAAAGTGTTCATTTTTGCGAACTTTTGACGGCCTCAGAGTTGCCAGAAATTGATCAAAAACACAGCTCAATTGAGGTAGCTACATGTACCTCCTCTGGCAGGGCCGGGCTTGGTAAATTTTCTAAAAGCCCACTCCCTAGCTGTCGTATATAGCTACATGTATGAGAGCACAGTTCAAAGATTGCTTCCACCTCTCCAGAGGCCGGCGGTTCCGAAGAAGACCCAGAACACGAACCCCACATGCCCAAGGGAGGCATCACGGCAGAAATGCAGGTACAGTGGGCTGGTCAGGTTGATGGTGGTGGATGGGGTATAATATGGGTGATTAAACTCTGTGGTGGCCGTATTGCTGTTCAAGCCAACTTCACATACATGTACCGCAAAATTTTGACATGCGAAGTTGTTGGACAGTAATGTACTATAATTAAGGTACTCATTTTCGTGGGACAAATTTCACTGTCAAATTCTCTATCGGCGCAAGTATTTAGATCATAATTTCATGATTTTGGAAAGCTGATGTAAGGGAATATCACATAAGAATTTGCTCCCCATGAAAATTTTTACCCGTGTACGGAATATAATTATTATCATGACATTTATTAAAGGTATATGTGACCGTCAGTGAGAAAAATACTAATCTTTATGACACATCGATAAACAATAATTTTGACACCGCACAATATAACAATCTACAATTGCAGTGTAATGAGCTTTGCTTCATGTCTCCGTCCCATTATTTAGAGTTACTGTAAAAGAGGGCTGTCTGTCCACCCGTTTTTCCTTCAAAATTACACATTACAGAAAAAGTGAACGTTTCAAAATTGATTGTGGTATGTTTTCTCATAGATGGTCACAGGTCATATAATTCACATTGGCAAGAGCACATTCTAGGGGCGGGGTTTGACATGCAAAGGGACGTTTGTACACGTATGCCCCAGTTCTGCGAAACCAGGAAGAATAATATCAGCAGGACTGCTCTAAATTCTACTGACAACTTCTCTAGCTTACCACGTACCAGCTGTGTGTATAAATTTTGCTATGGTATAGCGTAAGTGGCCCATTCTCGCGCAGTTTTTGTACCCGGGTCCACTGCTTCAAAACGGAACGGCGTATGAACTTCGAACTTTCGCTGCTGCATTGAGTCTATAACGATACTATTCATATTAAGAGATCGTGGACTGAAACGCATATTCTCCAAACTGACGCGGTCAAACACAAGGCGCCTCATATGCCAATTGTCGCGCACGAGTACCTAATGTCGCTTACCGTACTTTCTGCTAATACCAAATGTCGCGCAGTTCCAATTGTTGCTGACTGTGCAGATTTCGTTCCGGGTCCACAGCTTCAAAACGGAACTGAGTATGAACTTCAAACTTTTACAGTTACATCATCTCACATATGGCCTATGTCATCTCTTCAGAATTTATAGCTTGCTTTAGATTTCGTTCGGCTAACACTATCAATACCTTACATATAAATATCGGGGCATACGTACGTGGCTCCCCTATCCCTGTTAAAGACCGCCCCGTGTGCTTTGGTGAGTGTGATCGGTAATGTGTAGATGGTTTTTATTACACGGTGACACAAGTCATGTCGTGCTTTTAAATTTCGCCATTAATACGCGTGTCATAAGTGGTAGCGAATATCGTACAGCACAGATCTTCATTGCTGCTTTTGATTGCGCTTGCTTTCACAGTTGCTAGCTTTAGTCTCCTGCTGTTGGACTGTACCGTAACAGTCACGGCTGCTGTCTCGCAGAGTCTCTTTCTGACTGACTGCAGTAGTGTGGTCAAAGCTATGTTATACCTCTGATGAAGGCACTATAGCGTCTCTACACATGGCCTTGCTCTCAAGCTCTCTCATACGAGGCCTTCACTTTTATTGTGGTTTTCGTGTATCAGTTATGTAATCTGAGATTCCTTTCGTGGAACATTCAGAACATATTTTTGGTGATAAAATTCAGTCCCCACGTGCGATATATCAGTTATTAATGCCAACTAATATCACGTATTCGTAAATGATGACTGAGTGACACTGCGTAAAAACCATCCTTTGTTCACCAAAAATGTTACATTGTGTTGGTCAACTGTGAACCGCTGATTCACTAACGGGTTTCGGGTTTTCTCTCCATTTTTCTCCCCTCCCATTTTATGTTTGTTCTATATAGCACGCGATGTATAACCTCTGTGACTGTGTGCCGATTTACAACCTGGATACTCCATTCTAGATTTAGTTTATGGTCAGAAACACAACATTTTTTGTCTGGGCTAGCACCAGCTCTTGTGTGTTTTCCCCTTTTAATCGGGGCCCCTAGGCTTGAGGTGGGTTTTAATTAGGTTAGGGTGGGCATTAATTGGGATGGTCAGTTCAAGGAAATGTTGTGTTGTTTCACCACAAGTACTTTGAAATGGAATGTGAGCTGCCGTCTGAGGTAACATTGACTTGCGATTGCAGAGACTTTTAAACTCATCATAAACAATGTATCATGTATACATGTCAATATTCAAGCAAGTCAGTTATGTAATTTTTCCACCAATTGTCCCACAAATCACTTGTATGATGTTGTAAGCAGTGCATTCATTTTAAGTTGTAACTAGACTTTGTCAACATGTACCATCAACGTAATGTTACAGTGTGTTGTCATTTTTTTTACCTGTTGAATTATGTAAATAAATAAAAAAAATTCTTGTATACTGTACACATCATGTATATATGATGTAAAAGTGATGTAATAATTGGATGCCATAGGTATAAGTTGTGTAATGTACATGCATCATCTGGCATTATTATTTCAGGTGCTTTTGAGCCCCTCGTTCGTATTGATACTATGTGCACTCATTGTAATGTTCCTTTTTTTGTAAAAGGCAAATTTGGAACACATTAGTCATTACATTTTACTGACCAAGAATCTGCTGGTCTAAAGGTTTAATTAATTAAAGAGGTGCTCCCATATTTTCTCGTTCCCAGGCTCTCTTTTTTCGTACTGCAAGTGACAAAAGCTGGGCAGAGGCCTGGAAACGAGACTTGTGGAAGACCGGAAATCACGTGTAAACGTGCTAAGGTGTATATATGCTGACCTTATTCTCTCGAACCTATTATTTTCCCGTTTTACCAAAATGTCCTCACGTGATTCGAGAGGTTCGGGTCTGAGCGTGATCCTCACATGACTACATTCGCAACTACTGATTAATAATTACATACAGACTCTACCCCTAGCTGGTTAGACGATGAGTAGCTACTGTAGTACCTAGCTTTGGAATCCTTCTTGTCGACCTAGGCCTCGATTATCATCGAACCTCAGCGGCAGGCTATGCGTACCGCATATTTGGACATTTTGGTGAAACCGTTTCAAGCAATGGCTGCCGGTATAGGTCTGTAAATGGGGTCAAAGACAGTATCCCCACGGTCTATTAACCATCTGGGTGAAGGTTGACCACGATATTATTGCCTTCGTGGTATTATTTCAATAATCTCATAGCTATTGTAGAGCTAATGGTAAACTCCTATTTGAAACAATGAAATTATTTTGATATTTCACTCTTCTTGATATTTCACTGTTGCTATGTGAAATTTCACTGTTGCTATGTGAAATTTCACTGCTGTTGGGAGCTATAAGATTAACATGTGATGGCATGGTTTGGAGTGAAATTTGGGATAAATCATACGAGTAATGTACCAAGGATGGGGTTAAATTACACTCGCCTCGTGTAATTTAACCCCATCCTTGGTACATTACTCGTATGATTTATCCCAAATTTCACTCCAAACCATGCTATTACATATACTAATCGAGAGCATTTGCGATGTTAATTATCACAACCTTCCAATATCACGATATTATCGAAGTATTGCAACAGGTATAAAACAAGTTAGGCTGTCTCCACTAAGCAATTTACTTATAGTGAAAATGCTGACCACGTTACACTTCCAGTTAGCAGCTATAACTTACCAGAACAGGGCTACCGTCGCTACCTGCCACTCTCTCGCTGGACAAAACTTAGGCTAGCTTGCCAGTAGGTTCTGTTGTGCTGGTAGACTATACAGTTGCATAGTGACGAATGATGTGTAAAATTTGTGCACGTGGACTCGAAACGTTAGGACCGGCCAGACATGCATGAAAAAATGACCGGAGTAATGCAGCCATAACGTCACCTACTATAGCGGCGAAAGTCGTGGTTGTCCGTAACCCATTCTGAAGCGAACGGGTTTTAGCAATCGGTGCATACTGTTATGCACATGGACGCACACATACACCACATGCATACGCATACAAATGCACCCACACATATACACACAAACATGCATACATACATACACACACACACACACACACACAGCGACTGCTCCCTCCGCTGGACAGTGCCGACAAGCTGTTCTCCAACAGGAAACCACCCAAGACCCCCTCTCCGGACATTTTCACCATCAGGCCCTACCGACCAGAAGATAAGGTCAGAGGTCATTGTACGTACATGTACATGTAATTTCAATTTAATGGTCAGGAGCCCAAGACAGAGCCCACCAAATAGAACCGTTGCCCCTAGCAACCCAAGTTTTAAGTAGCAAAGGTTCTATCTACCCCCCTCCCCTTCCCTTTCTTCCCCTCAGGCTCTGGTCTACCGTACCTGCTTGGAGACGGGGGACAGTGGAGAGGATGCTTCTGTGCTCTTCCCTAACCATCCCGAGCTGCTGGGAGAAAGGTGAGGGCACCACTCCGTGCTAGCTGCTAATTTCATTCCCATACTCACTGGTCCAGGAGTGTGACACATGTAACGGTATCTGCCAAACTCCCTCCCTCCCTCCCTCCCTCATTTCATCCATCCTTTCTCCTCCCTCCAGGTTCGTGGGTCCCTACATAACTCTCAGTCCGAACCTTTCCTTTGTTTTGGAAGACTCGCAAGGTGTGTGTGGCTACGTCCTTGCGGCTCTGAACTCCTCCGAGTTCTACAATCTCTTCAAAAGAGAGTGGCTCCCATCTGTGGCCGAGAAGTACCCTAGCCCACCAGTTACCACTGATGGCACAGGGGTGACCACTGAACAAGTTAGCGAATAGCAGTGCGCACAATGTCTGTGACGTTACTTTGAGCTGTAAGTGACTGGCAAGCAGCTTCATGTACCGACATACTTCTTGGGGTCCTTGGTTTAATTCTTGGCTGCTCACCTACCAGTGAGGGCATGCGGCTAGACCAGCTACTGGCAGTCTGAGCATGAGACTAGGCGAGTCTGGGCATGAGAGTTGACCAGCTGCTGCCAGTCTGGGCGTGAGACTAGACCAGGAGCTGCCAGTCTGGGCATGAGACTAGATCAGCTTCTGGCAGTCTGGGCATGAGATTAGACCAGCTGCTGCCAGTCTGGGCATGAGACTAGACCAGTTGCTACCAGTCTGGAGATGTGTCTCATGACATGTACAGTAGAGGCACTTTTAGGCAGAGGTCCCATGTATCATAAGTTAATTTCTTTTATCACTTCTAAATAGGAGTTGCTCAAGGAGCTTCACGATCCTCACTTTTTCCTGCCAGCGACTCTGCAGAGGGACTTCCCCTCCCACCTCCACATCGACCTCATGCGGAGGGCACAGGGCCAGGGCATTGGAGGGAGGATGATCAAGACCATACTGGCTGCACTCAAGGCTAAAGGTGAGCCCTCTATCACTTGACTCACTCTGCTAGGTTTTGTAAATCGAGTCTCACGCACACTAATACTGAAAAAATTGCATGAGACCTATATTATATAATATTATGTGTTTTGTAAATAATTATAATGGCCGTGTGTATAATGGCCATTGGTGGTAGTAAAAGAGTTATCACATGAACTCACCTGCGGTGATGTAAGAATTAGGTAATGTGATAACTCAGCCTGAGTAAGTCCCAAGTATAAGTGTTTGTTTTGTTGGGGTTTTTTGGTGCAGGTTCCCATGGCGTCCATCTCGAGATGAGTGCCCACAACAAGAGAGCTCTGAAATTTTACCTCAAGCTGGGGTTCAAGGTGTTGGATTTCGATGATGACCCCCAGACAGGGAACCCCCCAGAGGATATTCTCATTTTGGGCAGAGTACTGTAGTGACCCCACCGCAATGGAATCATTTGTCTTTAATTATATTCAGCACACAGATGGCAATTACTGGTATTATTAATTTTGTACTATACTTGAGATGTTCAGAAAGTACGTATACTGTACAGGTTCTCCCAAAATCTATTGTTTGAGCAAATTGTAGTGTTTTCCTCTGTGTAGCCTGTCTGTCACCAAAGCACACCTTTCTTCTTACAGCTTGGGTTCAAGGTGAATGGATTTTGATGATACTCCCCCCCCCCCCCCTCCCCAGGCATAGCTATACTGCATGTAGGAACCCCTCTCAGGGGATTTTGGGACCCTAGCTTAGGTATATTTACTGAGTGTTATGTAATATTGCATAACGTACCCTATTAATATGCTTTGTGCACAATATTGTTTAGTCCTTGTCTCATTCCCAGGCCATGTGGGGGGGGGTGAGGGTAATATATAATGTGCCATACTTTCTGTGATTTATCAGATCTTATTAAGCTATTCAGTTTTCAGCTGAATAGCTTAATAAGATCTGATAAATCGGGGGGGGGGGGTAATATATAATGTGCCATACTTTCTGTGATTTATCAGATCTTATTAAGCTATTCAGTTTTCAGCTGAATAGCTTAATAAGATCTGATAAATCGGGGGGGGGGGGGGGTAATATATAATGTGCCATACTTTCTGTGATTTATCACACCTTATTAAGCTATTCAGTTTTCAGCAAAGCCTACAATTCTCGTAGCTAGTAAGATCCGTTTTCCTCAATGTAGCCTGCTTGTTGCGGGACCTTTCCACAGCATTCTGACTCTGTTTAGCTCCAAACCGTCTTGTATAAGGAACTTCTACTGAGATTGGCTCAGGATTTCATCAACCTCCTGATGTATTCTTGTAGCAAAAAAAAAAAGATCAAAACTTGAAATACATTTCTTTTGCATAGCCAGCTTTTGTGAGGTAGTTTATCATGTCCTTATCGAAAGATTTTGTTCCACAAATGAGCACCATGTTCCTCATATTTGGACTGGGCATTTCCTTGCGCACCAGGTCACTGTCAACCCGCCCAAAGTGCACCTTGTCACCGTATCTTATCATCCCCGGGTTTTCTGCTAAAGATAGCTGTGTTGTCTTACTCAGTGCATAGAGCACAGTGAAGTTCCAGTATGAGGCAAACTCATCTAGCTCCTCCTTCATTAAGATGTCGTCTTGGCTCCGACAGCCGTAGACCAGGTGGAGAAATGTGTTCTCATCGTCGTTTTCGACCACTGCCCTGATAATCTGGATCATCGGGGCTATACCAGTTCCACACGCCAGCATGCTGATCCGATCATAC
Organism: Phakellia ventilabrum; assembly: GCA_963921505.1. Taxonomy (NCBI): domain Eukaryota; kingdom Metazoa; phylum Porifera; class Demospongiae; order Axinellida; family Axinellidae; genus Phakellia; species Phakellia ventilabrum. Next base: position 5,629,185 of record OY997388.1, read on the forward strand.
TGCATAAGATAGATAGAGAGCATAACTTTAAATTTGAGATTGTGATGTCAAGAAGGCACAAAGCATATGCTTAATATGTCGTACACTAGTTTAAATCGGCAAATTTAAATTTTGGCAATAATAAGGTAGAGTAGATGTTTTCGCTGTACATGTACCTTCGAGAATTCTGCTGAGTTTACCTTATTTGGAGTGTATACAAAGTCCCCAAATGGGCCTCTCCACTCGGCCATGCTGCCCACTTGCCACTGTTTCACATGGCCAGACATCCTGCCATCGTCATAGCTCTGTAATCATTGGAAAACGTCAGCTTTATGATCTGTTGACCACACCCCCTAATACACAATGTAATACTGACACCTTATGTGCCCAAGCCTATAATATGCTACACGTACAACTGACCTTGATAAGTACACCAAAGGAGCCTCTCTGGTCTAAAGGAGTTATGGGTGTGTACTGCCGGGTTAGAGGGCGGCCATCAGACCCACGAACCCTACAGACATGAGACAAGTCGAGTTCCAGTGTAAAGTATAAAGTTAGTTAGTCTAGCTCGCTAGACTCCCCCACAAAAAACGAGGGAAAAGTAAAAGAGACAGTCTGCCAAGATGGAATCACACGTACTACACAATACTCAAGCACTCCTTTTATAATATTATTCTAAAAACCAGAGTATGGCCATCCCGTACAAACAAGACATTCCGAAGTAAATTAAGAGCACACTCTAACTACACAAGAAGTGTTATCACCAGCAGTAATAACTCAAAGTTAATTTACTAGCTTAGACGAAGTTACAGTTACAGTTGCATACCTCAACACAGCATGCTGTCCGGATTGTAGTCCCAGCTTTTGTCCAGGTGGGAGAGTAAAGGTGAATATGAGGGAGTCTGCTGTGAGCCTCTTCACTCTCTCTACAGCGAATGTCCGATACTCTGAGGGAGACAGAGCCACCGCTATGCCAGAATCGACTCCTTCCTCTTGTGTTTTCAGCTTCGACTTTCTCCATTTGGCTCTCTCTTGTGGCGTCATTGCCTTCAGTCTACTCCATTCTTGAAATTCCTCGTGGTAGATGTCAAGCACGCAGGGAATGCATCCAGTACCACAGCAGTCACTCGGCAGTGGCTCTTCAGGAGGTTCCGGTAGATAGCTCAAGTCTTCCTCATCCAGTGTGCCAATGTGTCTTGTTGCTTCTTCAGCCATGGCTGTGGCTGTGCTGTATTGTATAGTGTCCCGACTCTGCAGCTAGCTACTTTTATAATATCGCAACTATATAAAGTATAAATTATGAATCATAAGGGAAAAGGTACACCAGAGTTGGGACTTGTTAAAATTTTTACTAAATTTTTTAGTAGTGTTTTCTCACGACCTGCTGTTTGGTTCTCTCGACCGGATCCACTCCCAGTAGTAGGCAAGTCCACCAGGACATGCCCTCCTCACAGCCTCGCTTCTCTACTGCTCCTGGCTCTTCCTCGCGGGCTCGCTTCCTGTTTGCCCCTGAAACAAAACAGCTGCTGGTAGTACCACTAGGTCCGTCACGACCGTTTTGGCGACTTTGCAGTTCTTGTGCTTCTGTCTGCCCCCCGGCGCTCATTGTTCCGGAGCGGCAATCCATCTCTTCGGGTTCGGGGCCATTGGGCTTCTGTAGAGTAGTACTACTATTGCACTCCATTTTACCGCGCCATTGTTTATATGAGGTCCGAGGGGTGGGGCTAGAGGCTAGAAGGCGGTGCTTGTCGTTAGCTGCACGCAAATAATCTCGCGAGACTAGAACGTAAAAACTGACCCTTCTGCCCTTTCAAGAATGCCGGACAAAACTGAAGAGGAGCAGAAGCTACCCAGCACTCCAAAGAAAGGCGTGCCAGTTGTGGAGGTAGAAGTTCTGCCCCCATGTAAACTAAGCAGGCTGTACAAATTTTATGTAGTTTTGGTGTTAGGGATCTGAAATTGTAGCAGTGTAGTTTGGTTAGATGGTTAACTCAAAGAGGTGTTTAAAGAGAGGTGCATAAAGTCAGCGTCACTCATGTCCTCAATTTAATTTGCTACTGGGACTCTGTATATGTAACAAATAGCTGGAGCTATGATACAGTATTCTTCTTTGCCCCAGGTTGCTGTGGGTGGATGTGCCATCCAGTCCGTGGTGGTGTACCGTGATCGGGCAGAGGTGAAGCGTATTGTGCCTGCCAGTCTTGCGGCAGGGGAGAATGAGGTCATTGTTACTGGCCTCGCCGAGTGTGTGGACAAGAACTCCGTCAGGTATCACTGGCGGTCTCATTCCTGATTTTAAAAGTCCTGGGAATGAGACTATAGAAATAGATTGAGGGGACTGGGAATGAGACTATAGAACACGTGCACGCACACACACACACACACACACACACACACACACACACAGGGTGGAAGGTCAGGGTGCGGCAGTGATAACAGACGTGATCTACTCAAGTGAAACAGAGCCCGAGGCAGGAAAGGGTGGGGCCTCCTCCAGCAGCAAGGCGGAGTACGAGGGACTGCAGGCTGAGATCCAAGAGAGAGAAGGGGAGCTAAAACGGCTTCGGTTCAAGGATGAGGTGCTTGGACGACAAAGGACACTGCTCGTTCAGTTTGCCAGCCACATCTCAAAGGGACGCTCAGGGAAGGTAAGTTGACTTCACCTAATAAAGGACCACCGCATACACAACATCCACCGGACACACACACACACACACACACACATATTCCCATGTCAGGGTGAAGGTGAGAATGTTGGTCTGATGGTGGAGGAGGAGAGGGTTGCCAGTGTGTTGGCATTCTTTGAGCGCTATGAGGAGAGGGTGGCCTCGCTGGACAAGCGTACCATGGAGGTCCAGCAAGATATCAAAAAAATGGAGGAAAAGATCAAGGTACTCCGAAGCAATGCTGAGAAGATCAACCCTGAGGCAAAGGTCGTCTCCAAGGAAACCATCCGGTCAGTTGCCCACGACTCCAGGCTCACATGCATGTTTCACTTTAGCTGTCTGTGGGCCAAACTATCAAATTTAAGACCTGATTACAAAAAAATCCATAACTGACGCACGTTACTCACCCACACATCCTTCCTCTTCCCAGCTCTCTCCGTGTCGGTCTTGAGGCGAGGGAGGCCACAGACGTCACTCTGGTGGTGTCCTACGTGGTCTCCAACGCCTCCTGGGCCTCCGCCTATGATGTCAGGGTCTTCTCCAAGAACAAGGCCATGAAGGTAGGCCAAGCCAGACCCTACTAACTCTAACTCAACCTAATGCTGACACTAGTCGCTAATGCTGAGCTGTCTGTACTTACTATAACTTTAAGTAGTGTTATAGAATTAGCTCAGTTTGTCAGGTGTAGTGCGATGAGCCGGAGATAGCTTGTCAGCTTAGTAAACTTGCAGAATAAAATGCAGATTGGCAGTCTCAATTCACAGACACACATACACACACACACACACACACACACTCCCAGGTGCAGTACTATGGTCTGATCAAGCAGTCAACGGGGGAGGACTGGGAGAATGCCAACATCTCCCTCTCCACCGCCCAACCCAGCATCGGAGGCTCTGCCCCCTCCCTCTCCACACGACTCATACGCTTTAAGAGGCCACGACCCAAGATTGTGAGACCTTACACAAACATTTTATGTCACACACACACACACACACACACACACACACACACTCATATACTCATACACTCCACACAGATAAGGCCTTATGATCTGGGATATGGTGGACAGGAACGATTTCGAAGTCTTGCTCGAGCACCAGCTGGTGCACAAGCTTATGATGATACTTTAGAGCGAGGAGAAAGGCTAGAGCTGTTGGAAGAACAAAGTGAAAGTCTCATGTTGAGTGCAGTTTCTTTTTCAAAATCTGCCAAGAAGAAAGGAGGAGGTTTTGGGTTTGGGTTTGGAGTGGGGAGTGCTCGTCGTTCCTCTTACTCCCCTCCCCCCTCCCCACCCCCACCTGCACTGGACATCGATGTCGCTAAGGTAACTGTTGACTTCGCATGTGAATACATCAAAGCTATCAAGTGATTGTTTACTCATTACAAGACCTAGCTTGTTACCATCATGTGACATCTGGTGATCTTGTCCAAATGTCACATGGTCAATCATGTGACCTTACTAGTGATGTCATTTGACTTTGCTGGTGAGTCATGTGATGTCTTGTGATTTCACTACAGGTGAGCAGTGGCCTATTCAACACCACCTATGCTATCCCCAGGACCACCTCAATCCCAGCAGACAACACAGAACACAAGGTCAGTGGACTAGGCTTGCCCACATTATGCTAGCATAATTTCGACCATAATAGGTGTCGTGTGACAATGCCAGCATAATAGGTTGAAATGTAAACATAGCTTCCAGTAGTAACTCACGACCGTATATGGAAGAGCTACCTGGCTACTAGTAACTGAGTGAGTACAGGCATGGCACAGTATTCAACTATGGATAATCCAATGAATTGCTCTTGAGAGTATCTCTTACAATTCTGTACATCACTAATTTGTACGTTTGCACTTTTTGAGGAATTCTTATTCACAAATTCTCCAGCATAACTGAAGCAGAATCTAAGCATAATAGGCAAATTTTATGAGAATTGCTAGTAACCATAATAGGCTAATCTTTTAGAGCAGTAGACAGAAGCCTCATGGACTAATGTGCCACATTGCTCCAAGCTTAAAGAGTAGAATTGACAGTTTTTTTTTCTTAACCTACTTTGGATATCAGTACATTTGCATGCAACATTGCTAAGCTTCCTTCCAGAGATATGTCAGTCAATATCTACCACACAGATGTGTTTAACTTTTTGTACAGAAGTCATTCTCGTAGTACACGAAGAGTTCATGTCCTCCCTCTCGGTCCCCTCAGGTGACGGTGGCTCTGGTGGACCTGGAGCCGGAGTTCCACTCCTCCTCGGTGCCCCGCCTCTCTCCCCACTCCTTCCTACAGGCCACTGCCAGGAACACCTCCCCCTACACCATGCTGGCCGGACCAGCCAACATCTTCCTCGACAACAACTTCATCGCCAAGGTGATAACATGTGTCTACTTGTACATGTGTGTGCATGCATGTTCAGAAATTTGAGATGGAGAATATAACAAGCCCTACTACTGGAGCCCCTGGGCTGAGGAGTGGAAGGTATAGTTGCTAAGTAACAGTGTACCTCCCTACCAAACTTGCCTTGGACAATTTTCAGCCAATAATATAATAAACAATATTTAGCAACTTAGTGCATTAGTCTTTAGAACTGTTACCAAGATACAGTGTACACTCTTTGTGTTCCTTCCCATTCTGCAGTCTGAGCTCTCGGACGTCTCCCCAAACGAGGAGTTCACCACCTCCCTGGGCGTTGACCAATCGGTTCGCATCACTGCCCGTCCGGTGGGTGTCGTCCATGGCAACACTGGAGTACTGACCAAGAACAAGCTGGTCACGTACACCCACACCTTTGTGGTCAAGAACACAAAGACAGACACCGTCAGTGTGCAGGTCTCAGAGCAGGTGCCACTCAGCACAGACGACAGGATTAAGGTGCCAATAATATTGTCAATGAAACCTTTGGAGTTTTTGCACATTAATTTTTCTGAGGCTTATAGAAATATTTGGAATACAGAGCATGGCTAAAATCGTAGATGTAATGGGTTAAGGGACACCGATAGCTAGACTTTCATACCCGAGTCTTAGTTCGGGAGGGTCTGGGAATTGGAATGTTTCTAGAAGTGGAGAGAATGGCATGGTAATAGTGCTGGTGCAAGCCCCCAATTCCGTGCCATTCTAGATTTGTTGAGTTTGTTTCTAAGTGGTGAGCTTGTACATATGCTGCTAGGCCTGTATGAAATGTACATTTACTAACCTTCTCCTTTCTAGAGAACCAATCAGATCACTGCCGATATCTCCCTCCCTGCAGGTTAACATCCTTGAGCCGGAGCTGAAGAAGCAGAATATTCGCTGGCTCCTCCCCTTTGGCTACGCCCTCCTCAACGACAGCAACAACGTGGAGTGGCATGCATCTCTGGCCCCTGAGACTGAGGTGGAGCTGAGGCTGGTCTACTCTGTGGAGTACCCCCTTCAGGACGACGTGCAGGGACTGCCCAAGTCTTGAGTGGGCTATCAGATCAGAGCTGATTTATAATGACAGCATCAGTTGGGTTGTGATAGACCACTATTATAGAGCTAGGTGTGCGTAATGCTGGGAAAATTACTGTTTTATCAATCCCCTTTCCATAATAATAATATACTCATGTTGCTGCCGTAGCGCTTACGCCATTGACCACGCACCCACAGACGCAGGCGGAGCTTGTAAGACCTCCAGTCAGAGGACAAGAGCAAGAACAACCAGATACCACACAATCCTGATCACCATACAATTCCTTCTTCCTAGTCTCCCATATCAATAATACAAAGCTCTTAACTAGCTTTAATAATGCTTTAAAATCATCCCTGTTCCAATTCTCAAATCCTAAAATAAAACTTGCCTTATTAAAATTATCAAGTGTACTAAACTCCCCAAACCTCCCCCCCAATAGATTTTCTAATTCTACCATGAAATTATTTCTAATGCTGTCATATGCTGGACACTCCCAGAGAACATGTACCACACTCTCACATTCACCCCTGCATAATTTACACTGCCTATCCTCATTTTTACCCCTATGTCTTCCTAACTCTTCATTCAGACCGTTCGTACCTGACCGAAACTTAAACAATAATCTTGTACCCGGATCACCTACCCCCTGCAAATAATTCTTGAATTCTATTTCCTTACAGAAAGACTTGTACAGATTCAACTTAACTTTAGTATTCAAGCTGTCATTAAAGTCCTTGTATTCTCTATCCCTCAACGCTTCGTCTACCGTATCTAAAAACAAATTAATATTATCTGCAGCTAATACCTCTTGGCTATCTAAATCTAACTGCAGCAGCAATTCATTAATTACTTTCATCCAAGTTTTCCTTTGCCTACCTCTACATGGTTTCACTTCCCACTCAGCATCTAATAGTACTCTAGGATACCGCTCATTATCCAACTTATTGACTTTATACCACCACTTAAGTTTGCTTCTATCCCTCCTCCCTTTCAAGGACTCTAACCCCATATCTCCCCTTACCGCTTCATTACACGTTTTGGAAGAGCAGCCAAGTATCTTCTTAGCTGCTCCTAGCTGAATGGATTCTAAGGAAGCTGTCTGCCGTTTATTACAAGCCCACACTTCACTACCGTATTCTAAAGTAGGACGAAGTACTGAAACTAACAATAATCTCCTTGCAACGGTACTGATATTTCTATTACTGACAAACCGGTGCAAACGATTAAGCTTTTTCTTCCCATTATCAATTACTTTCTGTACATGACTATCCCATGACCCATTCTCAGCAAATTCAATCCCCAAGTAACAGTAACTTACAACCCTTGGAATTACGTTATCTCCCCATTTCCACGCACACATATCTGTAATAGCCACCTTAGAAAATACCACAACAGCACTCTTTTTGATGTTAGATTTCAACCTCCATTTGTTACAAAACCCTTGTACTACATTAATCAACTTTTGTAAATCCTCCGCATTAGTAGTTAAACCAACAAAATCATCTGCAAACATTAGTCCCCCAACCTTAACATCATTCTTAATGATTATACCAAGCCCAGCTTTCTCAACCTCATCTAGTAACTGATTAATAAAAATGGAAAATAGGATAGGCGATAGACTACAACCCTGTGCTACCCCCTGGCTTATATCAAATGGTTTGGATTTTTCCCCCTCCAGTAAAACAGCACTCTCTGTAATGTCATACATCTTCTTAATAACTCTCCACATCCTACCCCTAACACCCAATTCCCACAACCTAAACCATAAACCATCGTGCCAAACCGTATCAAAAGCCTTCTGGATGTCTAAGAAAAAAGCATAAGTGTATTTTCCTTCTCTTATTCTGCCTTGTATGATCTCGTTCAAAGTATAGACATTATCAACACAACTTCTTTTCGCTCTAAAACCTGCCTGCCCCTCATGAAGAGCCTTTTCCGATTCTAATCTTATTACCAAGCGATTATTTAAAATCTTACAAAACAGTTTACCAACAACGTTCAATAGAGTAATGCCTCTGTAATTACCTGGATCCTCAACATCACCTTTCTTATACAAACTAACAATTAATCCTTGCCTCCATTGTTTAGGAATACCCTCTTCTGTCCAGACTACTTCATATAAAGCTTTCAACAGATTCGCCATTCCAGAGCCACCATACTTAAAAAGCTCCCCAACTAAGCCATCATTACCTCCAGTTTTGTTATTCTTTAGACTTTTCAAACACTTTTTAATTTCGGCATAACTTATATCCCTGTCTAAAACCTTATCCTTCCGTGCACTAGACATCTCGCTGTACCCTGTCACCTTATTCTCTACATGCTCTCTCCAGCTACCATCAAACTGATCATCTACTGATGCTGTACCCAGCTTACCGTAATGCTCATGTAGAACTTCAAGCTTCCCCTTTGTACTGGTTACGCATGAACCTGAACTACTCCTTAATGAAGCAATGCTCTTACGACTACCCTTTGAAGTCCTGCCAACAAATGCCCAAAATTCCTTCTTGTTTACATCAAAATCTTTATTAGCCTTTTCTATCACCTCATTCCAACTATCTAACTTCTTCTTACGTACCAATTCCTTGATTTCTGAACGTAACTTGTAATACTGTCCCCATTTATCTTCCCTACCACTCTGAATCTCTTTGTAAACCTGTCTTCTTAACCTAATCTTATCTTTAATCTCTTCATCCCACCACCTCGCTGCTTTGCCACACACTATCACCTTTTCCCCAATTTCTTTTGATGCTACCCTCTTCACTGTGTCTTCCCAATCCTGAACCACTGCCTTCACTAATTCCGACCCCCTTAACCCCTGGTGCTTCCTTGTCTGTATCCTTTCTTGAAATACTTCTACTTCTACGCTCAAAGCTTCTTGATACTGCTGCCTCACTTCCTCCTCTTGAAATCTTTCAATGCGCCATTTCTTAATTACCCGCTTTTGCTGCTTAGCAGTTTTTACAGTCCGACCCAGTTCCATCCATACTAAAAAGTGATCCGACTTCCCTATATCGGTGTCATCTACCTGCACACTCCCTGAAACCTGCAACAAGTTGGAATCAGTAACTATATAATCAATGATAGACTTCTGCTTCAATGAAGGCCTAGCTCTAGTCCACTGTGGTTCCACATTGAACTCACGACCATTACAAATTACAAGCTCAACCTCCGTCAAAAAGGAAATCATCCTGTTACCACTCGCATTGCATTTTCCTTCTCCAAACATACCTATTATATCATCTAGTTCAGAAGATCTTCCTACCCTAGCATTAAAATCACCTAGAAGCACAACCTGACCACGCTCCTTCATACGCAGCACATCCTCTTTCAATTCCTCATAACTGCTTTCAATAACTGAAACACTCTCGCTATCCGTAGGCATGTAAACACAACCCAAAAATAAAGTATTCCTACCGTTTTCACCTTTCACCTTGATCCACATACTTTGTTCGTAGCTAACATCCTTAATAAGCTCTACTCCACTGGCTAAGCACTCCTTTACCAAGAATCCTACTCCCCCCTCTCCCCTCCTACTCTCCGAAGAACCTTGCCTAGGTTTCCCAAACCATTTGTACCCATCTACATAAATATTTGATTCCTCTTTTTCCCATGACTCCTGCCCAGCACAAATATCTACGTTATTTTTCTTCAGCACCCCAGCAACCTCCTTCTGTTTCCCCTTTCCATAATTATAATAATTATTATACTTTACATAACCTACTCTGGGTGCGCCGTAAAGGAACAAGTGCCAAAGCTACTGTGGCTGCATACGGACACAACTTCAACTTCTGGTATACCGAGACTAATACCAGATTTGGGAATGAAACTAGACTAGTATGGTTTCGTGCAGAGACGCCACATAACCTGTACTCGTGCAAGCAGCGATCATTAAGAAGAAATTAAGGAGTGAAACCTGGAAATGATTGCGACTAGTATATATGGCAAGCCGTTTGTAACAAAATACAACAAAATTCAGACGTCGACGTGAGAGACTCGGACGTCGACCTGAGAGACCCAGACGTCGACGTGAAATCTCGGACGTCGACGTCCGAGATTTCACGTCGACGTCTGAGATTTCACGTCGACGTCTGGGTCTCTCACGTCGACGTCTGAGGTTCACGTCGACGTCCGAGTCTCTCACGTCGACGTCTGAATTTTGGCTTGCCATAGGGGCGACGTGAACGTCGGGTCGAAATGTCGCCCCGACGCAGACCCGTGTGGCCTGGGGACGAGGCTATGCGTATGCAAAGCTGCACGGTAGCCCCACCCCTTTATCTACCTTCCATTTTGCGTTGTCATTATAAACTACAGAACATATTATTTAAGCCCTTGGCCTTCCGAGAATGCCTGACAAAGCCGCAAATGGCGATGAAGAGAAACTTCCCGGCAGCCTGAAGAAAGCAGTAACAACTGTAGAGGTATCCTTTGCAGGCTCCAATTTAATATAGCTAATTTCCTCAGCGTTTCCGTGTAAAAAAAACTTGGGGGCTAGATGGGCTATATGAGCCATGATTGACGTGAAGTCAGTTTGGAATAATAGCTTTGTGATTTAGATTTATGGAGTGTCCTCATCTGTAGTTTATACAGTGCACTGCCGTTCTCTCCTCAGGTTGCTGTGGGGGGGTGTGCCATCCAGTCCGTGGTAGTGTACCGTGATCGGGCAGAGGTGAAACGTATTGTGCCCGCCAGTCTTGCCACAGGGGAGAATGAGGTCATTGTTACTGGCCTCGCCGAGTGTGTGGACAAGAACTCTGTCAGGTATCAGTGGTGGTCTCATTCCTGATCTCACAAAGTCCTGGGAATGAACTAGGTTGAAGAGACTGGGAATGAGACTATAGAACACATGCACATACACACACACACACACACACACAGAGTGGAAGGTCAGGGTGCGGCAGTGATAACAGACGTGATCTACTCAAGTGAAACAGAGCCTAAGGCAGGAAAGGGCGGGGCCTCCTCCGGTAGCAAGGTGGAGTACGAGGGACTGCAGGCTGAGATCCAAGAGAGAGAAGGGGAGCTAAAACGGCTTCGGTTCAAGGATGAGGTGCTTGGACGACAAAGGACACTGCTCGTTCAGTTTGCCAGCCACATCTCAAAGGGACGCTCAGAAACCTCGCAAATTGAAAGCATTTCTCTGAAAACTGAAAGAGATGCATCACACCTTAAGAAAAAGGGAGGAGAATACGGGCTCAGGAAGGAGTCACGTCACTCCTCCTTCCCTCCCCCCTCTCCACCTGCACCGGACATTGATGTTGCTAAGGTAACCCTAACAATAATAAGCCTGATCATGAGATGCAGCTGGTTTACTATGCATTGGTTGGTTCTGCCAGGGAAGGTAGCTTTACCTAAAGGACTATCACACACACACATACACACATTCCCATGTCAGAGTGAAGGTGGGAATTTGGGGAATTTCAGTCTGATGGTGGAGGAAGGGACAGTTGCCAATGTGCTAGCATTCTTTGAGCGCTATGAGGAGAGGGTGGCCTCGCTGGACAAGCGTACCATGGAGGTCCAGCAAGATATCAAAAAACTGGAGGAGAAGATTAGGGTACTCCAAGCCAATGCTGAGAAGTTCAACCCTGAGGCAAAGGTCGTCTCCAAGGAAACCATCCGGTCAGTGACCCACAACTCTAGGCTCACATGCATGTTTCACTTTAGCTGTCTGTGGGCCTAGTACATTTTCTTACGTGAGGGTCGGTACGTTACAGAAACTATCAAATCCAAGACCTGATTACAAAAAAATGCGTAACTGACACACGTTACTCACCCACACACCCTTCCTCTCCCCAGCTCCCTCCGTGTCGCTCTTGAGGCGAGGGAGGCCACAGACGTCACTCTGGTGGTGTCCTACGTGGTCTCCAACGCTTCCTGGGCCTCCGCCTATGATGTCAGGGTCTTCTCCAAGAACAAGACCATGAAGGTAGGCCAAGCCAGACCTGTTATCTGTGACCCTGACACTAGTGTAATGCTGAGTGTAAGTTTGTTATTAATATATTCTAGAGCTAGTATTTCACTGTTGCTATGTGATATTTCACTGTTGTTGGGAGCTATGAGATTAACATGTGATAGCATGATTTGGAGCGAAATTTGGGATAAATCATACTTGCAATGTACCTAGGATTGCAAGTATGATTTATCCCAAATTTCATTACAAGCCATGCTATATTACATATACCAATGGGCCAGTGATGGTCTCGTGTCTGTCAACGTGTCAAAACTTGCTCTGTAAGACTGAGCAACTCTGTAACTCACTCTCAGGTGCAGTACTATGGTCTGATCAAGCAGTCGACAGGGGAGGACTGGGAGAATGCCAACATCTCCCTCTCCACTGCCCAGCCCAGCATCGGAGGCTCCGCCCCCTCCCTCTCCACACGACTCATACGCTTCAAGAGGCCACAAGTGAGAACCTGCACGTTTTATATAACACACACACACACACACACACACACACACACACACACTCATGTACACTTCTCACAGATAAACCTTTCTGAACTGGAGTGGCTGGCCCACGGACAGGAACGATTTCGAACTATAACTTCGGTCGCAGAGAGATTGCTAAATCAAGCACTGGAATTTGATGTTGCTAAGGTAACTCTTGACCAATTAATCTCATGCTCATGCTGCTGTCTTGGTGTGAGACCGATTTGTGACTTTTTATATAGGGGATATGTATGGAAGTCATGTCTTGAACTAGTCTTATTCCCAGATCACATACCATGCAACCTGGGAACAAGGATAGTCCTGCACATGTGAATACATCATATGCAGTGATCATGACCATTCCCTAATTTTACTCTTACCATCATGTGATGTCTGGTGACCTTGTCCTAATGTCACCTGTTCAATCATGTGACCTTGCTCGTGCTGAATCTTGTGATCTCGTTACAGGTGAACAGTGGCCTGTTCAATACTACCTATGCCATCCCCAGGACTACCTCCATCCCAGCAGACAGCACAGAACACAAGGTCAGTAGACAGCAGCCATGTGACCTAATGTGTGCTAGCTTGTAACTCTTGTAGTACATTAGAGTTAATGTCCTTACTAAATTTCAGATTCATCACCTACTTCCCCCCTCCCTCTCGGTCCCCCAGGTGACGGTGGCTCTGGTGGACCTGGAGCCGGAGTTCCACTCCTCCTCGGTGCCCCGCCTCTCCCCCCACTCCTTCCTGCAGGCCACTGCCAGGAACACCTCCCCCTACACCATGCTGGCCGGACCAGCCAACATCTTCCTCAACAACAACTTCGTCGCCAAGGTGATTGTACAATCATGTGTTGTTTGACTCTGATGTTCTGTAGAGTAAGTTGAATACAGGTTATTCTTAGCCTTGTTCCAAGTTTCTTCCCATCCATGAGAATTTCTTTACTTTGTACACATGTGGGAGGGGAACTTGGGAACGAGGCGAAGTTACTGATGCTGTAAAACAATTCCAATTTCCCTAGTCCGAGCTCTCGGATGTCTCCCCAAACGAGGAGTTTACCACCTCCCTGGGGGTCGACCAATCAGTTCGCATCACAGCCCGTCCAGTGGATGTCGTCCATGGCAACACCGGAGTACTGACCAAGAACAAGCTGGTCACGTATACCCACACCTTTGTGGTCAAGAACACAAGGACAGACACTGTCAGTGTGCAGGTCTCGGAGCAGGTGCCACTCAGCACAGACGACAGAATTAAGGTGGGAAATAATGTTCAAAGCCATTCCTTTTCTGATCATATTAGGATACTAAGTACTAGCCTCGTACCCAGGCCTCCACGCACATTTTCCAAGGCTGTGACGGACTATGAGAGTTGAACTATAATCAGCTACTTTTTTGATGAGTTCTTTAATTGAGAATTCTTTTGCTAACAGACCCCTCATCATGCAGCCACTCATAATTACAAACCTTTATGGCTTCCCTTTAGGTGCACATTCTTGAGCCCGAACTAAAGAAACAGAATGCTCGCTGTCCCCTCCCTTTCGGCTACACCCTCCTCAATGAAAGCAACAACTTGGAGTGGCATGCGTCGCTGGCCTCCGAGACAGAGGTGGAGCTGAGGCTGGTCTACTCTGTGGAGTACCCCCTTCAGGACGATGTGCAGGGACTGCCTAAGTCTTGAGAATTATTTCTAACACTGCTATGATATAGCTAGGGTTCTAATTGGGTTGTGCTATTTCGGCTGACCGCTTGATCAGCGTATTTTCCTCAGGCCTACATGTACAAGGTCTTGAGCTATATAGTATTAGGATGCATGTGCTACTGAACCTCAAACCTTTATCAAGTAGTCAATCTGGAGTAGAATATTCTCAGGCTATGAATTATAACCACACCCTTAGATCTATAAATATGAATAATTATCTAAAAAATTGGCGCGGGTTTCATCTGTAGTGTACCCACCCACTTAGACTCAAGTTGAAAAAGGCAGAAATAGAAAATACTGAAAAAGATGCAGAAGCAGGTGGAGCTTTTGTGAATGTGGTGGCTTTTAGAAAAGCCGGTTTAAGAGAGTTCAGACGTTCTGAAGCAGCTTATTTGCTGCTAGTGTACTTGGTCACAGCCTTGGTGCCCTCGCTGACTGCGTGCTTGGAGAGTTCACCAGGTAGGTGTAGCCTCACGGCAGTCTGGATTTCGCGGCTGGTGATGGTGTGCTTCTTGTTGTAGTGGGCCAGACGGGAGGCCTCGGTGGCGATCCTCTCGAAGATGTCATTCACGAACGAGTTCATGATGCTCATGGCCTTGCTGGAGATGCCAGTATCAGGATGCACCTGCTTCAGCACCTTGTAGATGTAGATGGAGTAGCTCTCCTTGCGGGACTTTCTCCTCTTCTTGGTGCCCTCGGTGGGCTTGGCCTTGGCGGCCTTCTTCTCGCCTTTCTTGGACGCAACTTTCCCGGGCATTGTCGAAGTCTTCTTGAAACTGGCAAAACCGAATGGTGAAACTTCACTTGCCTTTGTATTTAACGTAGACCTGAGGATCGCTCTGGGTGGGATCACTTTATTTCTAGCCAATCAGAATTTGAGTTATTGAGCATGCGCAGTGTAAACGGATCGAATTCTGATTTACGATCAGGTCCGGTAACATTTCGCAAACTCTGATTGGTTAATCCAAAAGTGATCCCCACCAGTTACAATTTTAGGCGGCAACACTAATGTATAAAGGGCGTAACGTGGTTAGCAAGGGCATTCTGGTGCGAGTCTCCAACTTCTCACTTCTCAGATCTTCAAGCTCATCAACAAAGCCATGTCTGGACGCGGAAAGGGAGGAAAGGCCCGTGCCAAGGCCAAGAGTCGTTCAGCCCGTGCTGGACTGCAGTTCCCAGTTGGTAGGGTCCACCGTCTTCTACGCTTGGGAAACTACGCCGAGAGAATCGGAGCTGGCGCCCCAGTCTACCTGGCCGCAGTGATGGAGTACCTCGCTGCTGAGATCCTCGAGCTGGCAGGCAACGCCGCCCGTGACAACAAGAAGCAGAGGATCAACCCCCGCCATCTTCAGCTGGCCATCAGGAACGATGAGGAGTTGAATAAGCTTCTGGCTGGAGTGACCATCGCCCAGGGAGGAGTGCTGCCCAACATCCAGGCTGTGCTACTGCCCAAGAAGTCTGGCTCCAAGAAACAGGACCATTAGACTGAACTTTCTCCTCCTCTACTACAAACCGGCTTTTCTAAAAGCCACCATCTTCACTGAAGATACACCTCAGTAGCTGGCGAAAAGCTAGTATAAAATACTACTTCCTTCCCCTGGGCCCTGGCTTTTCATATACTGGGGGTGTACTGCCCTCTTAAGTGACAACTAGTGAGGTTAGGGCCACATAAGTTAACTGTTGACCCATTTTAGGGACAACACTGAGGTGACTTAGCATAATTATAAATTACTCTGAAAGCACAGTGCGCATGTAGAGAAAACATTATTAATATAAACATCTGTGGGTGGTCATTGTTGTGCTTTGAAAGCACAGTGTACATGTAGAGAAAACATTATTATAACAATTAGTAAGTAAAGCAATGTTTATGAAAGTAGGCCAGTAGAGGTGAAAGTTTTGTAGTTGCTACTAATGGGGGGACTGAAGTGGGTTGTACTCGGCACATTCTGTGTGTTCCCTGGATTTGAGTGTCTCCATGGATTAACAAAGAGACGCTTTCTGATAGTTGCTGATAGGAAGATGTAGAGAATTGCATTGACCCATCCTTGTCCGCCACCTCCAATCGCCTGTGTAAATGCATGCGTGAGAGATCAAGTATACTTATTCTATATCCATAGCATTGCTATTCTGCCACAGATAGCGTCATTATGAGACTAAGGGGGGGGGGGGGGGGGGAGATTGTGACGCTAAGGTGATAGTGAGAAATTCCTATGCTATTTAAGAGTTATTTTGAGAGTTATTTGTATTATCCCAGTAAAAATATGAGTGGTTCTGAACCTTTGTTTAAGTTGTGAAGCTAAGGGGGGGGGGGCTAATCTTAGCGTCATAATGACAATAAATGTGGTCAAATTAAAATCTGCACATTTAGACCACGAGGCGAACTTGGCCTCAATATAATTACCTGCAATATTCCAAAAGTCAGGTACCCTGCTTTCAGCCCTACTGGAATACAGCCATTATGGTTGTACTTGGCAATACTATTGGTGTAGATGTACTGTACTGTACTCCATGCCCGCAGGATTATGAAGAGAACCGGAATGACAGTTAGGATCTTGTTCACTTTGACTAATCCATCAGTTTTACTTGGGTCACTGCTACTGTTAGCCTGCATGGAAAGTAATGATACTTGGCAATTCTGGAGAACATTACTCTTGTATTTTGTTTTACCTGAATCAGCAACCATATACTTTAATCACTAATTTAATCTGTATAGCTATACATGTTCCATAATGATAGCTAGCACTATCTTACCTGTCTGCGGATGTTAGCGACTGTTGCTGAGTAGAGTAACAGGATTATAACATAGGCAAGGATCTCAGGGAGCTTAACAGCAACCACAATTGAGGCATGCTTTTGTGAGAATGGTTCTACATTTTGAAAACTGCCAGGGACCATAACGTAACACCAAAGACCACCCACAAAGGGTGCGTATGGAAGATGTTGAACACACAGCAAAGGGAAAGCTACGAGGACAGGAATCCCCCATGCAACAAGATGATAAACAGGCATCAATTTTGTGGCAGCTTCTCTGTTGCTTCTCCGGCTACTGGTGATGTTGAAGAAATAGAATGCAAGAATTACTGTCCATAGATAGGAACTCATTCCTGCCAAGGTCACAATGTAGCTTTCTATTTCACAGAACGTTGCAAATGCTTCACAATTCTTATTATTGTAGTAATTGAGAATGTTTGCAGCATTTATGTACAAATGGTCCTTTAGTCCCAAGAAATACAATGTTTTGAAAATAAAATGGTCTCTAGCCTCGTTGTGTATTCCCAAATGTAATTGCTAACAGTCAATCCATATAGCCCAACCATAGCCCAAACACCATAAAAATATTCTGTAGTCAGTTAAGGTATATGAAAAGGAGAAATATATGGTAATGAGACTGACATGCAACTGCTTATATCACTTTTTTTTACAGTGTAGAAGTTTGGGAGTGCTTCAATTATACAACACTCAAAAGGGTCTATAATTACCTGTCTGCGGATGTGAGCAACTGTTGCCGAGTAGAATAACAGGATTATAACATAGGCAAGAATCTCAGGCAGCTTGATAGCAACAGCAATCGAGACATGCTTTTGTGAGAATGGTGCTAGAATTTGAAACCTCCCATGGTCCATCACATAATAGCACCAAAGACCGCTCACAAAGGGTGCATATGGAAGACGTCGAACACACAGCAAAGGAAAAGCTACCAGGACGGGAACCCCCCATGCAATAAGATGGTAAACAGGCATCAATTTTGTGGCAGCTTCTCTGTTGCTTCTCCGGCTACTGGTGATGTTGCAGAAATAAAATGCGAGAATTACTGTCCATAGATAGGAACTCATTCCTGCCAAGGTCATGATGTAGCTTTCTATTTCACAGAACGTTGCAAATTCTTCTTTACAATTCTGTTTATTGTAGTGAGCGAGAATGTTTACTGATCCAGCAAGATAGGAGGAGGCAGTGAAGAAGTCTGCAATGGCTATGAATGTAACAATGCTCTGTGCTCCTCTTTTCCTGATGTCCTTCCAAGAGAGGTAGATGAGAACCATCGCCACCGATGCAACACAGGACAGTGAGTCAGAGACAATTCCGACATAACAGGGTATGGGACCCAGAGTGAAGCTGGTATCACCATCAGTGCAATTTAGAGTTCGCCCAGGGCATGCCATTTCATCGTAGTGTAGTAGTTTACTATGCTACCGATGATTAACGATTAGCTACCGGCTATCTGTGGTCACGTGTGTGGGCGCGACACTCTGCATCTGCCCGCCCCCTAGTCTCGTGCCCAGACCTTGGCGAGGGGAGGAGCCACGGTCTGGGCACGGCCCCCAGCTCAGGCGCTAAGCCTAGTCTCGTGCCCAGACGTTCACGGGGCGTGGACGTCTGGGCACGAGACTACGCTAAGCCCGGGGGCGTACGTACGTACGTACGCACGTGGTCACTGGTACGTCACGTGTGACGCGGTAGGCGCCGCCGCGACCAGCCCAGCGTAGTCCAATGCTATTACCTTAATTACATGGTTTATATATTACATCATATTTGGGTAGCTTTAGCACTAGGAGGGTTAAGGTAGGAAGGGAAGTCGAGTAGGGTTGAAGCCGAACCTCCGAACCAAGTTCATGGCTATGTCGGCAACATCCTAGCCTACACCCACATGACAATAGGTAAGCACCTAATTACCCCCTCTGCTTAATATTCACAAAAAGACCTCTTTTGCTAAAATTCCAAATATTGCACTCTCCACACAGTTTCATCCCTCATCGTCACCTACACACAACCTACACAGGACAGGCCAAAATTCTACGCATGCTTTTTCACAAAAACACTTCAGATCCGGTTTTACAGCCAAATCTACCTTGCTATTCACAACTACACTAATTTCGCAATCCGGACTCGCCAATCAAATATTGCAACAATCCACGCCTGCTACAGTAGATTGACCCCAAGGTTATGACAGCCAGCCTACTCACAAGAAATCTACGCATGCTTTTCTCCACTAACCACTCCCTTGCTATGTTACACATGCACAAAGCCTAGCTACAACTCACCATGCTTTTTGCCAGGACGCAGCTAGACGCGAAAATGGGCGGAGTCTACGAGATAGAAAGGTCACTTTTCTAAAGACAACTGACTAGAGAAGACTGGATGACCATCTGTCTGGCAGGCTGCCTGCCAGTCTTTCAGCTACACTCACAAACACTACCACAGACTTCAGGCTGGATTTTACACACAAACAGCCTACTCAGCACTACACGCGGCCTAAACGGCTTCTTATTAAAAAAAAAAAGAAAAAAAAAGAGGTTTGAAAGTGAACATCAAAGTACCGCTCGGCCACATCAAAGCGCCGAATTTGCCCTTGAAAGTGCCGCTTTCCACATCAAAGTGACACACCCCCGCTGTTGATTCCGGTTGCCGCCATGGGAAAATGTAAATAGTTCAATGAATCTCATTAACTTTACGTAGCTCACGTGACCTCGCTGATTGCTCATTAACTATTCATGAGCCGTTTTACGGCGATTTTTGCAACTTCCCTTCCTACCTTAAACGTCAGGACTGATCCCAGGCAGGAGAGAGAATCGGAGCTGGCGCCCCAGTCTACCTGGCCGCAGTGATGGAGTACCTCGCTGCTGAGATTCCTCGAGCTGGCAGGCAACGCCGCCCGTGACAACAAGAAGCAGAGGATCAACCCCCGCCATCTTCAGCTGGCCATCAGGAACGATGAGGAGTTGAATAAGCTTCTGGCTGGAGTGACCATCGCCCAGGGAGGAGTGCTGCCCAACATCCAGGCTGTGCTACTGCCCAAGAAGTCTGGCTCCAAGAAACAGGAGCATTAGACTCTGAACTTTCCCCCCTCCAAAACCGGCTTTTCTAAAAGCCACCACCTTCACTGAAGATACACCTCAGTAGCTTGCAAACTTACTGGCTAGAGTTAATAAGGGGTCTGTCAACAGTCCTACGCCTTGACACTAATATGCCAGGTTTATTCTTCAATGAGTTATTAGTCCCTTCCCCTGGGTCCTGGCTTTCATAACTTTTCAAACATTTTTACTTTCTTTAATGACACAAATGAGAATTTTATTGAGCCTTATTTATACAGCCAGTTACATGCAGGAGATATTCATGTTTTCTCTAGCTACAGTACACAACAAAGTACTGAACAACTATGGCCAGCATGCAGACCTGTATGAGTATCAAAGTAGGCCAGTAGAGGTAAAAGTTTTGTAGTTACTGCTAATGGGGGGGCTAAACGTGGTTGTACTTGGTATCTCTTGTACGTTTTCTGGATTTGAGTGTCTCCAAGGATTAACAAATAGGCGCTTTCTGATAGTTGATGATAGAAAGATGTAGAGAATTGCATTGACCCATCCTTGTGCACCAGCTCCAATAGCCTATATGAGAGAAAAAAACTGGGGGTAGTCTCAGACACAGAATAGCAGATGCCTTGCCTTGGGAAATTGTATTGATGTTAGCACTTGGCTGTACCCTTGTATAATAACTAACCCTAACTTATTCAGTGAAGTTAAATCAAGGATGGTATCAATGCTTGTTGGGCATGAAATACAAGGTGTATTGTTGCCATAAGTACTGAACAATAATCACCTGCAATATTCCAAGACTCAGGTACCCTGCTTTCAGCCCTGCTGGAATACAGCCACTATGGTGGTACTTGGCAATGTTAACGATATAGATGTATTGTACTGTACTCCATGCCCGCAGGATTATGAAGAGAACTGGAATGAGAGTTAGGATCTTGTTCACTTTGACTAATCCATCCGTTTCACTAGGGTTACTGCTGCTTTTAGCCTGCATGGAAAGTAATGACACTTGGAAATTCTATAGGTGGAACCACCATAAGTTAGCACCATACTCCAATGATTCACTGTAGTAAATAGGTAACTCCTAAGATCTAAACAGCTCAACAACAAAAGGAATAATGTTCCAGTTCTATGAGGGGCATAGTAATTATAATTAGCTAGCCTGACATGTTTCAGCACCTGCATGTATAAGGGTATCGGAGAACCGAACCTTGTTCCCAGGCCTCCATCCAGCTTTTAGCGCATGCTCGCATTACATAACATATACGGAGTGAGGAGGCTTGGATGGGAATTCCCCCAATGGAAATGGCTACTTCATTTGCAGCATTTATGTACAAATGGTCCTTTAGTCCCAAGAAATACAATGTTTTGAAAATAAAATGGTCTCTAGCCTCGTTGTGTATTCCCAAATGTAATTGCTAACAGTCAATCCATATAGCCCAACCATAGCCCAAACACCATAAAAATATTCTGTAGTCAGTTAAGGTATATGAAAAGGAGAAATATATGGTAATGAGACTGACATGCAACTGCTTATATCACTTTTTTTTACAGTGTAGAAGTTTGGGAGTGCTTTAATTATACAACACTCAAAAGGGTCTATAATTACCTGTCTGCGGATGTGAGCAACTGTTGCCGAGTAGAATAACAGGATTATAACATAGGCAAGAATCTCAGGCAGCTTGATAGCAACAGCAATCGAGACATGCTTTTGTGAGAATGGTGCTAGAATTTGAAACCTCCCATGGTCCATCACATAATAGCACCAAAGACCGCTCACAAAGGGTGCATATGGAAGACGTCGAACACACAGCAAAGGAAAAGCTACCAGGACGGGAACCCCCCATGCAATAAGATGGTAAACAGGCATCAATTTTGTGGCAGCTTCTCTGTTGCTTCTCCGGCTACTGGTGATGTTGCAGAAATAAAATGCGAGAATTACTGTCCATAGATAGGAACTCATTCCTGCCAAGGTCACAATGTAGCTTTCTATTTCACAGAACGTTGCAAATGCTTCACAATTCTTATTATTGTAGTAATTGAGAATGTTTACTGATCCAGCAAGATAGGAGGAGGCAGTGAAGAAGTCCGCAATGGCTATGAATGTAACAATGCTCTGTGCTCCTCTTTTCCTGATGTCCTTCCAAGAGAGGTAGATGAGAACCATCGCCACCGATGCAACACAGGACAGCGAGTCAGAGACAATTCCAATATAACAGGGTATAGGACCCAGAGTGAAGCTGGTATCACCATCAGTACAGTTTTCAGATGTTGGCCCAGGGCACTTGGGCGCTGCCATTGTGCACGTATTTTAGTGTACACGGCTGGGCCGGTACGGTATCGGTTACGCTACTGCGACAACATGATCACGCCCACATTATTACGCGTACGCTAGCCTGCATGGTCACGTGTGACGCAGTAGGCTCACGTCGACGTCACGAGGGTGCGGCCGGCCGTAAGTCTAGTACGTTATAACGTTAAGTACTGTATCAATGCTCGATGCGTACGCGTATTTAATAGCCATAAACCTTAATTAGATTACATCATATTTGGGTAGCTTTAGCACTAGGAGGGTTACTGTGAATACTGTGCAAGCTAGCCTGCAAACTCTTCTGTCCTCCAGTACCAAGACCACTAGTCACTACAGAGCCACTGTGCATTGGAGCTCCCGTTGCTTCCGTCGTCGTACTCGTGTATCTGGTAATCTTGTATCCAACTGCTTTCCTTATGGGTGTGCTTTCGGTTTGACTGGTGGCCTTTGCCGCATTATTCTCAATCTCAACAGTCCTTGCTGTCTCAAACTCAGCCTGGGAGGTCATTGAATTTTGGAATAGTGGGGTGGTTGTTGCGCTGTCTATGAACTGAGCGATTTTGTCACCAACTACTGCCAAACAGTTTCCTAAAGGTTGTCCAAATAGTCTGTGACGAATCGTTGGTGAGAGGAATACGTACAGGATGGAATTGCACCAACCTTGGGCTCCATCACCAATTGCCTGCAATAAAAGTGTAAAGAGGACAGTGTGTCTTTCGTATGCAGATGAGTAGTAAAGAGCAATTAATATAAGCTGACCAAAATTTGAACTAACTTTCTACATGCGAAGGGCACTATTTAACATGCACTACAGAATATAGAATGGAGCAGATTGGCGGAAGGTGGAGGGTCTACTGGGAAGGTAGCCTCGACCCAGATTTTATCTTGCAGCCTTGGGGGCCCGATTTTTCTCTACAGCTGTGAGATAAGATCTGGGCGAAGAAGGCCTGGGTCAACGCTACTAAGAAGGAGACCACAGGATGTAGGGTCTATCTGGGAAGGAGACTACAGGGTGGAGGGTCTGGGAATTAGACGGGGTGAAGGGCATGGGATGGATTATGACATAACATATGCTAGCCAAGGACACTCTGTTATTGTTTCATGCTCACTATACTCTTCATTAATTAGTTAGATTAGTGAACCTTCTTGAACCTATATGGGCATGTGTGTCTAAACAAATACGGTAACCTGCATATGAATCATGTGAGGCTGAGTAAGCTATTTGGAGTACAACTCCTCAAACAAAACAAGCAAGAAACACAATGAAATAAATAAACAGCTACTGTAATGGCTTTACCATAATGCAAGGTGTAGTAATGATTTAACTGATCATAGTACCTGCAAAATTCCAAAGACAAAGAAGATGATATACACTGTTTTAGGTATGCAGCCATTCTGATTGGTACCGGCCACTCCAAGAGAGTAGAAGAACTGCAGCGTGCCCCACATCCTCAGTAGGATGTACAGTAATGGGATGGCCAACAGTCGTTTTTCGACTTGGATAACCTTTGGTGCCAACTGAACATGTGGGTCAATGATCTTCCTATGGGTCTGCAGATAATAAAATTATTTTAATAACTTTTTACACAGTGTGAAAAATAATGACAAAAGCATGTGAAGTAGAGACTTGAAAGCTAATAATATAATATTACCTTTGTTATGCGAATCCGGATTATAATGTAGAGTGTCATTATAAAGATGTAGGTTATAACTTCCCAGAGTTTGCCTGCTATGAGGATGTAGACAATCATGTCCCAACTCTTTCTCAGACTTAAGGAATAGTCGGTGTCCTTAATGTAGCACCAGTTGGAGGCAACGTAGGGTGCATAGCCAAGCTTTCCCAGTACCAGCAAGGGGAAAACGATCAGAAGTGGTCCCAGCCATGCAATGACATTGTACACAGGTAAGAGTCTAGCAGCCAGCTGTACCCTGCTGAAAACGATCACGACAAAGAAATAGAATGCGAGGATGCATGTCCAGCAGTAGGAGCACATGGTTGACCAGGTAGTTATAAAACTCTGAATGGAGCAGATTGTTCCAAACACGACACATTTGCGGTCGTCCATCACGTTGAAATGCAGCAGGAAATTGGCGGCGCCGATAATGTAGCCAAACGCGGTGAAAAAGTCCGCTACTGCGAGCATTGTTATGACTTTCTGTGCTCCAGTTCGCATGTCCTTGAGCAGTAGGTAGGTGAGTAAGACCAGGACTGATCCCAGGCAGGAGAGAGAGCTGGAGGCAATGGAGACATAGCTGGGAGTCTTCCCAATGTCGAAACTGACGTTCGGTGGTTCGCAATCAAAGATCCTCGGACAAGTCACTTCCATCCGCATCTTCAGCTGTATACTAGCCACGCCCAATACGTGGGCGTACAGTGAGGCTGACGCATATAAATTATACGTAGCCCGAGGTACCCCGAGGGTCTAGACTACTTAGCCCCACAGCGTA
This sequence comes from Phakellia ventilabrum, assembly GCA_963921505.1. Classification (NCBI taxonomy): domain Eukaryota; kingdom Metazoa; phylum Porifera; class Demospongiae; order Axinellida; family Axinellidae; genus Phakellia; species Phakellia ventilabrum. The sequence continues at coordinate 5,653,951 of OY997388.1, forward strand.
AAGACTGTGAGGGCGGTCTAAGCAGCTTAAATTCCGGGCCAATACGTATACCCATATGTAGAAAATGTTTCCACTCACTGTCCTGTGTTGTGCACCAGTGGCAAATTGCATCTCATCTGCCTAGCTATAGTGATATCAGGAAAAGAGGAACATAGAGTGTAATATTATAGCATGCAATCGCAGTCTACTTTATTGCCTTTTTCTGGACATGTTATTACTTTCACCCACTATAATAAGACTGATAGTCAAAATTAAGTGCTTAAGGAGTGAGATCTTGTGTGATACAAAATTATAAAATTAGCAGGAATGAGTGCTCTTTTTGTGAAAAAAAATTATACTATAACTGACTGGGTAGATCTAGGACTAGTAGGGATACTGTGAATACTGCGCAAGCTAGTCTGAAAACTCGTCTGTCCTCCAGTACTCATGAGACCACTAGTCACAATAGAGCCACTGCGCATTGACGCCCCTGTTGCTTCTGGCGTCGTAGGTGTGTATCTGGTAACCTTGTACCCAACTGCTTTTCTTATGGGTATGCATTCACTTTGACTGCTGGTCTTGTTCTCAATCTCGACAGTCCTTGCTGACTCAAACTCAGCTGCAGGCTGGGATGTCATTGAGTTTCGGAATGGTGGAGTGGTTGTTGCACTATCTATGGGGTGAGCAATTTTATTATCACTCCGTATGGTCAAACAGTTCCCAAACGGTAGTCCAAATAGCCTGCGACGAATCTTCGGTGAGAGGAATACGTACAGGATGGAATTGCACCAACCTTGGGCTCCATCACCAACTGCCTGCAATAAAAGCATGCATGTAATGATCTAACAATGGCATAGGACAAACTACGTTGTATGAGTAAGTAAAAAAAATGTGACTTTGGAAAGCCTTAGACTTAGCTATAGTTCGGAAGATACACCCCCAAGTGTAAAGTGTTTTTTCTGTAATGTAATTCTGCGCAAAGCTCTTGACCTCCACAGCCGTAGACCAACCTTTGTTTAGTGCTACAGGGACCAACAGAATAATCTTGAAAAGTTCAAAAAAAGTCTAATGGAGAGCTATACAGGAGAGAACTTAGCTTCTGCTGGCAGACATATGCATATCATTTTGTATCAGAACCACAGGGACCAACTCTTCACCGATTTCATAAGCTACTGAGTGCATGATCTCATTAGCATTCAAGCTCAGTGCACATCATCAGACATTCAAGCTCAGTGCACATCAGCAGGCATTCAAGCTCAGTGCACATCATCAGGCATTCAAGCTCAGTGCACATCATCAGGCATTCAAGCTCAGTGCACATCATCAGGCATTCAAGCTCAGTGCACATCATCAGGCATTCAAGCTCAGTGCACATCATCACATTCATCAGGCACATCATCAGGCATTCAAGCTCAGTGCACATCATCAGGCATTCAAGCTCAGTGCACATCATCAGGCATTCAAGCTCAGTGCACATCATCAGGCATTCAAGCTCAGTGCACATCATCAGGCATTCAAGCTCAGTGCACATCATCAGGCATTCAAGCTCAGTGCACATCATCAGGCATTCAAGCTCAGTGCACATCATCAGGCATTCAAGTTCAGTGCACATCATCAGGCATTCAAGCTCAGTGCACATCATCAGGCATTCAAGCTCAGTGCACATCATCAGGCATTCAAGCTCAGTGCACATCATCAGACATTCAAGCTCAGTGCACATCATCAGGCATTCAAGTTCAGTGCACATCATCAGGCATTCAAGCTCAGTGCACATCATCAGGCATTCAAGCTCAGTGCACATCATCAGGCATTCAAGCTCAGTGCACATCATCAGGCATTCAAGCTCAGTGCACATCATCAGGCATTCAAGCTCAGTGCACATCATCAGGCATTCAAGCTCAGTGCACATCATCAGGCATTCAAGCTCAGTGCACATCATCAGGCATTCAAGCTCAGTGCACATCATCAGGCATTCAAGCTCAGTGCACATCATCAGGCATTCAAGCTCAGTGCACATCATCAGACATTCAAGCTCAGTGCACATCATCAGGCTCCCATTCAAGCTACCACAGATGTGTGACCTAATTAAACCATAGTTAATAAACTATTTTCTATAGTGTATACGTATACACTCCTTGCCTGCAATTATGCTGTACATGTATATAGCTACTGTGATAATTATGAAATTTAAAGTCGTGCATGACTATGGCTGCAGCTGCACAGCCAGGGCCTGATGTTGAAGGAAAAAATGAAATCTATTATACCCAGTTTTCTAGTCATTCGTCTCTCTGCTCATGATCACCCATGCAGAAACTTTACACTTGGGAGCGCAATTATACCCTCAAATAAGGAAAACGAGAATGTAGCTGTGGTTTGATTGTATATTCACCACTATACTGGAAGACCACGCTAAAGTCTGGGGTCAAGACAGTAGCTACTGCATGAGGCTAAAAAAAAAAGTTAACCTAGGCATGTGGAAAGATTTATGTAGACTGCAAATGAGTCATGTGAGACTGAGAAAGCTATTTGGAGTACAACGTTTGTGAATAAAACAAGCAACAAACACAATGAAGTAAATAAACAGCTGTTACAATGGTTTTATCATAATGCATGTAGCTACTAGCTACTTACCTGTAAAATTCCAAAGACAAAGAAGATGATCTGTACCGTTTTAGGGATGCAGCCATTCTGATTGGTACCGGCCACTGCAAGAGAGTAGAAGAACTGCAGCGTGCCCCACATCCTCAGTAGGATATACAGTAATGGGATGGCCAACAGTCGTTTTTCGACTTGGACAACTTTTGGTGCCAGCTGGACGTGTGGGTCAACGATCTTCTTATGGGTCTGCGGATAATAAAATTATTAATAGCTTTTTACGCGGTGTGTTAAACGAACAATAACAAACAATGGAGACTTGAGTGGAGAATTGAAAGTTAATAGTTGATTACCTTTGTTATGCGAATCCGAATCATAATGTAGAGTGTCATTATAAAGATGTAGGTTATAACTTCCCAGAGTTTGCCGGCTATGAGGATGTAGACAATCATGTCCCATCTCTTTCTCAGACTTGAGGAATAGTCGGTGTCCTTAATGTAGCACCAGTTGGAGGCAACGTAGGGTGCATAGCCAAGCTTTCCCAGTACCAGCAAGGGGAAAATGATCAGAAGTGGTCCCAGCCATGCAATAACATTGTACACAGGTAAGAGTCTAGCAGCCAGTTGTACCCTGTTGAAAACGATCACGACAAAGAAATAGAATGCAAGGATGCATGTCCAGCAGTAGGAACACATGGTTGACCAGGTAGTTATAAAACTCTGAATGGAGCAGATTGTTCCAAACACGACGCATTTGCGGTCGTCCATCACGTTGAAATGCAGCAGGAAATTGGCGGCACCGATAATGTAGCCAAACGCGGTGAAAAAGTCCGCTACTGCGAGCATTGTTATGACTTTCTGTGCTCCAGTTCGCATGTCCTTGAGCAGTAGGTAGGTGAGTAAGACTAGGACTGATCCCAGGCAGGAGAGAGAGCTGGAGGCAATGGAGACATAGCTGGGAGTCCTCCCAATGTCGAAGCTGGCGTGCGGAGGTTCGCAGCGAAAGGTCCTCGGACAAGTCACTTCCATCTGCATCTTCAGCTGAACAACCCAGTGCGTGGGCGTTACAGTTGACGTCACGTCGCCGTGAGACCTGCGCGGCGCGCGCGAGAGCGCGATCCACTGCTGCACTGATCGCTTTCAGTATCGACACGCGGTAAGTGAGCTGGCTCGCGAGACTACACCAATCCGACGAAGAAAAGAAAAATGACTGAGCCACATTACAAGTGCCCAAAGGATTTAAAAGATTGTGGAGATGGCAATTATAGCAGCTTAATTCTGGGCAAAGTACCCTGCTATGTTGGAATTGTCTCCACTTCACTGTCCTGTGTTGCATCGGTGGTGATGGTTCTCATCTACCTAGCTTGGAAGGACATCAGGAAACGAGGAGCACAGAGTATAATCACATTTATAGCAATTGCAGACTTCTTTACTGCCTTCTTCTATCTTGCTGGATGTGTTAACATTCTCACCCACTATAATGAGACAGATAATAAAAAGTGCAAAGTGTATGAGACCTTCTGTGACATAGAGAGCTATATTATAACATTAGCAGGAATGAGTTCGTTTTTGTGGACGATGATTCTTGCATTCTATTTCTACATGACAACTAGCCAAAGAAATAGAAGTAACGGGAACATTGCTTTGAAACTCATGCCCGTTTATCACCTCATTGCATGGGGAATTCCCGTGTTGATAGCCCTTCCCCTATTGCGGTTTGAAAAGCTTGGCTACGCTCCTTTTGTAGGCGGTACTGTTTGGTGTTATATCGAAGTCTTTGATAACTTTCAGAAAATGGATCCATTCTCAAAAAAAATTTCCAAAGTCATTGCCATCAAGTTGCCTGAAATCCTTTCATATGGTCTAATCCTGCTGCTTTACTCAGCCACTGTCGTTAACATTTACAAAAAGGTAAAGGTCAACTTTTTAGGATGATAGTATCCAAGTCACAAAAAAACATGTATTCCTTTCTAGCTAGCTATAGCTTCGTAGTTCAGAAGCTGCTTGCGTAATCCCCTACAAAGGTTAAGTTTATCATGTGTGTATAATGTATTGTGCGAGATATTATGTGATGCTGTTTTGCTTCTCACGCATAAGCTTTCTGTGATATACTGATTTCTTCAATCAATAGGCCAGACTTAGAGGTCGGACCTGGATTAGTGGATGCTTCAAAGTGAACAAGATCCTAACCCTCATTCCTGTACTGTTTATTGCCTTACGAGTGTGGGGCGTAATCATTTGCATCTACGCCATCAAACTTGCTAGGCAATACCCCAGTGGCTGCATTCCAACATACCCAAATAGAGCAGTGTACCTGACCCTTGGAATAATCCAGGTGAGCACCGCATGAGCTGTTTTCTGTAGTATAAATGTACATATACTCCTGCAATGATTGCAAGGACTAACCGTCCTTTCTGCAATGGAATTTGAGTTACATAAAAAGTTGTATCGTCAATTACCTTAAGATCAAAGCCCTCAATTAGATGGCCAGGACGTACCTATATCCCAAAAAAACACGGAGTGTCAGCCAGTATCTATTGTAGTAATTATGAAATTCTATAAACATTGATGTATTACAGTGTCTGTCAGCTGATGGATATTCACTATATTATCTAAACTTCATTGTTCCTGCACCTCTTAGTACAACTATTATAGTTTTGGTTATGGCCTAACTCTGTTTGATCATGGGTGATAAGCCCAAAGGGCGAATGGAGCATGCCAGCCATGATCAAACCTACTTGGTACATTGGTGGAATAGAGGATGTGTGCTAGCTGTGATCTATGTTCAGCCAAAATGTAAGCTCAGAAAAATCTGTTTCTACGGTAACATGAATCAAGCAATCTTCATTACGAAGACAGAGGGTCATGCGTAATAATATCATGTGGTCTCAATCTCAAAAGTTCAGAGTTAAGCGTGTCAGAATGTGAGGGAGACATCCTATGATTAATATCATAAATGATCATGCTATGAGTTATTTCCTTGGTCTTTCTCTTTCATTACTATAGGCGATTGGAGGAGGTGCACAAGGCTGGGTCAATGCCATTCTCTACATCTTTCTGTCACCAAGTATGAGGAAGCGACTCTTTATCAACCCCTGTAGGAAATCCCAGCCAGTAGACCTACCGGAGATACCAAGCTCCACTCACTTCAGTCCCCCAGTCAGTAGCAACTTCAACACCTATACTACAATATTTTAATAACAAGTATACAATAATTGTATAAACAATTAATTTTTGCATATAATTTATGTGCTATACCATCCTGTCATGTCAGTTAGTAGAGACTGATGGTTGGCAGAAGTGTAAAGAGGTGAGTGACTTTATCCAATTATATCAATTAAGAAAATGCAAATTGAATGATAACACACAATCATATACTTCAACTCCAGCTGATATACGTGTACATACACAGTAATTACGAAATAGACTGCCTAGGCATGTGCAATTATGATTTTAAAATGATGGGTCACTTCCTTGTGGTTATTATAATTTTAAAGGCTGAGATCCTGCATGGAGACTGGTTTCCTCAGACTCCAGTTCCTTTGGGAAGTATAGCCAGCCCAAAAGTATGGTTGTATCATAATAATTATTTTCCTATGCCCAGTGGGTCAAGTACTTCTTCCGAATATTTAATTTCCAGTTCTTGTGCTACTATGACTACGCTAGACTGTGAAGCAAAGTCAAGGTCTATGCCGCAGCTTTAAAAAAAAACACCAATAACTGTACAAGGACATCTTACTGGGATGCTCAATTAGTATAGGAAAATTATCGAAGGAAACATCTGTCCTGGTAGCTAATCTGTTTGTTGTTGCTGCAAGACTACAGTTCATGATATGAATTGACTTCGCGGTGCTCATGGGCTCCTGGTGTTACACCAGTGGGTTTAGTGTATCTGGTGTTACACTAGTGGGTTTAGTGTATCTTTACTCTCTCAATGTCCATCCTAATGTTCGCATATTATTAAATACTCGCATCTCTAAAAATGCAGCAATGCATGCCCAGTACCCTCCAGAGCATTGAGCATATAAATTAGGAGGCCTAGCGCCTAGCTGATCATCCTGACATGTACATTCTACTCAAACAATCCTAGGATTGCACAGCAGAGTGTTTTGCACAATCCTAGGATTAGTGTTTTGCACAATCCTAGGATTGAGCAGCAGAGTGTTTTGCACAATCCTAGGATTGAGCAGCAGAGTGTTTTGCACAATCCTAGGATTGCGCAGCAGAATATTTTGCGCAATCCTAGGATTGAGCAGCAGAGTGTTTTGCACAATCCTAGGATTGCGCAGCAGAATATTTTGCGCAATCCTAAGATTGCGAGCAAAGTGTTTTGTGCAATCCTAAAAACATACAGTAACACAATATATAGCAGTTCATGCATACAACTACATAGCATTGTGACCACTCACCAAGATCAAATTATATGCATGCACAGTGTATGACTATTACAATTTTAATACCATTATACATAATAATAACAATACCACCCAACTTGATGAGTACTCGTCTTATCGCGTACCGGCACTGGTCAGCCACGTCCCGCATTCCAGAATTGGATGACACAAACCTTCCAATAATGAAAGACTATTTTAATTTTTAATTTTCCAAAATTGGATGATGCAAACCTTCCAATAATTTGAATTCACTTCCAATAATGGAAGACAATGTACAAAACTCTTCCATTTCTGGATGATGTTTGTTTGTTTTCAGTCTCTCTAGAGGAAAAATCAGTCAAATTTCATCCAAAATTGGATGATTTTTGGTTGTTTTCAATAATCTTCCAGTTTTGGATGATTTGTAGGCGCCACAAATCTTCCATTTTTGAACGCGACCATACCTGTGCATAGTCTCGCGTGCCAGCCCCCTTCCGCACGCGAGACTAACTTGTGCAAGTACTTACTTTACACGCATGCTTTAAAGTCATACACCTTCTAGTATAGCGTCTCACATTTTCCTGTTGTATTGAGCTGTGCTTGGTAGGATGGTGGCTGTGGTTGTGGCTGGGATGTGGGATAAGTTAAGCTTGTGCTTGTGGCTGGCTGTGATAAGCTGTGCTCGGTAGCTATAGGGCGGCGGTTGTGGAAACTCTTGCAGTCTTGCAATGACTGGATGGGGGTGAGAGAAGCAGGAAAAAGTATTAGCTGCAGGTCTAGTTTCTGCACAGCCTCCTCGTTCCCAGGCCACGCAGTCGGCGAGGCTAGTGTTCTGCAGACCAGGCGGAATACATGCTCCAACCTGGTTGCCACACACAATGCAAATTAAAGTTAAAATGCGAAACTGCGCCAGCAAAACACTCACATTTCACACAGCCAAGAAACTCAGTACTGATAAAATGCAGCTCGTCTCTAGTTTTTGTGCGCGCCAAAATTCGCGCGTAAAACGCTGTTCAAAGTCGACTAGTCCGCAACTCTGAGGGGTGTGGCCTGGGTACGAGGCTACTCTGACCAATGAAAAGTGAATGTAAGCCCGCCAGAAAATCGCCAGCCAGTCTGGCCCGTAGCCTGCATTCTGATATCTCAGTACATGTATCCCAATCCAACCCTGTGCGAAACACCTGCCTGATCGGCTGGTTCAGTTTTGGAATATATTTACTCCATGCAATTTTATACATGCATATGAGGACAGAGGGTCATGTGTATATAATTATGTGGTCTCAGTCTTGAAAGTTCAGAGTTAAGCAGAATGTGAGGTAGATCGCAACGATTAATCTCCTAAATGAATGGTGTGGTGCCTGCATTGTGGCTAGGCCAATATATACGTCTATATATGCCTAGGAGCTCTGCGTCTGGGGATACTGTAGTAATGTAGCATACCATCACTAGCATGCGCTACCATATGCATATTTCTCTTAAATATTCTGCATACATGAGCTACATGCATGGTTAGCTATATACATGCAGTAAGCTATGACATATTCTCGGTCTTTCTCTTTCAATAATATAGGCAATTGGAGGTGGTGCACAAGGCCTTCTCTACATCTTTCTGTCACCAAGAATTAGATAGTGACTCTTCACTAAATTTCCATGTTGGAGATCCAGGCCAGTAGACCTATCAGAGATACCAAGCTCCACTCATTTCAGCCCCCCAATCAGTAGCAGTTTTAACGCTTAGCTATAGCACAGTATATTAATTAATAATTATGCAAGATGGTCAATCAAAATTATCTTGTTTGCCAATACCAAACCAAATTGTATGCTACTCGAGACTGATGAGCACATACATCACCTGCTGTCAACATCCTCATATAATATATAAGATTGTAGGTCATACTAATAATAATTATGTTCCAAAACTATAAGTACTTCTATAAACATTAGTCATGCATTAGCCATTACTATAATAGGGCGTACATAAGTTAAAAGAGCAGTATAGCAAGTCAGTTTGCAGCAAATGATTGGCTACATGAACACAGTTTACTTCAAAATTCTTATTTGAAAATGGTAAACTTGCAAACTCACTCCTAAAAATGAGGCCTGGGGCATGCAGTTTGCTCTAATACCCGCAATGCGTGTATACACATGCTAAAGGCCACATTACTGAGTGCAAGTTATATTACAGGAGGGATCGAATCTAGGAGTGTGCCAGTCCCACACTGTAGCAATCACTGTCAGAAATAAGGTAAAGATGGCGGACGCCATTGACACCAATCCGATGAGTCGCCGCATCCAGATGAACACATCCACCCAGACCCACCTCTCGATGCCGGGCCACAGAATGAGACAGGCGTTGGAACTCGTGGCAGGAAGGATTTGCACGTGGCCCTCAAAGGTCTCTGCGGACGAGTCAGGGTTACCCTGATCAGGAAGGGTGAGTCTCTCTGCACGAGAAGAGAGGAGAGGTTGTGTCTCTGTGACAGTTTCCAACTGATCGAGATCAGAAATCCTAGGCGCTGCCGTGGAATTATGCCGATTTCCGTTGGAAGGGTGATATCGTCTCCCTTGGGCAGCCTTGTGCGCTCTACGTATTCGCCACCGCAGATAGAGGATGTTCCATACCCAACCTTGGATGAAGGTCAAAAAAAGAATGTCGGTGAAGAGTCCAAAAAATGTCATTCCTTTGTTCTTGACGTCGCTTTGCGCGACCAGCGAGTAGAACACCAGCGAACAACTGAGGAGAGCATTAAACCCGAACATCAAGAGTTCGTAGGTCGCACGAGTTAGGAAGCGATTCAATGACTCGTATTTAATTTTCTCGCAGACGGAGTATGGCTTGAAACCGAGATACTGATTCCTGCGGTAAATCCCTATGCGTATCCTCCGCACAAGCTGAGAGAGACAGGAAACCATGAGCACAAACCATATCCACCACCCCCAGTAGTACTCCGCATAAGGGATACCTGAACTGAAAACATTCCAAACTTTTGGGTCACTGGGTGATGGCGTGTAATGTGCGATATAGTATACAACCGCCATGAGGCTACCCGACAGACTGTATTCCCATCCAAATCCGAACTGTTGGAGGGCGTATCCCTGGGGCGCTGTCCAGACCAGCCCTCGCAAGGACATACCGGAATACTCCCTGACAACTCTATGGGCAAGGGTCCAGTTGGCGTCTTCTACCTGACGTCCCACCAACCAATCAAACACTCCAGAGCGACTGTAAGAAGGAACAGAAGCAGATGTAAACAGATTAGCTCTTCAAGCACAAGACCATTAGTGAAACCTGTAGCACTATAGCATTTGGACTATTGTATGAATATCACTTTCAAGTAGTGCAGCCTTTTGAAAGGCTGCAGGGCATAAGGGTTCCCCTTGTTCCCGGGCTCCACTCCCCAGCTAGCTATTATCACATAGCGTAGAAAAGCAAGAAGCCTTTCTACACGGTATGATCGATAGAAGCTGGGGAGTGGAGGCCTGAATTGAAGCTCCTCACAAGTCTGCTACCTGGTGCTGCATCACAGGCATATGGCAATTACATACTACTCAACACGAGGCCGCTTGAGCAACAGATCAGCATACCATTAGGATCTCCTCACCTATCATAATCATTTGGGTTGGTGCCAACGTTCATGTAACAGCCCCAACCGACATAGAGACTGAACCAGGTCAGAAGAGTGACGATCAACGATGCTCGCAGATGAAGGCCACACACAAGCTACATATATAGAGAAAAGAACATAAAAAGCATAACAGTGTTCTGATGTATACAAATGTCACAGGCCATAAAGAAAAACATTCATTTAAGACTGAAATGGAATTCAATTTTTCCATTGTCCAAAAATCCAGTATTGGCCATTAGCGTACATTGGCTACCACAGTGTGAACCATCCTGCATGCTGCATGTATGCAGCCAGCTCCACTTTCTAATACCAGCCTCGCACGAAAAGTGGAAAGCCTGATCTATTCCAGAGTTGTATACTTAGCAGCGTGCAGGACAATCCAATCAAATTGCAGAAGGGGCAATACGTCATGTAGCACGTATCTTAGGGATTCAAATGATGAACTGCAAACTACGCACTTGCAGCTTAGCTAATTAATTAGTGCTTAACAACGCGTTCAATTAATTAGTTTGCTGTTGTCCAGCGTGCACTTTCCTGTTCTACTACCAGTATATAAGCATTGCACCAAACTCTCCGCTTTTCCATGCGAGAGACTGGCTATGCGAGGCAATTCTTGAATCACCATGTAAACAGTCATAGAACAATGATTTTACATGGTGCAATAAATGTAAGGGTGGGCAGGCTAGGCAAGGCCTGGGGCCCGGGCTCAGGAATCAATGATGTAATCCTGATGTAATGCACACAAATTCGTGCTCGCTCACCACCAAAGCTCCTGTAGGTACTGCAAACAGCAGTCTGCTGAGGATATGTGCTGGCCAGTAGGGCAAGCCGAGGCTGGGGTCGGGCAGGCTCCGATTTGGAGGAGGTGGACCAAAGTTCACCCAGCCCCCTCTTCCGCGGTTAAGTATCCCGCCAAGGTGTGCAAACAGAAACACGAATGTTAGGCACGCAAACGCAGTAAACAGACTCACGCACGACTGGTATCCGCTCCTGTGGACCGGCATATCGCCTCAAAAATAAACGATAACACTGAGTTTATCGCACAGTTTGCATAACAGTCACATGAGTGGTAGATATTAAACGTAGCGTTAATCCACGCTGATAATCTGCCCCGCCCATCTGCGATTACAGTTCTATTTAGTGCTCTCCAAGTGTGCAAAAGCCATACCTCAGGGGACGAGACTGAGCCTTCCTTGTCGCGGGGCACTGCACTCTCGTATCATAACGTTGCTAGTGTACGTGCAGTACAGCCACACACCGTATATCTAGACTCAAATGATCAAGATTGTTCTGAGATTTCCAGCTATTGGAACATGTGGAAGAATTCAACGTTTCTGGCTCCCAACCGCAAAGACTCTTACCTATCGGCCTATTTCTTCAGATCCAGTGCTTCCTTTATCAACTAAACCCAAGTTACCGTGCTGCTGGACTGAATTCTGCAATCTTTTCCTAGTATATCCTGCCGTAAGTCTACAAACGTCATATTCCCCTTCAAGTGTATATGCCCCTATCATTAGTAGACCTTTTCCTATAGTGAGAATGTCAGACGCTCGATACAGTGTGGAGTATGCTAAGACGGGCCGAAGCAGCTGCAAGAAATGCAAGCTAGCAATTGTTAAGGGGGCGGGGCGTATCGGGAAGATAACGACCAATCCATTTAGCGACGACGGTAGTGAGATGAAAGTGTGGTACCACCTGAGATGTATGTTTGAGACACTCAAGGTGAGCAGGTGTGGCATACCTCGTTCCATTCCGCCTGGAATGGAAGATTTGTGGTTTGCATGTACTCCAATAAAAGCACGGTGTGCATTTATTAAGGTTGCATCGAAGAGTGCTGGCTATTTCATATACATGTACTTGTATGTATTATTGGTATTGGCAGGATAGAAAAATTTCTTGGGTGTGACCAGCCCAAACCTTTCTAGACACACTATGTCATTTTCGAGTTGTAGTTCAGTAGCAGTCGATCTGAGCCAGCTTTACAGTGAGACGGTTAAAAACACCTAATTTCTTGCTAAACTACTGAGTGAGAAGGCTGTAAGGACTTTATGAACACAATTTTTTGCCAACCAACCCTAGCATGGAGGGAAACAGAAAAGTGGCCTTAGTGCCTCTGTGAACCCTTTAGCCCCTCCCCTTTCCCGATCCCTCGTCCTCTCTCTCTCCCTCCGCAGCGAGCCAGGGCCACCACAAAAAAGATCGAAACGGCCGCCGATCTCGAAGGCTTCCCAGAGCTGGAAGATGCCGAGAAGGACGAAATAAAACAACTCATCAAAGAGTTTGTCGTAGACAAGCCAAAAGGGGCCTCCAAGTCTCCAGCCAAGTCTCCGGCCAGGACCAAGAAGGCTGCCGCAGCCAAGCAGTCTGTTCTGGGTTTCGCTGGAGGTACATCTCCCTCCACAAAAACGCCAGGTTTGGACCCCTATGTGCACTCTGTAGACCATATGCACGTGTTGTCCATGGTGGCAGAAGAGGCCACTTACATGTAGAATAAATACCCTGTTTCCGACCAACCCACTAATTGGCCTTTGGAAGAGAAATTAATTGTTATGTCGGGGGTAAAGTTTGAGGAGGTGTGTCTGTGGTCGAGTTTGCATGTGTCCCATGTCCCGATACTGTTGTACATGTTGCGTGTTCGAGTATGCTCTTGTGCGTTTGCAATTCTCTCCTTGCTGCAAGTATCTACTAGCCTCGTCCCCAGGCCCCCGCTTTTTTCGGCTATGCGAAGGGCGGGGGCCTGGGAGCGAGGCTATCAACCTACCATCTGACAGTACAGTTGGCCATACAATCAGCCTCATTCCCAGGCCATGTAATCGGCCTCATTCCCAGGCCATGTAATCAGCCTCATTCCCAGATGCTTGGCCTGGAAATGAGGCTGACAATGAATGTGTATGCTAGTCATTTCCTATTACTCACAGCTGGTGCTAGGGCCACTGCTACCGTGGCAACGGGAGGGGATTCCCCCACCGATGCTCCCGACTTGGCGACATCGTCTAAAGACGACGGTGGGTCTGCTTCTGCATCAGACCCGTCAAACCGGGATAACTCGTTCCGCCAGTTTCGTCGGCTCTGTGAAGACATTGAAAAGGAGCCAAGCTACAATGCCAAAACGAAGCTGATTGCTAACTACCTCAAATATGGCAACAGTGGAGGTAGGGATTAGGTTTCATCCAGGAGGGGGGGGGGGAGTAGCATCGTTCCCAGTCTCTCCGCTTCAGTTCTTACGTCACTTTCCCAGTCCTATACTGAAAAAGGTTCTTGGGTTTCCCAGTCCCAAACTGAGAAAGGATTCTAAGTTTCCTAGTTCTGACTGAGAAAGGGTTAATTCCATTCTAGGAGTTCCAGTCCCAAACTGAAAAAAGGTTATTTCTAGCTTATGAACAGCTTTACTGCTCCCTTTAACCTACACATGCGTAAACACGCGTACACACACACACACACACACACACACACATGCAGATGGTTTCACTGGCGATGTCTACCTACTGGTGAAGCTCCTGCTACCAACTGCTGGCAAGAAGAGGGTTTACAACCTTCAGAGCAAGCAGATCGTCAAGCTGCTCAGCCAGGTACTGCTCTAGCCTCGTCCCCAAGCTCAGGGCTGGGCTCATACTCAGGGGTGAGCTCATATTAGGGGTGGGCTTGTACTGAGGGATGGGCTCATATTGAGGAGTGGGCTCATACTTAGGGGTGGGCTCATACTTAGGGGTGGGCTTATATTGAGGGGTGGGCTCTTATTGAGGGGTGCATGGGCTTATACTCAGGGTGTGGACTGATACGTGAAGGTACATTTTGAGATATTCAATTATCTGAAGTTAGTAAAATGTCCTTCTGCAGACATTTGGCTGTAACCTTGACGATATGGTGGAGGATTTGGAAAAGGTTAGCAATAGTGTCTCTCTGCTAATGTCATATGTTTCAGGTCAATCTTGCATTCTGGGGTGAATATTGGGGTGTTAACCATGAATGAGACTCAGATCTGTCCTGAGAATGAGACTGTGGTCTGGCATGGGAATGCATGGGCTGCATAGACTAACGGCAGCAGTCCTGCTAACAGTCACACTCATCTGTTCCTCAGGGAGATGTGGCAGAGACAGCAAAGACCTTCTTTCTTCAGAGCTCACTCACTCCTCCCACCAAGAACAGCACACTAACACTGTCTGAGGTATGGGGCTGGGCTTACGGACTTGTACTCTGTAACCTTTGCTATCCAGCTACATATCTGATCAGTATCACATGATATGCACGTGATAACCATGGCAACTCCAGGTGGATCATTTCCTGGACCGCCTGACAACAGTCACTAAGGAAGAGGACCAGAGGGTGGAGCTAGCAAAGATCGTACGAAGGTGTACCGCCAACGACTTGAAGTACGTCGTTCGACTGATAAAGCATGACCTTCGCATTTTTGCCGGAGCAAAACACGTGTAAGTGGTATAGCAAATATCAGAGATATTGCCATGTATAGTCAGTTTTGATCAGCTATTGTAGCCTCGTTCCCAGGCTCCACTGCCCAGCGTTTTTTGCCCGTGTTTTTCCAAAGTGCAAAAAATGCTGGGCAGTGGAGCCTGGGAACGAGGCTATACAGCTATTGAACCCATGTCGAGGCTATACAGCTATGTTTTTCCAAAGTGCAAAAAACGCTGGGCAGTGGAGCCTGGGAACGAGGCTACAGCTATTGAACAATTTTAGCTTACTGTTAAGCACCCAGAATTACGTCACATGCATGATGCCTCAACATGCTAGTTTCTCCAAAAAAAAATGCCGTGCTATAGCATTTAATTGTCCCTTCACTTACTAAGTCAAGGAAGTAACAATTGAGCATTTTCTTAACTCTAGCTGTCACTCTCCCTCCGCTTATTTCTCTCTCTCTCTCTCTCTCTCTCTTTCACCTACTAGGTTGGATGCATTGGACCCCAATGCTTATGCAGCCTTCCAGGCGTCCAATGACCTTCGAGACGTAGTGGACCGGGTGTTGAGCCAGAGAAGTGGCGAGGGGGGCGGGGCAACCCCCGGGCTCAAGAAGGCCCTGAGCGTCCGGGCCAGCCTCATGACCCCCGTCAAACCCATGCTGGTAGGTCAGTTGGTGTACCATCACATGTAGGTCATGTTAGATCATGTGATGTGCATATGACAATTACATAATGAATACATATACATGCACATATCATTTCACATTAGGCTGAAGCCTGTCGTTCTGTTGCCATGGCAATGAAAAAGTGTCCCAATGGGATGTACGCCGAGATCAAGTATGACGGCGAGAGGGTGCAGGTGCACAAGAAGGGAGACCGCTTTGAGTTCTTCAGCAGGAGTCTCAAAACCGTCCAGCCCCACAAGGTGCATTAATTGGAGAGTATTCGGACCTTGTGGCCTAAGAGGAAAGCAGGCGTTAATTGAGTTACTGTAATAGTGTCCCTGCTATTCGAGGTATTGTGGCAATAGGTGGGATATAGGGATGAGGCTGTCACCGCCTGATAACAACTATGTATGTACTATTCAAGGACTCCAACTCAGACGCTGTACTTACATTTCTACACGTGGTAGGTGGAACAGATCAAGGAGTACATTCCAAAGGCCTGTCCCCATGGCGACAGCATGATCCTAGACAGTGAGGTAAGTGTGCTTGGGACACTGATGACCTTTCATGGAAGGACATGTAGCAATCATGCATTTCATTATTTGCAACAGGTGCTGCTGGTCGACAACAAAACTGGTGACCCTCTACCATTTGGGACTCTTGGTATTCACAAGGTACTCTACAGTCTGATAATGGGTTTAAGGATGATGAATAACATCTTGAGAGAGTAATTAATGTTGGAATCTGCTAGGTCCTACTGGCAAGACAGAGGAACCGTACGCAAACTATTAAACTGGGTATTAGCACTTGCCTGTAGCCTAGGACTCCAGCCAGTAGCCTCATTCCCAGGCTCCATTCCTCAGGAGTGGAGCCTGGGAATGAGACTGTTCTACATGTAGCAGCTGTATATTTACTCTCTCAGACACTATCATTGCTTAGCCTTGTACCCGGCCTCCCCTCACAGCTTTTATCGCAGCTTTTTTCATAGTATTTTTCCACAGCTGCAAAAAAAAAAGCTATGAGGAGAGGGCTGGGTACGAGGTTAGTCGTTACTTGATGCTCACAACCGTTTTTTTTGATATTTTTTTTTTATCTAGAAAAGTGCTTTCAAGGATGCCACCTGCTGCCTGTTCATCTTTGACATTATCTACTTCAATGGTGAAACTCTAATGGACAGGTAACCTAGCAACCATCATGTGAGTTATTATGATGTAATAATGACATCGTGATGTACTGTACGTACATGCAGGCCAATGTGTGAACGGAGGAAATTATTAGAGGAAAATATCAAGGAGGTCAAGAATCACATCATGATTTCCGAACAGTCGTTAATCAAGGTTAGATGTCTGGTTTGTTGTTTGTTGTTTGTTTGTTTGTTGTTTACTGTTACTGTTGTTGTTGTTGTTTACAGCGGGAGGGGGACCTGTCAGACCTGATAATGAAGGTGATCAGGCAGGGATTGGAGGGGCTGGTCTTGAAGGACCTCAAGGTGAGCAGGTTTCAGTTTTAACTTCGCAGGACTCTTCCATCTCTGAATTACAAAATACTCAAAGGCATTGGCAACCAAGCAGTCACATGACTAAAACTGACCAATCACTTCTCTTCCCAACCTTCACTCACACACACACACACACACACACACATCCCAGAGTGTGTATGAGCCAGGCAAGCGCCACTGGCTAAAGGTGAAGAAGGATTATCTGGCGGGAGGAGCAATGGCTGACACAGCCGACCTCACTGTACTAGGAGCCTACTATGGCACTGGAAACAAGGGTAGGACTGCTCAGGATACTAAATATACCGTTGGGCATACTATTTGGATACTACTCTGTATACTAATAGGATACTTTTTGCATACTACTTAGATATTTGATTTGCATACTACTTACATATTATATGTATTTGGATACTGCTGGATACTACGGAGGAGATGCATGTATATGTGTACATGCAGGTGGTATGATGTCTGTCTTCCTAATGGGCGTGTACGATAAAGCACGTGATCGGTTTCGGACGGTGGCCAAGTGTGGCAATGGGCACGATGATGCCACCATCGCCAGACTACAGAAAGAGCTGGACGTGATCAAAATCAGCAAGGTTGGTTAGTTGATCAACTGCCAGGTTGTTAGAAACAAAGCAAATGAGGATTAGGGTTAGGGTAACTGTAATGTAAATTCTTACCTGATGCCCATATTTGGTAGTGTGGCGAAGTCTCACCTGACGCCCATATTTGGTAAGTAAAGAAACCATCCTGAACTACTGGAACCCCTGAGCAGAGAGTAAGCTTTTTACTAACCTGCATAGTAATACTTACTATACTTTTTCTCTCTCACACACACACACACACACACGTACCACACACCATATGCTTCACTCTTGTGTATGTAGGACCCCTCTAAAGTGCCAGCTTGGCTGCTTGTGAGCAAGTCTCTCATCCCTGACTTTGTGGTGAAGGACCCCAAGGTAAGGCTGGACACACTGTCCTGTTGCTGTACCCTAACATTATGCACACACACACATGTACAAGTACATCACATACGGACACACACATACATACACACATACATTGTACATACACATACGTATATACACATACACCACATACATAATATGTACACCAGCGTTTGCCCCAATGGAGAGGGTACCAGTGGGGGGTACCAGGGTGCTCCCCCCCTCCCTTTCCTAACTTGGTTTCCTTTGATGTGGTCACTGGAATGTTTAAAACAGTTATATATCTTCCACCCCTCCCTCTTTCTTGACTTTGATAAACATTGCACACGCACGCACATAAATGTACATGATTATACAAACATACACACACACACACACACACACACACACACATAGGCTGCTCCCATTTGGGAAATTACGGGTGCAGAGTTCAGCCATTCCTCCACCCACACGGCCGACGGAATCTCAATCCGATTCCCACGTGTGACGCGGATCAGGGACGACAAGGACTGGACCAATGCCACAGACCTTGAAAGATTAAAGGTAGAATTACTTTTTGCAAAAGGGAAGATTGGCAGCAACTGAATGAACAATGCAATTAACAGGATTTGTAACGGTTACCATAAAATTTTATTATGCTATAAGATTTTATTTCTTTGCTTGCAGGTTCTGTACAAGACATCTAAGGAAACTACAGGTAAATTGAAGTCACCACAGAACAGTCACCATTCTGGCTCAAACTATTCTCCTTTACAAACACACATGTATGCTCATCAAGGTTCACTCTATGTCCATCATGGAAATCGCGCTAAAGTTCAATCTTGCCTTCCATTCTTCAGACATTCCAGGTTTGGTGTCCGCCAAGAAGGAGGAGAAAGGGGGGGAGGAAGAAAACGGTGACGATGACGACGACATGGATGTCGGAGGCCATACAGCTGCATCTACTAGCGGGACTAAGAGAAAGCTTGCTGCCACTTCGACTGACCAATCAGACGAGAGCCCGGGAAAACCTCCCGCCAAGAGACATAAGCCAGTCTGCAAATATGGTCCCAAATGCTACCAGAAGAGCCGTGCCCACAGGGAGCAGTTTGAGCACCCGTGGGTCAGTAAATTAACTTAGTGAATCTCTGGGTTACTTAAGTGTTAGACAATTAGCTTCTTGAAAACTTCTGGTATACCAGAGATCAACTTTTCAGTTAGTTATGTCAAATTTTCTGATCACATAACACTGCTGAGATGATTCTCTGTTCTTTACAGGATGCACTTGGTACTCACTCAGTAAAGTGTGCGGGCATCAAAGTTGAGAAGGTATGGTCGCTATCGTTCTTTTCCTCCGCATGTAGCGAGCAAAGCTGAGTGGAGCGTCATGGTCCAACCAGCAAGAGAAGGAAAGTAGCTGGGAGTAGTAGTTAAAACTCTTTGTTTAGGGTCCTATGGTTCACGGGAGAGTTAAATATTATGTGACAGTAAACAAATTTGAAATGCTTGAGGTAAGCATTGCATGTGAGCTTTCTTTGTTGTCACATGATTTATTTAACCTTCCTATGAACTATGGGATCATAAATAGAAATTTTAACTACTCCTTTCCTTTTGATTGGGCCGCAGCTTTCCAAGGCTAAGCTAGGTGGAGCCAAAAGGAGGTTAAACAAAGATGTCTACCCAAACTGCTGAAGATGTATGGTCATTTTGGTCAGGCTAAGGATGAAAAAAAAAACTACCTGCTCTTGCAGTTACTTTGTGATATCATGTAAATAGGCTGACATGAGAGACCTGTGTTAGAAATAAGTGAATAGACGCCATATTGTAACACAAATCTGTGACCTCTTCTACTATTATAGCCTCTGCTTGATGTTTTTACTGGAGTGAAGTTGTACATTGTGCCCGGCACTGCAAGAGCACAGGAGATTCGGAGATACTTCATTGCGTGAGTCAGCATGACCGTCCTTGCCTCTTGTCTAGCATGTTCTATATTCACCTATAGAGTATTAGATGTACAGATGGGAGTGAGTGTCTGTTGAGAAATAGATGTGAATCTGGACTGCAAAAATTTCAAATCTTTAGTTATGGTATATCAGGAGCCAGTGAGTGGCGAATTCGCAGCTTCACTACAAATTGGTTCCTGGGTATATCCTAACTATAGGTTTGCAATTTTTACAGTCCATATTCAGATATTATTATGTTTTATAATTGTTTCCTCAACACTCGCTCCTACTCTACAATATTAATTAACCATCTTGTACCAACCTGTTACTATCCACACCAAAGAGAATAATTTAGCTGGATTTCCCTGAGTACAGTGATCTTATTGAACTGCGCTCATCTTCTGGTCTTGGTGCTGGTACTGTTATAGAAATTTTTTGTTCATGTGTACTGGACATCACGTTATGAACAAAAATAATATAATAATAATCTGAGGCACATATTATTACAACAGTAATCCTACCACGGATGGATCTATATTTCTTAAGCACTGCAGCACACATGCTATGAGTAGGATTCTTTAAAACTAGAACGTATAGATTACAGTATATGATTCATTTCGTTACAGCTATGATGGGGAGGTGCTGGAAGACTACCAGAAATCCTCAGCAACATACTTCATCGCTGACAGCAGCAGCACTAGTGGCATAGAGGTGAGGTCTGGGATTGATCACATGAAGATCACATAATATTAATCATACCGTTTGTATACTTCCAGCCCACAGGCGGAAGTGCCACCAAACGCTTGAAAGCAGCGTGGGTGTGGGATTCACTAGAGAAGAAGCAACAGCTACCCATTGAGAAGTACCTAATGTAGAGAAAACATTTTAGGGAACAATGATAATATTATTATAATTATTTTAGGCTAATTCTAATTTTTATGATGTACAGTAGCAGTTACTATTCTTATTTTTTAGTCCATCAGGATAGATTTATTGTTCAATACCGTTATCTCTTTATTAGCACCTTGTTCTATGTAGACTTTGTACATTGAGTTTTTAGCTCTATCAAATATTTTTGAACTCAACCTGTATAATATTGCTGCATGATGGCTTAAAATTGGTTATCAGTAAATGAAAACAGTACTAGTAATGTGGAACTTGCCATGGGAACGAGGCTACATAACAGTATATATACCACCAATATAATATAGCTTGCCTGAAAGCTATCATATTGCACATATAACAGTTGCAATGCATGCTACCCTTCAGGGAACCTGGAAAACAATCGAGATTGGTATAATACTGTGAATGCTAGGTTCACATAATGCCTCTTTTTCTCTCACAGCACTTGGAGGGGGGTTCATTCCAATTATACTCATAAGACTGTCTGGTCTGGTACTCCCGATCACACTGTACGCCTTTGAGCTTCAAAAGCTGATGCTTCGAGTGCATATCCTTTACACTCTGTTTGTGCGAGACAATGTAGTCATTTCTACAGCCCCTTGAGACAAACTCTGTGTTGAATCTTACGTCGTGCTTTCTTTCCACTTCGAATCCAGCCAACCAAACCCCCACCGAAACATCCTCACTGTTGTACAGCTGGACACTGTCGGCAGTGACTGCAATGTTGTGGACAAGATCGCCTGAGAGAACGTACCCGCCTCCTAGGGCGTAAGGGAGGTAGCGATCACACAAGAACCACTGACTTTCACTCCACTTTCCCAGTTTCTTTGGAGTGGCCCGTCCGTCAAAAAATCCCCAGTAAATTCCTTTATCTCGCATCGACGTTCTTTCTGCCAGTTCCTTCAAAATGGCGTCCAGAACAAGAAAAGTGTCATCGTCACACTTCATTAAGTATGAAAACTGCAGGTTGGCATCCGCCCACACAAAACTTTGGAGCACTTTTCTGGTGAGGTTGTGGTAAGATTCCTTTAGATCAGGTAGAAACAGCATGTCATGATGAGTTACCTCTTCAGACATGAGTGCTTCCAAGCCAGAAGTAGATACTTCCACAGTTCCTACAGCAAATTTAACAAGTACAGGTGGATCTCTCTCTTGACAGCCCTGCATCCACGTTTCCCTGATGGTGTCTCGTCTCTCTCGTCCTTGAACGCTCGAAAGAACGATTACCACCAACAGGTAGTGTGGCCCTTCTTTCACCTTACGACCGCCACCATCCTCTAATTCTGCAACCGGAGAAGCTAGCTTTTGGGGTGGTTCGCAGGTCACAACAGGGACGGACACCGGCTCGGCCTTAGGACAGTTGCACTGTGCTGCTGTCTCTCTGGAGGTACCCTCCAGAGTGTCTGGGAGGTTCATGTAGCTGAAGGACAGCCAGAGGAAGAGCTGGAGGAGTAGGTTGAGCAGGAGGAACAGCACACAGGAGAGGAACCTAGATGATCTCCCCCACCCCACCATCAGCCAGATCTTCAAAGCCTCAAGTCAGCAAAATAGTTCGGTTTTGAAGGAAGCATCTGACAGTATAGCTAAATCTTCATTCATGTCCGGTCCCACACCGTAGAAGTGAAAGTGGGCGGAGTGGGGGGCGGGGAAGTTTACATAGGGACGTCCCCTAGCTAGACCTCGCATGCTATGGAACAAGAAGAAAGCTCGAGTACTTCAGACTCGGGATCTCTGCAACTCTCAGAAGCCCAGCAAGAGCGCATACAGAGAAACAGAGAGAGAGCAAAAGTCTTAAGGCAAGCCAGGCTTGCCGCCAAACCCTATGACAAGCCCACAGCCGGTAGTGGTAGTGCCACAGGCAGAACTAGCAGGCTTGTCCACAAAAGTGGCCCAGCCAGACCCTCCACGGGAAGATTTACGGACACACATGGAGGGTACCTCCTGGATGAAGAGGAACCGAGTGAGCGGCACAGTTACCGAATTGTTGAAGAGGATGGTAAGTATGTTAGGCCACGTGAAACGTACTGAAGTAATGGAGCTGTGGATTTCTTGCCTAACTAGAATCTGACACAAAATATCCTCCGTCACATTTAGGACTGCATCACCTTCCTCTACGTCAGCTATACTCCTTGTTTACTGTAGTGAAGAGAGTTGCAAATCAGTTAGGGGGGCGTTTCGCTAACAGTCTTGTGTCACGCTTAGTGTCATCGTGATACCCTCCTCCCCCCTCCCCCTCCCCCTCCCCTCCCCCTCCCCTCCCCTCCCCTCCCCTTCAACTAAAGAAAACATTATCTAGTACAGCTGAAAATTTAATATGCCGGCAGAAATTAAATATGCCTGAAATTGCAGATCAAAAATGATTGTATCACATATTGATCTTAGATTACCGGCCTATGCACCCTCCCCCCTAGTGTCACAATGAGTTTGCTTACCACTGCAGCTCCTGCAATGCCTGGCGAACAGGCCGTGTGTGAAGAGTGTGGAAAGAGGTTTGCAGAGTCTTTTCTGCAGAGCAAGTTCCACCTCTGTGTTTGTGACCAGTGCACGTAAGAGCATGTGTAGGGTTTTCCAGGCAGACTTGGGGGCATGGCTCTCCACACACCTGAGTATGCTTGTCTCACACCTGAGTATGCTTGTCTCATACTCCATCCAAAAAATCCTGTATGAATCCCTGAATTAATCATTCCTCTTATAAATTCAACCCCTATGCTTAGTTTCCTTTGTAGCTAGTCTACAAATCTGTAACTATGTAATACCACCTCAGGGACTCTTCAACCGATGGTAAGCACTCTATGATTACAAGGACCGAGGCAAAGCACAGATTCTTGCTAAAGGACTGTGACTTTGAGGAGAGGGGTGGCCCCAATCTACTCTTTCAGCTGAAGAGAAACCCTCACAGTTCTAGCTGGGGAGACATGAAGTTGTACCTTCTCTGTCAGGTGATGTGGGATCCAGCACAACCTCAGACTTGCGGGCTATTGCTTGAATTGTTTTTTAATTGGTCTACTACTCGACTAAAATTACACAGAGCTCTTGACTTTCATGGCTGCTGGTTGGCCTCGTTCCCAGGCCCACGTGCGCGTTTAATGAAACACACCCAAGAGCCTGGGGATGGGGCTAGGTACTTTTGGGAGCTTTTGGCTGCAGTTTGCCACTAATTTAGCCATTAAGGTTTTCCCTATGTATGCATGCATGTGAAAAAGAGGAAGCAGATGAAAGGATAGAGACTCTGGAGTGGAGTCACTCGGATTGATCCACTGATACAATGTTGTTGTTTTTTCAAGACCTTAAAACTCCAAAGTACACTCAAGATCACGTGTGTCTGCATGTGTAATAAACTAGCTGTTTCCTACAGTAGCACCTTTCTCCTGTACGTCACATGAGACTAGCCTCTGGCCTCGTTCTCAGACTCCATTATCCAGCGTCTCATGCACAGCTAGTGTAAAATACTGAGAATGAAAAATCATATTGCTGTCACAGTATATGCATGTATGTATTCATCTACTGCCCCCAAGGTCCGAGAGAGGGCCTATGAGATATGGGGAGGGGAGGAAGGCCTGGAAGCTGAGCACCAGAAGAGAAGCGAGCTCAAAGAAAAGAAGAAGGAAAAGAAATATGCAAAAGAGATCAAAGGTACCGTAAAGTGTGGGTACGTGTAAGGTTGTAGCTATATATAGCAATTGTATATCTTTCTTTGTCTACTGCATCTACTAATTTAGTCTGGGACAATTTGGCAAGGTGGGCCGGGGCTAGCGCTGGTATTTGAAACTAGAGAGTTAATATTACATAGCCTTGTATCCGGCCGTCCCAGCATTTTTCCGCCTGCTCTCATTGAGGATGCATAACATATGCCAAGTACTATATACACACTATGAACTCTGATGTGGTGCATGGCAATACGATTAGACTCGTTCCCAGGCCACACACTCTCACGACAAGATGTAATCATCTTGCTGTACTATATGGACTTTGGTGGTAGAGGAAACCTAAAAGTCGATGTACTATCGAACAAAGTTTCATTCCTCTACGGTCAAAGTCCATAGAATATGCAGCAAGGTAAAATTGCCTAGACGGTAATATGATCCTGAAAGAGCAGGATATAATCATTAGGGAGTCGTCTCATGTTCTTCTGACAGCAGTTGTACCATGTATTCTTACCACACCCGCAAACATGGTGTTCTTAATACTGCAAATAATACTACAGCTGTAGGAATGAGAGGCTATGAAAAGGAACCCTTAAACCACAAGCATGCTTGGTGCTTAGTCACTGCCAGGAAAACAGAAACAACTCTTGACTCTACCTATTGTATACTATTGTATAGGTTGAGATAGACTTTATCTTTCAAGGATAAAATTCATCGCTATGGCGTCTTTTTATTGAATGCGCATGCTGACTTTCTCAGCCCCTTTACTAGCATTGAGTGTTGTACTACAAATAGAAAGAGCTGACATGTGCAGTGACAATATCTTGCTTGCCTTGATGGTGGAGTTAGCCTAACTGCAGTTAATTACGTGTATGCAATGCATGCTGCATTGGAATTAGGTAGCTACAACTCCTCTTTGTAAGTATGTACTGTGGCTATCATAGCATTAGGCAAGTGATGCAGTTGACATCAGGTCAGGTGAGAGATTCAGCAGCTGTTTGTATGTTTGTGAGTCCACGCAATGCTGCAGCAAGCCGCTAAGCGTGCCTACACAAATCGGATTTGGTGAGCCTTGCAGTTGTAGATCACACACCTATTGTGAAACAAAGCGTAGCTTTTTAGTTCTTGGGAGGTAAATCTCTCTAATCGGATTGCTATTGCCCTCACGTGTACAGACATGTGGAGACCGCTTGTAGCATTCTAGACTGAGGGGAATCGTTTTACATTCTTGTATTATTTCGGCACTTGTTATACTGTCCCACAAGTATGCATGGTTGCGTAATATAGTTTCACATCATTTGGTTTTAAGATTCCTTTTGTGCTCTTTTAGCAAGGCCAAAGTCTTCCTACGTGCACTGCACAGGGCCCACACACAAGCAGTATTTTGCCATTGGCGGCCCCCCACTCACCTCTGTGTGTGTATTGGATATACCGTTACATAACGTGGGGTAAATGTTTAAATGAGTGGTTTTATTTAGTGCATTTTCTGACTCAGCTATGTGTGGTGTGTTGCATGGAACTCTTGTATTCTAATTCCAAGAGGCATTTGAAATGCAGCTTGTAATTATGAATACAAATGACATAATATTATGATTACACTCAACGTACTCAGACACATATTAGGCTACTGTAGTAGAACTGTCTGTGGGATCTGTATTATGTAGTACAGCTGTTCTGCATGTGCATTCAAACTTCTCTATATTATCTTAAATTAGAGAAGTATGGTTAAACTAACTGCAATGCAGTGCCACAATGTAATAGGATAAAATGTAACTTGGCTCTTTCAACAGTTTGCAAAGCAATAAAAAGAATATATTGCCCTGTGAGTACTCAATCACAGTCACTCTGGATCTCCTGTATTAAAAACAGTATAATATATCACTCTTCAAGGATTCTCTCGGTTGGCTAGCTAGTAGAATTCATGCTTATGAAGTTTCTTCAATTCCAACCAGAATTTCACATCATGTTTGTATAGTGCGTGTGTGTAAAAATTGAAGTTTTTTTATCATCTTCTATTTTAAATTACTCTCACACCAGAATTACGAAGAGCTGTGCGCTCCAGCATGGTACAGTCCAATCCCAGGCAGCACGAACATAACTTTCCTCGAGGAAGAGAGACATACAATGTGGAAACTGATATGTGGACCAAGACGTGCACGGAATGCGGTCACCAAGTGAACTTTGAAAAGATGTGAGGCATGTCTATAATCTTTCGTTTGCTATTTTTTTCTCCGGGACATTAACTATCATAAACTGTCTGTCTTTTATCCATGGCCTTGTGATTGCCACTGGAATTGAAAAGCACTCTTCCCCCTGCACCCCATTACCTCCTGTATCATTTCACCCTCACAGTGTTTGCTTATTTGCCAGAAACAAAAATGTCAACGTAGTAGCCACTCACGTTCCATTGCATGAGAGGATAGTAATTTGATATCAGTGGACTTTAAACCTCTGGTCATACTAATGCATACTCGATGAACACACATGATCTTAGAGCACATTCTTTGTGATTAAACTCTCACATACACTAAACCAACTAGGAATATGCTGATGTTGTGCATAGTTTTACCGTATTGCAACAATGATGCTATGACCTGTGTACCCTATCACCTTAACGTACCTAATTAATTGTTGCAGGCGTGTATTTAATGACATGCTTCTGGGTGATATTAAAGAATATGTACTGACTATATAGTGACAGTATTATGATATTGCTATGTTATGTATGCTACATTTAATATTGCTTGTCAAGGTGTTCAGGTTGAAGACTAGCAATAATAGTACTAGTGACAGCATACTGATGATATTATTGTCTTCGCAATAATTATTTTGACAGTGATTATCGCAATAATTATTTCGACAGTGATTATCATGACCTTCAAGTATCCCAAAATGGCAAATTATAATTTTGCCTGGCATTACTCCTAATGATTGCTTGCTAGATGCGTGACCTAAACTTTGAGACAGTATTCCAGTAGCACTGATGCTGAGCATTTTATGGGCAATTATGTGATCATTATTGAGCATTATCTTTGCTATACATGCCACACTTCATCACGACGCCGTATGTCTCATGTGGGCTGTGCACGCTTTTTAGCCCCAGAGCCATAACTTGAGCTTTCCACACACAAGGGCACTTAAAGGAATGGGAGGAATGCTTTTGAAGAGGCAAAAACGTCGCTTTCTAGGCTCCACTATTTCGAGACTGTTCTTACCATGCAAAGGTGACGGCTATAGAGTATGTGAACTTTTGCATATTACTGCGAGGTGTTGAGCAATTACAAACCGTGATTACACGAACATGTGTGAGTGGGTGTGGATATAGTGAAAGAAAGGTCATAGAGGGCATTGGATACCTGAGAGCCTGAGATATGAGGCAGGCAGGAGAAATTATATGGTCCAGGAGTGTAGCATCAACATCTGCATGGTTTTCAAGGTAATTGGGTATGGCTAAAGTACAATTTGAGAACACTGTACACGTGCATAGGCAAGCTGCTTTAGAGTAACCTGCTGTTTGGTAGTTCAAAGATCTTCATCTGCAGTTTGTATGGTATCAGTTAATTTGTAAACTGCCAGGCCAGCACATATTTAGTATACTTTCATGCCACTAAATAATTAATTAATATACTATAGCTATCCTAGGCTGATGCCTTCAGTGATTAGTTAACACTCTAAAAATAATGGCAGTGCTGTGTGCTTACCATGGTGATTGCAGTTATATAGTTATATACAGTGTTCTATCTATAGCAGCATTAATAGTTTGTTTTTTGCTCTTTGCTGTGTCCTCTAATCTCACATAGTAATGATGTTATCATAGAAGCTTAATTATACTGTAGCCAGGTATGACATAATTAATGTAGGTAATGGCGTGGGTTGCAATGGTATTTAAAATTAATACCACGAGTAATGCACTCAGGAAGCGCGTGAAATAGTGCGAGGTGAAGCCGAGTGCTATTTCTCTTCCTGAGTACATTACGAGTGCTATTACTCCCAAATACCACAGCAACCCATGCTATCATAGATTAATCCTATAAGCTGCTCTATTTGTGGTATTACAGAATAATACCATATAGGTTTGTAGAGGAACTTTTATGTAGCAAGTATTCACTTATAAGGATTAGACATATATCATGTGATAGATTATATGAAGCATAAGGGTTGGTTGGTATGCAAAGTATGTGACTTTATGCACTTCATGTGCATCTCACATATTGACCTTGGGCGCTATATAACACACCTTAGTCAATATGGACAACACCCTTGGATCTCAGTCACAGATTTAGCATACCAACCTGTCTCCTATGCTTTGTATATTACTTACTGCACCGTGGGTGGTGTTCAAGTATGCTAACTGGTATAGCGATTGATGTGTGTGTGTTTCAGAAATGATGTCGGCAAGGCTTTACTCAGATGCAGGCATGCATTTAAGCCAAAAAAACACACAATATAAACATTACTTGCTGCTTATGATCTATCTGGACAGATATACAATTCAATGTAGCGATGTCTCGTTTTCTAAAATAAGAAGCTAAGAATTCTTATTAATTAATAATATGAGTACAAAGACATCCTGTCTAGACTTCAGACATGTGTATCCAGTTACAAATGAGTGCCTATGCTGCACTAACATTAAATGATAGCTGCATACACAGTCATATTTGGCTGCATACGATGAGCATAATTTTTTCTGAGCCAGTAATTGCGCCTTCTCATAAAGCGATAGCAGTGGATCAGATTTCATTCTGTTGCACCTGTCTGCATAAACAATACTTGGTTAAATGTGTATGGACCTTACTACCTTATATACTTTGCTCATAGCTATATATGGCATGCAGTCTTCAGTAGATGTCCTATATAACCACAGCAAAGAGAATGTTCACAGTACGTACAGGCATTGCATGTTTGGTGCCACAAATTATAGTTCTATTAGTAAACTAGTGATATTACAACTTAATCCTCATTTGATGCATAATGTTGCTAGGCCATTGTTGTACAGTGGAACCTCTATAATGTGGTCACTCTATAGAGCACCCGCCTCTCTATTAAGGCCACCTTGTTGGGTCCCACTGTACATGTTGCTAATGTACTGTGAACCTCTATAATACAGCCATGTCTATATTGCAGCCACAAAATGTTGCCCCCAAAGGGTGACCACATTATAGAGTTTCTGCTGTACTATATCATTGGCCTATAATAGACATATTAATGAGGTTGTGAACATTCATAAACATCCATCCTATTTTAATGCCTGTACTATTTTAATTGCCAATTGATAGTGTATAAATACATCAACCCTGTTCTGCATGTCTAGAGCTCTTTTACTATTTAGAGCTATGGGAGACTTTGAAGTCTCTACCCTATATACTACCATATATGGTGTTAGGTTATTTAACCGCTGTTGCTATGCTGTAGGTAGCTAGCAGTGTCTAGACCAGTCACTGTGGCACCAATAGAGCAAGGGTGCTGATTTTGCAATGTTTGCCATGTAGCTTGGAATGACATCAAATGGGATGTTCCAGTACGTTGACGCCTGCACAAATGTGTGCAGCGTGCCTCGCGTGCATGACAGAGAATGTAGGAGTTTGGCCCCCCCATTCCTTCAGGAACTGTAATTATGTCTTGCGCTGAAAGGACGCAATTGAATCCATATCACTCCCTGGATACTCACTAGAACACACACAACTGTGTGTGTTTGTGTACACCGTTTCTTAATGATGAGATCAGCAGATATAATTATTGGGCGTCAGCATATCGTTACAGACCTATTATATTATCAGATTCTACAACGACAATCTTGAGTCTCTTTGACCATTAGGGAACTTTATTTGTGGTAGTTTCTCTTCCGTGTTGCAACCAAGATTCGTTAAAAAGCAGAGGTGCTTACAGAGTGCTTTACCTTGATTCAGCGCTCAAGTGATTTTATAGCAACTTGTGTTCAATTGAAGTTTCCCTGGAATCAATTATTGTTCAATCTAGCTATCCAACTACTGTATCCAAATTATTACTAATAATCAAATAGCAATGCCAATGCCAGTAAGTATTTCCTGGTATTTGGAAACTTTATGGCTTGCCGAAGTAAATGGCACAGTTTTGTCTGGGATGTTATGCATGAGTTGTACAGTTTGCCACCCTCAATTGTCCGATAATGTTCTAGAAAGGCCGTTTCTCTTGTTCCGAAGATGGGTATTGGCGCATCTGCGTACATGTACAATGTACACTCAGTACCTAATTCCGGAAACGAATCACTAGTCATTACGTAACCGAAGTCAACAATATTCATCGCTGCGGCTCTTCCCACTTCCTAAGAGACTTCAGTGGTCCATGGTCGAAAAGAGTACTCTAATGGACTAGCCACTCCCGCGCCTTTTTGAAGTGCTATAAAAAGGAAACATAGAGAGTCCTGAAGAAACGACAGCCCGCTCCTGCAAGACCGCTTTCCAAAGAGAGCATTGCAGCTAAATCAGCTTGCTTCTGGCGCTAACTTGAGAGAAAAAAGTGTCTGTATTGTATACATAGGAGTTTTGTATATAAAGTCGCAAGTATGTCGAAAATCGACCTTGGAAATAGCCTCACTCAGATGGACTGGCTCGCTCGACTTCGAGTTGAGCAGGCGGGACACGGACCAGGCGGCCTAAAACAGAATATCCGCCCTCCCGTAAGAAAACCGCCCCCGAGCCCCATAGACCTGACAGCTCGACTGGACCCCATGGATGCCCAGGCATACCGCTACCATGACGCTAAGCCGCCGTTCTCCTACGCAGCCCTCATTACCTTCGCCATTAACAGCAGCTCTAGGAAGAAAATGACTCTGAGCGACATCTACAAGTGGATAAGTACAAATTTCCCCTACTATCGTGACGCGGGCACAGGTTGGAAGGTATGTGGATGCATACTCCTTAGGTAGCCAGCTAATAGGGCCCATTTCTAAGCGAGTATATGCAAAAGATGTGCAGGGGTGTGTATGCGTGTGTTTATGCGTCACGCCCCCTTCCCCATAATTTTTATAGGGTAAACTATTATCTTCTAGTATAGTACTATAGCGCGTATTGCAGTCAGCTGTGTTTTCATGCAAGATTACCCACTGTTACACCCCCCAAGTCTACTCATTGCAATTGTAATACTAAACCCAAGGTTTGGAGTTTCAGTAATGCAGTATCTCCTTACAACCATATCTCTCTCCTTTTGCCTTGCAGAACTCAATCAGGCACAACCTCTCTCTCAATAAGTGCTTCAGGAAGGTCCCAAGGCCGAAGGACGACCCAGGAAAGGTAGGATTTAGCAGCTACAGAATGTGGCCGTGTTGTAACTGGCATAGTTAATGTCGAAATCAGACTAAGATTGGAAACTTTAAGGGATACTATGAAGAGTGGACTCCTGTGCCACTACTGTGGCTTCTAATCTCCAGCTGTAGCAACTATCACCTACTTATGTGCCCTTGTGAAGCACTTGAAAGGCCAGCCCACATACTCAAGAGTTGCCCATAAGTGGTGGTATTCACTAATTCAATTAAGATGCGTAGTTGGCTGACATGCCTAAGTGTATTCCAAAGCATAGCTGAAATATCTTCACATGCACAAGCTGTGTACTTTCACTTTAAACCAGATAGCTAGCTCATCAAACTGTAGAAGCACTGGAGAATTTTCAGTATGGGGAGTGAGATGTCTTCCTTCTTACACCCACACATACCAAGCATTAGAGGCTGTACGGCTGTGGTAGTGGGGGCTGTACTTTGTGAAAGCTTTGCATACCTTTCAACCGAAATCGATGCTACCTTTTTCTTTGTGGTCACACCAACTCAGCATTGTTCAATGGAGTACTAATTGAGTATGTAATGGAGCAAGTCTGAAACGTTTGAAATGTCATAAAACCTAATGGATTATTTATAGAGTAATCCTTAGCTCTCCAGTACAGCATAGGAATTTACGCTCCCGTCTAAACCTGTGGTCATTTCTCAAATGCCAGTGGCTGTGCTCAGCAAAGGTAACGTGACGAAGAAGGCATTGCTTTCTCACCGCTTTACTCTTCCCGTGATCATACCCATGCTAGAATGGGTAGTCATGGTAATAACTCAGCCGTAAACAGAACGATGAAAGATTGAAATATCTGATCGCATAGTCGGTCAACTGCTTGCAACGAGAATCGGATGTGTATTCTATGAGGACTCCGGTGGTACATGTTAGCCAACTGCTGTTCCTTTGAGGTCATTATTGCTCACAAAGCGGCCATCCACCTTTGAGGTGGGATGTTAAAGGTTCCTCTGGTCGGGACCCAGCTGTCATTTAAGCACTTGTGTCCACTATCCACATTCTTGCAATATGTATGTATGCAATGTATGTATGCTGGAATATGGGAATAAGACATTGCTGGAATATGGGGATGAGACATTCACCATGTGTACTCTGTTACACAGGAGCATTTACTGTCACCACACACACACATACACACACACACACACACACACACTCGCCACACCACACCTGTAGGGTTCCTACTGGGAAATTGACCCCTCCCCTCTGGAGGAAAGCAGCGACTCCATTTCCCTCTCCGGCTTTCCCAGGAAGAGAAAAGCCAGTGATAGGGTGAGTGAAAGAGAACCATAACATTCCTGTAAATCTTGTAAACATACATGAGTCCCATTTTCATCAATTCCTATATGTCATATGATAAATTCGTATCGATACTACAAGTCACATGAAGGCTACACCATAGCACTGCTTGAGAGTGACATAATTACAGTTGGAATTGGCTAGGTCCTACAGGCAAGTGCCATTAGCGGGGGTTAGTAGCTTGCCTACTGCTCCTCTGCTCAGGAGCTCCAGTAGCTCAGTGGGTGAGAGCATCTGACTAGTAATCAGAAGGTCCTGGGTTCAATCCCCGGCTGGGCTCCGATTTTTTTTTCAGAGTTTCTTCCATTTGGATGAAATAACACAAGCAACACTTACAAGACACCAGCTGGAACAGTCAGGTGTAAAAGCTTGGACTGTCACAGCCAACCAATTCCATGGGTATTTGTGATAGTACAGCTATTCCACGAATTGCCTCCCACTCTTGCTACACACTTGTAGCAAAACCATGGCAACACACTAGTGATATAGCTTTGTACTACAGTGATAATTATGTACGTACGCCACTGTAATAGCAAGAGCACTTAATTCGTACGATTTATTTTCAAGGGGCCCATGTTGTTTCTAACAGTGATGCCTGGGGCTAATTACTACAAGATTTTAAGCCCACAGGCAAAGAATTGTCACTGCAGTTAAATAAGAGGTACGGATTTAGCTACGGATTACAATACAAGGACATAGGTAGTTTCTAGCCACGTTAACAGGGGGGGGGGGGGAGTCCCTAGGGTGTGAGGCTAATTGCCTTCCCAGTTCTCTATTGCTGGCATCGCAGAGTAAGTGGTCAAGGGCTGGGGTCATCAACCAGGAAGGGATGCTGGGGAGATGTATGTAGATACCAGGTAATAGCCACATTTATGTAACACTTTACATACCTATACTATATTATATATTATAGTAGTATAGCAAGCGTAATTACTGACAAAGCTAATTGCATTAAGATGTACCGGCATTCACGTAGTTAGCCTTACTCTACTCCATGTTACCCTATATCTTGTAGTAAAGTACCTACTCCCGGATTTTTGAAATTTTTAGGAGTCACTTCATAGGTTCTCCCGGGAGGCAGCGCTTGAGCCGGCAAAGGAGCTTGTAACCTTGGTGACGTCCAAATCCAGATTGATTACGTGGTTCCGCTCATTTAAATTGCTTGTGATGTCACAGCTTTCTTCTCAGTTACAGTCCCCCTCCCAACCTGAACTCTCTTTGCTTGAGGAAACTCGCTACGACCCTCGCCCTCTCGACTACACTTAGCCGTGTCGACTCTATCAAAGAACGGTAGGTACATATAATATATGTATGATGCCTTGTCTCACAATTACACACTAATCGCCACTTGCAATTTTCTATCGTCAGTTTACGTTTAAACTAGCATTCAGTGTTCAAATAAATAAAGTTATCAAAATTTAATATGAATACGAATTTGGATGGCACTCGGAAGATGCATGCTCCTTTGCTGTCTCCAGCAGATCATGCGCTCCTGGTTCTGCTGTACAGTAGTTTTGTAATGCTTGTGGTTTTAATTAGAAGTCCCGTGTAGTTATAATTTGATGCGTACTGAGGTACGTATGTGCATAGCTGGGTAATCTTCCATAATGAGTGTGTGTACTTTGGGGAATTAATTTTAGGCTTTCCCACAAGAGCAAGATTGTCTAACTAATTAGATGTTTTGATAGCCCTATTGCATCACTATGATGTAATGTAGATTTCATCCAATCAGATCATAGATCCATGTTTGCCACCCTGTATCTACCCCATTAAAGTCATTAGTCTCAGGCTATCGGATACATCAACCACTGTAATTCAATTATCTCATCTAGACTACCCATATAAGGTATGTAACCATGGAGATGTGACAAACAGACCCTTTATGTTTATTTATTCTTGAATTAAGATCCACTGGCAGCCATGTACAGATCTGCTTGCCCAAGAGCTTGTTCAATTGACTTTTGTATTGGCTCTTTTTCATGTTTTCAAAACCCACTTCATCTCAGGGCATGGACAATTGTGCCTGTGATTTGATCTGGGACAGCTTATGCAAATTGTTTTCGTATCTACAAAAACGGTATGTAGCTGAACAGTACACCATAGGATGCACTGTGGGGTATAGGTAGTGCTTGATTTCGACATTATGTCATCATTTACATAGACTTGCTGTACATAATAATTACCATTACATCATGACAATCCCACAGTCACACATTTAGCGTGTACATTCTCATATTGAAGATCCAGCGAACGCCAAATGCTACTTGAAGTCTTGAAACATCAAAATCTTTCTTCACCACATCATGTGACGTGTATTCATCAGTGTAGCATGGGAAGAGGTGTGTGTATTTTGTGAAAAGTGTCGAGGGGTGTTCAGTTAGCAGTATGCTACACAATGTCATAATATCTGTAATTTCTTTTAGCTGGTATCTATCGACTTTGTCCTGTGTGCTTAATTTACCATATATATACATAACAGTGTAGTGATCCTCTACATACATAGATACATACAAATGCACGTCAATCAATGAGTAGTCAGACAATGTTTTCAGCTCCAACGCATCTGTTCCTTTTCAAATATCGTGGGAAACTGCAAGTTATGATACTGCTCGTCTTTCCCACCACTTCCCCAATTTTCTGCATCGCGAAAGCCTCATAGCCTTCAAAGGGATGAAACCCCTCTCCTCCTCCCGCTCCAAGTATGGAAGGAATTCCCTCTCTTGACCACAGGATCATGCAAACACCAGTAGATCACTAGCCATTGCGTAGTATTTTTGATTGCCTGCTTTATTATCTGACTACTACCCCAGTCTCCGTTTCTCCAGTTTGCGAAATTTCTTTTGGCGCTAATTAGGGTACTACTGACTACTTAATGTGGCGGCTGAGGGAGTTAAATTTGTAGAGTTTCGTTAGCAGTTGGCTAAACCTATAATATGCACTTTTATAGGTGAGGTAAACTTTAATGGGTGGCCTAAAACATGATTTCTTTACTTTACCGTACTCAACACCAACTCATATTTATTAGTAGAAGCAAGGAATCTTTAAGTGATAACTATAGCTGTTATGATTGTCTGGCTAATGAAGCATTTAATTACTGCATCTGAGACCTTTAGCAAACTAGCTAAAACGTTAAGTGGCCATACTACGTATTTTATAATTGGTGATCAACATCACTGCACAAATATGAACTTGTGATAAAAGTAAGCGCCACTTCTCCATA
Source organism: Phakellia ventilabrum (assembly GCA_963921505.1). Classification (NCBI taxonomy): domain Eukaryota; kingdom Metazoa; phylum Porifera; class Demospongiae; order Axinellida; family Axinellidae; genus Phakellia; species Phakellia ventilabrum. Next base: position 5,690,346 of record OY997388.1, read on the forward strand.
CGTCCAATTCTTAGCTACAAAAACCTCCCGCTTTTTCTCTAACAGTGCTTGTATTGCTAAATTCCAAGCATGTTTAAAATGGAAAAGTGCCAATACATAATATAAGCCAGAGTGTAGCAACTGTCAATGTACAATTATTTCCAAGAGCACTTCAGTTGTAGGGTCTCTGTATGCAGAGCTGCCATCCTTTTTCTACCAGATCTCATATACATGCATTGCAACAGTGGCAGCCATCCCATAAGGTTGTGGTTTATTGTTTACTTGCAGTCCCCCGCCTATAGGCAGCGGAACAGAAGGAGTAGGACAGCTAGCCACAGACTTTGAATGTCTTCCAGAATCTGTGGGTGAAAATAGCAGACAGCAACAGTAGTGGGTGTGGGTGTAACAATATAGCGTACAGACTTACAGAATATAACCCCCTACACTCCATGGAAGTATCAGTACGTGACAACCCATCCTGTAATCCGGTAATGTAAGATACTGTGCCACGTGGTAATTGGATTCCCTCAAGTCAAACTGTTGGTTTTGGGGATAGTTTACTCAAGTGCAGCTGAAAACGGGATGGTAGTTTTCCGCCAAGAGCTGCTAAATGCATTCACGTGTTTGTACCAAAGGGAGAACTTGTGAATTCTGTCACATCTAGGATTCCAGGCGTGTTTCTTGCTGATGTTTGCTGTCTGTCAGTAATATGAATCCGATTGGTCAGCTGGATCCATATTTATTGTCAGATTGTGCAGTGATTGTATAAATATGGGCTATAGCATTAGAATAGTAAACATGTGTATGGCATAGTACGTAGGTTCGCTATAGCTATAGATGAAAGAAACTGAGTTTTCTGTACTGAGTGTCTGAATCCACACTGGAGTCTAGACAGTCCCACATTATGATACGGTTCAGTGGGCATAGCCATCATGAACTTCAAGACACATGCTTTCACCCCATCACAGTCATCAAAACTACATAATAATCCCTCAGTAGATAACATTACTCCGCATTTGTAATTTGTTAATGAGTGTTAATAGATTCCCAAGAGTGGCAATGAAGTAGTGCAGAGGTTTGCTTTTGGGCACTACAGAGTTAATTCTTCAAGAATTGTCTCGTAGAATTTATGCTGAATTAGTTTTCCAATTCCAACCTTCAGAATCTTCATCAAAGCTGACATTTTGGCTACTATGTTGTAGCCTTCTTTAGAGCATAATGCAAAACTGGGCAAATATGAGGCCTTACATACGCAGTCAGAAAGGCTATTTAACAGACATACCATATTGGTGTAGCTGTGTATACCTATATCCCTTCAACAAGTTCATCTCTATATGTAGCTACAAAATATACTTACTTATGTCTACCTTAACAGAATACTTGATGAAATACCAGCTATCCATTTTCCTGCAGGGTTCAGCTGAAGAGAACCACGAACAAGACACGAGAGAGAAGGAGACGGAGCAACAGCAGCGACAGCAAAGACACAGATCAAAGGATGGCTCCCCGAGAGTTTCCTCCCCAACCCTGGCAGAGTTGAACGCGGAAGAGGCCTCGAAACCCAAGAGACCAGCCCTCTCTTCCTATCCTTTTTCGCCTCCGTCAGGTATTCCTCCACACTACTCCAGCCCTGTGTCCGACAGCTCCTCTTCTAGTCATCCTCAACCAAGAGTTGCTTTCGCCGAGAGAGAAGGATATGACGACCTTAGTGCCTCCTTTAGAAGCCTCTACAGGTCCATATTTGGCCATTCGGTTAACAGTGGAGAGTACATCAATGAACCGAGGGAATCGGATAACATGCAACAGTTACCTACAGTTTCCAGTGGGCTAAGTGGCTCAAACGCAAGCTTACCACTCGGGGCGTCTGCAGCGTCCCTCTTCGATCCCACCAGTCGGAACTACAGTCCCCAGTTTACCTCGCTAATGGACAGCTTCCGCGACATAGCAGAGAGCAATAACTGGGACAAGCTGGATCCGGCCCATATCCAGGGCCTGATGGAGTCTTTCAAAGGTGGCGAGCACGATAAATTTGGTCTCAATCCAGAAGCCTACTCAGACCTCGCCTCCTCCTTTAACCAGTTTCTCACGAGGCTGAACAGCAGGTTCTTGACTGGTAACTCGACAAACTCCCCCGATTTAGCCGAGTACCAACAGCACCACCATAGCAGAGTAGCTCACATGATGAGCAGGGGTGCTAGTACCAGCACGCCCAAATACGGTCATCAGAGAGAGAGCTTGTCACCGTTTGGGATGCCCCATGTCTCCCCCCCGAGTACGTCGAACTACCACACAGCAAACAGCTCTACCAGTCCCCATATCTCACCCTCGGGTCACGTGGTACCAATGTGCGGGGCTATGACATCGACCCATTCACACCTAACACCTCACTACTCTTCGTTTGCACCCATTCATGGACACGCCTCCACTCTAACATCAGTGGCTCATGTTGGCGGGCCGATGGAAATTCCAATCAAATCTGTGGTAACTGATCTCTTTGATGATGCCGAAGACGACGATTTTGATTGGACTAAACTGATGTGATGTCATAACTTGTAATCCTATGTTTTATGTAGCATTATGTGCACTTCTGATGATCTTGTTGTAAACTTCTTCAAAGGCAACCCGTTTCACTTGATAATACACTACAAATAATTATTTTTTGAATCTACTTTTTTAGCTGGATGTATTATTATTATTTTAATGTTGCTGAGCAATATTTTCCATGTGTGTGTGTGCATGTGTATCCACACATCACACTGTTCATGTACCGGTATATATAGAAACAGTCTAGAACTATGTTTGTCAACTGCATGTTTATGTATGGTATAACGTTAACCAATCATCATTGGTGTTTTTATTCCACTCACTTTTGCAATTGTGTATTATAATATGATCAGCGAATAACAGTCTCCGTAAGCATGACATGTAAGAGGACCCTCCTTTTCTTTAGGGAACTTGCCCCCTGAAAATACTCCTAACTTGCATGTGTTTCGGGATAAATATGTTTTAGAATTTTTAAATTTTGGTTTTTGGCTCATAGGATATTCATGTTTTACTCCATCTTATGCAATTCATGCAATTTCCATCTGCGTTAGCCTACTATGGTTCTGAGCCCTTCAATCATGTTATAGGCATGGATTAGACATGGCTATATAATCAGTATATATAGTGCATGGGCTTTAATTTATAATTGGCTATATCAGTGGTTTCAATAGCTACTAAAGGTAATAGACTTAGGACTTCAAATTCCAAGTACTAGTGATGTGTTGCTATCTAAAATAAAAAGGCATGTTTATTGAAACATAAAAAATAAGGCATGTTTATTAAAACACTTTGATTCAATAGTAGCTAGTTTTTATTCAGTGTTTGCAGCAATGGGATGGACTGGCTTTCCAGTTGTAGCCATGGCTGCTTCTCACTTGGTATTCGCGACCACATTGCACCCCCTTGGTCCTCAGATTCTGTGATTTTGAGTGCATCATCTTTATGGACTGCTTGTGAGAGACAAGATGGTAATTCTTGCAGCCACGAGATGCCCACTCTGTGTCAAATCTCTGATCGTGTTTCCGCTCTGCTGCATACGGGCCCAACCACGCTCCAACCGATACGTCTTCACTGCGATACAGCTGCAAGCCATCAGCGGTAATTGAAAGCCTATGGATTAAGTCTGCTGATATTATGTACCCTCCTCCAAATGCATAAGGTAAGTAATAGTCACAGAGGAACCAGCTATATTCTGCCCACTTTCCGCTCTTTTTCGGGGCCTGATTCCCCGCAAAGTAGCCCCAATAGAGCCCTCTCTTAGATGTTCTTGAGGAGAGTTCTTTCACAATTAAGTTCAGAATTAGGAATGTGTCGTCGTCGCACTTCATCAGGTAAGAAAACTTCAGGTTTCGGTCAGCCCACACAAACGAATACAAAACCTTCCTCGCAAGGTTGCCGTAAGAATCCTTCAGATTGGGCAGAAGTAGCAAGTCATGGTAAGTTTCTTCTTCAGCTGCAAGTGTAGTCAAGTCAGAAGGTGACATACCGCTGGTTCCAATTGCAAACTTCACCAGAACGGGCGACTCTTTCTCTTGATAGTCCTTCATCCAAGTATTCCTGATTGCGTCTCGCCTGTCCTTGGAGTGTATAACAGACAGAACTATGACCACTAACAGATAGTGTGTATCATCTATTTGCTGTGTGGCTTGTACAGTTTTCTCCGGTTCAATGCACACGACTGCATTTGGAGATTCAGGACAGAAACATTCAGATGACACCGTTGCTTTAGCTGCATCATGTTCAAATGCAGGCCCATACTCCAACTCGTGATCAATGCTTTCTACTGATTCAGAAATTGAAGATCTCTGCAGTGTTCTTGACAGCCATAAGCTGGAGTGCAGATGTGTTCCAGAAATTGTATCTTTGAACCACCAGACCACTTGCAGTCCCAGTAGACCAAGCACAACTAAGAGACACCGATACACAGTTGGATTCCATATAGCCATCGTGTTTCTAAGCTACAGTAGTATGCTTGCCACGCACTTGCTGGGTTTCTAGAGGTTACACTCTATGGCTGCTCAATCTATATATGGCTAATGGCACAACATTGCTGTGTATTTTGTAAGGCATTCTGCAGTCACGTGTAGCTAGCACTATGATTAGTACTAGAAACTGTAGATGACTGTCACAGGTGTTGTTAATTGATAAAAATGTGATTAGCTGTAATGAACTGTGTCTTAGGTGTGAGTTGGATAGCTATTACAGAGTTTGGCCTGTGTATTAGATAACATAACCAGTATGCCTCACTCATATACTGTAAATGTGTAGCCAATCATGAGGCTATCACCAGTACAATTATTTTTAATGACGCAAGTGAGGCCAGGAAGGCCCATAGGTCAGATCATGTTATACCATAATGGGCTAATCCAGTTAATAAGCGTACACCCCTGTTGAGGAGTGTTTTTGAAAAAAAAACTAAGACAACAATTATATTGCCGCATACCCCTCAGGACAGATTTTTACAAATGAAGGTGATCCCCTCTAGACACATTCAATGATGGGTGATCCCCTCTAGACACATTCAATGATGGGTGATCCCCTCTAGACACATTCAATGATGGGTGATCCCTCAGGACAAATCACAAATGTGAAGGCAACCCCCTCCAGACAAATAGACATCAGCCCCACAAGACACAATTAAATCCTCCTAAAGACGTAATCATTATTTATTTAGAGCCCCCCAGGATACCACCAGCAAATACCCCCCAAAGACATAATTAATGCTCCTCAATGGGGGTGTACCCTTATTCAATGTGGAATCATACAACATCAGTTAAACGACAGGTCTGCTCTACATAGTACAAAAACTCCTGACAAAACAGATATTTTAGTTAACTAACTATAACTAAACTTAATTTTGCACTCTAAATAGAGTTTTAACTAAAACTAGAACTAAACTATATGAAGCCATACTAAAACAATACTAATAAGTATAGGGTCCCGAGAAGACATAATAAATGTAAAGCAATCAGTGGAGCCCATGCATGAAAGAGAAAGTGGAATTCAAAATGGCACAGCGCTGGAATAAGTCAATTCTTGCTTTCTCATTATAGTTCTGGCAGTACTAGTTGATCAGGACATGTACTTCATCCTCCAACACGCCACAGGACGCACACGCTCGTTCTTCTAGTGGGTAGGGTGTATCTCCCCATTTCGATTATGAACCGATGAGCACTTGATCTACGTCTTGCAAGTGATACTCTAAGATACGGAGGGAGGTTGAGGTAGGGTTCATATGACAATGTATTTTTGTAAGATCTTGTATGTTCTCAACTTTCATAGTTCGCTGCCCCAGATAATTATAGTGGCTATAGGTACCAAACGGTTTAATACACAATACAGTTTTATAATAGAGATCTAATTCAGAAGGCCAGGTTGTTGTTTTTCTATAGCTAGTCGTCCTTAGGTAGTCTAGCCTCAATACATAGCAACTACCAGTTAATGCCTGCCTCTGTGTAGCCAGGCGAGGCATATTACACTTTGTTATACTCCGGATTCTAAGGTACATGGTTTACACTGTCACACATCCACTGATCTCATTACACGTAACCTTTGACCTAGCCTCGTACTCAGGCCACACGAAAATAAAAGTGGCCTGGGGGTACGAGGCTACCTTTGACCTCGTTATCATTTCTATTTGCAATTTACAAAAAGTAAGGTTGGCACAATAAATAATATGTATGGTCCACCAGTGATGCTGGGGAGGTGATGAAAAAGGCAACCCTCCCAAGGGAGCCTTACAGACAGACAGACACACAATAATTTTGAGACTCTGGAACGAACTGCTAAGGGTGTGCTGCACCACCCCCAACCAGTTAATCAAAATCTCAGATATTTATTTGTTGGCAAAATTTCCCAAATTTGATTATGGGTTTGTACAGCTTAATGTACCGTCAATGAATGCAGATACCCGCTGTAACTAGTAAGCACACAATAAGGCTCGCCTGTAGCAGGTTTTCCCCACTCGCGCAAAAACAACAACGAGGGGAGAGCCTGGGAGCTAGGCTGCTGTAAGTCTTAGTCACGTGGGCCGAAGGGGGAGGAGCTGCTTTCTAATAAACTGGAAGGGCAAGAAATTTTGGAATCCAGCATGGAGTTGTTGAGACGGTCAAAATGTTGCTACCGTTTAGCAAGAGAGAATTACAGGATGATATTTACCCCAGCCGTGGTAGCAACCTCACACCGAGGCATTGGAATCATCGCCATCGACCTCAGAACTTATTCAGTTTGCAATTACATTTTTTCCGCGAAATATTCCGGATGGGCGGGACTGTCGCCTGGCATTGCACGGAGTGAGGGCGAAGGACGGGCTGTAACGGTACCGACTGGTGTGGCTAGTCCGTGCAGTCGATTTCATACCGCAATTGAAAGATGGTATAGCCAGCAAAGAGATGTGAGTTGGATTTTATCTAACATTTTTTAGTGTAGATCTACTCTCACGTCCCGTACTACCATCACCACCAGCAAGTTTTTTCTGCTCCAATGAGAGTGCCAACCACGTGCATGAATTACTTTTTCTGTTATTGGAATGTATTGTCGTTCGGTTCCCAACATCACTGAGGTAATAAAATGAGCTGTTTGTGGTGCCATATGCATATAAGTATCTATTAGTTAACACTACTATTAAGTATTCACATCGATATCTTAGCTGTGGGCTCTTCTTCAACTGATTGATCCCACACAATCATGGACCTCACCTCATGGTTGAGCCAAAATTACTTGATAACTTGTATCTTCTCTGGGATAAGGGAGCATGACAGCAAGTCCTGATTGGTTGTTCCTAGGAGATTAATCACATGACCACATCGTACAAAGCAGGCCCATCCCCATGCAGAGTAACTCGAGTGAGAAAGAAGCTGGCCAGACTATGCCTTTTGGTGAAAGAGTTCTGAGGTTCATTGGATGGCTAGGGGGCTTCTACTCACGAAAGGCTGTGAGTTCCTTTTCGTAGGCTAGCAAAATAGTGTGACTTTGTACCATGTCTCATGATCAGCCATTTAACAGAAGATTAAAGCAGGACAAATATCTCCAAGAGCACATCAGTATAATAGTGAAGAAATTACATTGCTATTTCAATGTCCTTTTTTCCAAGGGAATACATGTGACCTTATTATTGAAGGACTATAACCTGGCGACTTAATACTTTTATGCACCAGTATTCTGCCTATCAAAGCTAAGGAACTTGTATGATCAGAAATTAGAGGTGGTCCCCATTGCAGTCCATTCTCTTTTAAGGTTTCCTACAGCTCTTTGAGGCCATAATATAATCTTTTTTTTACTCCATCCAGATCCTGACCCGTAGCTCGAAGTCGCTCTATGAGAGCTGCGTTGATACAGTGGACTACGAGGCCTTCTTCAAAGGTGTTTTATGTACTGAAAATATCAGAGCTGAATGATAGAGCTAGGCTAGAAACTGCAGTGGCATTGAAAATAGGCTATGCTTAGCCTTAAGTTGGACATGCCGTAACCATTCATGTCCGCATGACCTCCTCTGTATTATGCCATGGTAACCCCCTAGCTCCCTGAACACGTGTGCACACATGTACAGCACAGGGGTAGCTACTTTAACTACTAAAAAAAATAAGCATGTTTTAAGATCTTAATTTGGAAATAGTGACTTGTATTTTAGGTCATGCAAACTTAATGTCCGGTTTTTCGTCCTTTCCCCATACATAAAATTTAAGCCTGTGTGTAAATTTAATTTGCTTGGCCTTACTGCAACTGTATGCTCTAGTTCTGCTCCTCCTACATATGCAGAAGTATTATGGAATGTGTTACCTGTGAGATTTGGAGTGCTTGAACTCCATGTCAATACATCATTCCCTGGCCTCCGGCTCTTCTATGGCATAGCTCATTTCAAGCCAATCTTGCAGAGAGATCACCAGAGCACACTAATTTAAAGGCTCCGGGGCCGTATATTACATTCAGTAGTTTCTGAATGTAATGTACACACTATAAATTAAAGACTCCATGCATTACATTCAGTAGTTTCTGAATATAATGTACACACTATAAATTAAAGGTTCCATACATTACATGCAGTAGTTTCTGAATGTAATGTACGGAGTCTAGTTCAGTCTGCTCAGCAGCCCATCGGGTTATGGGCTCCTGGTCTGCTCCATTAGAGATTTTGCGTCCCCCACAGCATGCAGCATGCCCGACACCTTCCAGTCGTGGTTCCTGGTTGCTCATCTTCACGTCTGGCTGTGCCTGGTGCGGCTCAAGAGGGAGGGACGTGATGGGGAGCTTGTGATCCAGAATGTGGTGTCCATTTTCTGGTACGACGTGCAGCAGAGGATGCAAGTCCTCGGGGTGAGTAGGATGGCTGCTGCACAGCACTGCATGAGTAGGTGGCACAATCACACCAAAGTTGTATATCAGGTATTAGTATATGTTACTATAGTAACATGGTATAGTATTTTTTTGATAGAGCATAGCTGCCCATGCTCTAAGCTATACTTAGGCCATACCATACTTATAGTGGTCAGAGACAAGGGTAAACACTCGATCTGCACGTGTATGAAATGTAGAAAATGAAAAACGTCCAAATATGTGGCTACTGATCTAGATCCGTCTTAATATCTGATCAATTCTGATTAGCAGTTATTCCGCTATAAGGATGAGTATAGCCTCGTTTCCAGACCATCCACCTGCTGGCCCCCAGGTGCATGGAGGGTCCAGGCACGAGACTAGGGCAAGTATGGCTATATAATTATTTTGTGGTTAATGCAATGTATGTGCATGTGTGAGTGGTTCAAGAAATGAAAAGTTGCTCTCTCTATTATACCATACGTACAGGTACGTTCTAGCAGCGTAGCGCAGAGAAGCTTGAGAGAGCTAGTTCACGAGTTCTATGGACTCACTTTAGCGTATGAAGAGGTAAGTGCATTGCATCAGACAGGTTCTCTGTCGTCTCTTAATGGTTAATTAAACCACTGCAGGTTTCTCACTGATAATAAACTAAGTAGCCCTTGAGCTATGGCCGGGCATTCAGCAGTAACTGTTTAGTAGAGAGACAACAGCTTATACCAGTAGTTTCTAGAAAGGTTGGGTAAGTTTATACTTCAACACGTAATTTGTTTCCATGGCTTCTTGTTTTGCCAGGGACTGTTGTCGGATGACAAGGTGCTGACAACTGCTCTGTGGAGGCAAGTCAACTTTTCATATAGATTGTAGGGCAACCAGTTTAATAAAGGGCTGTCTGATAGTGAAGTAAGTGATCCTTGACTGCTCAATGGTGTTGACCTGACCCTTCCCTGTACCTTACATCAGAGGGTCACTTGGTTGGTATCTCTATTTACTCAGTTTTATAAGCAACAGTTGAAAATTACAACACAAGTTTGAGATTAATCCAGTGGTGTATAGGTAACCTACTTTTTTGTCCCATAGTGCTGTCCTTGTACTGTATACATACATTAATTGGAGAGTTGCTACAAAGTTTTCCTACCCATAGTAAACCCATGAGCTATGGTCAGTACTATACTGAAAAGCTATGGCAGTAGAGGTTCCCAGTTACAGGAGTTATAAATAGGTTTCTAAACCTAAATATACCTTATTGGATGGGTACCCATCCTTCACTGGATATTGAGCGAGTCTGTGGTATTTTGGTGAGTCCGAAGGACAAGACAAATACGAGCAAGGCAAGTCCAATGTCCAGTGATATTGGACGTCCACTCATCAAATGAGACATTTAGTATATATCTGATGGATTGCAAGTAGGCGTGGCAAATGGCATAATCCCAGGGCAAACACGCGAGTTCGCAGGTGTATAAGTACATAGCTGCAACTGTAAAAGACTCCCTCAGATGTCAGTGAATCTCGGTAGGTCATGTCCTATAGTTCTCTCTGTTTCGGCTGCAATGAAAACCTTCTGTCGCCAGATTCACTTGCCCTCCGGAAGTGACATTACGTAATTGGATACGCCCTTGCAATCCATCTATATATATATATATATAGCTACATTAAACACACTTTCCATGATCCTAAATGGCCTGTTCATCATTTTGATAGAACAAGCCATCCAATATCACTGACTACTGGATGACTCATTGTATAGCAAGTATTACATACACTAATACCAGTTTCTGTGCAGGGTATTAGTTTTCACTGTGCTGTCTATTTCAGGAACCTTGTCCATGATAAAACCAATACTGACCCCATCCAGCTAGCGTGTGTGGTGGAGTATGTTCGTGGGCAAGTGCTCCACATGGACAGACTGGACTCTGAGCAACTGCTGGCGACTGGAAAGATAGAACTCCTACCCTTCAAACCAGCTCGGGAAGTTAGCTAGCTGGCCCACTTATATATCATGTCTACACTCCTGCCATGGTGCAACTATTACAGCACTCATCAGACTCATATACTTATTGCTCTTAGCCTTACAGCTGTTAAGGGGGTTGCATAATTATGTACTGGTGAGGAAAGCCTAGAACAAGGCATGGTATAATCCACAATGTCATATATTACATAATAATTATACAGACAGAAAAACATACAGTCACACACACCACAGAAATGGCATAATTTATCGTGTACCAAAATACACAAAATGAAAAGGACAGCTACTAGCTTTTGCTTTCAGAGGAACTCGAGTGAATGTTCTCCTCAAAGTAAGCGAGGTACAGGAAATAGTCGTCTTCTCGATACTCTTGGTACAGTTCGGCCATCGTCTGCTGCTGAGAGACTATGACTTCGTTCTGCACGTAGATGAACAGGGGAGCGTGATCGGGACGTCTCATTCGACTGTTGATATACTGGCAAAGATCGCCAACTGCATGACAGAGAAACTCAAAAGTTGATGGTGTGGACTATCATTGGGTTTTGGAACATGGAATTACTTTAAGGGTCAGTCTAGCCTCGTTCCCAGGCCAGGTCGTGGGGAGGGGTGTGGTCTGGGAACGAGCGAGGCTAGGGTGAGTCTAGCTATAGTTTGGTCCCGAGGCTCAATCTTCTAAATACAAGGACTCCTCCCTCGTTTTTTTTTGTTTTAGAGGAGTGAGCCGAAGACTGAGGCTCGGACACAGTTGTTACAATGTGATTACAGGGTATACTGAAGCAACCCACGCTCCGATCCCCTCGCAGCTTTTTTTTCCACGGCTGCGAAAAAGCTGTGAGAGGAGGCCTGGGTACGAGGCTAGGAGTAAACCCCCTTGGTACTCAATCCATTTAGTGTGATTATCAATCCATTGTTGAATTTTATAGCCTTATGTAGTCTTGTGCCCCGAGCCTAGCCTGGCTCCTGCTGTGAAAAAGATGGGTCTTACCATAGATAATATATACTCCGCGGTCGGGCCCATGAAATAAAGATCAAATAGGTATGGCTGCTCGTGAACCAGACCCTTGTGCAAGGATCCAATTCGCGAGACTATAGCTTACCCTGTGCAGTTGCCGGAAAGAGAAATTTGCTCTTGTCTAGCTCTGGTAGGTCGGATCGGTTGACCCTGCCAACTACAAGCTGAGAGATGGAGAAAAGTGACACCTTAATTTGGTCATACAGGCTGTTTCTACGCATGTCATGCTCGCTACTCACTGGAATCTTGGCGGGGAATCTTTTTCTCACTTTGAGGCCCTCTGTCTTCCGCTGAGCTTCGTCCGAAACTAGAGTCTTGTACTTATATGTCACTGGCAATGCCATGTCCACGGCATATACCTTGGGGAATCCCCTACCTTTGGCAATTACGTAAGTACAAACTTTGACCTTTAGCCCCATCACGTGCAAAAATAGTCGAGGCTAGGTAATACACTGTACAGATTATGTGAGCTAGCTACCAGTTCATGACCCCTCTGCGCTTATAGAACCCTACGTTGCTGCCGTTGTGGAGAAGGGCTGTGAATCCAAAGTACGTATCACAGACAATCTCTGTCTCTTTGATTTTGAACTCTTCAGTAGCTGCTTCGGTTGACGGTCTAGCTTGTTGACTGCTAGATGCGGCTCTCTTTGCATCTTGAATGGCTTGCTCTAACTCGTAGACGGCATTCTCAACTTGTAGTCTCGGCTCGTCCGCTATTCCCTTTCGGACTAGTACATGTGATGCAAATATGGTGTATGGAATTTGGTTAGTAGTCGAGAACGGGTTCCAGCGTTCACGGAATCCAACATGATCCTCTCTTCCCCAAGAGATCTTTATACCCTTGGCTTTTCGTGAGCTGTGTGTGTGTGTGTGTGTGTGTGCGCAAATTTTATTACATTTTTCTTTGGTCTCTATATAAGAAACGTGTGTGTGTGTGTGTGTGTGCATGTGAATGTGTGTTTATTTGTGCGGGAAGATAAACGTGATTCTTTGGTCTTTTATAAGCATGGGCTCGATAGGACACACAAGACAGCATAGCTATATATACTTCCATGAAACATGGGCTTATACCAAGAGGTTATAATTATGAATGAGCTCTTGTTTACATTCAGCAGTGGGCAATAATTTATACTTAACTTTAAACTTATATTCAATAATTATGACAGATCACTCACAAGACAAAGGAAGAGGTATACTTGAAGTCTCCGTACGTTAGCTCCAGCACGTACTTCAGTGGGATGAATTTGAGCTCCTGTACTAGACTACGAATGAAGTTGTACTTCGCCACTATGATGTTGGAGTTGGTCAGCAGCACAAGCCGCTCTTTCTCCCAGTCCCAGTGGTCAATCCTGAGGGTGGATGGGAGGGAGGGTGGGAGGGTGGGAGGGAGGGAGGGGATAAAGGAGGGAGGGAGGAATGGTGACTTATAGGCTCCTGATGGGAGGGAGGGCTGGCAGTCCCGGGTAGAAAACGAACATTATTCTGTCACGTATTTCAATCGCTTCCACGCGTTCAAAGCGCTGTATCTCTGAACTTCTGTTAAGGGCAGGGCTCATATGCACTGCGTAGAAGCATCAATATGTGAGGCTTCCATGCAGCGTGTACCAAAATACACACAACGGAATAATGTTCATTTTCTACCTGGGACTGCCACATATTTGAGGGAGTATGGATGGTAACCCCTTGGGAATTTCAACCCTTCAAAATTAAATACTGTTCACTATACACACGCCCCCCCCCCCCCCCAAATGTCTTCCGACGTGCTTTTGCCCCCCCTTGGAGATTTTCCTAAATAAACCCCTGAGAAGTCCTATCACGCTTACTCCGTAAGAACCCAGGCGTTCCTGATCACGCTGTCCCTCTCTCCCAGTCTGGTCTTCACTGCACTGATAGCAGCATCAATGAGGTTGGCCTGCAAGTGAAAGAGGGGGAAACGAGGAGATGGAGATAACTGTAGACCTCTAAGTCCTACAATTTTGAAGAAAGGGGGGGGGGGGAACCTGCTATCCCAATGGCTTATGTTCTGAGCCTTGTTATTCAGATTTATGGCCAACAAGACTGGTCAGGGCAGGAGGCTATACATGTAAGTGCAGCGAAACCATGATTTGCAGCGCTCATAAGTTCCTCCTCAAATTTGGGCTTTCCTCGCAGTTTTGATACACCTTTTATTTTCTAGCACACAGAAGCCGAAATGGTAACCGCATCTAGGCCACTCCAAATTAATGTTTGGTTTCTGGTCCTCCGCCCGCATCCAATTTTCACGGTTGAACTATTTTAATTACGTAATCAGAACGTGAGCCAAATGCACGTAATCTGCATAGTTCTGGAAAGGCGGAACTGAGAGTTCTGTATCCATGGAAGATACCTCCTCCCGAATATCTTTCATCGCCCTTTGTGGCTGCTACCACGACATCATCGAGCGATAGTCTTGCGTAGCCGTCGAGAGTCTGGCTATGCGAGACTAGTCGAACGAGCTGAGCGAGATTTTTAATAGTGCAAAAACAGAGTACAAAGGAATTAATATACGGAAGTCTGGCGAGGATAATGAGGTCCTATAGTCCTTATCACCCGCCCGCCCGCATCCTGTAGGAGGAAAGGTGGGACCAGAACTAAAGATTAATTTGGAGTGGCCTTAATTCAGCCAATTGATCGTGCAAGTTAATACGTACATTCAGCGCTATAATTTATTCACCCACCACACTAGGGACTTTGATGGCAATAATATATGTTCTGCATGTGTTGAAGCCTTAGGAAATTTCTCTGAGCTGCTCAAATTTCATTCAAGGCAATTTTATATGGTCATTAAAGTTTCTGGAGTACTTACATCCAAAGCAAAATAGGTTTGCCCCTCCGGCAGAGTAGATGGTTGCGAGGTCGTTCGCGCCCTGGCCGCGTCCTCGGCCTCGGTTTGGGTCTGCTGGTTGCGCGACATGGGCGTCGGCGGCAGAACAGGCGGTTCCTGCTCGACTTGGGGCATCGTCTCAAGCCCGGGAGGGGGTTGCTCTCCCAACTGACCGCTCTGCAGCTCAATTTGTTCAGCCATGCCTATTTGGGGTGTCTTTCCTCGAGCTTGGCTGCTTGACAGCGAACAAAGAGTTGTCTTTGTGGGATGGGCGGTCACGTGTTTTTGGATAATTTTATGGTCAGTTATTAGCACCGATTCACAGCTTTGTTCTTTACCGGTATACCGTAGCTTACGGGATACAAACCGTCCTGTTTAGCAATGTGTTAATTAGCTAGAGCTCGCCGCCATCGTATCCCGCATATGCAGAAGAGAAAATCGGTGATACGTAGGACTAATATCGATAGGTTCCTAGAAGATTATGCTGCTGCTGTCGTGGATTGTAAACCGAGAGGATGATCTCGTGTTTTTTGGAGTTTCTGGTACTGTCTGTTAGTGATGCAACTATGGCCAGATCGAATCCTTCAGCCCTGTGAGTATTGTTTATTAGTCACCCTTCTTGTTGTTCTGGCAACCGCATTTATTTTAATTAATGCGCACCATACACTCCCCATCTCTGCATAGAGCTGGCCTCAACAGTCGCACCTTAGAGGGTCATGCTCCACTCGAGGACCCAGCAGAACCCCTTGCTGACAGCTACCTCGATCGCTACCTGGCCTCCCTCCGTGACACTGACGACTCCGGGGACATCACACCCATCCCCAGCGGTTCTCTCTCCATCTCCCACGGCTGGAGCGACACTACCTTCACCGGTTCTGCTTCGGGGAGGTGCTCCACATATTCATGGGGGGCGGATGAAGGGGTGAGTCTGACATACTCTGTAGACACCACGGATCACATGCATCCACTGGCCTAGCTCGAGCTCTCTGCATGCTCAGCCTTGCCCAATTATGCCAGGATAATTTTGGGCATAATAGGTACAAAAAGGCATAAGGAATTATGTTAGCGTAATAGGCAAGAGCTACAGACTTTTAACAATAAAAAAAAATTAGCTGACCTTGGCTACTAATAGAGCACTGAGGTAGTTACTGCATGTCATTTAGAGTTCCAACCTCATGCAACCAACTGCTAGACTGCAAAGCTCATCTAGCAAGACCCCATGGGTGCTTATTTAAAGAGCTGTCTGTTTTTTTCCTTCCTATTCTCTATCAGGAGCTGGACCGAGTGGCTGCAGAGACCGTACGGAAGCTGTTTGACAGGATCAATGGAGCGCTGTACGAAGGAAAGAGCACAGGGACAGCCCAGGGGGACAGGGAGTGCCAGGAGTGGAGCACTACTTTCCCCCACCTCAAGTCAGTAGTATGCGAATAGTTTAAGAATAGTATGCCAATAGTATGGAAATAGTGTACAAATAGTATATAAACAGTATACAAATAGTGTGTGAATAGTACAGAATTGGGGTACAAATAGTATATAAAAAACGTAATAGTGCATAAATTGTACGGAAATAGTATGCAAATGGTGTACCAATAACGTACATAAGAAAGTACTTGTCCTGTACCATTAGAACTACTGTTGGATTAGTATATGCCAGCGAGGCAGCCATCAAACTTAACTAAACGAAGAATTGTCTTTGGTTAGAATCCAGGGCCAGGCTCCAGGGACTGCATCCAGAGGCCGTGGAAAATACCCCGAGAAAAGCCTGTTCAAGCCCTCTCTCTCTCTCCCTCTATCTTCCGTGTATATGCAGGGTGGAGGGTATCCACCTCCTGGACACTATGGATGATGGGACGGAGATGGTGGCTCCCGACCTCTTCTTCTCCCCGAGGTCTTTAGAGACAGAACCCTGCAGCGGTGGCCAGAGGTTAGCCTGTGATATTGCCATGTGATGCTCACGTGACACTAATGCAACTGTATTGTGTCATGCATGTGATAACCATGCAAATTATATGTACATGTAGTGTGATATTCACATAACATCTCCCCATTCCCTTAGTCTCACTGTGGTCGGTCGCCACATTCAACCAGTTGCCCTGAAGGATGCACGAGGTTTGTAAAAATTGTTGTACATGTATACATGTATGTAAAGAGAAAATATATGTTTTTGTAATTTTACAAGTGAAATCCAAGAAAAAGTTTTCCCTTGAGATTAAGGTGCTCCCACCTTCCCTCCCCTCCCAGGATGTGAACACTTGCAGGAAGAGATTATAGCTGCCGACGGGGAGATTGAGGAATACTTTGCCTTTGACAACACGTGAGTGAGCCATGTGTACAGTGTGCAGTGAAAGGACCGCTACAGTTTAACAGTAGAGAATGGACCTTTCTCAATAAACAGCATACTAGCCGTATACTAGCTAGATACTATAGTATACTAGCTGGATACTATAGTATACTAGCTGGATACTATAGTATACTAGCTGGTTACTGCAGTATACTAGCTATATACAGTATACCAAGGCAGTATTAAAACTAATGCCTAGCCCATAGTATGTTAATAGTATACAGTTTACTGAGAAAGGTCCACTGGTCACCTCTACATTGTATACACTTTCTCTTGCCTATCCTTGGCTGTAATTTTTCCGTTTCATAGCGGTACCACAAACTTTGTAACTTTTCTTGTCTCCCCAGAGACGAAGACCCGATTGAGAGTCGGAAGCGTTCCCGGCTGCGTCATCCCCGTGGACTCCCCCCCGTCACGCCCAACGCCTGCGTGAGGGACGCGGTATGCAGCCTGGTGTTTGAGCAGGTGTGGGGGGAGTTGGCCGCCGTGATACAGCCACTGGTGGCTATCGTCAGAGAGCTGGAGGACAAAGGTCGGTGTAAATTAATAGTGTTCGGGTGATGCAGATCACTGGTTGCCGCACTAATACCAGTAGTGGCATAGGCCTTCAGTAGCTCATTGCCTGCGGGTGATGCTGCAAGACCATGGTAGAAATATCATAATAAGGACTTGCTATAAGGGGTGTGTGGCCTATGTACATGTATATGTATCCTCGTTCCCAGGCCCAGGGGGTGTGGCCTGGGTATGTAGCCTTGTTTCCAGGCCAGGGGGGGGGGGGCCTGGGTATGTAGCCTTGTTTCCAGGCCGGGGGGGGGGGGGGGGTGTGGCCTGGGTATGTAGCCTTGTTTCCAGGCCGGGGGGGGGAGCCTGGGTATGAGGCTAACCGGTATGGTATGTCATGAATTCCTGAGCGTTGAAAAGATTGCTTCCCCTTCCCCTCCTTCTCTCTCTCCCTTCTGCAGTCGTCTGTAGTCGTAGCTTTTCTCCTGACAGCCAATCAACGGCCACAACTCCCTCTCCCCTGGGTATCAGTCACCTTCAGCAACAGCCATACATCCTTCGCGGCTTCAGAGACCAACCGACTCTCAAAAAGGCTATTGGACAGTCTGGATCTCAGGTACATGTAGGTCCCATTCCCAGTCTAGGGTAAAGTCATGAATGGGTCTCTAGTCTCATTCCAAGGGAGGTATAAACTGGGCTCGATTTCAGACATTTCATGGAATGAATGAAAGAGCCGCTCATGTTTGTTTCATTCCCTCCTCCTCCTTGACCCCTCCCCTCTACCTTCTTGACCCCTCCCTTCTCCTCCTTGACCCCTCCCCTCTACCTTCTTGACCCCACCCTTCTCCTCCTTGACCCCTCCCCTCTACCTTCTTGACCCCTCCCTTCTCCTCCTTGACCCCTCCCCTCTACCTTCTTGACCCCACCCTTCTCCTCCTTGACCCCTCCCCTCTACCTTCTTGACCCCTCCCTTCTCCTCCTTGACCCCTCCCCTCTACCTTCTTGACCCCACCCTTCTCCTCCTTGACCCTCCCTCTACCTTCTTGACCCCATCCTTCTCCTTGACTCCTCCCCTCTACCTTCCTTCTCCTCCTTGACCCTCCCTCTACCTTCTTGACCCCATCCTTCTCCTTGATCCCTCCCCTCTACCTTCTTGACCCCTCCCTTCTCCTCCTTTAACCCCTCCCCATGTGTGCAGCACCTTCGCTTCAAGCACTCCACCTCCTCAAGCGGTGGCCCCATCGTTCTGCCACAGATCTCGGCCAATCTGACGGGCCTCAGAGGGCTCATGCAGATCAGATCAGTGCCTCTACAGCAGAGAATGCCCTCCACGTACGTCATATCAAAGCATGTGGAAATATTGTTATCCGTAATGAGCCTTTCTCCGTAATGAGTCTTTCTCTGTATGCTATTGGTATACTGACTAGCCATAGCCTCGTTCCCAGTCTCCACTCCAAGCTTTTTTACGCATGTAGTAGACAATGTAATCCCATGTCTTGCAACGCTTTGGAGTAGGCCTGAGCCTAATCTGCCAGCAGAAATCTGAGAAAATTAGGCAGGTTGGAGAAGGAAGCATAATGCTGGCAAAATAGGGACACTCCATAGCAGAATAATTATTAGGCAAAAATGCAGGGTCTGTCTAGTCAGTCTGCTATAACTAGGAGTGAGGCTTTGAGTGGATTCGGTGCAGCAGAGACTAGTTGTAGCCTGCGTTATTATAGTTTTATTCTGGAGCAATTACAAGCTGTTAATCAGTAGTAAGTGGTAAGTAAGTAGTAACAAGAAATTGATGGCATACACGTCGTATTAATCGAGCATAAACAAAGAAAACTAGGCTCTGCTTGGAAGCAAAACAGGCTTAGATTGTAGGAATTGCTGGAAAGAAAAACAGGAATCTGTCCGAGCAGATTGGGCTCAGGCCTACTTTGGAGGAACTATGCTAAGTGTGTTACTTGAGAACATTATTGAGAAGAAAATGAGTAGTTTATGAGAGAATACAAGAATAGACTCCATTGGGGGGTAACTGTAGGCACTAAATGGAGAAAGCATGTACGTGCTTTTGATATTGTTTTCTTGTATGAAAGCGTAAGAACATGCTTGTTAGCTTGTGCTTTCAGCACTTTTACCCCCATTACATCATAATAGTATTATAGCCTAATAATTTGCATGAATAATTTCCTTGTGTTGTCCTTCCTGTCGCTCAGCATGATGCCGATCAATGACACGGTCAGCCGTGAGGGGACGCCATCCTCCTTCGCACCCACAGGGAGACCAGAGTCTAGTGCCGTGGGGTCCCGGCTAGGTAAGACCATTAATCCCACCCCCCACCCCCTAGTGAGCAAAATTTGGTTTATTTAATTTATCACAAATCTAAAATTCTGGGTCGAGTAGCTATCAGCTCAAGGCAAGTAGCTGTATTACCATATTTGGAGTCAAGTGAACAAGATTTAGCCAGATCTGACCACCTCTCAGTAGCCTCATTCCCAGGCTACTTTCCCTCACGTGTTTTCCGCACGTGGAATGGGAGTCTGGGAATACGGCTAACCTCTCAGCACTGTGGACTTACAGTATTATTACTATAGTAGACCACTAGTCAAAGTGACCCAGGCAGAACTCTTGGCGACGTCTACAGTCTAGGTTCTTCTTTTTTTTTTTCATCCCTGCCCTCCTACTCCAGGAAATAGACTCATCTCCAGCAGGCTCACCAGCAGAAGAACCCTAACCACACTCAAGCCCATCGAGAAGCCAAAGACCCCGGCCCTCGTCCCGATAGACGATGGCATCCGAGGGTACCGACTCTACACCAACCCATCCCACGGGTCCCCGCCCACCACCCCCTGGGTGAGAAACAATATGAACACGCAGCTGCCCCCACTGGAGCCGATCCAGGGGGTGGAGCGATCCCCGCCCACCAGGCTTAGAAACCGTGTCACTTTCTCGTCAAGGATCGTGAGCGCTGCCGACTCACAACCAGACACCTGGCGGCTACCTAGACCGTCTGGAAGCGACCTAAGGCCCAGTACCACTACCAACACCTTCAGGGCAGACCCGGGCAAGCCCCTCGCGAGGAAGGGTTCCGATCACGGCCTTCACTACGGGCGGATGAAGATCGTCGGGCATGCGGCCGGCATTCACGGGAGTGAGTCTTTCCTGAAGGAGTCGAGGGACAAGATGGCGAATAGCATAGCTGAAGACGATGAGGTGGTGGAGGAGGACGCTGTCTCGAACACCATCACGGGGACTTCGGGATTCTTCCGTGAGTCTCTATTAATTAACTAGTTATTGTCTATTTAAGGAGCCACTTTTCCTACCACATTACATTGTAAAATAATGTAGCTTGTTACCATCTTTGCTCCCCTTCTATATACCAAGTAAGCAAATAAATGACAATAGTCTCATTCCCAGGCCTTCGCCACACAAGCATGTCCCCACTCACGTGGAGAATTAAGGCCTGGAAATGAGGCCGTGATAGCCAAGTGCATGCCACTTGCCCTCAATAAATCACTTCGTCTTGTAGTACAATGCCTTCAATTGTTGCAGGTATTGTAGATTTTTTCTCTCTCTCATTTCAGAGCCTAAAGGTAGAGCCAAGCTCCGAGGCCACATCAGATAGCAGTCATGTACATGTATATATACCATGCAAGAACCCATGGAAATTCACTTGATGAGGTCATGCTAGCAATGTATAGCACATCTCTATCACTATCATTCTCTTTCACAACATCCTAGCTCTAATATGACATTGTACGTTACTTGTATTTGCAACCCAATCACTCAATGTTACATCATGCAGTGCTGACATGAGTCTGATTCCCAGGTTGGTGCAGGAGTATTCCAGACTGCAGTTCTTAAATGCATTGTTTACCATTATAGATCTTTTATCAATGAGAAAAATTGGGAAACCTAAAACCCTTTGGAACGGGGAAACCTAGAAAACCAAAACCAAAAACCTTTTTCAGTAAGGACTGGGAAACCCAAAAACCTTTTTGGGAAACTCAAAAATCTTTTTGGGAAACCCAAAAACCTTTTTCAGTATAGGACTGGGAAACCTAAAAACCTTTTTGGGAAACCCAAAAACCTTAGGACTGGGAAACCTAAGGGAAACCCAAAAACCCGTAAGGGAAACCCAAAAACCTTTTTCAGTATAGGACTGGGAAACCTAAAAACCTTTTTGGAAACCCAAAAACACTTTTGGGAAACCCAAGAACCTTTTTGGGAAACCCAAAAACCTTTTTCAGTATAGGACTGGGAAACTTAAAAACCTTTTTGGGAAACCCAAAAACCCTTTTGGGAAAATCCAAAAACCTTTTTGGGAAACCCAAGAACCTTTTTCAGTAAGGAACCTTGGGAAATTATACCTAAGAACCTTTTTGGGAAACCCAAAAACTTTTTTCAGTATAGGACTGGGAAACTTAAAAACCTTTTTGGGAAACCCAAAAACCCTTTTGGGAAAATCCAAAAACCTTTTTGGGAAACCCAAGAACCTTTTTAGGAAACCCAAAAACCTTTTTCAGTAAGGACTGGGAAACCTAAGAACCTTTTTGGGAAATCCAAAAACCTTTTTGGGAAACCCAAGAAACCGTTTTGGGAAACCCAAGAACTATTTCGGGAAACCCAAAAACCTTTTCAGTATAGGACTGGGAAACCTATAATGGAAACCTAAGAACCTTTTTCAGTATAGGACTGCATGCGAAACCCAAAACTTTTTCAGTATAGGACTGGGAAACCTATAGGGAAACCTAAGAACCTTTTTGAGAAACCAAAAACCTTTTTGGGAAATCCAATAATCTTTTTCAGTATAGGACTGGGAAACCTAAGAACCTTTTTGGAAGCGTTTAGCTCTTTTGTAGCTCATTATGATAGCTAGGCAGGTAGTTTTGTGCTGCAGTGGACATAAAGTTAGTGACGGTAGGCGTGGCTAACATTGCGAGAAGGCAGTACATAATAAACACTTCATTACCTGGTTTAGTGCACTATATAGCGAGACATTGCACTCGTGTGCAGCATTTTACACACTCCCGCCATATTGCCCACTAAACCAGGTAATAAGATATGCATTAAGGCTACAATAGATAGATAAAACTGCCATGGGAAGGGGCATGCATGCAGATGACATCATCACACCACGGGTTACACATGGGGTACAGACTGGAGCTATAGTCTCTTGGCCCTTAAAATTCAACAAACTCGGATCTTGGTCTGCTGCACATGCAAGGCTACTAGCCTCAAACTCAGGCCTTCCTCGCCCACGATTTTTTATCTCGCAGCCCAGATTGTATTTCATAGCAGTGGAGAAAAATAGGGGGAGAAAGCTAGGTCGATGCTACACGGCTACATGCAAGCACGGAAGGAAAAATAATAATAATTACCTGTATACACGTACAAAAAAAATCATCTATAATTATGTGTACTTGCCTGTACACTGAATAAAATTGACAACAATTTAACATTGTCGTCTTTGTGCACGATACTCTCTAGATTGGGGGCTCCATGAAGATAAGACTATGAGCTAGCTACGTACAAAGTAGCTGCCTCATTGTTCTTTCTTAGAGTCTTCCATTTCGGAATCATCCGGCGAGTCTTCGTCCCCCTCGCTCTCCGTCTCTACCTCCTCCTCCACGTCCCCTCCCTCCTCCTTCCCACGTCGACTAGGATCCACCCACCATTCTACCAAATCCCCGACTCCCTCTTGTAGAGGCTTGACGATGTCGTGGGCAGCCGGGTAGATGACCGTGTCTCTGATGTGGTAGGGGCGGTGGTTCTCCTTGTAGGCCACGCGGATCTTGTCTCTGGGCGTCACGGGACACTCCCAGTTGGTATGGGGCGTGTCGGGTCCGATATCGTGAATTGCGAAGGAGTACATCGGCTGTAGGAGAATGAAGGAATTTTCTGCCCCAAAGGCATATCTGGCGTGGGTCTCTGGGTAGCAGGGAGCAAAGGTTGTGACGAAAATTGGGATCCCGTCAAACTCAAACGACCAACCAATTTTGGAAAGGTAGGATTTGTTCATACAGTGGAACCCAGCCGGGTCGTGGTCAGAAATGCACTTGAGAACCCGCCGAACACCCTGGCCGAATTGTTGGGGGTCCTCGCCAAATTCATCTCCGGGGAGCGCAAAGACGAACCCATCCAGATGCAGATGGCTGCCAATCGCCAGAAACTTCATCAGTGCTGGAATGGACCTAGTATGAAAAGCAAAATGAAATGATTACTGCGTTTGAAAGTGACCCCTAAAGTAGCAGAGAGACGCTGTTACAGTACCTGATGACATTCTGTTCTGTTTGTCACCGGCGGTCATTATACAGGGGGTGAATTATAAACAGTTAGTGATTTCAGAAATAAAACGTGGCAGTCCCGGGTAGAAAACATTATTCTGTCGCCTATTTCGATCACATCACTGTGTTCAAAGCTCTGTATCTCTGCACTTCCGTTAAGGGCGGGGCACATATGTACTGCATAGAAGCCTCACATATTGACGCGTCTACGCAGCACGTATGAGCCCTGCCCTTAACGGAAATGCAGAGATACAAAACTTTGAACGCAGTGATGCATGCAACCAACAGGTCAGAGTGTTCCTTCTATAAGTGCATTGCACATAAGACGGCTTAGCAAAGGATGTAGCCTAAGAAATGAAAAATTCGTCCCGGCAAAAATTCTGCAAAGGGACAAAAATTATAGGAGGATATTTACATGTTTCCTTCCCTGCTCTCTAAAACCCCCCGTCTTACCTACGGAGAGGGTTCGGTCATAGTCACAGGCTCCCCAGAGTTTTGACTTCCTAGAAAAAATGCACTCCGTGTTTCTCTTCACAGGCTCAAAGTCGAGGAGAGCCCGGCAGTTCTCGACGTCATAGAGGACAAAGTCCATGATCTGTTCCAGGAACTTCTCTTTCACTTCCGGAGGGATTTTTTCCTCATCTTTAATCCTTCTTTTTCTCCGATAGGGGTTTCCCCCTGGCAAGCCCGTTTCTGACAGAGATGTTGATTTCTTCACGTCATATTTATTTCGGTCCAGTACATAGAGGGATACTGTGTGTACACATTAGGAAATAGATTATTCACTTGCAGAGTCATAATGGGCTATTCCATTAAATAGTTCTGCACCCCCTGTGGAGGAGCAAATTTCAATTCCCCCCTTGGACAGCAAATTAGTGGTATAAGCCCCAGTAGATACAATTAATGAAGTTGCTCTAACCCTCTAGACACAATCAATTTGGGCATTTATACCCCCCAGGACGCAATTATTTTGGGTCTTGTACCCCCAGACAAAATTACTTGATTGCAACCCCCCGCCCCCTGGATACCCCAAATTATAGTATCCCTTTTGCAGGGGATGGGCTTACCAATTATAAGGATGAAGGAGGTAAAGGAGTACCAGTTGAGTGTCAGTGAGCACAGGAGGAAGACACAGATGCTCAGCAACCTGCAGGCATCTACAAACAGGCTCCAAGTGATCAGTCCCAGGAAAGCCATCGAGGAGATTTCAAATTTTCTGTGTATCGCAATCCCTATTATTATACCGATTGCATATTTTCGGTAAGGCAATTCGCGTATTTTAATTATGCGCATATGCGCGCATGCGTAAGCGTGCACGTGCAAACGCTGGCGTGACCTCAATAAGTGAACTCGTGCAGGCAATTGCTGAACTCCCCCATGCCCTTGGACGATCTATGAGCCAGCAAGAGAACAGAAAGAGAGCGGGTGAGTTCGCTGCAGCGAGCAGTTCCAGCAGGCAGCTGTACCAATACGCTCATGAGTAAAGGACTGCGATGTAGTTTGCACGGCGTGAAGCGTGGATAAATCATGATTTCTAGAAGCAGCTAAGCTTGCTAGCAAAACTGGCTAAAAACGGTTATGTGGGCCAGCTTGTTTTATTAAGAGCTGTTTACTGGTAGAATTTATGTATTAATGTTTGCTTCAGGCAAGTGATGTCATGAAATTCATATTATGATGAAATTATGCATGTATCTGATTTAATTAGTCTCGGAGGCAGGAACTATAGTCTAGCTCACAATACTACTGATTTAATAATGCATTCTACTCCGTTCTAGCTGACCCCCACCCAGACGCAAATCCGAGCAAGAAAGTCAGAATGGTGAAAGTTGGAATCAACGGGTGAGCTACATAATGTTTATGGCTAGCTAAGTGTGCTGGAGCCCTAAACCTTCTGGAGGGTGAGGCTATTGTTGCTGGGTTTGCCCCCTAGATGGATAAAATTTTGGTGTTTTCTCAAATGGTTGATCTCCTGCCCAAGGATAGCCTTCCTGTTATTTTGAAGCTTGGTACATTAATATCGCCGGAATATATTATTACCCTAGATTGTGATGTGTGTGTCTGTGCATGAAAGTGCTGTATGAGATTTTCTGTTTCACAGATTTGGCCGTATTGGCCGCCTGGTGCTGCGGGCTGCTATCCTAAAGGGCGGGAACGT
Source organism: Phakellia ventilabrum (assembly GCA_963921505.1). Lineage (NCBI taxonomy): Eukaryota > Metazoa > Porifera > Demospongiae > Axinellida > Axinellidae > Phakellia > Phakellia ventilabrum. Next base: position 5,716,273 of record OY997388.1, read on the forward strand.
GCAGGTGGTTGCCGTGAACGACCCCTTCCTCACTGTTGAGTATATGGTGAGTGAGCAGTTTTGGTACATGCGTTTAGAGAGTTAATAATTCTTCACCATAGAATGTTGCGCATGTCACAGTTAATGAAGATTTTACAGACTTTGTTGTATATAGAAGCATACAGCCCCAAAATCTGTTATTGCAGGATAAGCTAATGGTAGTCTTGATAGCCAGCAAATGCTAATTTTTATTGCTAATCCCAGGTTGGACTCTGCACTTTCAAAATGTGGACCTTGACCCAGGCCCTGAGGCCAATCTAGTCTTAGTTGCCAGGCAACACTTGGGTAGCATGCTGAGACTGTGTACCTGGGGCCCATGCTGTAGTGGATGCCTTGCTGTAGTGGTCTGATGGCTATAGGGTGATGACGGCCATAGCATGATCTTCAAGAATGACCATAATGGCTTGATTGCCTCAGCACCAGTTGTGAGTGAATGCTGCTGACTGCATATGAGGATATCAGATTCAGCAATAGTGGGCGCTGTCAAGCTAGCAAGAAACACCAACCTGAGCTGAATGGCATGGAATGGAAACCAGAGCAGAGTGGAATGGAAGCAAAAACAATCTTAGCTATATTTGTTGCGGATTAATTTTAGGGTTTCTGTAGCTACATCCTCCTTCCTCCTCCCTCCCCCCTCCCCCTCTCCCCCCTCCCCCCTCTCCCCCTTCTCCTCCTCCTCCCTCCTCCCCTCCTCCTCTCCAGGCCTACCTCTTCAAGTATGACTCCACCCACGGACAGTTCAAGGGGCAGTGTGAGGCAAAGGACGACCACCTCATCATCAATGGGCAGACCGTTGCAGTTTACGCTGTGTGAGTGCATTTGCTCCAATAGACCCTTTTTACCATTATGATGTAATGGGGGGTAAAAGTGAGCACTAAATGGAGAAAATACAAGCAAACGTGCATTGATGTAGTTTTCTTGTACGAAAACATAGGAACATGCTTGTTTACACCTGTTTTCCTATATTTTCTCCATTTAGTGCTCACTTTTACCCCCCATTACGTCATAATGGTAAAGGGTCTATTAATGAAATGTCGTTGCTGTGGTTACAGGAATTTATGGTTTACAACATTTAGATTAGCTTGGATAGAGACCTACCATTAAGTAGATGGCAGTGTTCTTGCCAAGGTACAGCTAGTACAGGTACAAGGACTAATTACATCACTATGACATCATTATTACGTTGTCTGTAAGCCCCATGAGGTATCCGCACTTGTGTAACCCCAGTATTGTATACATAACTAGCTGGTCTTGTGCTGTGGTTTGGGGGCGCACCTCGCTAGAACTCCGCAGCCTGTTGCTTCGTGCTGCCGGGGTGTAATAGGTGTGCTAGAGCAAACATTTTGGGTTTTTCGCTAACGCTACGAGCATCCCCACGAGTAGAGTTTGATAGTAGTGCCCAATACATGATGCAGTATAGCCACTGCTGTGGTGGTCGGACATGTTACCATGGTTATCTAAATATCTATGCAGTCTTATACTTACGCCGTATACTATTAGTGAGGTCATGACGAACATAGGGATTTTACATTGCGCATGTGGTTTTATGGATATGTCTATACCTCCTCACACACACACACACACACTCCAGGCGAAATCCTGCAGAGCTTCCTTGGGGGAAACACGGAGCCGAAATTGTCGTCGAGTCTACCGGTATTTTCACCACCATAGAGAAGGCCTCCGCCCACCTGACAGGCGGAGCCAAGAAGGTCGTAATCTCCGCCCCCTCTGCCGACGCTCCCATGTTTGTCATGGGAGTAAATGAGGAGAAGTATGACCCAGCCACCATGAATGTCATCAGGTGACACGTCCATTTCATTACCGAGTTTTTTTAGTTCTTCATAGCTGAGAAATTTTGTGGCATGACTGATATGTCTTCCCATCTCCATAGCAATGCCTCCTGCACCACCAACTGCCTGGCCCCCATAGCCAAAGTCATCAATGACAAGTATGGCATTGTGGAGGGCCTCATGGTGGGTCACATGATGAGCTCACATGGCATCACATGAGTGTCACATGACACCTTGTTCCCTTCCAGACTACTGTGCATGCTTACACAGCCACCCAAAAGACCGTCGATGGACCCACTGGCAAGGTAAGCAATTGTATTTTTTCCGACAAATTAATAATAGCACGTTTCCTATCCTGCTCCCTTACCCCTCGCCTCTCTCTCTCTCTCTCTCCTTCCTTCCCTCTCCTCCCCAGAAATGGCGTGATGGCCGTGGTGCCTGCCAGAATGTCATTCCAGCCTCCACTGGAGCAGCTAAAGCCGTGGGGAAGGTTATCCCAGCACTGAACGGGTAGGCCACTGTTCATCGGCTGTCTCATTCCCAGGCTTCTGTATACATTGGTAGAAGTTTGGGTATGAGACTGTATCCATTGCATCTACATTTCATAACTTTTGGTGTTTTTTTCGTCTAGCAAACTGACTGGAATGGCTTTCCGTGTACCAGTCCCCGATGTCTCTGTTGTCGACTTGACATGCAGGCTTGAAAAACCGGTATGGTGCAGTCCGATGCCAGATAAGTTTATTTAATCTTTACCAAAATTTACTCACTCAGTTGGGTCTTCCTCTTCTGTTCCGATCCTCAGGCCACCTATGAAGACATCAAAAAGACAATGAAGGCTGCGTCTGAGGACCCGAAGCTCAAGGAGTACATCGGCTACACCGAGGACCAGGTATCTCAATTTGTGGGAACAGACTGATCCTTTGCTCTATGGAGAATAACCGTTGTCATCGCGTGCTTGGTACTATCCTCTCCTCTCCCCTCCCCTCTCTCACCCTATTCTCTCTCCCCTTTCCTCCTTTCCTTCCCTCTCCCCTCCCCTCTCTCCTCTGTCCTCTCTCCCCTCCCCTCTCTCACCCTATTCTCTCTCCCCTTCCCTCCTTTTTTTTCCTCTCCCTCTCCCTCTCTCCCCTGTTCTCTCTCCCCTCCCCTACCCTCTCTCACCCTATTTCCTCTTCCCTCCTTTCCTTCCCTCTCCCCTCCCCTCTCTCCCCTCCCCTACCCTCTCTCACCCTATTCCCTCTCCCCTCCCCTCTCTAGGTTGTCTCCTCCGATTTCATTGGCGATACACACTCCACCATCTTTGACGCTGGGGCGGGCATCTCCCTCAACGACAACTTTGTCAAGCTGGTGTCCTGGTAAGAATGTGATGTCCTTATTATTCAAGGAATGTAAACTTAACTCAGCCACTGTATTACTTACCTGTTTCCTTCATGCACACACACACATACACGTACACACACACACACACACACACAAGGTACGACAATGAATTTGGCTACAGCTGCCGTGTGGTTGACCTCCTGAACTACATGGCCTCCAGGCAGTGAGGACATTTCCCAACACCAGAACGTAGCTACCTCTTTAGACCCTTCATTGCTGTATCATAGTTGCTACATGCGATTGTACATGTTTAGTGTATAGATTGTAGAATGATTCATTCATGATTGAGACTAGAGTTATACTTACACTGTACGCTATCGTAAACAGCTGTAGAGTGCGAGGTAGTAACTTTTCTGGGCCAGAGTATTTAATGACTACGATCCTCTGCATAATTTGTCTTTTCTCTACTCTTGAGCATTTCCCTAAGTTTTAAGGGAACTCTCTTGTAGATCTATACTGTATTATAACATGGACGCCGTGTATGTGACCCTAATTAGCATAATATGTGGATGGATATTGTAATAATTATATCTATTGTTGATGGTGTTTGGGCTATCATTAGGCTGCAGTATTTTAGAAAAATTTCATAGTAACGTTTGACAAAGTATATTTGGGAATAGACAGCCCTTCAAGAATTACTGGTGTTAGAAATCATACACCAGTCTTAGTCCCAGTGATATTGAGCTAAGACCTGTGTAATTCCAAAACAGTTGTAGCCATTTGCCTTGGAAATTACTGCAATAGACCCTTTAAAATTTACCATTATGATGTAATGGGGGGTAAAAGTGAGCACTAAATGGAGAAAATACATGAAAACACGTGTAAACAAGCATGTTATGTTTTCAAACTACATCAAAGCACATGTTCTCGTGTATTTTCTCCAATTAGTGCTCACTTTTACCCCCCCATTACATCATAATGGTAAAGGGTCTATTGATATAACCATTTTTAGGTTAAAGATGATTCATTTTTACAGTGTATATTATAGAGGCATACCAATGAGGCTGATTAGTGTATAATCATATCGGGCTAAGCTTGAATTGTACCTCAAAGCATAGGGTTTGCATGAATATGAGCTATGCTTACCAAAGTTTTTGTCCCATAGGTTTGAGCCCTCCTTCAACATTTAGCCTTGTATCCAGGCTTTCCTTGCCCAGATTTTATCTCGCAGCTGTGGAGATAAAATCTGGGATAGCAAAACCTGGGTAAGATTATATACGCCCCCTGTTCTTTGCACTTTCGTGGCAGGGCCCCTTCTAAATGTGTCTCATACATTACCACTGTATATCAGTTGCATTTAGTGTAATAACAACTTTATGTACATGTACTTCTGTTCTGCACAATGGAAGTACATGTACATAAAGTTGTTATTAGCCAATTGGCTAATGGTTTTTGGGCTATGGTTAGGGTATAGTATGAAAATTGTAACGTTAGGAAAGTATATATACACCTGCCATTAGTCCTTGAAGGATTGTTTTGAGAAATCAAACATTGATCAGTCGACGTCTGAGTACCAATGGAACTCAGTCGATTCAAGCAAAGACCACAATAACAATACCACTTAAGGCAGCTGTACAACAGCGGACAAGGTAGTGTGGTCGATTTAATCGAATCAGGGAATGGGCTGGGGCCTGGTCAATTTAATTAGGGCACTTTGATTCAGTTTGGAGCTGAAAGGGGGGGTGGTCTAAATATAAGAGGGGTCGAATTATTTGAGGCAATACAGTACTATATAGTTCTTGGGACTAACGTGCCATTTGGGAATAACTTACCTATATACACGTGTAGTACCATTTTAAAGACGTACTTCTATGCCGTTGGTGTAACTATTAAGTTAAATTCGTGATTCAATTTTTATAGTGACATTCACTGGGCCAGTGTGCAGTGTACAGATTTAAACATTTGTAACGCTGGCAGTCGCTCACCGGATATCAAAACTTTCTCTGACAGTTAAACTTCATCACTAAACATCACAAAACACAACTCCCTTACAAAAGTTACACGTTACTCTAAAGAAACCATACATAAACTTATAGGGGTCAAGGCCCAAGGGACATAACTTAAGGAAATACTAGTGTTCGACACTCACAGGTATAAAACTGGCAACAACTAACACATAGTCCTGTTAACTGCTACTAACTGTCATCAAAGGCTAACAATTAACATCTGTCCTGTGGAATTATCATTACACATTATCCCATTTTTCTATTCGTCTCTCTGCTCAACCCTTTCTCAGCTCACATTTCCAACAGGCCCCATGCAATATTCCAATGTTTTTGCACAAAGAAAGCTGGGGACTAGCTGGAGTGTATACGTAGGAATGAGGCTAGCCTCGTACACAGCCGTCCCAGCTTTTTTTCGCTTCCGCTTTTTCTTACTGGAAGCGAAAAAAAGCTGCGACGGCTGTGTACGAGGCTATATATTTAATTTGACAATGTATTTGCTTACAAATGTGGCCCCAAGCAGCAAAATTTCCTTACAAATCCAGCTAGACCATAACCCATTTTCTGGGTGCTTAATACTACATGTACTGCCAATATAATAATGCATGGTTGATAAGTGTGATGAGAGCTGTGAAGTTCTAACTTCCGCAACTTCTAGCCAACATAGCTATTAAAGGAGTATTATTTTATAATGCAGGAGTGCGATGCACGTATTTTTAGTATAGTAATGATGTAGCAATTCTTACTGTGTCCAAACATGTATGTGCATTAAATTTGCCAATTAACTCCCTTATGCTGTGTACTATAGCAACAGTAGTTCAAGGGGTACACATTTAAAGTAGCTACATCATTATCTATGCTTTTTCGTAGCTTCTCCAGCAGGGCCGGATAGTTGCATTCTCGCGATTGGCTGGCTGGCGCCGTCTAGCCCCGCGAGGTCTATTTCACTTGCAGTATTTTTTTGTGGATGAACGCGTTAAGGTAACATTACGACTCTTGTGTGTTTGACGTTTTACAGAGGTACAACGTTCTTGTTACCGGTATACCGGAGTGGCGACGGTATCAACCAATCAAATTGCAGAATTCTTTGGCTCGCGTGGTCGACGGAACCGAAACTGCAAACCGGATGTTGCAAGAATGCTGCAAAAACCTCTAATATGGTTTATATAATACGAGTCGTAACTGTGGTATAGTATTACATATTTATTATTTAGCAGTGTTCTGTGCTAATTGGCGCTAAGTAGAGTTATTTCCTTTCTTTGTGTGTGTCATCTCATTGTCTCTATTCTTTCACACCACCCCTTATAAGTAGTCTACATGTCTGTATGTTTCAGTGTATTCAGTTACTGTAGTTGTGACTTTTGAGCGAGTTCAGAATGAGATATTTTCGCTGAGATTACTACGCGCATTCGCACCGTCACTATACTACAGTAACTTCGCTTATTAGGCGATCTCCTTTTTGATCGTTTCGTAAGATTACGATTCATGTAATAGACAGTACAGAACAAGTGCTATATCCTTGATTTTTTTGCTGCGAACCCTATACGACTATGGCCAACGCTTTACGAGAGGGGCGAGCTAACCTGCCAGTGACTACTACCGCCAACACAAGCGGAGAACATCCACCCAGCCTGGGTAGTGTTCATAGTACAAGTGAAGAAAATCGACCATTGATTATACATAGTGCCATTTATCGTCCAGACTGTGGTGTTCGTATTTCCGGTACCGTACGTCTATGGCATGCCTTGCATCCCTCATGGGACGAATGGCTCGATTTTGATGGCGCGAAACTTGAGTTAGAAAAGTGTATAGCAAGTGTGACTAGGCAGATGACTGTGAAAGTGCATGAGGATTTCTTCGAAACAGCCAGGTATCAAATAGTGAGAAAGGATCGGGATGAGCACCAGCAGAAGAAGAAGTGGCTTATATTTGAGCAAGACACATGCTATGAAAATTTCACCCCTAAAGAAGCTACTTACACGTTTCAAGCCAGCTTCAAGCAGACAAGCTCTGTCACACTCACGAACTCAAAAGGCCACACATTCAGCATTGGTGCAGCGGCAGGGGGAGGATATGGGGAGATGAATGTGGGACTCACTGGTGGTGCTGAGTACAGCAAATCTAGAAGTATTGGTGAGGGTGAGAGTCAAACGGAAACGAAACATTTGACGGTAGCAATCCAGGTACCTCCTGATACAATTGCAAGAGTGAATGAGCTGGTCTACCAAACAGAATGTCCCGCAACATGCCAGCTTTATCTGCTGCTAGGCATCCCAAAGGCTACATTCTTAGAAAAAATCGAAAACACATTCAAGGGCAAGACCAAGCCTAAGGTTAAGGACGAGCTCAAGCATAAAGATGAAATTGAGAGTGTGATCAAATTTGCAAGAAGGGATGGCAAGGATGAGGAGATTAAGGTGAGTGCTCTTTTGGCAAAATTAGATCTGGAGAATCGGCCCTGGGTGACCAAGCTAGGTGATACCATCTGCATCAAGCTTTCCACCCAGTGTATCTTTACTAAAACTGAACATGCACTTGAGACATTTTTTCAGAAGAGTGACCCTGAGCGAAAGAAGAGGATCATATTAGGGAAAGTGGACGGAAGGGAACCTGATTTGCTACACACCAGTGGTGCTACCACCAATGGTGCCACCACCAGTGCTATCACCACTGCTGCTACCACCAGAGCTATCACCACAGAAATATGAACATGCCAGACATAATAGCCTATAACCTTAATTTTGCACTTAGTCTAGCTGTATGTGATGAGCAGGGATAGCTACTGTTTTTAAGTTCATGTTTTATTGCATTGTGTAAACTTACTGCTTAATTGTACCATGTGTATGCAGGTATATCATAAAACTGCTACAACCCAATAATAGTGCAGATTTTTTTTTTTATAAGGTAGGCTTTATTTTAGGGTGTCAGAATTGGGACAGGTATGACTTATTAAAACTAGTTAAGAGCTTTGTAGTATTGAATCTGGCCATGGGAAGTAGGAAGAAAGATGGAAATCCAGGATACTGTACCCTCTGGTTGCTCTTGCTCTAATCCTCTGACTGGAGATCTTACAAACTTCACCAGTGTTGGTGGCTGCATGGTCAATGGCGTAAGCGGCATATGGCAACCATATATTACATGTATTTAATAGTAATAGTGCTGACAACCATGCATTAAGGCCACTATTTGTTGTGTATTAATTCTCATCCCCCACCTGCACATCTTTTTGGGACCCGCCCTGTTTTGGCCATTATTGTGCATGCACAGTTAGTTTTATTCATAGGTAATATGATTTGTCGAGCCTATGCAATGGAAGAAGTTGGTTAAAAATGCGGAAAACGCATTTAGCAATTAAAGTGAGTTGGTCAAAAATGTGGAAATCAGAAATTAAATACAAATGTAATGTAAATGTAAATTTCTTGACCAACTCACCCATGTGTGCATACATGTACGTTTTGTTTTATGGACTGTACCACTGTAAGAATAAGAGAGAGCTTGATATACATACTAGAAAGTAATTAGTGCCAGATCAGCTATTACCCTCAGACTGGGAGTATGAGCTAGGGATTTGGAGGAATTATTAGTATGCAATGTACCGTGGGAGAACGAGCTGAAATATGAGTTCAGGGTACATTGCCGTCGTCATAATTACAACTCTCTCATACTCCCAGTCGTAAAGTTTCATGCATGCGTGAACAGTGAATACCAGGCCACTTATGTTTCAATGGTGTGGCCTGGGTACGAGGCTAGCCACAACCATACACACAAAACAACCATCTGTGAGGGAGTCACTATATATACAATTCCATTTCAAAGGCTTAGTTCCAGAATTGGCAACAAAACTTTGGTGCCTGCAGGAGACCCCCTCCCAAAGGTTCAGATGTGAAAATTGAATGTGGCTCCAGCATCAGTATATATAGACTACTTATAAGGGGTGGTGTGAAAGAATAGAGACAAAGAGATGACACACACACAAAGAAAGGAAATAACTCTACTTAGCACCAATTAGCACAGAACACTGCTAAATATTAAATATGTAATACTATACCACAACAAGGCTTAGCTACTTATCACATGCACTAAAACATGTCATTGCATTGATATATATAGCCATGAACAAGCTAGTGCAAGTTCACAGGCCTAGATAAAGCAAACTAGCTTAGTTTTATGCTGTCTAGATGGCATAGCAACCTGCTTTGGCAAATCTCGGCAGCGGTGCACTACAAACTTACATATTCAACACTTTTGCTAATCTGCGCAAGATATGAGACAACCTAAACCAGCCCATGTGTTAATTCTACAGCTGCATTTAATTAGCTCAGGCTATCCTGTTGCTGAGTGCAGCCACACTACTGTTAAAGCCATCACGAGCACTGAGCAGCTGAGCCCTCCAAAAATATAACAGATCCACACGAAGCACAGAAATAGAATGGCCACCTCACACCAGCCTTGACTCATGATTTCTGTGGATATCCCAAAGACTGAAGGATTAATAGTGGGCTTTGTCAAGCAGTGGCCTAGCTGTAAACGGGTGAAGAAACTACTGTGCATGCCCTCTGATATGCATGGACGTGATGGAATGTTAGAAGCAAAGCACAGATTATTGTAAACTTTTAGGTAATTGCAACTCAAGAAAATCTAGCTGGCATGTGGGTTAAAGTAACCCCGTTATAGTTTTTGCAGTGATAGTATTGTCCCTGTTATTCAGCATATTGGTCGTATTTTTTGAGGACTCTGCCAGCTGCAGGGTGTCCTTATTATCACTCTTTTCTTCCTTCATGCACATGTACACATCTCTCTCTCTCTCTCTCTCTCTCTCTCTCTCTCACACACACACACACACAAGTACAGTGAAACATGCATGTATTCTGCAGCCTCGTTCCCAGTCTCCACTCCCGGCTTTTTCCCCGCTTGTTGTAAAAAAAAGCCTCCCGGAACGAGGCTATGTATTCTGTCCATCCCTTTAAATCTAACATGTAGCTATATCTTACAAAAAGTACAGTTCTACATCAATTTTGCATGAGTCTGTATAACAATGACAGTATAAATATTAGCTAGGTCAAGGGTAGTGCTGACTTTATGGTTGCATATAGCTGCTGCTGAGACACGAATGGGAGAGGTAAAAAATATTATACCTGTGCTATAGCTATATCGCTAACACTACAAATCACACAGTTAACATGTGATACAGGAATGGGAATGTTCATTGTGACTGATAATGGAGAATGGGAATCGGATCATATGTTTGTGTAGAGTCCACTGGAGGTTGCTATGGGCGACGCCATGGGAGACACACTGGTATGCAAGCTGGTAGGACTCAGGCTAGCCCCGTTCACCTGCAAAGACACACACAAGTAATTTTTAGATACTCTTCTTTCCCGCAATACAAGTTTTCTATAGTTGCGGTACAATTTTTTGTGAACTGTGAATAATCCAGATTTGGCAGGTATTAATATTTGTCATGTGAAAAACTGCTGTTTTCACGATAGTGTGCATAAACGGCAAAAGGTGGGCGCTGACGCCACAACACATGCATTCCCTTACTTATAAGGGGGCAAAGAGTGTCCCCCACACTCTTTGCTCTCCTCTTATAAGGGGGCAAAGAGTGTCCCCCACACTCTTTGCTCCCCTCCTATAAGGGGGCAAAGAGTGTCCCCCACACTCTTTGCTCCCTTCTTATAAGGGGGCAAAGAGTGTCCCCCACGCTCTTTGCTCCCTTATAAGAAGGGGGGCAAAGAGTGTGTCCCCCACACTCTTTGCTCCCTTATAAGAAGGGGGCAAAGAGTGTCCCCCACACTCTTTGCTCTCCTCTTATAAGGGGGCAAAGAGTGTCCCCCACACTCTTTGCTCCCTTTTTATAAGGGGGCAAAGAGTGTCCCCCACACTCTTTGCTCCCTTTTTATAAGGGGGCAAAGAGTGTCCCCCACACTCTTTGCTCCCTTATAAGAAGGGGGCAAAGAGTGTCCCCCACACTCTTTGCTCCCTTCTTATAAGGGGGCAAAGAGTGTCCCCCACATATTTTGGAAAAATATTTCTGCTGACAATCAGTACAAAAAAATCACACTCGCAAAAAAAAACTGCCTATACAGATGCCTTCTTCACATCCATATAATATATCAGTAAACACTTCATACAGGATAAGTGGGAAGAGTAGCATTTGCTACATGTAGCTAGCATGAGACTGCTGACTAAGTCATGGCTCACCAGGGGTTTGCCATTGGGGGAGGGGCTGAGGGAGAGGGTGGGGCTGACTGGGTGGTGGAGCAGCAGGAACTTGTTCCTCTCCTCCAGCATTCGGCTCTCGTGGGTCAGTCGTCCCGTCTGCACCTGTAGCTCCACCAGCTGCTGGTTCTTTGTTCGGACAACCTCCTCCATCTCCACTAGCCTGTATGGAGGGAGGGATCAAATCACATGAGGATCATGTGACTGACACATGATCATGTCCGAGCTGGTGGTTCATCATGTATCATAAACATAAAACATAAGACGTGTGTAACGAACTTTCAATCTGAATATCAGTCAGCTAACGAGTTTCATACAGAATTTTTCGGTGGGGGTGGAAAAAATGATGCACGTAGAGCCACGCCCCATAAATTTACATGCTCTGAGGTTGCTTCTGGGGTTCCAAAAAGGCTGGAAATTAGATACTAAATAACTAGTGAATATCCAAAAAAAATGTCTAACTTATAAAATATATATGAATTCTGGGGGAGGGGGGGGGGGGGGGAATCTTGCTGGGGTGGGGAAATCCTAGTGCGCCGCCCCACCCCCCTCTATATGAAACCCTGCCTAACACTTATGGGTTTCATAATTCATATGTTAATTAACAGTCTCTAATTATACAAAAAATGACCAGCAGTGATTTTTCTCTAATCACCCCAAAACGTGCCACCAGTCAATGAGGCTGAATTGGGTGGTAACAAGATCACCAAGGTGCCTGGACCCAGTGGTCACATGGCAAAGAGAGAGCCACTGAATGCACTGTACAGTGGTCACATGGCAAAGAGAGAGCCACTGAATGCACTGTACAGTGGTCACATGGCAAGGAGAGAGCCACTGAATGCACTGTACAGTGGTCACATGGCAAAGAGAGAACCACTGAATGCACTGTACAGTGGTCACATGGCAAAGAGAGAACCACTGAATGCACTGTACAGCTCACTTTGATTGCAGCTCTGTTTTCTCTCGTAGCAGTCTCTTGTGTGTCATCTCTGCGGAGTCCCTCCACCTGGCCTCGTAGTCCAGCTGCTTCTGGGCACTCTGCAGCTCGCTACATGTGCTACCCAGACTGGACTCCAGACTCAGCCGCTCACGAGTGGACCTCTCTCTGGAGGGGAGGGGAGGGGAGGGGAGTCACTAAAGTTGTGTGACTGTTAGATTACATACATGTATGTAGAAACAGCTGGTAATTATATTACCACAATCACACAGCCTTTTAAAGAGACTTGGCATTGATGACGTTTGCATGACTATAGATCCCTAGTTGCAGATCTTTTTTCGTTATCAAAACAAAAAAATAACAACATCATAAATCTCTTCCAAACATAACAAATCCTCTCAGCACTGATATCATCATCTGAACTCATTAGTATGTCCAGGAGCCAATGAGCGCCGCGAAGCGGAACGGTTCCTGGTGTGTGGTACACTCATCTGAGGAGTGACTCCTTTAAAGCCATATCAGTTACTCTCGGATGGCGTGGGGGGGTGTAGCCTGGGGACGAGGCTAGGTTATTACTCACTTAGAGGCGTAGAGTTTGTCTGTCGAGTGTCTCTTTCTCTCTGACAGCTTCACTCTGGCCCTCTCCAGTTTATCTGATAGTTCCAGGATCTCAAGATTGCACGATCCGACCTCCTGCTGCAGCCGAGCAAGCTGCTCTTGAAGCATGGCTTTCTCCTGCTCTGCCAGTCGCAGCTGTGTGTGTGTGTGTGTATGTGTGTGTATGTGTGTATACATATTGTGTGTGTGTGTGCATATGTATGTATGTGTATGTGCATGTGTGTACGTGGGCATGTGGATATCAGGTTTTCTATACAATGGTCATAGGTTTGCAATGTCCTTATGCCACTGTCCTTCTTATTCAAGGACTACAACAGCAATTCTTGTAGTATGAAGTGTGTTTTACATACAAGGACACCAACTGAATTGATTTATTCCTTGAATAATAAGGACAGTGCATGTATCTTCTTAGACATCTTAGGTGATGCATACCTTCTCTGAGACCTTGTGTGTCTTGTGTTTCTGTGCCCTGAGGGTCTTATCTCCCTCCACGCTGGCCTGCTGTCTCTCCCTCAGCAGCTGCTCCAGTCCCGTCACGTTCTCCTCCAGGCCCTGCAGTCGTCTTTCCAGTTCCTGTATAGCCAGTGGGTGGGGCCAGAAAAGAAACTTCGAAGCTTGAGATTATCAGATTGTCTGGCACACTTTGTCTAGGTGATGTGTACATGTATACATAAATATTAATTAGCTAGCTACTGACCAAATACAATTTTAACGCCTATGTGACCATGGAAGTAAACCAAGAAGGATCAGAACTACCCACTCCTGTGCTCGGTTTAGCTCTATGAGGCTGCTTAAATCTCCCGGAAGTAAAAGTCAAGATTACTCCAAAAGACTGGTAATGTTCTCAGCAGCATACTAGAGCATGGTAATAAGAAAGAGTCTACTGACCCCAAATACAATTTTAATGGCTATGTGACCATGGAAGTAAACCAGGAAGGATCTGAACTTCCCACACCTGTGGTCGGATTAGCTCTACGAGGCTCCTTAGATCTTCCCGGAAGTAAAAGTCCAGATTACTTCAAAAGAATGGTAACCTCTGCTGCTTACTGGAGCATGGCAATGAGAAAGAGTCTACTGATCCCAAACATAATTTTAATGCCTATGTGACCATGGAAGTCACCCTGGAAGGATCTAAACTACCCACTCCTGTGGTTGGTTTAGCTCTACGAGGCTCCTTAAATCTTCCCGGAAGTAAAAGTCCAGATTACTCCAAAAGACTGGTAACCAGAGCTACATATTAGTGCATTGGAATGAGAAAGAGTCTACTGACTCCAAATACAATTTTAACGCGTATGTGACAATGGAAGTAAACCTGGAAGGATCTGAATTGCCCACTCCAGTGGTCAGATTAATTTTACGAGGCTCTATACTGGAGTATGGGAACGGGAAAGCTTCTACTGTCCAAATATACAATCCCAGCACCTGTGTGGCCTTAAAAGTAGATAGAAAGGGTTGTGAACTACATATTGATTATCACTGTTTTTGCCCTACGAGGCTTGTTAGATTTCCCCGGTAGTTGCAATACCAGGTATTATCTGAACAGCTGGAAACCTCAGCTCTATACTATGGGAACGGGAAAGTTTCTACTGTCCTAATATACAATCCCGGCACCTGTTTGGCCTTGAAAATAGATGGAACGGGGTGTAAACTACCTAACGATTATCACTATTTTTGCTCTAGGAGGCTTGTTAAATTTCCCCGGTAGTTGCAATACCAGGTATTATCTGAATAGCTGGCAACCTCAGCTCTATACTAGAGTATGGGAACGGGAATGATTCTACTATCCTAATAAGGGGTGTAAACTACCTACGAATTGTCACGGTTTTTGCCCTACGATTTCCCGGGTAGTTACAACACCAGGTATTATCTCAATAGCTGGCAACCTCAGCTCTATACTGGAGTATGGAAACGGGAACGTTTCTACCATCCTAATATACAAACCCAGCACCTGTGTGGCCACGAAAAGAGATACAACGGGGTGTAAACTACCTAACGATTATCACTGTTTTTGCTCTAGGAGGCTTGTTAGATTTCCCGGGTAGTTGCAATACCAGAATAGCTGGCAACCTCAGCTCTATACTGGAGTATTGGAACGGGAATGATTCTAATATCCTAATATTCAATTCCAACACCTATGTGGCCTTGAAAATATATAGAAAGGGGTGTAAACTACCTACCAATTGTCACGGTTTTTGCCCTACGAGGCTTGTTAGATTTCCTGGGTAGTTGCAATACCAGGTATTATCTGACGAACTGGCAACCTCAGCTCTATACAGGAGTATGGGAACGGGAAAGCTTCTACTGTCCCAATATACAATCCCAGCACCTGTGTGGCCTTGAAAGTAGATAGAAAGGGTTGTGAACTACATATTATTGATTATCACTGTTTTTGCCCTACGAGGCTCGTTAGATTTCCTGGGTAGTTGCAATAACAGATATTATCTGAATAGCTGGCAACCTCAGATCTATACTGGAGTATGGTAACGGGAATGATTCTACTATCCTAATATTCAATTCCAACACCTGTGTGGCCATGAAAATAGATGGAACGGGGTGTAAACTACGTAACGATTATCACTGTTTTTGCTCTAGGAGGCTTGATAGATTTCCCGGGTAGTTGCAATACCAGGTATTATCTGAATAGCTGGCAACCTCAGATCTATACTGGAGTATGGTAACGGGAAAGTTTTTACCGTCCTGATATACAATCCCAGCACCTGTGTGGCCATGAAAAGGGATGGGACGGGGTGTAAACTACCTAACGATTATCACTGTTTTTGCTCTAGGAGGCTTGTTAGATTTCCCGGGTAGTTGCAATACCAGAATAGCTGGCAACCTCAGCTCTATACTGGAGTATTGGAACGGGAATGATTCTAATATCCTAATATTCAATTCCAACACCTATGTGGCCTTGAAAATATAATTAGCTATTCTGGTATTGCAACTACTATTGAAATTACCTTGCATAGTTCATACTCATGGAAAAGCACCCTGAGCATAATGTTATGAAAGAGGGGAGCAAAACATAGTTTGGAGAGACACCCTCATTACATGGACACTTTGGTAATAATAAGTAGCCATAATCCAGTCTCAAACGTTAAACCCAGACCCTCCACACGTGACGGAGTGCATGTGGAGGGTTCGAGACGTCGATCGGCATACAACGGTCTTGCTTTACCTTTCGACAATGGCTCTATAAATGGAGCTAAATTCGCTTCTTCGATCATCCCTGGTGGTTTTCCTTCTAAAGCCATTGGACTTGAGACAGGTTCGTCAAAATCCTGGACGCCTTTTCCTACCATTTCAGGTCACGGTCACGTGCCTGATTATTATAGCTCTGGATACGATCGGTACCGTTTCGGACCGTACAACAGTCAGTAAATTATACAAATTCATGCATGTAAGTCATGGGGCTGGCAAATTACATTAAAATAATACTATAATTGTCAGTGATGATTTTATTATTTTTGCATTTGTAGGGCAGTGAGACTGGCAGGCAGTATATTTGGATCTGGTGTTAACATTGTGATCACAAGGTCATGGTGTTAACAAGGTGTTAACATGGTGTTAACAAGGTGTTAACAGGGTGTTAACAAGGTGTTTACAAGGTGTTAACAAGGTGTGTTAACAAGGTGTTAACAAGGTGTTTTCACAAGGTGTTAACATGGTGTTCACAAGGTGTTAACACAGTGTTAACAAGGTGTTAACACAGTGTTAACAAGGTGTTAACATGGTGTTCACAAGGTCATGGTGTTAACAAGGTGTTAACATGGTGTTAACAAGGTATTAACAAGGTGTTAACAAGGTGTTAACATGCTGTTACAAAGTGTTAACATGGTGTTAACATGCTGTTAACAAGGTGTTAACACAGTGTTAACAAGGTGTTAACACAGTGTTAACACAGTGTTAACAAGGTGTTAACACAGTGCAGTGTTAACAAGGTGTTAACACAGTGTTAACAAGGTGTTAACACAGTGTTAACAAGGTGTTAACACAGTGTTAACAAGGTGTTAACACAGTGTTAACAAGGTGTTAACAAGGTGTTAACACAGTGTTAACAAGGTGTTAACACAGTGTTAACAAGGTGTTAACAAGGTGTTAACAAGGTGTTAACACAGTGTTAACAAGGTGTTAACACAGTGTTAACAAGGTGTTAACACAGTGTTAACAAGGTGTTAACACAGTGTTAACAAGGTGTTAACAAGGTGTTAACAAGGTGTTAACAAGGTGTTAACACAGTGTTAACAAGGTGTTAACAAGGTGTTAACAAGGTGTTAACACAGTGTTAACAAGGTGTTAACAGAGTGTTAACAAGGTGTTAACACAGTGTTAACAAGGTGTTAACACAGTGTTAACAAGGTGTTAACACAGTGTTAACGTTAACACAGTGTTAACAAGGTGTTCACAAGGTGTTAATATGGTGTTCGGTGTTAACAAGGTGTTAACAAGGTGTTAACACAGTGTTAACAAGGTGTTAACAGTGTTAACACCTCATGTTAATTCCATGTTAACACCTTATTAACACAAGGTGTTAACACAGTGTTAACAAGGTGTTAATTGTTAACAAGGTGTTCACAAGGTGTTAACAAGCTCTATACTGGAGTATGTGAACGGGAATGATTCTACTATTCTAATACTTCAATTCCAGCACCTGTGTGGCCTTGAAAGTAGATAGAAAGGGTTGTGAACTACATATTGATTATCACTGTTTTTGCCCTACGAGGCTCGTTAGATTTCCTGGGTAGTTGCAACACCAGGTATTATCTGACGATAGCTGGCAACCTCAGCTCTATACAGGAGTATGGGAACGGGAAAGCTTCTACTGTCCCAATATACAATCCCAGCACCTGTGTGGCCTTGAAAGTAGATAGAAAGGGGTTGTGAACTACATATTGATTATCACTAGTTTTTGCCCTACGAGGCTCGTTAGATTTCCTGGGTAGTTGCAATACCAGATATTATCTGAATAGCTGGCAACCTCAGCTCTATACTGGAGTGAATGGGAACGGGAAAGTTTCTACTGTCCTAATATACAATCCCAGCACCTGTGTGGCCATGAAAAGGGATAGAAACGGGGTGTAAACTACCTAACGATTATCACTGTTTTTGCTCTAGGAGGCTTGTTAGATTTCCCGGGTAGTTGCAATACCAGGTATTATCTGAATAGCTGGCAACCTCAGCTCTATACTGGTAGAACGGGAACGTTTCTACTATCCTAATATTCAATTCCAACACCTATGTGGCCTTGAAAATATATAGAAAGGGGTGTAAACTACCTATCAATTGTCACGGTTTATGCCCTAGGAGGCTTGTTAGATTTCCCGGGTAGTTGCAATACCAGGTATTATCTGAATAGCTGGCAACCTCAGCTCTATACTGGAGTATGGGAACGGGAATGATTCTACTATCCTAATATACAATCCCAGCACCTGTGTGGCCATGAAAATAGATGGAACGGGGTGTAAACTACGTAACGATTATCACTGTTTTTGCTCTAGGAGGCTTGTTAGATTTCCTGGGTAGTTGCAATACCAGGTATTATCTGAATAGCTGGCAACCTCAGCTCTATACTGGAGTATGGGAACGGGAAAGCTTCTACTGTCCTAATATACAATCCCAGCACCTGTGTGGCCTTGAAAGTAGATAGAAAGGGTTGTGAACTACATATTGATTATCACTGTTTTTGCCCTACGAGGCTCGTTAGATTTCCTGGGTAGTTGCAATACCAGATATTATCTGAATAGCTGGCAACCTCAGCTCTATACTGGAGTATGGGAACGGGAAAGTTTCTACCGTCCTAATATACAATCCCAGCACCTGTGTGGCCATGAAAAGTGATGGGACGGGGTGTATCCAAATATTCATTTCCAAAACCTATGTGGCCTTGAAGATATATAGAAAGGGGTGTAAACTACGTATCAATTGTCACGGTTTTTGCCCTACGAGGCTTGTTAGATTTCCCGTGTAGTTCCAATACCAGATATTATCTGAATAGCTGGCAACCTAACTTCTATACTGGAGTATGGGAACGGGAAAGTTTCTACCGTCCTAATATACAATCCCAGCACATGAGTGGCCTTGAAAATAGATGGAACGAGGTGTAAACTACCTAACGATTATCACTGTTTTTGCTCTAGGAGGCTTGTTAGATTTCCCGGGTAGTTGCAATACCAGGTATTATCTGAATAGCAGTTGTTACGGTTTGTGCCCTACGAGGCTTATTAGATCAAACCAGGAAGGATCTGAACTTCCCACACCTGTGGTCGGATTAGCTCTACGAGGCTACTTAAATCTTCCTGGAAGTAAAAGTCCAGATTACTCCAAAAGACTGGTAACCTCAGCTACATACTGGAGCATTGGAATGAGAAATAAAGAGTCTACTGACCCTAAATACAATTTTAACGCCTATGTGACCATGGAAGTAAACCAGGAAGGATCTGAAGCAGGTAGGGTCCACTTCCAAAAATGGATGATTATTGGCGCCCAACATTCATCCACTTTTGGATGATTTTAACAAATGAGCAAACGACCAATAAACATCCAAAAACGGATGAAATTGACCATCCACTTTTGGATGGTAATCATTTACTTCCAAAAATTGGATGACTTTGACCATCCATAATTGGATGAATGTAACAGTTGTTAAAACCATCCATAATTGAATGTTTATTAGTCATTCTGTCCCTCTATAGGAGAAAACAGTCAAAAAACATCCATTTTTGGATGAAAATTGTTCATTAAATTATCCAAAAGTGGATGAATGTTGGGCGTCAATAATCATCCATTTTTGGAAGCGGAACCTGACCTCTGTACAGTAGGTCACCTGACCTTTGTATACATGTCACCTGACCTCTGTATACATGTCACCTGACCTCTGTACAGCAGGTCACCTGACCTCTGGGACCCAAAATGTAGGACTCGGAAACCAGCACTATTTCTCACCTTCTTGCTCTGTTCCTGCAACAACCTCTCGATCTCTCCCTGGTGTAGCTTCTCTCGGAGCTCGGCTGCCTCCGACTGCATGGCTGAGATGCTGGCCTCCTTCTCCAGAACCGACTTGACCTTACGCTCAAAGCGTGCCTGCTTCTCACGTTCCCCGGCCAGCTCCAATTCCAGGGAGGCAATCTGGAATGGAGTCAGGATCAGCACACACATACAATGTAGTAGCATATTAATGATCTAGTAGTTGGGAAATGATATGGTATGTCCTGCGACACGCATGCTAGAGTACACTATGACCTGGAATGGAGGTTGGCCAAAGTGAACTTTAGTAACCAAAGTCTCTTAATGAATGCGGGTTAGCCTCGTTCCCAGGCCCCCGCTTTATTCGATTGCACGAAGGTAAAAACTGGGGGGCTTGGGGACGGGGCACCCCGTTCCAATACTGTCATGATCTAGCACCCCGTTCCAATAATGTCATAATCCAGCACCCTGTTCCAATACTGTCATAATCCAGTACCACATACACTCTGCACCAGTACCCCCATTCTAGCAAGGGATCAGTGGTACAATGTAGGTAGCGTACGTCAGCTTCCTGTTATGCCTCCGCAGGGTTTATGGAAACGTTTCCAGAAACATATCTCGTGCCCCCTCACTCTAAACCTACCCAGGTCGTGGCCCCAGGTCGTGGTATTCCCAGCCCAAGTTTTGTAAACATTACGGACAGTGTATGGAATTAAGTCACATGTGTACCTTTTCTTCTGCTTGTTCTCTCTCCGCTACACTAGCAACCAGTTCTTGGGTCTTCTTGGCCAGCTTGGATTCAATACGACGACAGATGGCTGACTTCTATATATGAGAGTGCAGGGGGAAAGGTGTGGGAGGGGAGAGGGTAAAGGGGGAGGGGGAGGGGAGGGAGGGGGGAAGGGGAGGGAGAGGGGAGGGGGAGTGGAGGGGAAGGGAAGGGGAGGGGGAGGGGGGGAGGGAGGGGGGAAGGGGAGGGAGAGGGGAGGGGAGTGGAGGGGAAGGGAAGGGGTGGGGGAGGGGGAGGGGACAGCAATGAGGGGGATGAAGATTATGAGGTGTGGCTAATATGCTTACATTGTATGTAAACAAAATTTATGCTAGGGTCTCATTCTCAGACCATATCCACCGACTGGCTATCGTTATGGACTGCACAATGAAAGTGGTATGGGAATGAGATATCAAATGGAGACAGACCTCTTTCAGTTCAGCTTCCACCTTCTTCTGCATGCCCTGGGCTGCAGCACTCTTCTGTACCAGGTCCTGGAGCTGTTCCTGGAACTGTTTGGGAACCAGACCCAGCATGGGATGGGTTAGAGAATGACCATGCTACACAGTTGGTGAAGATTACTGTAAACGTGAACTACGTATACTCAGAGACAGATTAATAGTCGCCTGTGGCTTACACCTAAAGTACAGGCATCAGCTAGAAATTTTACACAATCAATTTATATGACACCTTTTAACTCAATAGTGGTAGCAAGAGGTCTACCTACATGTAGCTACAGCTGTGTACCATGCAATCTGCTATCTTGTGTGGGCGGATCAAAGTCACCACCTGTATTGTGTTTTTCACTGACTAGCGATGCATGCACATGCATGTGTATGTAGAGGTACAATTCTAAATGAAGCCCACATGCATGTGTACGTAGAGGTATAATTCTAAATGAAGCCCACCTTGCTGTGGTCAGTCTCCACTAGGCTAAGTTGCTCTTCTGCTCCTGCCCTTTGCCCGGCCTCCCTCTCCAGCGCTGCCTTTGTCTCAGAGATGGACTGTTGCAGCTGCAAAACCTGGGCAATTGACTCCCGTAGCTCCTAGGAGGAGACGTATTGGCATTGCCTTGAATAGTAAGGACACTACTTTGAGCCATAGATTCCTTGAATAATAAGGACATTAGTGTGAGCTACTATGGCTGCATACTGCAGAATTCCTTTAATAATAAGGACACTTGCACATGCTGCTATGGAGACGAGACACTATGTACTACTACTTTGAACCATAGAGTCTTTAAATGACAGAATTCCTTGAATAATAAGGACACTGCATAGATATACAGACACCGGAGTAAGCCGCTATGGTGGATCAATCCCATGACACTGTCCTCAAGACTGTAGCCTTGTTCCCAGGCTCCACCGCCCGGCTTTGATTCATAGTGCGAAAAAAAAAGCTGGGAAGGGAGCCTGGCGCTGAGGCTAAGAGTATACGGCAGTGCCTCTGATAAAGAATACTACATAGAGCTACTCCATATCTGCGTGCACCTCCCCCACCACCACCCCCACACACCTCTTCCTTTGCTTGCAGTTGCTGCTCAGCTCTCCGACATGTGGCGGACACTTCCCGTAACTGCACTTGTGTCTCCTGTAGCTCCTGCAATGGACGTACAACACGTATACAATCAAACCTTAGCCTTGTTCCCAGGCTCCCTTGCTGCCATTACCACCACGTGCGTGGGAGTGGGGGAAGCCCCTGCCATCACCACCACTGCCACGTGTGTGGGGGTGGGGTAAATCCCCGCCCCCACCACTGCCACATGTGGGGGTGGGGAAATCCCCGTCTCCACCACTACCACATGTGTGGGGGGAGGAAGACTGGGAGCGAGGCTACTACAGTGCCATGTCAGTTCTTACAACTGAAATAGAAACTAAACCATTCAGTTCGGCCTTTTTGTGTGTGTGGTGTAAGCCACAGGCGACTATAAATCCGTGCTGGGAAGAGGCATGCGATGGAGTGTGTAAAGTGGTCCACTTTACACATTCCAAGCAAAACCCGCTACAGTCTGACGTGTGTGTGTGTGTGTGTATGCACCTTTTCCTTTGCTTGCGACAATTCACTCGCTTGCTGTGAAGTCGCAGCTGCCTCCTGCAACGTTGCCTGCATTTCTTGTAGCTCCTGCGACAGAAACAGACCTCACATCATTGTCAGCACACTACTTACTCTTACTCTAGTGTGTTCTGTGATAATAGGCGGCATTTGCATACTACCGTGGTAGCTTCACATCCGTGCTGGGAAGAGGCATGCGATGGAGTGTGTGAAGTGGTCCACTCTGCACATTCCAAGTAAAACCCGCCACAGTCTGACGTCAGACGTGTACGCTCAAGTGATAAAATCGACCAGGCTCCCCTCCTCCTTACTTTTTTTGCGCACGTGAGGGCAGCCTGGGGAGGAGGCTACCTATTTATAGCACCTGTTCTTTTTCCTGCAGTGATTCTTCGGCTGTTGAGGCAGCGGTAGTGGCTTTCTGCAGCTCCCCTCTCACCCCCTGCAGTGATTCTTCGGCTGTTGAGGCTGCGGTAGTGGCTTTCTGCAGCTCCCCTCTCACCCCCTGCAGTGATTCTTCGGCTGTTGAGGCTGCGGTAGTGGCTTTCTGCAGCTCCCCTCTCACCCCCTGCAGTTCCTGTAAATAGTGTTTATCACACAATTTTACTTTGGGCTGTGATTTATACAGAAAACCTGACAAATTCAGCTGGGTGGAAAAAAAAGAGCTTTCTAAAGACATTGTAGGTGGGGTGTTGGTGACCGTCATCTTATGGCCTCGTTCCAAGTCTACACGTCCAGCTTTTTTTTTTGCATGTTGTAAAAAAGTGGCTTTTTTTTACAACATGCAAAAAAAAGCTGGGAGTGGAGAGTGGGAACGAGGCCAGGGGATATCCCCACCCAAGTCGACTTGTTTCACTATAGCTAGCTAAAGCATCACACGTCTTTCTCAGTATTGCATGCACAGGACCTTAGCAGTTGTTTGAGTCAGCAACTATGATCAGAAGACTTGTTGCGCACGCACATACACACACACACACACACACACACACACACATACACACACACACACACACACACACACACACACACACACACACACACACACACACACACACACACACACACACACACACACACACACACACACACACACACACACACACACACACACACACACACACACACACACACACACACACACACACACACACACACACACATACACACACACACACACACACACACACACACATACACACACACACACACACACACACACACACATACACACACACACACACACACACACACACACACACACACACACACACACACACACACACACACACACACACACACACACACACACACACACACACACACACACACACACACACACACACACACTACTGGATATTTGATATGTATGCCTAAGCATTGGAGAACTGTCAGAACACTAGTTAAAGGTTTGAATATTACACCACTTAGTCAGTAGCTTCCAACCTTTTCCTTTTCCCTGGCAACCCTTTCAGCCTCACTACAGCTAGAGGTCGTCTCCTGTAGCTTCTCCAAGGTAGCCTGGAGCTCCTTTGTGCATGAAACAAAACAAGAAAGGGATCACCATAATAAGGTTATCATCCGTTTATCTTTGGCAGTTCGTCAACTTTTTTTTTTGTTCCTAAAGTTTTCAAGTACCTGTTTGAGTTGTCCCAAAACACTCCGGCTTTCCTCTTCACTGGACCTGAGCGAAGCCAGGTCCCGTTCCAGGGACTGGATCCTCTTGGTCTGGGACTCGGACGTCTGCTTGTGTGACTCCAACTCAAGCCGGAGGCCCTTCCCCCTCCCTCTCTCCTGCTCCAGGTCGGCCCTAGAGGATTCCACCTGCTTCTGCCGGGAGGAGAGCTGGGAGCGAAGGGAGGAGACGGTGGCATCGAACGTGGCCTGTTTGGGTGGGAAGGGGGAGGGAAGGAAAATTGCACAATAGGATTGACAGCTTACACTTGATTACACACCACATACTTTCTCAGTTCTGTTGTGAGCCTTCAGGACAGCAACCTCCTTCAGTGCAGCCTCCAGCTTGCCCTGGACGGTCATCCTCTCCCCCTCCACCCCCCTCTCCCACGTCTCCTGCTTCCTCCTCACTGCCTGGAGTTCTGCTCTCAGTGAGGACACGGTGGCCTCCAGAGATTGCTGGGAGGGGAGGGGAGGGGAGGGAGGAGGGAAGGTGAGAAGGGGGAAAGTAACCATAACACATGTAAGTGTAGAAATCAGAGCCTCGATCTTTAAGATTATGGATTCAGGATTCTGTAATAAATACATGATATACTCATGATGCTGCTGTAGCTGTATGAGTTGTTCAGTCAGGTTTCTAAGTGCTGCTGATCCCAAACTGTAGACAGATCAGGCCAGTCATATTTGGGAAGAGGAGGGAAGAATTGTGCAAGTTTGAATGCTGTTTGGAAGGTCTGTAGCTCAAGAACGACCGACCTAAAGAGAAAAGGACTTCTACACCCTTCTTTGACGGTAAAAGAAGGTTGGCTAAATTGGTATGCACGCTGGATGGATGGGGAGAGTTGGTATGCCTGAAAAAGCTTTTAAGCCCAGCATTCCTGATTCTCAAGGTCGGACATCCAGCAGTAACCAAGGTCTAATCAATTGAGGTTTAATATACAGTAAGTGATAGTAGATGTGGTTGCTCAAATACCGGTAGATATCACGTCTAACTGTGCAGCTAACTGCAGTACTTTATCTGTGGCAGCTGCTTCCTTTGTGCTGGTGAGTGCCTCCTTGGCTGTACGTAGCTCTGCCTCCAGTGACCCAACCTTCTCTCTCTGCACCTGCGCCGTTCCCTCGGCCCTGTGTAGTTGCTGCCGGTTGGCTGCAAGGGGAGGGATTAAAAGTCACGCATGAGGCATATGAGCTGTGTATGTACACTGGTGCTTGGGATTCTGGTCGTGTTCCATGTTTTGTGTGGAAGTATATTACTACTGTATGCAGTTAGGTCTCTGTCTGTCTGTCTGTCTGTCTGTCTGTCTGCCTGCCTGCCTGCCTGTCTGTCTATCTGTGCTTACCTTTGTTGGTTGCTCTCAGTTGCTTCACTTCTTCAGTAAGGCTCTCGCTAACTCTAGTGGCCTCAGTTAACTGTATGAGAGTTTGAAAGTACATAATAATACAAGTCTTTTGAGAATATTTTTCATACAGCAATATATACCCTGAATTCCTCTTAAGAAAACTCTTAACAAGGGGAGTATATATCAGCTCAGCTATCTACCAGTATGGAAACAATTTACCTGCCAAGTCACGCAAACACTGCATGTGTACTGGAGATTATAGGTTGAACCTGTTGAGTTGCTACTGGTTATAGGTATCAGTATGCGCAATTATTTCAGTGCTGAATCTCGTAGGAGGGCGATATCCCTCTGCCATCATTTGGGCATGCTCTTTAAACTTTAGTTGTGGAGATCCCCTTGTAATACTCTGTAAAATGACCCTAAAGTTCTCTTTGTAATGCTCGGTAAAAAGGTTTATACTTAGATACCTCTTGGTACATATGTACTGATAATGCTCTGTAAACTCTATCCATCTACCTGCCAGTTAAATTATGGAGAGCATATGGTGTGTATTGCTACTATGATACAGCCTTGGTACCATGCATGAAGGTGTATTAATACAGACAGCCAACCTTGTTGGTGAGTGAATGGTTCTCATTCTTTTGCTGGCTAAGCTGTTGGTTCAGGTCTTTTTCTATTCTCTGAAGGGCCTCAACAGACCCCCTGGCTTTGGTGAGGCCAGCAATCTATGGTGGGAGGGGGGAGGGGGAAGGGGAGGAGGGGGAAGGGGGGAGGGGGGAGGGGGGGGGAGGGGAGGGGAGGAGAGGGAAGGGGGAGGGGGAGAGGGGAGTGGGGGGGGGGGGGAGGGGGGTTGTGAAATAATCACAGGTAAAAGTATCACTATTAATTTTACCTGTATGTTTGCTATCCACATAATTATTAGGGTAGAGAAAATGCATGCAGGTAATATTTCTGTAGAAGTCACACAGGCATTATGATTCAGCAATACTACCCCTCCATCCTAATCCAGTGAAGGCATGTACTATTACACCCGTAATAGCCAATGTACGTGTATGGATCACGTTGAGGGGCATACCTTTAACTCGATATCCTTCCTCATTTCCTCGATCCGGTGCCTGAGGGTAGCCTCCTCCTGCCTGGAGTGGGCCAGCTGCTGTTCCAGTGACTCTCTCTGGGCTGCCTCTGACTGTTGAGAGGACCCCATGGTCTGGAAAGGAGGACAGGGAGCGGTAAGGAATGATGAGAAGGAAGGATCTGTATCAGCCTCCAGAAATCTCACCAACAGAGCACTTAATATGGTAGTGAGATTATAAAGTTAATGATATCCCAACAGCTCCCAGTTTGGATGTGAGACAACTTTCAAGTATATATAGCTGGACACCCTAAAATGCTTCAAACTGCAACTATATTTCTGCTTCATTAGGTGGAGAAGCTGCATCTCATTCATTCTTAATATTGGATGGGTAGCTGTTTGATATCGGACAAGTCTGCGTAGTATTTTGGGCAAGTCCAAAGGCCGAGCCAAATACAAGTGAGACACGCTACTCATCTAATAAAACAAATTGTACACACTCCATCCATGATCCTAAATGGCCTGTTTATCAGACAACTCACCTCACAGCGAGTGCTACACAGAGGTACTGTGAGTGTACTATAAGGATCCCTAGAGCCTTACCTGTTTTAGAGAGTTATTCTCCCTGAGTGCTTGCTCAAGGTTTGAGCGCAGACCAGCCACCTCCTCCTTTCTCATCTGAAGTTCCTCTCGATTCTCGGACATAGCAGAACTCATGGACTCATACATCTGAGTGAGTGAGTGCGTAAGGAAAAGGGAAATAAACATTTTTACTTGCTAATGCATGGATGCACTATTTAAAGATTAGATAGCTGAAACATGTATGTATGCATGTGTGTGTGTGTGTATGTATGTATGTATGTATGTATGTATGGTACCTTCTGGTGTTTGGTTCCTGCTTGTTCGAGTGCCTTGGAAAGTGATTGCTTCTCTTTTTGTAAGGAGGTTAGTTGAGTCTCCAAGTCACTAATCTGCAGCAAAATTTAATGGCGCAGGAACTCATACAGTACAAGGAGTACTATATATTTTATGGCTGCAGTATATGAGGTGGCTGTATTGCAGAGGTCCATTATACATTAGTAATATATACATGTGTGTACATTAATTGGGACCCATCAAAGTGGCCTTTACAGAAAGGCGGCTGCCACATATAGGGTCTAGTTGTACTGTAGTAGTTGTTTTACAAAAAATGTTCAATTAAATGATTCACTTTGTTCAGTGCCTGCATGAAGGATCTCAAAAATGGAGAGCCTGCTAATGAAAACCTCGGAAGGACATTTCAGCCTACGTATTTGGGCATCATCAGTGTGGTGTAGCACCTGGAGTTTACCAACCACTCCTAGTTGACCAGCAGCTAACCACCCTCTGTACCTGGAATTGACCAGCAACTCCTAGCTGACCAACAGCTACAGGTTTTGTTTGACTAACACCAGACACATGCACACTTGATGTGAAAGCCTCTCAGAGAAGCACACTACAACTTCGTCCTATAGCACTACACAGCTCATATGCTATATATTATGTAGCTATAGCAACTATCAAAAGGATGTACAACGTACCTTTCTAGCGTTTTCTGATTTTAGAGTGGAGATTTCTGATTGAAGACCAGCGACATTCTTCTCGGTTTCTTGCAGTGACTCTTGTAAGTTAGCCTTCTCTTCTTGTAGACTTTCCACTGTGGTCTTCATGCTTGCCTTCTCTCTCTCGAGGTCTTGCTGCAGCT
Organism: Phakellia ventilabrum; assembly: GCA_963921505.1. NCBI lineage: Eukaryota > Metazoa > Porifera > Demospongiae > Axinellida > Axinellidae > Phakellia > Phakellia ventilabrum. Next base: position 5,744,789 of record OY997388.1, read on the forward strand.
TTTTAGTAGCTTGGAGCTCTAGTCTTAGAGCATTTATATGCTGGGAGCCCTCCCCATTTTCCTTCTGTAGATTGGCGGTTCGCTCCAATAAACTCCGCTGGTCTTCTCTTGCTTTTTCTAGCTCTTGCTCCAGTCCGTTGATGCTCACTTCTCTCTCTGCTGCTAACTGTTGCAGCTGCTCTTTCTGCTGTTCCAGGTCCTGTTTGCTTGCCACTACATCTCGAAGTTGGCCCTCCAAAGCCTCATAGTTCTGCTCTTTCTCCTTCAGTGCCTGCTGCAGGTTCCCTAACTGTTCATCCAGTCCAGCTTGGGTCAATCCAAATTTCTGTGCCTCCCCCTGAAGTGCCTCAATGGCCATCTCTCTCTGCTGCACCTCGTGTTGCAACGCTTCGATCTGCTTATGCATTTCCTGCTTTTGCACGTCTCCCTTCTGAAGCTCCTGTTCCAAAACTCCGATGCTCTTCTCTCTCTCTTCTTTAATCATCTGCTGTAGCTCTTCATTCTGCTTTACTAGCTCCTGGTAGACAGATGAGGCTTCTTGACGCTCCTTTTGACTGGTATCGACTGCTTCTTGCAATTTTGCATTCTTCTCGACCAATTCTTGCTGTCTTCTGGCTGCATCTTCCAGCTCAGAGGTTAGAACAGTCACCCGTTCCAAGGACCGTTGAAGCTGCCCATCCACACTGTAAGATAGATATATAGATTACTGTATTAATGACCAATAACTGAGACATGAAATTGCAGAAACTAACCTTGACCTTTCTTGGTCATTCATGCTAAACTTTTCCTGAGAAATGGAAAGTATAATGCATATGTTAGCAGAGCCAATGAATACTGTAATTAAGCATATCCGTATAAACACAGATACCAACAAAATAGTAGTTTTTATGAGTGCAGATATTACCTGGAACTTTTGCTCAAGAGCTTCAAGTTGTGACTGCAGTTCTTTGGCATCAGCCTGCAGAGAGTGCATATTGGCATACATTTTGACACGGAGTATAAAATCACTGATCTATTGATGCTATAGGGCCGTACCCTATGTTAATATATGCAATACATGTATGTGTTGTACATATAGGTCCAATACAGTAGTGAAATTGTATGTGTAAGGTTCTGTGTTTTTTTTAACTTGTATTTGGATTTCAAGGAGCTTGTAAATCTGACTCAAAGGCGGACATGCAAAAAGTGTACCTCTGATTTCCCCAGCTTCTCTCTTAAGTCGTGGATCTGCTTCTGATGCATTTTGTGCTGTTTCACATGGTCTGACTTCACGGCAGCAAGCCTGGCCCTCTCCTGTTCCAGGCTGGTTCCCAGATCTGAGACCTATATAGATACATGTGGTAGTAACAGTATTAACCCCATGCCATTCCTGTAATGTGAACCATATTGCATTCTTGGCAGATTGGGTTTAGAACTCCCACGTTCCTCCCAGGAAAGTGAGAGAGAGTTTAGCAGATGTCATTAGAGGGTCTTACAGCTTAGTTGAGAGCATACAGCTTACAAACCTTTGGGAAGGTAAAGTATCAGGGAGACCCATTATGGTAGGTACTGCAACTAAAAACAGTTAGAATCAGGTTTGAGGTTGTACCTGTCCCTGCAGATTCTCTCGCTCTTTTTCAGTAGTCACCAGCTTGGCTGTCTTGGTGGAGAGAGTGCGCTGGAGGATGTTCCTTTCCTCCTCCAGCTTGCTAGTCTCCTGTTCGTGGGAGCTCTGCAGCTCTCCTCTTGCCTTGGCCATTGCTGTATTGGGGAGAGGGCACATTGTTTCATTACTATTATTGCCATGTGGGTTTATTTTTGGGCTGATGCTATATGTAGGTGTGAGTGTGTGTCTGTTTGTCTGTCTGTCTGTCTGTGAGTTTGTATTTGTGGTTGTGTCCGTGTAGTGCATTATTTTTGGACTGAAATGTTTCGAATTCCAGGCCTTGTAGGTTCGTTTTTGGGCTGATGGGTACATGTATGAGTGTGTGTGTGTGCACGCGTGCGTTTGTGTGTTTATACCTGTGTAAAAACACAAGAACATCTTGTCCTTCAGCGACTTCATCTCACTCTGCAGTAGGCTCAGCTTCTGCTGGTTGGTCTCACACTCAGACTTGTATTGATCACGTTCTTTCACCAGACTTACCCTCTCTGCTTCATGGGCTTTCTTAGCTGCTTCCAAACTTCGGTCCACGACTGCTGAATTAGCCTTGGAATTTTCCACTCTCTCCTTCTGCAGAGTGGCTGCAGCATCTGAGAGTTCTTTAGCCAAGTGGGCCTTCTCGCTCTCCAGCTGCTCAATCCGTGTATTTAATTCGTTTCTCCTCTGCAATAGGTGCTCAACTGGCTGTTTTGGGGTAGAGCCTGCAAACTGCTGCAGGCCCTCCTCGAGTAGAAGTTCTGCAATTGCTTGGTTCTCTTGGATGAAGGCATCGCGTTCCTGGACAACCTGATAACAATACAATGTGCCAAAATGATTCTCGATGAACTAGTATACAAACTGATACTATAGTATAGTAGCGTTTTGGGGGGCAGTATAAAGTTATACTAAAAGGCTGGCATACAACTTTGAGAAGAGCTCATTGATTTTAGTGATGCACTGATATAATCGAATCAGCTATCAGAAAATCGGCTTATCGACTGATTTCCCACAATATCAGCCAGTGTTGGTATATTTGAATGATATAGCTTTGGCTGACAGTTACCTGTAGTACATGTAAAGTAGGTGTATAATTTGTGCTCTTGCATTATCATGCAGAAGGCTCAACTTTAATCCCCTGTAATGTCTATTCAACAATTTCCCCCCTCCCCTTGTTCAATATGAGTATTGGTCAATGTCTTCTGTGTAATATTGGCTATTGAATTATCAGTAAAATCCCTTAAAATCAGTATATCACTAATCAATTTCACTAGCCTGTCCAATCTGGGATCTTAGGGAGTCATTCTCTGCTTCCAGAGACTGTGTCAGGGCGTCCTTCTCCTCTGAGAGGTTTCTGATGTTGCTTAGAAACTCTTCAATCCCAGTCATCTCTTCCTTGCGTTGCTGCTTCAAGGTGTGGACCTTATCGCAAGAAAAAGTTAAGATGAGCTACATGTAAAATACTTTATCAATATCAGTCTCCCACTGTGCAATATATTCATGCTCTCAAACAAAAACTATACAAGCATGTACTTTATCTGAATTATGTATCCTCAATTCCCATGCGAACAATTGTCTCAAAAATATCTACTGACGAAGAACTCTACATCCGCCTCATGCATGGACTCAAGCGAACAGAGAAGAAGGCGTGGCCAACTTGGATTGCTGGGCAGTGATTCTGGGACCCACCCAAATTTTGCCTTCAGTGTTTCTTTCATCATGTAAACTCAGTATAAGAGTATGCATATGCTATACACCCCCATCTCAGTCATCCAACTCCATCCCAAACCCCCAACCAAGCATCCATATACCCGGTCCCATACCAAAGGTACCTACTTTATATCTGTGGAACAGGTTGCAACATTGCTATTCTATAAAAAGCTGTGATGACTGGGAGTATCAGATTGCTATACACGTAGCTTCTCTCCCTGGGGAGTTTGAGAAGGAGGCTAGCATGCATATATGGTAAGTTACCATATATGGTAAACTCCCACCAATCCCAACACCTAACTTTTCGTTTAGGACAGACTGTTTAACGAACCTCTTGATGTGACTCCCTCAGAGCCTCTTCTGTTCGCTCTAACTTCCGCCAGAGGTGGACCAGTTTCTTGTCCGGGTCGAGGCTCCATCGTAGCCCGTCAGATAAGAAGTCCTCCCGAATCTTTTGGAGAGTATCTTGCTCCGAGCTTCCATCCTGTGTGTGTGTGTGTGTGTGTGAGCCAGTGTAAGACTACGAAGTGATCTCTACACCCCTATTATCCAGGACCAGCAGAAGCCAGTCTCAGGTACTCAGACCCTTGGGCCCAGACACTTGGAAAATCGGAAGGTCTGGGTTAGATAGTAATTCCGGTCACGGTATAATTTCGGTCAGTCCATACAAAAACTACTACCAATTGTAGAAGGCAAATTCTTTGCAAGACTCAATCACATTGGAGTAACACTGACAGATCTTGTACTAGACCTGCAGTTATAATATTCACATTGGTCTATATGTAAACATAGCTTTTGGGCCAGACCGTGCGTTGTGACCGACCACACAAGCAGTTGAGACATGTGTAGGTATGGAGCAGCATGCAGCACAGAATCAAAGGCTATGTAGTGATATGTATCCACTAATTATAACGTTGAAAAGATGTTGATGGCTAGAGAAAATGCATCTGTACCATGCTTTGCAGCCTCTCAATTATGTAGCAATCAGGATGTTGATAGCATAAATGCATGGGCATAAGTCTTTGAAGCCATACAATAGCTGGGTAACGATTGCGTCTACCGAGTTCTTGGCTGTTAAATTCAGATTGTGCTCCCTCCCCCCCAGAGCCCTTTGCAATGCACAAATGCGGTAGACATAATAAAATTATGCCGACAAACTCACCACTTTTGCTATGGACATTGCTGAGCAAGGTATATGCAAACGCAAAGTGGCAAATCTCTACCTCTGGAGCTGGCCCAAGTTTAGTGTAAATACGATAAAAAGGGGGCGGGGCACACTCGCTTTGACGTCACAAACCGACTTCTATTTTTAGAACCCGACATTTGAGGGTTCACTTTTTTCTCACTGTGTGTGTGTGTGGGGCCTTGTGGCGGAGTGGAGCGAAAAAAGAAACGAGAGAAGATGCTATGGCGGCGAGAACGCTCCTTTTTCTACCTTTCGGTTTGGTGTTATTGCTGTACATTCGAAATTTGCTGGCACTTGTGGCAGACGAGAGCGGCAGGGAAGGAATCCATGAAGGTATTAAAATTGTATCGTGGGCATATGGCAGGGGACCGGGTAGTGAAGGCGAAGCGTTGAAAAAATAGCTCACGCTTACACCGCGACGGTCGGTAGACGTTCTAAAATTATATTATATTTGTTGTTTTACCTAGGTGGAGTGAAGTTATACAGAGCATCATCAGGTTCAAGAAGTGTTTTACAGGTAGGTATCAGATTATAAGTAACCTAGTGTCACCACAGATAGTTACTGCTGTTCTTGTAACCCCTAATTTAATAGGTCTGTGTGTGTGTGGTTGCTATAGCATTTTGCTGTGTTGACGTACCACGCTTTTGCTGGAGCGATCAGTCTTGAATGATCTATTAATCGACAAATGGGCTAGCTTCGAGGTGTTCATTTGTTTTGTGCATGTTTTTAGGGTGTACTGCAGTGCAACGTGTGAGTGATAGATTGTGTCGATAATGTGGGCACGGCAGATATTACGAGTTGGGTTTTGTGTGTTAGCAAAGTGTAAACCTTGAGAGCGTATATCTTCAGGCAGAGACTGAGTACAGTATGTGGCAGTTTCACTAGGTAGTTGTGCAGAGCAAGCATGGCTACTATCTTTTATAGCAGCATTATTTTCTACTCGTGCTGGCCTCAGCTGGTGTTGAGTGGTGTTTACATGTAGTATACATGTTCATTTAGTCAAAGCATGTCCACTCGCTGCTACTAATTCACTTTTGAAATTAGCATGGATTTCGCTGTCTATGGTCCTTACTGGTTTTACCAGTTTGATACGCTCCCTGTCACAAAGCAACAGGCACATACATGCACAGACATGTACCACTCTTATGCCATTGCTATGCCCTTGGACAAGATATTTATACAGATAATCGGAGTTCATAAGGTACATGTATGTACAGGGGATGAGCCTCAGTTTGTTGGTAATCAGTTAATTGACGACAGCTGATTTTCACTGTTCATGGGATATCCATGGTATTCCTCCAGAGTGGTTATTTCTCATTCGGAATCTGAGCTGAGTGTTATGACTTGTTAAAGTAAACTTTTCGCAAAGTGAGTGTGCTGGATGTGAAAGTGTTGCTTCGCTGCTTGCTTTGGTATAAGAAAACAGCAGAGGTCAAGGTTTTACTATTGGAGTGTAGCCTCGTTCCCAGGCCCGCGTGCGCATTTCACTTTAGCGCAGCTGTGGACCTGGTACATTTTCTCACGTGCGTGACGCATAGGGTAGAAGGGTAAAATTTTGTGTGGGTGAGGACAGCTGCAGTTCTCAGACAACGAAGGAAGGCAGCGAATCTACACTTCTTGTAGCTACTCTTCGAGCCAGTTTGTACCATAGACTGAATTGGTTGGAGTGTACTTTTGCTTTCTTTACATCATAGTTCCTGTTCTTGTCCGATCTGTTATCTGTCCTGCCTCATTAAATTAGCTCTACAGAGTGTGTAGCAATTGCATAGTTGTGGCGTGCTGTTTGTCTGTCTCTTTAGAAGATTGGTAGCTTCCTGGCAGTGTGCATTGTAGCTGTGTGTTCGGGAGATAATGAGTTTAGGTCAATGGGATGTGGTGATCTGTATTGTAAGTTCTTTGGCGTCAGGATACTATATAACTCCAGCAAATTACTTGCCCGACAAGGTAGCATATAGCGTGTATTATATATTATGATACTTGCTGTTTCAATGTGCCTCAGTGTCCACGCCTTCTTTTTCTGCGCTATATAGTTGTTAGTAATAATTATTCATAGGTGAAGTGGGTTGCTATTAGAAATGTAAGGTTGCTAGGGGAAAGAAAGGTTGCTAGGGGAAAATGGGGGTGTGGTATAACCGGACAGCATCTTCAGAGTTGTGAATATAGAATTTTCTGTGAATAACAGTTTACATGGAATTTACAATGCTAGTACATGTAGTCTCAGACCAGCACATACATGTAGCTACTGCATGTTTACCTGCTTGTTTGAGGAGCTAAAAGGACTTAGTGTGTGGGCAAGCACTGTCAGAGTTCTTGGATATCAAGTGGAGATAGGAGTCCATTTGTGCCACAGGGCTCAATATCACACTCAGCTAGGGGTGAGCGTTACAAGAACTGAGCAACACCATTGGGTGCTGTGTATATAAAGGGTCTCTGTGCTTTTGTTCCTAGTGAATTCTTCAAATTCCATGTCCTCCCTTAACAGAACGTTACATTGTATTGTGTATTCATGTTTAATCTAATTTATTACGCAGTGTACGGTACATGTATGTACATGTATGTACTCTCTGGCCGTACTTTGTATTGTGTATTCATGTTTAATCTATGCAGCGTACAGTACGTGTATATACGTGTGATCAGTCTCTGGCTGTAGTTTGACATCAGTCTCTGCGTGGGAGTCGAGCGTCTGCACAATAAGTCTCTGTAAAAAGACTGCGTGGCTGTACTTCTGAAATCAGCCTCATGTAGGAGCATCAGCAGCAACAGACCGCCAGGAAATGCAGCATTCAGAATTGGACTTCCTGTGCAAAAGTACAGTAGACCAGAGCCCTGTTTTTAGTGTGTGATGTGGTATAATCATGTTTAATCTACGCAGTGTACAGTACGTGTATATACGTGTGATTAGTCTCTGGCTGTACTTTGACATCAGTCTCTGCGTGGGAGTCGAGCGTCTGCACAATAAGTCTCTGTAAAAAGACTGCGTGGCTGTACTTCTGAAATCAGCCTCATGTAGGAGCATCAGCAGCAACAGACCGCCAGGAAATGCAGCATTCAGAATTGGACTTCCTGTGCAAAAGTACAGTAGACCAGAGCCCTGTTTTTAGTGTGTGCAGGGGGATTAGATTAGACCCCTGTGGATTTAATCTGGGCCCCTATACATCTCAGTATAGTATGTGCAGGGGGTGATGGTTTAGACTACTTGGAATTTTAATCTGGGCCCCTGTACATCTCATTAAAGTGCTTGGTATGCCTTCTTCTTACGTCCTCAGTGTCTTTACCCATGTATGTAAACGAATAAGTAGTTACATAATCATATTGTTGCGTTCTTTGACCAAATTTGGAAGCAGTATGGGGCTAGTGGCCTAAGATTTCTAGTGTCTAGTGTCCATTATAGTCCCCAGACTAATTCGTGTGCTGATAATGGTGCAAGGCTAGATGGGGTTGGCATGAGCTGTCATCATGTCTGATCGATGAGGTCACTCAGAACAGTTGCTGAGTTTCATATTGCATTATGCCCAGTCATGGTCTGCATTGGGCATGATGTCATCTCTGTCAGCTGCCCTTTTATGCAAATTGGTATTGTCTGCTTCCTGAGTACCATATATACATTGTATAATACCCCCATAAAAGAATCTGATAGGCATGTTCCAAGTTTTCCTTGTAATAAACTTCATCACTGTGCAGGGTTTCATGCAAGATTTTTCTGTGGGGGGGGGGGGGGGGGAATTATGTGCACGGGAGCCATGCCCCTAGGGGGTGTGTGGGTCTGCTCTCCCAGGCCAGGAATTTTTTTAAAAGTTACATGCTTTTGGTGGCTCCTAGGGCCCCAAAATTAGCTACTATTGAACTTTTGAGTATCAAGAAATACCGACTTTAAAATTCTGGGGTGCTTAGTGACATGCTCCCCTCCCCTACCAGCTCCTTACAGCCTCAAAGCTTAATCTGACTGCGAAATGCATCTGGGAATGATGCAACTATTGACAGTGGCCATAAGCACTCGTGCATGTCATCTGTAGTGGTTGTAGGCTCCCTTGCCAGCTTGATAAGTACTGAGCTTTCAAATGGATGCTGGGGGGGGGGGGGGGGGGGGGATTCCAGACCCCCTCCTCTCCCCCGTCTATATGAAACTCTGCTGTGACCGCACCCATTTATTAATATCTTGACTCACAACACATACTTATGTACACATACACACATGCACACACACACACACATAGGTCGATGGATTTACCTCACCATTGGCTGCCGACAGCAGGTAAAGTAAATCTGGTATAGGGTATTCCTAATTCTCTCTTACTTCAGCTTCACTGTTGTTCTTGTTCCCTCCCCCCCCAGTGTGGTGTCAAGCGAGGGGAAAATCCCCTCCCCCGTTCAATTACCACAACCCCTGATTTTTGACCCTCCCAGCTTGGACTTTAGAGAAGAGTAAGTCTGTATCTATGGAGATGCGAGTGGTTAGTTTCAAAGCAAGACAGTCCCTGGATATGAAGCTATGCTTGTGTGCATTGGGACAATATGGTCATTACATCATCACGTCTTACCATGACTACCAGATGAAGCAGGTCGGAGCCAGCACGCCCGGTTGGGCCTAACCGTAATGTCATGAGTGCAGTTTCACCAAAATGTCTTCACGTGACCCGAGAGTCTCGGGGAAAACGTGATCCTCACATGACTACGTTAGCAACTACTAATTAATTAATACATACCGACACCGCCCCTTGCTGATTAAACGACACTTATCCAATGACCATGTAGCTACTGTAGTAGCTCCTTAGGCATCCTTCTTACCGACCTAGGCCTTGAATGTCATCGCTTTTGAGTATTGAATTTCGACGTCAGGCTGTTAAGTAACTATTAAAATTTTTCTAGAATTTCTCGTTGCTATGTGTACCTGACATTCAGATATTTTGGTCAAACTGGAGTGTAGAATCTCTTGCTGCATAATTTCAGGACTGCCAGGGCATTCATACTAATTAGTAGTTGTACATTTTCTAAGAGCTCTGCAGTTCCAGAAACCGAGAATGGAGACTTGATTCTTGGCTACCTCCTGTGGGTGTGGGGCAACAGCTGTAAAACTGGAATCCGACCTGTACACCTTGGTATAAGAATGATAGGTCTTCAATCTTTGTGTCTGGAACTGCAGCCTAGAGGGCTAAAGATGTAACTCTAGTTTTGAGTGGCGTCGGTTTCTTGCTTTTGGAGAATTTCGCAGCAAACGTGGTTTGAGCAGATAAGTGAATATAGTCACTTATTGAGGTCACGGCAGCGTTTGCACATGCACACATGCACATAATTACTACGCGTAATACGCGAATTGCCTTACTGAAAATACGCAATCGCTATATTTTAATGATAGGGGCACTGGCTTTGCTGCACAAAATGTGTATGTGCGACAAGATTTGTTGCATCTGTGCCTTCTCCGGTCTCTTAGTAGGTCTTGTGGCTATCCGTTGCATTATTGTGGAGCAGTTAGCTTTCCCAATGGCATAGATAGTAGAGTAGTTTCCAATCCCTGTCCTTCTACTCTACTATCTATGCCAATGGTCATGGATTTTCGATTTCTCTTCACTTCCAGTTGGGCCCAACCGTAACGTACTAGCAGCAGCTTAGACTTCACCTGTTACGTAGTAAACATCTTACAGTGATCAAAGTATTATTAATGCTTTAGCTAGCAGCAATTTACACTTCACATATTACGTAGTAAACACTTACAGTAATCAAAGTATTATTTAAAGTATGTGCTATAGCACTACTATATAAAATGGAAGCCATGCTTAGTGACATGCTCCCCTCCCCTACCAGCTCCTTACAGCCTCAAAGCCTAATCTGACTGCGAAATGCATCTGGGAATGATGCAACTCTTGACAGTGGCCATAAGCACTCGTGCATGTCATCTGTAGTGGTTGTAGGCTCCCTTGCCAGCTTGATAAGTACTGAGCTTTCAAACAGATGCCCACTCTCACAACTTTTCTGAGTTGGAATAGAATTATAATTCTGGCTTGCTGGTGCATCTGCAGCATACGTATATATGCAGCCAAGGTTGAGAGTGAACATTATTGTTGCGTATTCGATTATGTTGCTGCATTGAATTTTCTGTAAGGGTGGGTCTCATACGTAACGTGTAGTTGCTGCAACATCCACAGCAACTGTGTGTCACATGTAAACCTCACTCTTACCGGAAGTTAAAAGATGTAGCACCTTGAAGGCGGTAATGTGGCAATTACGCGGCGGAATAATGTTCGTTTTCTGCCTAGGAATGTCGCATATATGTATTTGTATCCCTCTCTTCTGTGTCTTCTAAATCATGCACTGTTAAAAGCGTCTTTAGAAGTTTCACTTTCAGAATGATCAGTGTGGAATGCGTCAGTTGTAACACCTGCTCAGTAGTCATCAGTACTCATCTTTTGTCTGCATTCCAACAGTGCTAGGATGTTGGGAGTTCTTCGCATAGCTTGGTGAGGTGAGAGAGTGCTAGGTATGAAGATGGTTTTGGCGGAGGCTTTGAGGCTATTAGGGGAGGCCAGAAAAAGAGACGACACTTAACACGCATGGAAGACAATACTCAACACCGAGGCCAAGCTTGGCTTCCTCTAATGCATGATGTCATTATTATAGACTCTGGGAGTATGCTATTATACATGTTCTCCCCTCTTACTGATTAATGGATAGCTGGGTTCAATTTCAATAACTTATTTCACAGTGGAAGAGGGTTACACAAAAAGCCTATACTAGTACCAGTGTTTCCCCCAAAGGGGGCTACCAGAGTGCCCCCCTCCCCACCCCCCTTTCCTAACTTGGTTTCTTTTGATGTGGTTATGTTTAATTTGCTTTGATCTCATGGACAAGTTATATCTTTCCCCCCCCCCCCCCCTTTCTTTTTTTACTTGGGGGTAATACTGCTGCTACAAAGCACTACCTACTCAAGTGTGGTGGACAGCTTTTGACTATCTTTGGTGGCTATTTATGTAGCCTCTTCCCAATCTCCACAAGGCTGCATTTATCCACAAGGGGGGGCTAGCCTCGTACCCAGGCCTCCCCTCACAGCTTTTTTTTTGCAGCCGTGGAAAAACTGCGAGAGGAGGCCTGGTTACGAGGCTGGGGGGGGGGGGGGGCTTTGTCTCATACATGTACAAAGCCTGTGTATCTGCAACAAAGTAAACTCTAGGGTGTGTTATCAAAACTTGCTCTGACATATTGAACATAAAAATCTGTATCAGTATCATAAACTATAAACTCTGATGTGGGCATCATAAACTCTGGTTGGCGGCAGAATCCCTGTGAATGCTTCTCAAAGAAGGGGGCGGACTTATGCACAAGTTATATGTAAACATGCTCTGAATATTATCAGTTCAGGAAACCAACTTTTATCAGTCTGGTAAAAAAAAAGACATGTACTGCCCAGATTAGACTTTTCTCCACTGATTTGACTTGATTTGACTTTTCTCCACGGTTGCCAGAGATGACAAATCTGAGCATGGAAGGCTTGGGTATATACATGTATACTACTGATCATACACATATATCTCTTTAGGCTGCAACTCCGGTCCTCTGCCTAAGAACAGAGAGTTTTCACTTTTTAGGTTCAAGTTCTCTCTCCTGTTCGGACAGGATTTCCTCTGCTGTCTGTGCTTTAGTAAATGTACACATGAACATGTGTACGAGCTTGCCAATTGCATTCCTGTAGCCAGCCCCCCAGGGGCAGGTGGCATGGAATGTAGGAAGAGGTCCGTCTCATCCCAGCATTGTCATAACAATCAGTGGGGGTGTGGAGTACGCCTTTCGGTTTGATTTACTCTCTGGAATGCTGGGGTTGTTTTCAATCGACAAGTCGGTGTGTTTTCCTCCCACGTTTTGGAAGTTGTTTTTGGATTTTACACAGCTAGTGAAGTATTCATTTCCAGTAGTAGCCTTGTTGCCAGGCCCACGTGCAAGTTTCACTTTGCCACTGTCATAGATACTATCTATGCCTCCATGTAGTTATAGGCCTAGTACTTTGCTCTCGTGTGCGTGACACGTAGGGTAGAAGGGTGGAAGAAGATGTAGTTATTTGCAGTTATGGCTGATTGTGGTTACAAGAAGTCTGTGTGGTTTCCTCCCACGTTTTGGAAGTTGTTTATTAGCTAGTGAAGTATTCATTTCCAGTAGCAGGCCCATATGAAATTTGCACTTTGTCTCTGTAGCTGTAGGCCTGGTACATATATATTGGTCTCGTGTGCGTGACACGTAGGGTAGAAGGGTGTAAGAAGATATAGTATTTGCAGAGTTATGGCTTATCACTGTGGTTATATTTTCGTGAATCTGGTTCACGTACAATGTAGACATTAATGACCCAAATTGTCAATCTTACAGTAGCTACAGGTATACACCTTTGGCTTCCTTATGCGCATACTTGTGAAATGTCTTCTCTATCCTGTGTCACATGCAGACATGTGGGCATGCCGAAGTTGGTGGTGGTAAAGGTCGTGAACCCTAGTCAGACACAGACACTGCAGCTGACGGCCATCTCTGGGGATTCCCCTGATTTCCATCCCTCGTTCTTTAAATCAAAGGTGTGTGTGTGTGTGTGTGTGTACATGTGTGGGGGGGGGGGGGGGGGGCATTCTCCTATATATACATGTAAATGAATGATGCAGATTGGCGATCCCACTGTGACACTAGCTACACCTTCTCTTGACAGTTGTAGGGACAATTTTCGTGCTACAGATGGCTGTAAGATGTGGGCAAAAACTAGCCTCGTCCCCAGGCTCCCCTCCCGCGCGCCTCCACGCCTCCCCTCCTTTTTCCGCACGTGGGAGGGGAGCCTCGGGACGAGGCTGGGCAAAAGCCCTTGTAGCCATGCCATCAACTCGCGGTTGACTCTCACCTGGTGCAAATATCCACTTCACACCCAACTATAGCTAGGTGCTAATGGACAGAGACCCTCGCATCTTTTGTCTGCTTTCACTGGCTAAAAAGCTGCTCGCCTTCACTCCTTAATAACACCCGACATGTTTGCATTCTTGTCTCATACTCTCTGTACCCTACTTATATGTAGCTTACACGAGCAGTACAATAGCATCTTTATCTCTGGGCGACAATAGCTATAATTGTAATGGCATTTTGTTATGCTAACCATGTGCACAGCGCACACAATTGGCTCTCACAGAAAAAGGGACCGTCTTTGTCCAATTATAGTGATACAGTATAACGCACGCCATCTGTACACAGTTTCCTGCCCACACTGGTTGGCAGTGGTTAGATCTGGCCGCCTCTCGGCTATTTTTTATCCACGACTTGCTGTTTTATTTATAGCCTCGTTCCTAAGTTCTACCCTTGAAACTTGCGTAAAATAGGGTGAGAGCTTGCACTTCTGTTCTGCGTTTAATGATATTGCCATTGTATGCACATTGCTTGCGTGATGCATGTGGTGGCAATATTATGATGCGGTTCACTTCAACATTTTATGAACCAGATTGAGATAACTATTGATGGCCCAATTTGTTGTGCTCAAAAGTTGGTCTATGCAGACTTCGATGTCGTATTGCCGTCCTTGTTGCTCTCCTGTTGTAGGTGGTAAAACCGGGAGACTCGACTACATTTGATGTCATGTTCCTTGCGAGAGCGGTTGGTGCGGTGCAGAACACGCTCTACATCCATACCTCGCTTGGGACCTTCGATTACAAGGTGGGCAGGGCCACATCACATGACCTCGCACATGCACACACACACAGACAGACAGACATGCACATACCCTCTGCTCTTCAAATTTATAATGTACATGTACACTTACCCAACTGACCACACACACACACACACACACACATACACACATGTATGCACACGCACACACACACACATGCATGCTCACACTCATACACCGACACACATGCACAGGTGCAAGGCGTGGGTTCTCCAAACCCCTTCCGACTCCGACCTCTCCTTGGTGCTCGCATTCCTCTCAACGCCACCTACTCCCCTCTCATTACAATGTACAATCCCTACAACACACCATTGCAGGTAAATCCAAACCTTGAGTCTGAGTGTACACGTACATTTGTGGCAGTCCCGGGTAGAAAACGAACATTATTCCATCCCGTATTTTGATCGTATCCATGCGTTCAAAGCACTGTCACTCTGAACTTCCGTTTTGGTTTTGCTTCTTCACAATACCTCTAAATTTGGTTTTTTCCCCTCACACTTACAGTACCTCAAAATTTTATGTATTCCCCTCACACTACCGCAAACATTTGAAGCCATGTATCTTCAATCGTACCTGCCACAAACACAATAGGTTCAGTTTTGTACTCAGGAAGAGTTGGACTTCTTTTTAGTATGTTAACTTTGTCACGGTTTACAAAATTGCCAATTTTGAAGCCACCATTTTTATATGGGTTTAGTATTTCATTGTTTGCAGCAATAATGTAACCTCTTAGCTTCTGGCATGAATCTGGGGGTGTTGCTGCTGACAATGCGAAACAGCATCATTTACATATGTACATTATCCCTCTCATGTTCGGGATGCTTGAAAACGAAATCAGATACCCTAGAGCTGAAAAACTGACAATAGTGTTAGGAAAATTTGATACCTGCTTAGAAGTCTTCCCCTTAGGACAGTGTTTTCCACATGGCTTCGTTTACAGACTCCACTGGCCACTGCACAGCAGGTTTTGACAGTGTAAACATCGTGTTTTTCCCCCCACTACACAAAAATACCAGGGCTTCATTTAAGGGGGGGGGGTGGAGCAGGAGGGGGCATTTGTCCCCCTTGGAAATTTTGTGCCCCCTTGGAAATTAAAATACCAGGGCTTCATTTAAGGGGGGGGGGGGAGCAGGAGAGGGCATTCGTCCCCCTTGGAAATTTTGTGCCCCCTTGGGAATTTTAACCCTTCTACTTATCACTATATACACGCCCCCCCTCCCAAAATGTTTTCCGGCGTGCTTTTGCCCCCCATTGGGGATTTTCCTAAATGAACCCCTGAATACTGGGCATTTTTTTACAATTCAGGTTCATAAACCATGTTTTTACACTGTGAAAAACGCAGCCTGGGAGCGAGGCTATGCATGCATATATATGGTGTTGGGCGGTAGCCAAGTAGTTGGAAATAAATATGGCATTGTTTGCTTGGGAATTGCATTCCTGCATGCAGTGATCATCTACCTGTTTTGACTATTTGAGGTTTGAAAGTGATGCCGAGGAATTGCTAAATAGCGTGTTGCCAAGGGCCCGTTAATTTGTTTATTGCCACAGTTTCTTTGGGTGGGCAATGAGTGGAAGCCCTAGCAAGTAGATAATCGACTAGCTGGCATGTAGCACATGTATATGCCGACATGCTGACATGCAGCACATACATGTACAAACATGCTGCATGTACATTCACATGCAGCTTGTACAATCATGTATGTGACAATTGGTAGCTGACATGTAGCACATGCATGTACATTCATTTGTAGCATGTACAACATGTATGTGGCAATTAACAGCGTGTACATGTACATATATAGACACAATGTTCCCCAAAGGGGGGTACCAGGCTGCTCACCCCCCCCACCCCACCCCTTTCCTAACTTGGTTTCTTTTGATGTGGTCACTGGAATGTGTGGTATATAGTCTTGGTAACTACTGAGACTGTTTTTTTTGTATACATACACAGATCACGGAAATGTACTCCAGTGGTGGTGAGCTCCATTTAGAACTGCTGACTGGACAGAACCAAGGCTCCAGGTCTCTTTGGGTAAGTTGACACATATAGAGATTTGGCATTGGACCCTTCAGTGGCTTAATGCAGCAAATGAGAGGAATGCTCTAGAGTTTCTTTAGAGCACTTAACCCAATCAAGCATGGTTGTATAAACAAAGCCATGTATGGTAAGGACACTGCTATTAGCATAATTATTCCAATGGACTTTGAAGCTGTTTAGATACCAGTTGGCAGTGCATTACGGAGATTTTATTTTTGTGCAATACATGTATCTTTGAACCGACAGTTTCCTTGACTGTTGCTATATTGCCTGAGTACAATGACTGCATGACATTGTGGCTTTGTACATGTTATGTAATGCACTGCCACCTTGTATTTAAACTTGCATATATTACACACACACACGCACACATACACACACACACACACAGGAAATTCGACCCTACGAGACAAAACCGATAGCTCGAGCTAACATTGTCGGCCAGGTGCCAGTAAACCACACCTCTTTCATTCGCATCAAGACCAGCCACGCGTTAGAGCCGTCTATCGTGCTGCCCGTGGAAGTGGAAGTGTCGGAGAATACTGTACTATTCCTGTCTCGAGAGCTGCTAGACTTCGGGATTATCAAAAGTGGAGGTGTGTGTATGTATGTATATTTGTATGTGCATGTGTGTGTACATGTATGTAGGATTTCATGCAGAGAGGGGGGGGGGGTACTGGGATTCTCTCTCCTCTCCCCCACCCCCGGAAATTTGAAATTGACATTTTTTTGATACTCATTAGTAGCTAATTTCCAACCTTCTCTTGCTGATTGGGTTTCCAAGGCTGTAGGCACCACTGTCTCACAGGTGCTGAGTCTGTCCCCATTTTTATCCACAGAGTCGAAGCCCCTGCCAATCTTTGTCCTCAACTCTGGGCCCCACCAGGTGCACATAAGAGTAAGTTTGTTCACGAGAAGCAAGCCACTCTTAGAGTAACAAATATTATTGGTTGCATAAGTTTATATTTGGTGTTCGCACTCCTAAGTTTAAAAGCGCAATGAATACATCCTGTAGCTGTGTAAACAGGGCTGTCCTATCTTATCACAATTATTACAAACACAATCTTTTTTACTAAAACCAGTCGTAAGTACCTGTAGAGTGACTTGATGCTTTACTGTCTCTCTCTCTCCTGCAGTCCATTTCAGTTGTCCCAGAGAACCCTGCCATTGAGATCGAGTATACCGTAAGTCGGCCATAAATTGAAGTTGAAAGATTAAGACAAAATTTGGGGATAGTGTGAAAAAAAAAGAGTTTAGAGTAAGCCATCCGCTAGTCTTATCGAGCTTGACCCTCTCACATCCTAGCCTCGTTCTCAGTCTCCACTCCCAGCTTTTTTCGAACGAGCCCCTCTCGCTGGGCAAGTGAGAGTGTCTAGCAGATGTCATTAGTAGTCATGATTAGCTCACCAATTGGATTTTTTAATAGCTCGTTTTAGCTGCTAGCAACACCTGCAAATTATGATTTTGGTAAGTATGTGTGAAGTAGTACTCTTCACTTAACACTATGTCAGTAGTGGTATAAGATAAGTGGGTGTCATGTTTGACACAGTAACTATGAACTATGACATCCTCTCTCGCTTTTCCCAGTGGGGGGGATGGGGGGGGGGGGCACAAGAGGGTAGATTAGCCATCCACACATGGTGGGGGTCTCTGTCGTGGAGGTGTTTGGAAGTAACCATGTATGTATCATGTACATGAGAAGAAACAGCTGCATTGTTCCTCCTCCACGCACATGCACACACACACATATGCACACGCACCACCACACGTTTCATCACATGGCTATGAATTTCTTTCCAGACCACCTCATTAAAACCCGGTACCAAGTATTCAAAGATTGCCTCTGTAACTTTTCACGGTAAGGGTCCTCTAGCATGCAGAGCCAGAGCAACTAGCTGCAGCAGTTATTCACTGTATCCGGCCTAATAGCCTTCAGTCGGTATTAATAGACCCTTTACCATTATGATGTAATGGGGGGTAAAAGTGAGCACTAAATGGAGAAAATACAGGAAGACATATGTAAACAAGCAGGTTTGTATGTTTTCGTACAAGAAAACTACATCAAAGCACATGTTCTCATGTATTTTCTCCATTTAGTGCTCACTTTTACCCCCCATTACATCATAATGGTAGAGGGTCTATTGCGGGTATTTAATTTAGCTGATTTTAGTGAATGCCTCGAATGGTAAGGCTACCTCATATCCTGTAAGCGTGCTGTGCTTACTTGAGGAGTCATGCACACACATGGGATCATTATCTGTAGGTGCTGTAGATAGCTAAGTAGGACACTAAGGACAGACAAGATAAGGTGTGAGTGACTATGTAAAACACGTGTATTTTGTTTTGATGTGTGTGTGTGTATCTCTCTTTCTAGCGGATCGCATGACGTCTGAACAGCAGCAGTCTGGGCGGCTGATAATCCAGGCTGACGATAAGGTCACCCACCAACTGGAGGTGACCTTCGAGGCCACAGTGCTTCAAGGGTGAGTCGTCCTATCCTGACTTCCTCTTCCCCCTGGCTCTTCCTCCTTCCCTTCCTCCTCGGTAGCCATACTCTCTGTTTCCTAGTGTTGTTGCTACGTGTGCCTTGCTTCCGAGAATCAGCGATGTCTTTAATTTGCTTCCAAGTATCAGTGCTGTTCTTAATTTGCTTCCGAGTGTCAGTGCTGTCTATAATTTGCTTCAGAGTATCCATTCTGTCTTCGCTTTCAAGTGTCAATGCTGTCTTTAATTTGCTTCCGAGTGTCAGTGCTGTCTATAATTTGTTTCAGAGTATCCATTCTGTCTTTGCTGTCGAGTGTCAATGCTGTCTATAATTTGCTTCCAAGTATCCATTTTGTCTTCTTTTGGCTTCTGAGTATAAAGACAGCTTAATTTCTTTCCGAGCATTGATTCTGTCTTTGTTTCCCAGTATCAGTATCAGTGCTGCTATCGAGTGCTACTGTGTCTCTGAATGACAAAGTGTAGTTGCTTTGAGCTTTAATGCCGTAGTATTCACTGTCAATAGACTGCAGAATGTGTCTGTCCATGGACCTTCATCAGTTGCTAATAGCGAACACTTGTCACCTGCCTTCAGTCGTACTCTACCCATCTCTCTGTACTTTAAATATATAATATAGCGTACTTACGACTGTATTTATACTCCTCTTCCGCTTCTGTTGTAGCTCCCTCTCTTACGAGAAGTCTCAAACTCTGTTCCGAGTTGGCAATCCCCCGTTTCATCCCATCGTTCGTAACCTGACCCTGTCGAACCATTTTGACGTACCGGTTGTGCTCTACGACGTCAGACTGCCTTCGTTTGCCAAGGATGTCTTTTCGGTGAGCTCCGAGACCAATATTTGTTAGCATACCTCTCCTCTTCTCATAGCCAGGGTGTAAGAGTCATGTCCTTAATGTCACATGTGTTCCCCTCCCCCCTAGGTTGTTCACTTTCACGGACCCTTTGTCCTCCCGCCCTCCAAGGATTGGTATCGGGTCTTCTCCATCCGATTCCTCCCCACGTCTTCCGACTGTCTCTTCAACGTCACCCTCAGACTGTCCACCAATGCCTCCCTCTTCAACATCCCGTTGCACTGCTACGATGGGAGAGTCCAGGTTGGTATATAGTCTTTGAAGTTATGTGTGTTCAAAAAGTGTGGAAAGTGCCAAATCTGATCACATTTTCCATCTGACGTTCGTTTGTGCTGAAGGTCAATAGGTGGATAGATGGTACAGTACAGTGTTACTTAATTAGGTCCTATACCATTTATATGTAATCATATGCAGCCTAACGACCTTTGTTATGAGCTCTATACTACCTGTATACCATTAGTATACTAGTCTTTTGCCCTCCAAAGACTAGTATACTAATGGTATACAAAAGAGCTCATTTCCCGAGCATCAGCTCACCCCTCTCCCTGTCTCTCCACCACAGTACTCCCTTGCGAATCGTGACGAGGACGTATTGGACTACAGGGTGTTATCCGATGCCGATACCTTGAGCAAGACGTTCACTCTGCACAACGTCAACCCAATCAGAGTACGCCACGTGTGACAGTCCCGGGTGGAAAACGAACATCACGGTTTTTGTATCACATCACTGAGTTTAAAGCACCGCATCTCTGAACTTTTGTTAGGGGTGGGGCTCATACGTGCTGCGTAGAAGCTTGACTTATTGAGGCTTCTACGCAGTGCATTTGAGACCCCTCCTTAACGGAAGTTCAGAGATACAGCGCTTTGAACACAGTGACGCGATCAAAATATGCAACGAAAAAATGATCGTTTTTCTACCCAGGACTGCCACACTGTATTCTTTGGTGTTACAGTGATTATGCATTCACATAATTATTGCTGCTAGTGTAATTTAGCTGGTAACGTACCCTGCTTCATCATTTCTTCCCTTCCTCTCCCCTCTACAGATTACCATCAGCGGTTTCTATGTGAGTGACAGCCTGCCCTACACCACGGTGGAGCTCGTCTCCATCCATCCGGCCAATGAGAGCGACAGAGAGGACAGCAAGAGACTACAGACCCCCGTGAAAAGGACACCCAAGCCACCTGTGAGTAGGCACATACATATACACTTACACACACACATACATGTACATACACACAAGATACATGCACACACACCGCACATACGTACACACATGTACACTCACAAATATACATGTACACACACACACACACACACACATTTACACACACACACATACACACACACACACACACACACACACACACTAACCCTTCTGCCTGTCCCCTCTCACTACAGTACAATGTTGAACCAGGACACGATGCTCTCTTTCGCGTAAATGTCACAAGGCCCCAGCAACTGGGCACATTCACCGGGGAGATCCTCGTACACACTTCCTTTGACAAGGTAGGACATACATCAAGGCATGAACCCCACAGTGTCCTTACTATTCAAGGACTGTCCCTACTATTCAAGGCATTATCCACTGTGTCCTTACTATTCAAGGCATGAACCCACAGTGTCCTTACTATTCAAGGACACGATCCCAGTGTCCTTACTATTCAAGGCTGTGATCCAGTGCCCTTACTATTCAAGGACATGATCCACAGTGTCCTTACTGACATGATCCACAGTGTCCTTAATATTCAAGGACATGATCCACAGTGTCCCTACTATTCAAGGCACGAACCCACAGTGTCCTTACTATTCAAGGACACGATCCCAGTGTCCTTACTATTCAAGGCTGTGATCCAGTGTCCTTACTATTCAAGGACATGATCCACAGTGTCCCTACTATTCAAGGACATGATCCACAGTGTCCCTACTATTCAAGGCACGAACCCACAGTGTCCTTACTATTCAAGGACATGATCCCAGTGTCCTTACTATTCAAGGCTGTGATCCACAGTGTCCTTATTATTCAAGGCTGTGATCCAGTGTCCTTACTATTCAAGGACATGATCCACAGTGTCCCTACTATTCAAGGCACGAACCCACAGTGTCCCTACTATTCAAGGCACGAACCCACAGTGTCCTTACTATTCAAGGACACGATCCCAGTGTCCTTACTATTCAAGGCTGTGATCCAGTGTCCTTACTATTCAAGGCTGTGATCCAGTGTCCTTACTATTCAAGGACATGATCCACAGTGTCCCTACTATTCAAGGACATGATCCACAGTGTCCTTACTATTCAAGGACTCTATAGCCTCGTCCCCGGGTTCTTCACTTTGCTCCTGGAGAGCCTGGTACATTTTTCTCATGCAGTGTGGTGGCTCATCATTCAAAGAATGTGATTTGCTCATATACAAGCTATAGTATCAGGAACGTACATGTATAATTTTGACACACACATGCATACACACATACACACACTCAATGCACACACACACATACACACACACTCAATGCACACACACACACACACACACACACACACACACGCAACAC
This sequence comes from Phakellia ventilabrum, assembly GCA_963921505.1. Taxonomy (NCBI): domain Eukaryota; kingdom Metazoa; phylum Porifera; class Demospongiae; order Axinellida; family Axinellidae; genus Phakellia; species Phakellia ventilabrum. The sequence continues at coordinate 5,766,922 of OY997388.1, forward strand.
GCACACATACATGCGTAGATTCTTCACGTTCCTGTATACTACAAGACAGCGGTGGGCAGCATAGAGATTATTCCAGCAAAACTACAATTTGAACCTGCCTTTCCTGTAAGTGAAATTACCTCCCAGGGTAAACACACCTAAAGCCACGTGTAACTTAGAGCGTGAGTCTAAATGGTTTTGTATTATAGCTAGTGTCGATATACCAGCCTCCTGCAGAAATGCTTGCTTAGCATGATTGTACAATCTCTGTCAATTATCTTAACACTTTAATATACTGCAGAGCTGCATTCTACACTTACAATAAAGACTATGTCCCGAGCAGATGTGCTGTTCTTTAAACCCCTCCCTCCCTCCTCTCCTCTCCTCTCCTCTCCTCTCCTCTCCTCTCCTCTCCTCTCCTCTCCTCTCCTCTCCTCTCCTCTCCTCTCCTCTCCTCTCCTCTCCTCTCCTCTCCTCTCCTCTCCTCTCCTCTCCTCTCCTCTCCTCTCCTCTCCCTCCCTCCCTCCCTCCCTCCCTCCTCTCCTCTCCCTCCCTCCTCTCCCTCCCTTCTACACTCCCTCCCTCCCTCCCTCCCTTCCTTCTTCCTTCCTCCCTCCCTCCCTCCATCCCTCCTCCCTCCTCCCTTCCCACAGTACGGAGTCTCTAAGATGCCTCTACACGCTCGTAACCTTTACCCCCAGCCCCTAAAAGTCCTGGGTGTGTCACCTGACCCAGAGGATCCGAGGTTCTTCATCATCAATGAGAGGATTCACAGGCTGCCTGTTATCAAGCCTAACGCACTTACTGAGGTGAGAAGCTTTGTTGGTCTAGTTTAATCCAGAGTCACAAGATGTGGGCTCATTGCTAGGTTGACCTGGGAATGGGGCTGAATGATTATGGCTCATTCCCAGGTTGACCTGGGAATGGGGCCGAATGACCACAGCTCATTCCTGGGTTGGCCTGGGAATGGGGCTGAATGACCACTTTGATTGAGGTACATGCATGTTCTAACCCTGTGTTGGGAATTTTATCATGCTGAAACTGATACATCATAAAACTGAAACAGAATCTGCCTAGTTGTCTTATCTTTCTTCCTGTGAGGTTGTGTGGTAGTGATAGCAGACAAACTCTGACCCCTTTCAAAGGGCGGTTCTAGTCCCTCTGAGGACTCCAGACCACCTGTCAATCCGAGGCTCATTGGTTTGAGCAGATGTATATGTTAGTGTTGTTTTAGTATGGCTTCATATAATTTAGTTCTAGTTTTAGTTAAAACTCTGTTTAGAGTGCAAAATTAAGTTTAGTTATAGTTAGTTAACTAAAATGTCTAAGCTATTACCTTTTAGTTTCAGTTAACTGGTACATTTTGGGGACAAAAATTTTTAGTTTAGTTATAGTTTATTCCTCAGGGGAAACTTTCAGTTAAGTATGCTAATTAAATCTGTTTTGGCCTCTACTAAAATTGTTTTAACTAATACTTTTGATTAACTAAAACAACACTAGTATATGTGTGTATGTGTAGCTCCTTAAAGGACTTGTTGTCTTACAATCTAGCCGTGGGCCTGGTATTTGGATGAAGAAACACCGTGAGAGTAAAGAAACTCTGAAAAAATATCAGAGCCCAGCTGGGGATGGAACCCAGGACCTTCTGATTACTAGTCAGATGCTACATGTACAGCGAGATAGGGGCATAGGATAGTGATGCACAACATAAATCAGCCAGAAAAATGTGTCAGAGGTTAAAATCATGAAAAAAATGAACATCTCCCCTCCTCCTTCCCCTTCCCTCTCTCCCTCCTCTCCTCCTCTCTCTCCCCTCCTCCCCCCGTCCCTCTCCATTCTCCTTCTCCCTCCCTCTCCCTCCATCTCCCTTTCTCCCCTGTTCCGCTCCCTCCCTCTCCTCCCTCCCTCCCTCCCTCCAGGTTGGTACGCTGGTGTTCGACCCCATGGTGGGCACCAGTCAGAAGGACACGTACCTGGGTGTGACTGGGAAGAGATGGAAGCCACTGGGCAAGACCAAGCCTAGGAGCCCAGACTGGGACGTGAAGGAGATCAACGCTCTGTGGGACGTATGGATGTCCGTCTATGATCAGGGACTGGACTAGTGAGCTCTTGTCATTATATGTACATATGCAGGCAGGCAGGCAGGCAGACAGACAGAGACAGACAGACTGACAGACAGGCAGACCAGCATACAGATAGATAGTCAACACATGCTGGTTCCTCTTTATACATTTACTCGTATTGATGTCCGGATACAGATAGATTAAAGCACTGATCAACACACACACACATATCTGCCCACAGCTTCAACTTTACCTTCCTAATGAGCACAGAGATCGGACCACAGACTGTCATTCCTGTCGAGGCCTCGCTCGTGTGGCCGAGACTCGTGATGGCTCCACTGGTGCTCGACTTTCCCACCACCACCATCGGAAACACATCCGTGAGTGGGCTCTCATTAGAATAACTATGCAGGATTGCTATCACGGGACAGTGGGTGTAGTGGGTATCACATGCACACAGAAGACACACCTTTTTTTGACCAGATTTGCAAAAACCTGGCACTTTCCACATTTTTCCAATATTTTATATATTTCAGGCTGTCATATCTCCATAATCAGATGTGGAACTGGAATGATTCTTGATACAATACAAGTTCTAACCTTCAACCAATCCCAACCCAAGCTAGAAGTCTGTAGCTATAGCTGTCTCCATTTCTGTGATGCATTGCTTGGTAGCACCACCATTTTTGGAAAATTGCCGTGCCTGATTTCATTTCTAGATTATTGCTGCAGCAATGCCTGTATAAACCACCCATGCTTCATTTTGATAGTGCATAGTGTCTGAGATACATGTCTTTGAAGTATGTGCATTCCTAAATGTGGATTTTTTTTTTGGCCGATTCCAGTCACATATGCCTTGAAGCTACTTCCACTGCACATTCTTATAAATATTCCCTTTTCCTCTTATTCTTTCGGCTGTTAAAGGTCAAGGTACTGGAGCTATGGAATCCCTCAGACCTACCCGTCACCATCCAACCCTTACTACTTCACCACTATGCCAGACCCCATACCATCGTCGACACTTTCGTAAGCAAAAGTGAGCCAGAGCTGGCCAACGTCGATTTCTCCCAATCGGGATCCTTTAGCATCTGGAGCAGTAGTGGCGATGATCACTGGAGAAGCGAACCCTTGGTTACCAGTACCCTCCTGCCACCCCACGGCTCAAACAACTATAGAGTTGAGGTTGCCTTCAGCCCCAGCATGGATCAGCTGGCCAGCAACCTGCTGCTGATTCGCAATAACCTCACCGTGCTGGATTACGTACTACTTCAGGGGCAGGGCAGCCGGGGAACCTTCACGATCGACGGGATACAGCCCGGCACTGACCCACTGTTGTTTGAGTTTAGCCCTTCTCTCTTGGAGAAATGCCAGAGTAAGTAGGTTATTTTTTCTACCAACAGGGTGTGCATGCCAAGCTAGGTCCTAAGATTGCTTTTCATTTTTGACTATGTACAATGTATATATGTATGTATATATGTATGTACATGTCTGTCTGTCTGTCTGTATGTATGTCTGTCTGTCTGTTTGTATATATGTATGTATGTATGTATGTATGTCCATACTTATCTCAATCGCCAGCTGTAGTCTACTGCTCAATGAAAGCTACTGGAAATTTGCAAGCCAAGCTAGCTTAGTTTTGTATTACCTAGACAGAGAAAGGTATGTAGCGATAATGACCCTATTCTGGCACAAGCTGTGGCTGCTGCTAGGTCAACACTTTCACCACTGAGTTCAGTTACTTTGAGACAACTATTATTTATATTTTATGTAAAAAAAAGCACCCCGGCGTATTTTAGCTACATGTATAAAATTTTGTTTCTAGGTCCAATTTTGATGATAATTTATTTTATAGTCAGACACAGTATACCGAAATTATCACAGAATTTGTGTGTCATTTACAGTGGGTGTTCAGCTGTCTTTCCTCCCTCCCTCCCTCCCTCCCTCCATACAGATGGGCACACCCTTACTGAGCCAATGAAGCTCACCAGACATTTTCGCATGCACAACCTTGCCTCTTCTCACGTGAGGATAGTGAGGCTGAGTGTTGGAGGGGCGGGGTGCGAGGAGCACCGGTTCTCCGTGGGCGACTGCAAGAGGCTAGAGGATGTGGTTATCACCACCAACAAGAGCAGAAAGATTGAGATCTCGTGAGTTGGGAACGCTTCTGTCTGTCTGTCTGTCTGTCCATCTGCCTACCTGTCTGTCTGTATGTATATATAAGTATATGTATGCGTATATTATGTACATGTATGTATGTATGAATGTACATGTACATGTATGTCTGTCTGTCTGTCTGCTTTTGGTATCTACATGTGCTACAGCACTGAATTTGTATTAGAGTATGTAATGGTAATAACATCCTGAGTTTGGCTTAGTTTGGGAAGCTGCAGCTGTAACGTATCCCGCCGTCTTTCATTCTCTTTACAGGTTCACCCCCGACTTTACTCAGTCCCGTGTCTCAAACACCCTCCGCATCCAGCTCTCAGACGGCCGAGAGCTGCTCTTCCCGCTCCTGGCCACCCTTCCCCACCATCTCCTGGGCAGCTGCTACGCGGCACAACCCAGACCGGAGTGGGAGCGGAAACTGGTGTGGTTTAGTGTGCCGTTCTGGCTGGTAACGCTGGTTTTCGTCATCCTAACTGCCATTGTGAGGTCGGGTTTTAAGACCCGGCTCGGAGGCCCACAGGCTAAGGGCCTGCTTCCCAGTTTCCAGTCAACTGGAGGGAAGGTGTTCGACTTGTCTGACATTACTAGGAGCGTCCATGCTGCCATCAGTGAGAAGCTAGCTTCTCTGAAAGCCAGGTGAGTCCACCGGTACTCCATCCTAATTAGTGCTCATCAATATTGTGAATAATATCAATAATGAAGGTATGATAATCAATCAAAACATTTTTCACTGTGATGTAATGGGGAAGTAGGTACTAAATGGAAAAATACACATTTTTGTGCTTTCATGTATAAGTGTATGAAAGCACATAAACATGCATGTTGTCATGTATTTTCTCCATTTAGTGCCTACTTTTTTTCCAAAGTGATTACATCATAGCAGCAAAGGGGTCCATTGACATGACATTCATAAACAATTCTATGAGTGCAGTGAGTGAGGGTGAGGTTAAGATTTGCTACATACCTGTAGCTGTGCTTGCTCTTTTGGTGTGCAGGTACATATGTGTATGTAGCAGTCAGTCACAACTATCTGCAAAAGGCAATTAATCCATCGCGTATTTCAATCGAGTCACTGCGTTCAAAGCACTGTATTTCCGAACTATGTAGAAGGTTTAATATGTGAGGCATCTTGCGTAGCACGTATGAGCCCCGCTCTTAACTGAAGTTCAAAACTACAGTGTCTTGAACACGGTGACACAATCGCAATGTGCAACAGAATAATGACCCAGGACTGCCACAAATGACATTGGCAAAGCAAGTATACACTGTATTACGTGTGTGCACCTCTTCTCTCTCTTGTGACTACAGTGTGCAGCCTGAATCTCTGAGACCGTCCAAGCAACGTACCAGGGATCGCAGCGGGGAGCTCGTCTCTGGAGCCGAGAACCACAGGTCCCCGAAGCAGCCTCCCTGGCCACTCAAGCCCTCTTCGGATGGTGCCTCTGGGCAGCAAGACGCTGAGAAGCAGACGGCTACCCCTGCCCCATCTCATGTACACTCGCACCAGCAAGCATCCAACGAACTCAGATATAGATCCCTTCCGGCAAAGCAACCCAGTCCCGTCTTAACGGCCTCCACTGTGCAGCCCACACTACAACCCTCGACCACTGCTTCGAAAGTACAGCCGGTTGGCACCAGTGCACCCAAGACTACAACTCCACCTGGCCCCGATTCTTCTTCTGGACTTTCAAAGAGTACGAATTTCCCTCCATCTACAATTGAATCGAATACTACGGATAATGAAACAGGCATGAGAAGGCCCCCGTCAATTAGCGGAGCTACCCCTGAGCAATTAAGTCCTGGAACCGGTCCACCTCCATCGAGATCCGATTCCGGTAGCAGACATGAGAAATCACACAAGGCGAGTTCCAGGTCGACCGAGGCTAACTCCCAGCAAGTTGTTTCCAGCGGTGTCTCTTCCCCAGTTTTGGCTAGCGATACCCAACTGGCCTCTGGTATCACACCGTCGGGAACTCGGAAGACAAGGGGGATACGTAAGGCTGGGTCAAAAACCCAGAAATCGTCTCACACTGTCCTTGAACCCCAGACTGTGGCCGCGACTACTGCTGTCCTGAAGATGGACCAGCTTGAGCGGAAGGAGTCCGAGAGCAGCATCAAGTCGACGGATAGCGAATCGAGCTCGACAACCACCGACAAATCCGACGAAAAGGAAGACACCCCTCCCGGCAGCAGTGTTACGGTCGAAGTCAAACCGAAATTCAAACCCTCACCCTCTCTAGCAAAGGAGCCAGGCACCGGACAGACAGTCCCCATCGCTGACGCCTCAGAGGACGCTCAGCCCATGAAGGGCAAGGTATCCCCCGAGCCGTCCCTAGTTCCTCCCAAGAAGGAGAGAGACAGGGAGTCACCGTCTGTCGGTGCCGTCTCTTCCCAGAAATCGAGGAGCAAGAAGAAGATAAAGCAGCTGCAGAAGAAGGAGGAGAAACTCCGCCGACAGGAGAGGGAGAGAGAACGTGAGAAGGAGAGGGAGAGGGAACTCGAAGAACTTGCCTCGGCTAAGAAACATCACGGTTCTTTGGAGTCGATTGACAAAGATTCCACCTCTTCCACCAACTCCACCGAAGAAGGGAGCGGCAGTGGACCGACGAGTGAGGCGGCCGAAGAAGCCAAGACTGAAGCGGAAATGACAAGGGCAAGGAGAGAGACCTCATTTAGCGAAAGTATGGAGAGCTCTCCAGACAGTGTCGATAAATCGCTGGTTTCCGACAGTCCCTCGGAGGAGATCACAGTGGAGCAGAGCCCTAAGCCTGAGCTCGAAGAGTCCCCCCTTCCTCCCAAACCTACCAAACCGGTTTCCCAAGTTGGCCCAACCGCCACCGCTGCCACCACCACCACGTCTGGTGATCAGCCAGCCGGTGAGTCTCCTGTGGTGCCGCCCCAGTCAGATTCCGTGCCCAGCACCGCCGTCAAGACGTCCAGGCCGAAAACCTCAAAGCACCAGCTGGAGGAGATTCTCTCTGATCCCTTCTCCCGCACCCCCGATCGCTCCACCTATGCCAGCAAGAAATCCACCACCTCTACCAAGAAACAGCCGGAAAAGACCAAAACTGGCGGTAGTGTGACGGATGGGGATGAAGACGGTGACAAGAGTCCCCCGAAGAGTGATTCCAGTGGGAGTCCTCCCAATGAAATCAATGCTGAAAGTGAGAATGGAACACTCCCGACCATCAGGACCCCTCCAGCTGACAACAGTCTTTCCAACAAGACCCGTCCACACACCCTCGAAATCACCGAGGTGGCCTCTGCTGATGCAGCAGAAGATGGCTCGACTGCCTCGCCAGAATCCGGCGCGGTCGAAACGGACGGCGTCTCCACCCAAGGCATGAGGCTTGCTCCTCCAAAACCGTCAGTCTCTGCTCCCACCTCCCCCCACGAACTGGCTGCCTCCCTGCTCTCCAACAACCCCGCTATGATGCGACGAAAGATGAAGACGGATAAAGACAAGCCAGAGGGTGGAGAAGAAGGAGACGAAGTTCCGGCCAAGCCGGATAAACCTGGCGACAAGATACCTGAAGTGGAGCCTCGGTCTTCCAGGTACAATAAACATCACGGCTTTGATCGATCCCCTCAGAAGGTCCCCGGTGGTGGCAGGTACAACAGACCCCCCACGACCCTCTCCCTGGACGCTGAACCGTTCTACCCCTCTGCCGATTTCCAACACCGGTTCCATTCGAGGCTGGACCGAGAGAGGGAGAGAGAGAGGCAGCGATATGTCAGCACGCTGGCAGACTACATCCCACCCTCGCTGAACGCGCCTCCAGGTTTTACCCCCACTGATAGCTACGGGGAGCCTTATGCCGAAAAGAAGTTCCGAAAGAGGGACCATCATCGACAGCAACTGAAGGGAATGACTCCTTCTCCTCCTTATAACCTTCCAAACGATGGCCAGCATTTTTCCTTTGCAGAGCCACCAGGCCTTGATACACCAGAAGGCATAAATTATCCGCCAGATTTCCGTCTCCTAGACCCCGCCAGGGCCGACCTAAGCCTGCTGGATCCAGAAGATTCCCCGGGTGTTCTCCCGCCCATGAACAGCGGACAACAGTACGCTGCCATGCAAGCCCACCGTCTCCGTGTTGCAGCCAAGCTGAGGCAACAGCAGCAACATCAGTATGCGTTGGAGACCCAACGGAGGAGGGAAATTGCTAGAGAGCGCAGTGCCGCCGGCTTTAGTCCGCGAAGTAGCGGCTCGGAAGCTCTCTGGGAGCGAGACCACCCACTGCCCTCCTCTTATAACCAACTCCGTGCGGTCTCGTCACACGACGAAGAGCTCCTCTCTCATCACCAGCAGCTGCTCAGGAGACAGTATCTCGTCAACCTCTATCGCCGACAAGCGAGGAAGTCGGCAGAAAACATCTCTTCTCTCAGTCAGCCTCCGCTGTACGCCCGGTCAGCGAGAAGCTCTTTGCTCTCACCAGACCTGAACCAGCATTCCAGCAACCTCGGCAACCTGTGGGAAAACACCCACTTGGATCCGCTCATCGATCCTCTACCGCCTCCCCATCCCCCTCCCCCTCGTGGGGTCAGTGGAAGCATGGACGACGCTTTCCTGAGCGAGTCGGTTCGCGCCCACCAACTTCGGCAGCAGCAACAGCAGCAGTTCCTTCAGGAGCGCCATGCCAGGCAAGAGAACGCCATGAAGCACGCCTACGGTAGAGAGAGTGATCTAGGCGGAGAGATCGTCTCCAGTATGCAGTCTGTTCTCCAGTCTCCCTCCGTTCTGGGTCCTCTGGGGCTGAACCGTGCTCCCGGCTCTGCCTTCTCTGGCGAGTCCTCACGGAATCCTCGGAGGGTTCAGGAGAGTCCCATGTGGGGAGCTGCTGATGCCTCAGAGGTGTGTGTGTGTGTGTGTGTGTGCATGTGTGTGTGTGTGTAAATGAGTGGCGTTATAAAACCTCATGATAGTATACTGTTTGTGTGTGTGTGTGTGTGTGTGTGGCTTCTTTGCTTTGATAGTACCAGTTGGTATGTATAATAACTTGCTACTAGGTTGAAAGTGAAGTTACAGTGGTAGTGGTAGTCTCCCCAGACCATCCATTAAGGTTGAGATGTCTTTTGGTAGTCAGTGATGTAATAGTGATGTCTGGCACATCTGACTCCAACTTTAGTTATTGGGGCGAGCCTGAGCAAGCCCCCCTACTAGTCATGTCAACGCTGCATTTTCTCTGTATTATCATTATCGTACACACATGTACGTACGTTGTGCCGCATGTTCAAAGTTGCTAATTTAACGTATTGCAATCTGAATTCTTTCGTTGTCGAACTGCATATTCTATACTCTGCAATCTCTCGCTTCCAACAATGGCGTGAGTCTCGAGTTACTGCTTCACTGGAGAGCTGAGAAAGAATCTTCTGAAATCTTTCATTCGCATCGCACGATCATGGTGTCCGCTCATGCCTTTACTTCTACAGAGGCTACACCAACCCTGGGAGCTGTAGTAACCCTTCCTTGGTAAAACTGTGTGATGAACTTGTCCATGTCTCGCACTCTTCATGCGCTGTAAGTTGAAAGACAAGAGTTACGACTTTACAACTGCATACGATTAAGTAAACAATCGTGCCCTGCATAGACGCTATTCTTGTGAAGGCTCACCCCCACAATGTCATGCATCTGACATTAACTTTGCTACTATAATAGTCAGTGATATCATAATGATGTAATTGTTAAATTTATTACCCTTGCAGCCTGGCACATCTGGCTCCAACTGGAGCAGTATCTGGTCCCTGGACTCCCCATTCTCCAGCAATGGAGTTGACAGCAGGGATCTCGGTAACATTCCCCCAAACCCCATCCAACCACCCTCTCAAACCTCGACTGCTGGTTCCGGCCAGCAGTACGTTGGAAGTACCTATGATCTCTTTGAAAACCAGGGCATCTGGAGTCTTGGTCGAAACGACAGCTCCAGTCTCCTCTCCTGGGCCCACCTCAAATCTGACCAAGAAAAGAGCGACTAAAGCATGCAACTGGATTTATCTCGTAACGGATTTTGGACTGCGATATACTATGGATTGTGATTTGGACTCTGTTAGTACTGGACTAGCTATGCTACCGTGTCGCGTAGCACTCTTAGCGTAGCATACCTATTTCCCTTTTTTTAGCAGCAAACGTGACACAGCTTGACTTGCATTCCTCCAGTGCTTGTATGGCATTGGAAAAATATAGCCCCTGTGATTTGGAGAGTGATGCATCATCTATTAGTTGATGAAGATTTGAAAAACATTCAATCTGGTCATTGTATTTATTAGCTCACTTTCTACCCGCTGTGAAGAGTGGCGAGTAGACAGAGGTGTGGTCCCAGTCTCGCATCCAATTCCCCCTCTAGTAGACACCTGCTTATTATAACATGGTGGCTGTTGGTAGCTACTGAATAATTCAGTAGCCATCAGCCTGTCAGACTTGAAAAAAATTCTTCCCAGGCTTAGTAGTGATAGATAGATGGTTATTTGTGGTATTTCTATACAGAGAAACAACTTAACTTAGAGAAGAAAAAAGAAGCGTAAAGCTCCTGGTCGGTCAAACAATTCTTCCCAGGCGTAGTACAAATTACAATGTAAGTTGGAGGAAAAAAAGCCTAGCAGCCTGGTGTAATGGCCATGTGGCTCTCTCCTGCAATGAGCTAGCTGCCTCAGTGTTAAAACCGGCAAAAAATTTAAATCACTCGATAAAGAAAGGACCTTTGCCTAGCATGAAGAGTGCACAATCTCCATGGAAACCTAGGCACAATGAAACCTCATTGGCTACTGGGCAAATATTGTTGGTTGGACCACTTTGGTTCTGAGGCCTTCAATTTCGAACCTCACCCTACCACCCTGTGTGGCTAGAATAGAATGCATTAAGTTAACCATCTTGAAACTGATACATCATGAAAGTAAAACAGCTGTCTTGTCTAGTTTGGGGCTGAATCTTCTTTCCTGTGAGGTTTTGTGATAGCCACAGCAGACAGACTCTGACCCCTTTCCAAAGGTGGGTCTAGTCCCTCGGAGGACTCCAGACCACCTGTCAATCTCACAGGTGTGACCTCATCAAGTGAAGCCCGTTGTCCTTGGTCTTCAGAGTATAATTCCCATTCCCCTTTGTGCACCTGCACAGGCGGTTCTGCTCTCAGAGCACCACCAGTCACAGTTATCTCACTCATTCCTTGCATAATCTCTTGCATAGCATTATCACTGCCACTGCATATTCTATCTTCCTTGATCGCAGCACTGTCGCTTTCTGTTGGATCTCTAGCTTTCGCCACATATATATGAGTATCATCTTCTAGCAAAGGTACTCCACCACTGGCATCCTGAGATTCTTCAACACCACTCTTTTCTTCATCTCTGTCTTCCTCTTGCTTGGTCCTCAGTTGCAAGCTCTCAACTCTCTCGACGACTCCACCAATCTCAAGGCAGCTGGACTGGTCCAGCAGGTTGCTCTTCTTCAGCTGACAGGCTGTCTTGTAAGGAGGGTTAATTGGAGCCTGCGTGGGCTTTAGAAGTTCGTAGGGCTTGCCTGCAATACCCTGCAAAACATAGGATATCTCTTTCACTAAATACCACTAATACATGTACCACCCTTATAAATTATTGTGTATAATGTTTGGCAGAGTTGGTATGCCATTAAAAAGCTTTTAAACCCCACTAAGGTTTGAGGTATATTATGCATGTAGTAAGGGATAGTAGAGGAGAGTTGGTTGTCATAATGACTACTACTTGTAGCTAGTCTTAAGACATGCATACAAAGCCTATACCTCTAGAGGGTAGGTCATGTCGGAATCAAATCCACTCAAGTCTCCACAAGCCAGGAAGGGAACGACCTGGCGGTTCACTCCTCCCAAAGTCTCAGGATCTGCATAATATTATAATGTTGCATAGTTTACCAAGGCAGACTGCTCTAAGGATAGTGGAGTTTGTGCATAAGTACAACTAATGGCTATAAATGTACAATTAGCAGGTGAGCAGAGATGCAGATGTAAAGAATCATGATCTTTAAGTGTACACAATTTTTCACACACTTGAGAATGTGCTATGGGTCCCATGGGCAAGTGAAGAGATAAGATGAGCTACTCGAAACCATTTGAGCATACTTATGCAAACTTGTAACATGCAGATCTATTATAACAGTAATGTGAGACTTCAGGAGAGGATTAAACTTCGGATTAAGATCATGTCCTCTTCACTGCGGCATAGATAATATAGCTCCGTAACGGTAATTACGGAGCTATATTATCTATGACTGCGGGAAGGAGGTACCATATGCCCATGAGTGAAAGGATTGCATCCAAAGCAGCAGAGACAAGACATGGCCACTATAACAGTTTCAAGCACGATCATTTGAAGTAACTGACATTTGTGCAGATTGTAGTGACTGATCGATCGGCAATATGCTTAAAACTGTCTGCATTTTATGATACCCTTGTAAATAACTACTGGTAATCATCGAAGGGCGAGCCTGATCGAGCGTGGTGCGTCCACTCAAATGAATGATAAAACTTTACCCACCGGTAGGTAGCTAGTAGTCACGGGTACCCAGACGGGTCTGGGTACCCGAGACTAGGTAGCTAGGTTCATAGCGCTATCTGTAGCTACCTAACCTTTATCCCCAGTGCTTGTACTATAGCGGGAACGCTCTAGCCATCCTGATGTGCAGTTGTGCGCTCGTTCTAGGACAATTCCATTTAACGCACATCACCGACAGGTTTAAAAGACTAAATTTTGCCAACATCTGACGGGAAGTCAAGGTGGCGCGTTCGTTTCAGACTGGGGTCGGAACGTGGCCTCCCCATTAATCGGGTCGCGGGTTCGAATGCCGCCCGCGTACATATCTGATTCTTGACTTTCTAAGCCTATAGCCAATATGCCGGTAACTTTCTTCTCCGGAAGAACTCCGAAGCTAAAAGGATGACTGGGTACGTTACAGCAGCGGCTCCTGTAATTCCCAGCCATCGCCTATCCAGCGCTCCGGGTGTCTAACACTCCAGGAGGGATGGGAGGCTCCCTAGGCTTTTGCTTCTTTTTTTTCTTCTCAAGTTTCTTTTTTTTTTCTCTCACAAGATTTTTTCCTCCTTCTTTTTCCTCCAAGTTAAGTTGTTCTCTTTATAGAAATACCACAAAAATAATTAAAAAAATTTAATTTGAATTTTATAGCTAACATTTATAACTATTTGTATAGATATGCTAATGGCTGCTAGGCTTTTTTCCCTCCAACTTACATTGTAATTTGTTTCTCTTTATAGAAATACCACAAATAGTCATCTATCTATCAGTACTAAGCCTGGGAAGAACTGTTTGACCGACCAGGAGCTATAGGCTTCTTTTTTCTTCTCTAAAGTCTGACAGGCTGATGGCTACTGAATTATTCAGTAGCTACCGACAGCCAAGTCATTAGGAAATGCACACTTGCAGTATAAGCCCTTGTAGTGGGTTTGATGAGCTCATGATACGTTTATCCTTACATACACATGCAGTGACTGAATGGAGATGCAGTTTGTATGAATAATACAACGGGACAAGTATGTCCTGTATCTTAACTTCTCAGCCAAGAAATAAAACCTCATACCCAGGCCATTTATTATGAAAGAGCTGGGCACGAGACAGGAATACACACACAGGTGAATATCCCACATTCATTCCATCTGCCCTGCCGTCAGAGCCAGCCCACCACACTTTCACCTTCCCCTTGGTCTCTTGCTAATACAATTCTTTTCCTTGGGAGTTTTCAATAACTAGCTGTCACAGGAATATGACATAGATCTGGTGGAGGCTGTTGGGCGTCTGGCCTTCATCTCCTCTGGTGTACCTGCAGTATTTATTTCAGGAGCTTTAGCCCCAATTTTCAAATTTCTCCCCCAGCTCTGCTTTCTTGCTGTCAGTTAGCCACCAAGAGGGTTAGCACGATCGAAGTCAAGTGCTAGTATAGTGCAAGTAAACTTGAATACGCACGTGAGCTCAACATGCGAACTGTTGTCGGATATTTGGAGCATAAGCGCATATGCGGTATGGTGGACGTACAGACGTACGTACGCACAATAAAATTGTTCCACCATACTCGCTAGTGTGGGGCTCGCTCAGGCTCGCCCCAATCATGATGCTGATGTAGTACACTTAGCTTAATTAATCACAAAATCTTTTGTCTGGTAACTTGAACTTTGTAGCTGGTTTCATTTTCACAGTGGCTTTCTGGACACCTATCCAGCTAGCTACATACACGTATGTGTACATTTATGTGCAGGCCTGCTCTGTTCTCAGACCAATCCGATTAAAGAAACGGCTGTTTTTTTTCAACAAGTTAATCTCCCTTCATCTTACCATACTTCAAGTCAAGCAGAGGGTTGGCCATGGTGGGCACATACCCAGCTGGGGGCTTGTAGTTGCGACACACTGCAAATGCCTCTGGGGGAAGAATAAACAACACTAGTTATGTAATGTACTATATAGCCTTGTTCTTGGGCTCTACCTGTGAAATAAAATGAGACAATTGAACCAAGATAATCGCATGCTAGCCTTGTACCCAGGCCACCCCCCCCCCCCCCGGAAACGAGGCTAATCGTATGTGTGCTCATTTCTAAAATCAAGCAATCACAGAGCGGGAGAACATCCAGGCAGGCAGTAATCATTTCAGGTCCCACAGTTGACCTTGTGCCATGTAGCAGCTATTATTATAGCCTCACTCCTAGGCCTTCTATCCTGTTTTTGTTTGTTACTTGCAGTATTTTTCGTGCCAGTGGGAAGCCGGTAGGCTAGCAGCTAACCATTGGAGCTATTGAACAATGATGGCGAGTTTGTTTTAGAACAAGAAAGTCTAAAGTACATGTAGCCACTCCTCTGCAGCAGTAGATAGGTTAGTATGCTATGCACATGCTAATATCGAGTTTGTTGGTTTTTGCATTCTTTAAAGAGAAGGCCTGGGAATGAGGTCAGGATCCCTATGTCCCATACCAATACTAGAGTTCCGGCTACTCCGTGGCTTGCAGCAGGTGACGGTCTCGAAAAAGAGTCCCAGTTGCATGTAGAGGAGGTTCACATCTTTTCCCCGGAAGATCTTGGCGATGAAAGTGCCGCCTCTTTTCAGAACGTGTGTGGTGATGTTTAGGGCCTATAGGTATGTGTGTGTGTGTGTGTGTATGTTTGTGTGTGTAAGGAGGCTGATGTGTTATAACAGACACCCTGAGACGCAAACATCTGCTACTACGTGCAAGTCTGAAACTTTTGAGGTCCATTCAGTATATGCACACCCGATACCTTGCTATAATGGACTACAAGCTAAGTCCCACTGATGTCCAGGCTCTTGCGTGTAACTCACTTTACTACTGCAAATTTAGCATGGTATGTGATTTAACTATGTACTTAATGATGCATGTGTAGGGACTGATGGAAAGACAGCTGCACTTTTCTACAAGTACCTCTTGCTGGAGACTAGTGTTACAGTGCTCAGTCTGTGATACAGACTGTGGTTACAAGAATTGTGCATGTATAGGCTCTTAGCTTCGTTCCCAGGCCATCACCCCAGCTTTTGTCACTTGCAGTACGAAAAGCTTGCTTTCTTCTGTGCGGGGGGAGCCTGGGAACGAGGCTAGTAGATTCTCACTGCCTTCCTTGTGAAATCCAACTGTACGTTCTTGCCTACACGAAAAAATTTACCTTTTACCCTACGTGTCATGCACATAACAAATATACCAGACTCACAAATAGCTAAAGTAAAATGCAGTGGGTACGAAGCCACATACGGCCAGTAGCAGCTGTCCTTGGATGTACTCGTCCATGTCGTGTAGTCCGGTGACATCGGGTGCTCCGTCGCACACCACCAGCTCCGCCTCTTCACCCGCAAAGTGACCAATGATCTCGCGAGCTGTGGACTCCTGTACATGGAATGGAACATCAGATATGGAAATTGGAAGCCCTAACTCTTCTAATTCTATACCAAGAAGGCAATGCACTGATGTATTGATCGCTCAATTTGTGGTTATACATGTAGCAGGTGCATGTGCTAGTTACATGTAAGTAATCCTTCACCCTTGACTGCCATGCCTTTTTAATTCAGGAGGTTTACATGAAACTGAAAAGGCACCCTAGCCTTGTTCCCAGGCCCCTGCTTTATTCAGTTGCATGAAGGTAAAGTGGTTTACTCTGTCATTAGCAGTGAGAAAAATTTCAGCTAATTCCTTTGACTCTCACTTTGGTGATGTCTCCATGAATCTGGATGACCCCCGGAATGGGAGCCATTAGCTGGAGGTCTACTGCAACTATCTTAACACTGCTGTCCTCTGTTGGTCTGGGCCAGGAGAGAAAAAGAGGCGCTTTTGAGGTCTCAGACAGATAATGTGTGACTGGATTTGAGAAAAGGGGCCATATCACGCAATTTTACTTACATGTAATTTGTGCCAATTTTAAAGCTGTCATATCTCGACAACCATTGGCAAGATACAAATGATTCATGCTTCAAACACTTTACCCATAACAGAAAAGGTCTGTTCCCCTGTTCTTGGAATGGAGCATCTGCAGGCTTGGGAACAAGACTAATAAAACATTCCCAGCCTACCAGGGGAGATTTTGGAATGAGACCAGTGTTTCAGTTTCATTCCCAGCCCGGCATTGTGGGGGTGAGAGGGGGGATCGGGAATAGACCCTTTACCATTATGATGTAATGGGGGGGTAAAAGTGAGCGCTAAATGGAGAAAATACATATACATGAGAACATGTGCTTTGATAAAGTTGTCTTGTACGAAAACATACGAACATGCTTGTTTACATATGTTTTCCTGTATTTTCTCCATTTAGTGCTCACTTTTGCCCCCCATGACATCATAATGGTAAAGGGTCTATAGTGCATATAGTCGTACTTCAATCTTTTGCTGAGGACTTGGCTCCAGCTCCCGGGAGCGGCACACAAGTCCACTACATGCTTCACTCCTGCAGAAGAACAACAAAGCAGGGAGAATTCCCGTTTAAACTATGTCTCAGTCAACATGGTCAAGTCTTGTAATTCTGCAAAAGCTTCTATTCCCAACAGCAAAGACTTCTGAACTTTGTGTCGTAGGCTGCAAAGATATATCTATAGTAGTGTAACCCTGAGTAAATTCATAAAATATCTGCTGATCACCCTACCTGCAAAAATGTTGTACTCTTCATCAATGTGTATTAGTTTGTAGGCGCTCCTTGCCCTCCAGCCCTCCTCTTTCGCAAGTCTGTAGTATATATCTCGCTTATCCTTGGAGCTGCGGCCCATCTTGCCACTAGTACTTCCACAAAGCTATTAGTAATCAAGCACTTATTCTCTAATTAACGAGCATGCACCAGCGCTTATTTCTAATTAACGAGCATGCGTCTGGTTGTTTATTGCAGCTGAGAATCCCATGGCAGAAGACGGTGCTAGTAACGGGACCATTGAACCGGCGGATAATAGCACTAATGACGAGGAGACCTTTCACATATATATCCTGTCGTTTGCCTATGGCATTCTAGCGGTAAAACCAAAAGACAATTTACTGTGTATGAGAGCAGCAGTAAATTGTCTTTATTTTTCTCAGGTGGTGGTGATTGGACATCTCGTTTGGCGTTGGCAGTGGCGACGACGAAAGCTTGCTCAGTTCCAACCCCATGTTCCAGGGGACAAGTCATTTAAATGCCAGGTAAGGGGTAGACACTTACATACATACGTATCATGGAAATTTCAGTCCAGCTGAAAAATTGATCCAGTGTAGTAAGGCAGGACGTCCCCCAGGGGATATCCTGCCCTAGTCCTCAGTCCGTTCAGAATAATGCCACGTAAGAATTTCAACGTAACATTGTAAGAATTACAACATAATTAAACGTCAGACGTAACGTTACATCATTACATACCTTTATAGGTAAGCCACCCCTTCTAGGTGCTGCATGGGATATATTGCTCAATATGGTCTATTAACCAATTAGAGTACTAGGGAAACCCCAGTGTACTCTAAATGGGTATTACCCATGAAGAATCCAGTCTTGTTGGCAGCCCACATCTTTAGTCTAAGGGTGAGGCCATAGCTATTCAAAAATCTGTTATTAGTGGAGGCTTTTGCAGAGCTAGCTAGTTTGAGTAAACAGTCTGAAAGGTAAAAGTCCCCACCCCCAAAAATAATTCCCCAAAAACATTGACCAGCTAAACAAAAAAATCTCACCCCCCAAACTTGAAAATTGACCAATAGCGTTGACTATTCCTTTGAAGGTAAGCCACCCCTTCCAGGTCTGCACTATACCAATGCAGTTTATTAATCAGTTAGATCACAGGAAAAAAAAACAGAGTGCCTTGAAGAATCTAGCAGCTTTTTTCTCAGCTGTGGAAAAAAATCGCACAATTTTTTCCGCGGCTGTGAAAAAAGCTGCGAGGGGAGGCCTGGGTACAAGGCTATGCTGTAGGTACATGTTTGCTAAACTTAAGCAGTGATTGTTGACATATAGTAATCTCTTTCTGTGTAGGCTATGCGGCAACAGCTGAGAAATGATTTTGCTGCCGTGAAGGCTGTCTCTGCTGACCCGAGATTGGTCAATCCAAGCCACCAATCAGAGGAAGGTAAGACTTGCCAAAACGTAACATTGTATTTACCTACAAGTGTACGTATGGTCTAGTTTTGTTGTTATTTTTGGGGGGATGGCTCATTTTCTGTGTGCGCTCATCGACTCTAATTGCCAAGTGGGGAGCAAGGCAACTAATCGTGTTGCATTGAGAGACCCGTATGTATGTATATATGTATATATGTATGGAAGTAACGCTACAGGAATGCAATTATTGCAAACACATTTCCTGTGGGATGGCTCATTTTCTGTGTGCGCTCATCGACTCTAATTGCCAAGTGGGGAGCAAGGCAACTAATCGTGTTGCATTGAGAGACCCGTATGTATGTATATATGTATATATGTATGGAAGTAACGCTACAGGAATGCAATTATTGCAAACACATTTCCTGTGGGATGGCTCATTTTCTGTGTGAGCTCATCGACTCTAATTGCCAAGTGGGGAGCAAGGCAACTAATCGTGTTGCATTGAGAGACCCGTATGTATGTATATATGTATATATGTATGGAAGTAACGCTACAGGAATGCAATTATTGCAAACACATTTCCTGTGGGATGGCTCATTTTCTGTGTGAGCTCATCGACTCTAATTGCCAAGTGGGGAGCAAGGCAGCTAATCGTGTTGCATTGAGAGACCCGTATGTATGTCTATATGTATATATGTATGGAAGTAACGCTACAGGAATGCAATTATTGCAAACACATTTCCTGTGGGCGTGGCATTGCTGCACGTGTAGTACCAAACAAATGAAGAGTACTGCACTACGATGGAATCGTCTGTAGAGAGGCGGCAGTGAGTAGGGAGGCTACGTGCGCAGCAACACAGAAGTAGTAGTAGCGAGGAGAGGAGGGAACATCGGCGGGAGGTTCATCAACAGCGGGTAAGGCTGATTCGGCAGCAGGAAAGTGATGACCGCCATTCTCAAAGCCTCGGACTGGCTGAATGGTAATCTGAGCAGTGCGTAAAATGCAACTCGATTCCCGTGAGGCTCTCTACAAGGAATACCATGTATGCACTCACTAGTTATATGCATAACCACATATAATTAGTAAGAAACATTTACACCTATAGAAAAGAGTCTGATTATTTCCATAATCACACACTTTTCGTACTTATTTAGTCAACAAAGGCTGTAGCTATAGGAACTGTGATGATATAGGATTAACATGGAATTATGTGGATTCTCGTGCAATGATGCAGGGATATTTGCACTTGCAACCGGCGAAATTGCACTCACTTCTCTCATGCAATTATTCCCAACTTGCACTCAAATCCATGTGATTACATACCTGGCAAACTTGCCAGATACAGTCCCTGCAGAGAATATGTATATAATATCAGGAATAGTCAAATTTGAGCTATTCCTTTACTGCCATCATGGATAATAGGACACGCTCTATTATCCATGCTGCCATAACCTAACAATGCAGATGAATATCAGGAAATGTTACATCATTGTGTGTGTGTGTGGGGGGGGGGGGGGGGGGCATTGAAAAATTCTGTGTGAACCCTGAGACGCATACATCTATTTTACCACACCCTACATCACCTCCATCCATTCTGTGTCGTGTTATCAGCGTACAAGAAACTGTACTCGAGGCTGACAGCCTTCAAAGTTTAGGCTGCCGAGCAACAAAAGAGGACACAGAATTTCTGTAGCTGAGTCACAGTGTGTCCGTTTTTACATACAATGGACCACTGGATCTTCAATTTGCAGCTGTTTCTTTGGTCTGTTGCTCACAACTGCTCTCACAAGCATGCACACAGTGGAATACGTCGCTTGTAATCCGATTAACTAAACCACGCACCCTACGTCACGTAGCACGTGATGAAATGGACCAGGCTCCCTCCCTGTTTTTCTACACTGTGTGAGAAAAGCTGGGGAGTGGAGCCTGGGAACGAGGCTACAACAACGACAGAAAGGAGCTACTTGCATGGTTCTGCCTCGTGGCATCCGTGGAGACAATAATGGACACATATGCAGTCCTTTCAGAAATGAGTGGGCGGTGGACAGGAAACTCAATTTATTTGGAGTGGTACATACTGGTACATCCTAGCCTGGCGTACATACATGCACATGTACTAAACAAAAATCTAGCAGTCTTCCCAAAGAAACTTTCTGTTGCCAAGGAGATCGGCCAGCATTTGGTTGTAAGGACGGAAGAAGTCTTTCAGAATTTTTCTAGTGTCATTTCACATGAAGAGACTCTGGTTGTTGTGGTAGTCAACAAATATTTGAGTATACTTCCTTCCTTGTACTTCTTCCTTCATTGGAGGGATATTTAAGAAGTCCCACACTCTATTCATAGTTTGACTCTTGTTTGCTGATAGTTCCTCTGTTGTGATAAATAGCCATCTTTTGCGGGGAACAACGCTAAGCCACTTTTGAATGTGAACATAATAAAGTGCTATGGAAATGAAAACGTCCCCACAGTTTCGCATCTTGGCGTTAAATGCCCTAGAATGTTCAGTTCCTTGCCCACACTTTGCCAAAGGGAACCTTGCAATGCAGGAGCGAAAAGAAGCAATTCTCTTCAAAACCCGGTCGTGAAATATATCCGGTCCCTTCGATGCGACATCCCATGAAAGTGGTTTGTGATTTATGGTACACGAGTACCAAAAATGGGAATACAAGTACGTCACCGGATTTCTTAACATGACGATGAACTTTACTTTTGGTAGAACTACAGGAAGGACTGATGGAAGGAGGCAAACATCAATTATGCCATTTTTCTGACTAGAGAGTCTGGGGATATGATAAAGTGTAGTGGTTGCTGCATCCACACTATACACAGGATTTCGCGCTCCAGTCATTGAGAGTTTTTCAACCAGCGATCCAAAATTTGCAAGATAATCTGCCATATACAAGGCGTTTTTCATGGTGTTATCGGTGAAGTGTTCACTCCTATCCCACCATAGAGGCTCTTTCTGGATTGGTTTAGAAACGGCAGGGTGAGAGGTAAGCAATGTGTACATGTTGGTGGTGCCACACTTTGGGAATCCAGTGATGAAGACCTCGGGTATGCAAGAAAACCGTAGAAAGTATTTCTTGGGATAATTCTTCACCCAGCGTAACACACACAGCATTGTGTTTTTATTGCTATCCATGTCTTGCAGACTGACATTGTACTGGGTTCGACCGATGTGTCCGCTGAAGGAAGACGAACCGATAACTAGTTCGACATCATCATTCCAGCAGTGATTTGGGAGAGTTGCATTGAACTGGTGGGGAATGAACTCGTGGAGTATATCCACGTAGTGTTTCACATTGGCTACTGCTGTCGAAAGAAACTTTTCGCGATGAAAGTAATCAGTCAAACTGGTAGTGTCCAAACACATTTGCAAGTTGTTTATATAAGTAGCATACTGCTCATTTCCAGGGCCAAGCATGTGATGTGTCAGTGGTGGTGGTGGTGATTCACTTCTGGCTTCTGCTTTCACTCGCTTAACTCTGGCACTGATCATGTAGCAGTACCTGTAACTCCATATCAATAAGATTAGCCCTAGAAGAAAAATCACTGCCATCACGATACGCCGTGGGCAGAAATGGTGCAAATATTGGTGGCGTCGCATGACTCATATCACTGTAGTTGAATGTAGCAGAGAACCTGCAGATGAAGAGATGTATCACTCTAGACAGCGACATTGAAACCTGTTGGCTGGATTACTAGCACCAAATGTGCATATGTATAGGCTTACATCTTTAATACTGATCTATATCTAATATTTAAACCTACACAGCATAAAAAGTGAAAATATCAGGTAGTAAAATGTCACGACAGTAAGCAGTAGAACCCCAAAAACAGAAACCGAAGGGACCCAAACCCAAACCACACCAAAATGTTTAGTTAAAAACCTATGGGTTAGAGGAAGGTCCCCCAGTCACCAGTACAACCATGCGATCTCACAGGCAACTGATATGGACTCCCCATTGAATATGCATATACGTGTACTTTGACTACACATAAGAAGTTAGTGTCATGGAGTACGGTAGTACTCCATAAATATTAATATGTAACCTCTCCTTCCTACTGCAAATAATTTGATGATATTGATCTTCATAACCCTGTTTGCATGTACTTTATACTAACTAAGCTGTGCAACATTGCAAACAAAGTTTAACTTCCAAAAATGTGAGGAAATTAAAACTGCCAACCATTTTCAGTTTAACAGGCTGGCCATGGCTACAGTCACTGGCCAAAGTGGAAGTAATTTAGCCACAGACATAGAGTAATAGCTTACCGTGCTTTTCTGTCGTGGCAAAATTCCCTCTCAGGTTGTTTACTCAAGTTAACTAGCGCTGCAAACTCTATAGCGGCCTTCACTGATAATGTATTTTTAAACCTGACTAGATTCTTAGCACTCTGGTTTTCCCCGGTACTCCAATTGATTAAGTATTCATGTGATTAATAAACCCGCATGCGTGCATGTATATCCGGTGCAGCCCTGGAAGGGGTGGCTTACCTGCATATAAAGTTATTGTTAATACGGCAGTTTGGGGGTGAGTTTTTTTTTGAGTACGAGGGAAAACTCAGTGTGCTCTAAATGGGTATTACCCGTGAAGAATCTAGTCTCGTCTGCAGCCCACATTACTAGCCCTGATGTGTGAGGCCATAACTATTCAAAATCTGTTATTAGTCGAGGCATTTGTAGACCTAGCTAGTTTGAGTAAACAGGTAAAAAGTCCCCACCCCCAAAAATAATTCCCCCAGACTTAATTAGATCATGACCAAAAACATTCTCACACCCCCAAACTTGAAAATCGACCAATAGCATCAACTATACCCTTTAAAGGTAAGCCACCCCTTCCACGACTGTACTGCATGAATATGGTTCATTAATAACAGGGAAAACCCCTGTGTGCTCTAATGGGTATTACCCATGAAGAATCTAGTCTGGTCTGCAGCCCACATTACTAGCCCTGATGTGAGTGGAGGAGGCTATGAATAATGAAACTCCTCCCGATTACATTTCACGTACGATGCTATCACCTAGTTCAAATAGATCATGACCAGTACAAACAAAAAAAACTCACCCCCCCCCCCCCCCCAAACTTCAAAACCATGTCAACAATACCTTTATACGTAGGTAAGCCAGGGCTGCACCATATAAACTGCAGGAATGTACACCTGGCATAATAAACAAAATCTAGCTATCTTCCCAAAGAAACTTTCTGTCACAAAGGAGATTGCCCAGCATTTGGTTGTGAGGACGGAAGAACACTTTCAAATTTTCCTGGTATTATTTCACATGAACTGTTCTTGTGGTAGTCAGCAAATTCTTGACCGTCCTTTCTTCAATGGAAGGATATTTAAGAAGTTTCACACTCTATTCAGAGTCTAATGTTCATAGACAGTTCTTCCATTGTAACAAAGAGCCATCTTTTGTGTGGAACAAGGTAATCCGCTTTTGAATATGAACACAATATAGTGTTATAGAAATGCATCATGGCATTATGTTCATACTCAATGCAATAGTGAAATATGTCTGCTCCCTTCGACACAACCTCTAATAGCCACGAGCACAGGGGAAGCTATACTGCAGGCTCAATAGGCCAAGGTACATAAGCTAGCTTGGTTTTGTGTTGCCTCGACAGCGAAAAAGTGGCAGGTAGCGATGGTAATTTTGTTCTGATAACTAACTGGAAGTGCACTACGGAATGGCTGTGTCAGCACTTTTGCTGGCAGCTGTACAATATGATTTTTTTTAGCCAAGCTGATCCATTCTACAGCTGCATTTAGCTTAGACTGATCTGTTGCTGAGCACAATCTTCAGTTAGATGATTTAGTGAAAATACCTAGCAGATTTTGCTGGTTTGTAATTTAACTTCCATAATTGTGCGTGGGTACGACCGCTCGAATGACTATTGCATCATAGCATGCACTTCTCTACCTTGTGCTAGTGACAATTTTTCAGTGCTCATGCATGGCAGGTTTCATTTAATTAATACACAAACTATGTTTTTAGCAGAAAAGAAAGAGAATCTAGAATAGCTAACATTATTTTGTTCGGCCGTTCCAGCCTGGCATAATCTAGTTTTCCCAAAGAAACTTTCTGTCACCAAGGAGATCAGCCAGCATTCGGTTGTAAGGATGGAAAAATTCTTTCAGAATTTCCCTGGTATCGTTTCGCATGAAGAGATTTTGGTTCTTGTGATAGTCAACGAATTTTTGACTGTATTTGTTTCCTTGTACTACTTCCTTCAATGGAGGGATATTTAAGAAGTTCCACACTCTATTCTGAGTTTGTTTCTTGTTCGTTGATAGTTCCTCCATTGTAACAAAAAGCCATCTTTTGCGGGGAACAACGCTAAGCCACTTTTGAATATGAAAATAGTATAGTGCTTTAGAAATGAAAACGTCTCCACAGTTTGGCATTGTGGCATTAAATGGCCTAGAATGTTCAAATCTTTGCCCACACTTTGCCAAAGGAAACTTTACACCGCAAGAGTGAAAAGAAGCAATTCTTTCTAAAACTCGATCGTGAAATATGTCTGGTCCCTTCAGTGTGACCTCTAATGGAAGTGGCTTTCGATTAATTCTGGTACATGTGTACCAAAAATTGGAATACAAGTATGTCACCGGATTTCTCAACATAACAATGAACTTTGCTTTTGGTAGCAGTACAGGGAGGACTGATGGAAGGAGGCAAATATTAATTATGCTGTTATGCTGTTTAGAGAATTTGGGAAATGCGTAAAGTGTACCACACTCTGCATCCACACTATACACGGGATTCTGTGATCCAGTCCTCGACAGTTTTTTAGCCAGTGTTCCAAAGTTGGCTATGTAATCTGCCATGTACAAGGCATTTTTCATGGTGTTGTTAGTAAAGTGTTCGCTTGCATGCCACCATGAAGGTTCTTTCTGGAGTGGTTTTGCAATAGCAGGGTGAGAGGTAACCAACGTGTACATATAGGTGCTGCCACACTTTGGGAACCCAGCAAGGAAGACCTCAGGTAGGCAAGATATTGGCAGAAAGTTCTTTCGATGATTGATGGACCACCGCATAACACACAACATTTTGCTGTCTATGTCTTGCAGACTGATGTTGTACTGGGTTCGACCGATATGTCCGCTGATGGATGACGAACCGATGACTAATTCGACATCATCATTCCAGCAGTGATTTGGGAGAGTTGCATTGAACTGGTGGGGAATGAACTCGTGGAGTATATCCACGTAGTATTTCACATTGGCTACTGCTGTCGAAAGAAACTTTTCCCGTTGAAAGTAATCAGTCAAATTTGTTGTGTCCAGACATTTCCTCAAGTTGTTTATATAAGTAGCGTACTGCTCATTTCCAGGGCTGAGCATGTGATGTGTCAGTGGTGGTGGTGGTTTACTTCTGTTTTCCGCTTTCATTTCATTGCTGCGCTCTAACTTAGTGATGCCGGTCTCGGGTACTTTGGTGTCCGCACCTTTCGTACCTACTGATGCTGTTGCTCGATGGTAAGACTTTATCCCAGTGATGTTTCCAGGGCTGAGCATGTGATGTGTCAGTGGTGGTGGTGCTGGTTCACTTCTGGTTGCTTGGGCTTGTGCTTTCACTTCATTGCCAGCACCGATTATTTTGTGGCTAGAGCTCCATAAGTAGATCAGCGCGATAAGAGCGATCACCACTATCACAGTAAACCAAGTGTAATGATGATGCAAACGTTGTGGGGATTTCATGACTTATATCACTGTAGGTGTATGTTATGCTAGTGGAGAACCTGCAGACAAAGAGAATATTAGTTATGTCAATGATTGTGAGTGCTATTATCTTTCTGGAGCTTTCTGTTTACATATATTCAGTAATGAGTGTGGGTGTGGTCCCTTAGTGGTTCAGGAGTTTAACAGGTTAGCAGCATAGCTATAGGCACGGACTAAGTAATTTAGTTACTGACAGAGAGCAGTAGCTTAGCATCCTTTATTTCCCACCCTATTGTTCTAATGTGTTTTCTGCTTTCTTGACCAACTCCCTCCACCGTATTCTTGACCAATTCCCTCCATAAACTCAAACCATCTAGCTTTGTCCATGTATATGTAACGTGTTCATTATCCGAGTGTAACTTGATAACAAACAACTGTAGTCAAAATGACAATTCTTTTTTTTTTACTGTGCATGCAGGTATAGGCTTACATCTTTAACACTGATCTACATCTAATATTTAAACCTATACACAGCATAAATCAGGTAGTAAAACATCGCGACAGTAAGCAGTAGAGCCCCAAAGACAGAAACCGAAGGGACCCAGACCCAAACCACACCAAAGTGTTTAGTTAAAAACCTATGGGTTAGAGGAGGATCCCCCAGTCACCACTACAACCATGCGGTCTCACAGGCAACTGATACGGACTCCCCATTGAATAGCATATACATGTGCTTAGACTACACATAAGAAGTTAGTATCATGGAGTACGGTAGTACTCCATAAATATTCTCCTTCCTACTGCAAATAATTTGATGATATTGATCTTCATAACCCTGTTTGCATGTGCTTTATACTAACTAGCTAAGCTGTGCAACATTGCAAACAAAGTTTAACTTCAAAAATGTGAGGGAAGTAGAACTGCCAACCATTACAGTTTAACAGGCTGGCCATGGCTACAGTCACTGGCCAAAGTGGAAGTAATTTAGCCACAGACATAGAGTAATAGCTTACCGTGCTTTTCTGTCCTGGCAAAATTCCCTCTCGGGTTGTTTACTCAAGTTAACTAGTGCTGCAGACACTATAGCGGCCTTCACTGATAATATATTTTTAAACCAGGCTAGATTCTTAGCACTCTGTGGTTTCCCCCGGTACTCTAATTGATTAAGTAAACCCGCATTCGTGCATGTATATCCGGTGCAGCCCTGGAAGGGGTGGCTTACCTGCATATAAAGGGTATTGTTAATACGGCAGTTTGGGTGAGGGTCTTTTTTTTGAGTATGAGGGAAAACCCAGTGTGCTCTAAATGGGTATTACCCGTGAGGAATCTAGTCTCATCTGCAGCACACACAGCCTTGATGTGTGCTAAGGGTGAGGCCATAACTATTCAAAATCTGTTATTAGTCGAGGCATTTGCAGAGCTAGCTAGTTTGAGTAAACAGTCTGAAAGGTAAAAAGTCCCCACCCCCAAAAATAATTCCCCCAGACTTAATTAGATCATGACCAAAAACATTCTCACACCCCCAAACTTGAAAATCGACCAATAGCATCGACTATACCCTTTAAAGGTAAGCCACCCCTTCCAAGACTGCACTGCATATAGTGCATGAATGTGGTTCATTAATTACAGGGAAAACCCCTGTGTGCTCTAAATGGGTATTACCCATGAAGAATCTAGTCTCTTCTGCAGCCCACAGTAAACAGTCTGAAAGGTAAAAAAAAGACCCCCTCCCAAAAATATTTCCCCCAGACGATCATGACCAGTGTAAACAAATACATTCTTACACCCCCAAACTTGAAAATTGCATCAAGTAGACCTTTGAAGGTAAGCCACCCCTTCCAAAACTGCACTGCATATAGTGCATGAATGTGGTTCATTAATAACAGGGAAAACCCCTGTGTGCCTCTAAATGGGTATTACCCATGAAGAATCTAGTCTGGTCTGCAGCCCACATTACTAGCCCTGATGTGAGATGCTATCACCTAGTTCAAATAGATCATGACCAGTAGAAACAAAAAAAACTCATCTGCCAAACTTCAAAACCATGTCAATAGGCCAAGGTATACATAAGCTAGCTTGGTTTTGTGTTGCCTTGACGGTGAAAAGTTGCAAGTAGCGATGGTAATTTTGTTTTAGAAGTTCTGATAGCTAACTGGAAGTGCACTACAGAATTGCTGTGTCAGCACTTTTGCTGGCAGCTGTACAAGATGATCTTTTTTAGCCAAGCTGATCCATTCTACAGCTGCATTTAGCTTAGACTGATCTGTTGCTGAGCACAACCTTCAGTTGGATGATTTAGTGAAAAGTGAAAAATACCTACCAGGTTTGTTTCCATATAATTTAACTTCCATAATTGTGCGTGGGTAGGACCGCTCGAATGACTATTGCATCATGGCATGCACTTCTCTACCTTGTACTAGTGACAATTTTTCAGCGCTCATGCATGGCAGGTTTCATTTAATTAATACACAACTATGTTTTTAGCGGAAAATAAAGAGAATCTAGAATAGCTAACATTATTTTGTTCGGCCGTTCCAGCCTGGCATAATCTAGTTATCTTCCCAAAGAAACTTTCTGTCACCAAGGAGATCTGCCAGCATTCGATTGTAAGGATGGAAAAATTCTTTCAGAATTATGTGGGGATTTGTACAGATTCCCATACTTGGAGCCCCAAGAATTGTAGTTATAAACCGTAATGGGAATGAACCACAAACCCACACTAGGAAAATAGTGTTTTATTACACTGTCAAAATAAAATGGTAATTTTAACCCATGGTGGTTGCCACAGTTGCAAGGATTAATCTATTTCAGGACAACCCCATGCAAAAGAACAAAGCAAAAAAATACCTCCCAGTATAAGGTTGAAAGAAACCAATATGGTAACCTGCAGACAACTAGTAGCTACCATATGGCCATGGCATGTACTGCCATGACCCTACGTGTAGCTGTTGTGGGAGAACACCATGGCAACATCTGATTGTAGGTCAGGACAGCCCCATGTAAAGATTTTCTGCATGTGGCATGTACTGCATGGTCATGTAACCATGCATGCATGAAAGAGTGCCTGGAACGGCCGAACAAAATAATGTTAGCTATTCTAGATTCTCTTTCTTTTCCGCTAAAAACATAGTTGTGTATTAATTAAATATTTTTACAGTGTATGCTTACAGTGGAGCGGCTAAAGGCCATGGAACAAAGAGTGCTATGTTGGCTTAACAATTAATTATAACTGTGTCATTGTGGTACCATTACACAATGTATAGCTAGCAAAAGCTGTAGCTACTGGTCAGCTAGGAGTTGCTAGTCAACTCCGGGTGCTACACCGCACTGACGAGGCCCTGAAACATCTATCTGTGGTTTGCATGCATTAGCCGGCTCTCCATTTTGTGATCCTTAATGTATATAGAACACGGAATTCTATAACAGAGTCTCAAATGGGATACCCTAATGGCTACATTCAGCCATCCTAGCCCGTACTAAACAAGAATCTAGCTATCTTCCCAAAGAAACTTTCTGTCTCCAAGGAGATCGGCCAGCATTTGGTTGTAAGGACGGAAAAAGTCTTTCAGAATCTCCCTAGTGTCATTTCGCATGAATAGACTCTTTTTATTGTGGTATTCAACATATATTTGAGAGCCCTTTCTTTCTTGTGCTTCTTCCTTCATTGGAGGGATATTTAAGAAGTCCCACACTCTATTCAGAGTTTGACTCTTGTTTGCTGATAGTTCCTCTGTTGTGACAAAAAGCCATCTTTTGCGGGGAACAACGCTAAGCCACTTTTGAATGTGAACATAATAAATTGCTATGGAAATGAAAATGTCTCCACACTTTGGCATCTTGGCGTTATATTTCACAGGACTTTCCGTTATTTGTGCACACTTTGCCAAAGGGAACCTTGCAATGCAGGAGTGAAAAGAAGCAATTTTCTCCAAAACTCGGTCATGAAATACGTCTGGTCCGTTTGACGCAACCTTTGATGGAATAGATTTCCGATAAATGCTGCTACACGAGTACCAAAAATGGGAATACAGGTACGTCACCGGATTTCTCAACATGACGATGAACTTTACTTTTGGTAGAACTACAGGGAGGACTGACGGAAGGAGGCAAACATCAATTATCCATTTATTACGGAATTTGGGGAAACGGTAAATTGTAGTGGTTGACCCATCCACACCATACACAGGATTCCGTGATTCAGTCACTGACAGTTTTTCAACCAGCGGTCTAAAGTTTACTAAGTAATCTGCCATATACAAGGCGTTTTTCATGGTGTTATGGGTAAAGTGTTCACTCTTATCCCACCATGATGGTTCTTTCTGGATTGACCTAGAAATGGCTGGGTGAGAGGTAACCATTGTGTACATGTTGCCAGTGCCACACTTGGGGAACCCAGCGATGAAGACCTCGGGTATGCAAGATAATGGCACAAAGTATTCCTCTGTATAATTCAGGTCGCGCATAACAGCTAATTGTGTATATCTGTTGCTATCTATGCCTGACCGACTGATTTTGTACTGGGTTTGACCGATGTGTCCACTGAAGTTAGACGAACCAATGACCAATTCAGCATTATCTCTCCAGCAGTGATTTGGGAGAGTTGCATTGAATTGGTGGGGAATGTACTCGTGGAGTATATCCACATAGTATTTCACATTGGCTACTGCTGTCGAAAGAAACTTTTCCCGATGAAAGTAATCAGTCAAATTGGTTGCGTCCAAACACATTTGCAAGTTGTTTATATAAGTAGCGTACTGCTCATTTCCAGGGCCAAGCATGTGATGTGTCAGTGGTGGTGGTGGTGGTTCACTTCTGTTTTCCGCTTTCATTTCATTGCTGCGCTCTAACTTCGTGATGCTGGTCTCGGGTACTTTGGTGTCCGCACCTTTCGCACCTACTGATGCTGTTACTTGATGGTAAGACTTTATCCCAGTGATGTTTCCAGGGCTGAGCATGTGATGTGTCAGTGGTGGTGGTACTGGTCCACTTCTGGTTGCTTGGGCTTGTGCTTTCACTTCATTGCCAGCACCGATTATTTTGTGGCTAGAGCTCCATAAGTACATCAGCGCGAGAAGAGCGATTGCCACTATCACAGTAAACCAAGTGTGAACAAACGTTGTGGGAATTTCATGACTTATATCACTGTAGGTGTATGTTACGCTAGTGAAGAACCTGCAGACAAAGAGAATATTAGTTATGTAAATGTTTCAATGATTGTGAGTGCTATTATCTTTCTGGAGCTTTCTATTTACATATATTCAGTAATGAGTGTGGGTGTGGTCCCTTAGTGGTTCAGGAGTTTAACAGGTTAGCAGTATAGCTATAGGCATGGACTAAGTAATTGCCGAGCGGGAAGCGAGGCAACTAATTGTGTTGCATGGAGACCCCGCGTATGTATGTATGTATATATCTAAGTAACGCTACAGGAATGCAATTATTGCAACATATTTCCTGTGGGCGCGGCACCGCTTTCATGCACGTGCAGTAGAGCCAAGAGCATGCACTATGATGGGAGTCGCCCTGCAGAGAGGCGGCAGTGATTGGGAAGGCTACATGCGCAGCAACCCAGAAGAGTGGTAGCTAGGAGAGAGGACATCGCGGGAGGTTTATCGACAGCGGGTAAGACTGATTCAGCAGCAGGAAAGTGATGACTGCCGTTCTAAGCCTCGGACTGGCTGAACGATTAGCTGAGCAGCGTAATGCAACTCGATTCACGAGGCCCTCTGCATGGAATACCATGTATGCACTAGTTTAGTTACTGACGAGAGCAGTAACTTTGCGTCCTTTATTTCCCACACGATTGTCCTATATTAAAAATTAGAACCAGAGGGTTTCTAGTATGACTATGGGTAATTATTATATTAGTGGAGGCCTGTGAAGCAAAGAGTACTATGTTGGCTCAGATTATCAAGGCCATATGCGTGCTTCAGTTACCGTAGTCTCGTGCCCAGACCCTCCACCCACCCCTTTATCTAGTATCGATATTTTCTGAACATCAATAATGTGTTGAGAATTCATCACCTTTTGAATCTCTCAAGTTGTTGTTTACTACACATAAACCAAGTCTACATGGTTTTCGCTGTTTTAATGAGTAGTTTTACTAAACATTGCTGCTTAGAAGGCATACCATAAACTCAGGAGTGGTCACTCTATTTGAAAATTGTGTATTTTAGATGCTGCTATTGCATGGGTGATTATATTCATGGGGTTAAGTACCATGAGGTTAAAAATACAGTAGTAAAGTACACTGTGAGTCTACTCACCAGGTGGGACTTACTACATTCAATTAGTGCACAAGGTAAACAGTTAGCCCATGAGGTGAACAGTGGGCAGAGCATAAAGAGTGCATGCAAGCCTGTCTGTCTTATTATGCACTTAGTTGAGATTATGTGCCCTCAGGCTCATGCTTATATCACATAATATTACAAGGATAATACTAGGTATACGCATTGCGCAGATAGCCTCGCGCAGAGACATGACGTAAGTTAGTTCACACCCATTAGAACGTTTGGGAGCCGCATCGCCCACTCAATTGCCGGAGAAGCTACTCTACACGAATGGGCCTTCAGGAGACGAATGTCTCCATATACACCACAGTTCCAAGGATTCTATTTGAACTAAAGCTTGCAGGATCTGATGATAGATGTAAGGTAAAGCCATACAGGAACTATTCAAGAACCCATAGTAATGGTTTTGATAGGTAATTGGGGCGAGCCTGAGCGAGCCCCACACTAGCGTCAGGTCATGCAGGCACAGCTCCCATTGTTTCAACAATCTTCTGTCCGTACTAAGATGCTTACATTTCATGCACACCACATGGCTACGCTGGACGCGCTGAGATGTACATGTTCTGAGAGATTCCCTGGTCTCGAGCTTCACTCACATTCTACTGAGTGTCTGCAATGTAGCCAGGACGAGCGTACACCTAAGTTATACTCCTCTACCAACAACATGCTCAACTTCAGGCTAGCACATGTATTGCATTCTAGATGAATTTACAGTGGCATTGAAGTATCAATTTGTAGTACTATGATATTATCCTACATGTTGATCATTCCATTGGAGGGTGTGAATTGACGTATCAATGTTGTGTCTATTAGTACATGTTCAAAATTTCCATTGCAGGGTGTAATACAGGTGGAGGAAATGTTAATTTCAAGGGGTTTGCCAATCATGTCTACTGTTTGCCTCACGGACAGTATGGGTACCGTGGACACGTCGCCAATCTGCTGCAAGATACGTTTAGCCTCATTCGCCAACAGCTCCTTCACATTCACAATTCTCGCGAAGGCTCGCCCCACAATGCCCTGCATTTGCCTAGTTATATTCATGGGCTTAAGGTAATTAAGGGATCACTATACTCCCGCGTTTACAGTATCCTGTATTTGCCCACTCCACCCAAAGGTCTATTAGCATTGCTACTGAATGTAGGAGAAATAAAACAGTTTAATAGGCTGGCAACATGCATATGTGGCAGTCCCAGGTAGAAAACGAACGTTATTCCGTCGCGTATGTCGAGCGCATACGCGTTTAAAGCGCCGTATCTCTGAACTTCCGCTAAGGGCGGGGCTCATACGCGCTACGTAGTAGCGTCAATATGTGAGGCTTCTACGCGCACGCAGCACGAATGAGCCCCGCCCTTAACGGAAGTTCTGAGATATAGCGTAGTGAACGCACGGGTGCGATCGAAATACGCGACGGAATAACGTTCGTTTTCTACCTGGGACTGCCACATATGCACACTGCTAAAAAGGAAAGGTTATTTTAACAATGGATTGGTTACTGGAGTTGCATCATTATGATAATCATTTTGTACTATAGTACAGCTTTTGTAAAGGAATAATTTTCTGCTGACTGTAATACCTTACATGGCTATCCAATGGCATAGTATAGATAGCTCATGGTCTCATGCCAGAGTGCTACAGTAACAATCTGTTGATCAGTTGAAAGCATGACTCTGTACTACACAGATGTAGCCAGTATAGTACACAGCTTTGACAGGAAACAATTCATTTCCGCCATATGACTCTGATAACGTGGATTAGTTAATATATGGACAGGCACATGTCAAAGCGCTTCAACACCAGCTGTCAATGACAATAATATCCATTGTCTATATTAGTTGCAACTCTAGTAACCAAATGTTTGGTTAAAATAACCATTAGGATTTTACTGTGTGGCTACAGGCACAGACTGCAATAATATTAGGTACAGAGAGAGAGCAATAGCTTACCGTGCTGCTGTTTGTTGTAGCTAGATTCGGAATCCTCTTAACTGGTGTGTTTGTGCAGCTTGGTATTACTTATACGTGGATGTTCAGTAAACTAAACATCGATCACGTACATTAATGCATCGGTCACTTACATTGCTATTGGTTGGCAGCATTTATGTGGTGTTTGCTCGCCCCCCACACGAGAGGATCACTTTACCTACTTATGTACGTGCACTGAAACAATTGAGGGATCACCATTTGGTTGTCTGAATTGCACTGAAGCTTTAATAGACCCGTAGGAGTGAACCCAGGGTCATTGTTCACAATCAAACTTTGGGATGCATCGGATGATAACATGTCATCGACATCCATAAGCCAAGCAATGCCCCACATGCTCACTTATTACATTCATAGCCCACACATGAGAATCGCCACTCAAAACACTGTCCGCTTAGCAGAACATAGTTACAATGAGTTACCACCAGACACATCAAGAGGGGTGGAACAAGGTGTTCTAAATTTCTACTCACAATTTCGCTGAAATGTGAATGATGAATCTTATTTTACCTCTGTGGATTGTTATTGAGCCAGTTTTGCAATTCGGAGAACCAAACCGTGGTTAGAACAAACCCTCACTTTTTTCAGTGTGGTCTCTCCCCCTAACTGCAAATATTTTTGCAAAACTGATCTTTTAGGACCCTATTTGCACGTACTTTATACTAACTACAGTGTACAACATTGCAAACAAACTTTGAAATGGAGCTTACCGTGCTTTTCTGTCTTTGCAAAATTCCCGATTGTTCACTCAAGTTAGCTAGCTATTGCGCTAACTACCGTATTCTACGTATTTCCGCCCTACATGTACGGCTAGGTGAAAAGGGGTGTGGGAGAGTAGTCCGCCCCTCGCATTTAGTAATAATTTATTTATAAGTATCGCGTAGTAAATGCGCAATATGCAAAGCGAGGTTACAAGGTAAGTATGGCCTTTTCTAGTCTATTTTAGCCAAGTATGGATGCAAAATTTATTTTAAAAGCTATTATGGAAACATGCAGATAACTATTATCAGCTAAAAAGCTAAATGGCTAGCTGACTACGGTCGGTATTCCAATTAAAGCACATCAAAGATCGAATTTTGCCGCTTGATTTCAACAATCACTGTCTTGGAGTTATTTTCGTTCAAAGAAGGGGATAGGTGGATAATACGTAGAATACGGTACAACCTCCACGATAATGAAAAGTGCGACTAGGTGATAGCACCCTACGTGTATGTGTATGTGTGTGCAGTGTGTGTAACGTTATTAGGAGGAACCTCATTATTCATAGTCTAATTGCACATCGATGCTAACGGTGGGCGGGGACTATTTCATGGAACGCGTTAACGGAACTGCAGTCTAAAGCGCGGAACGCAAAGGGGAGGGGCTCTGTCGCGGGGCTACACTGTACTGCGCACTTGCTGCACGTGCACATTTGTAATTTTGGCGGTAAGATACATATGTAGCCAAAGGGCAGAATTAGCAAATTGATTGTCTTTCGAGTTCAGGAGACTCCCTTAGCTATCTCAGAAGTTGTCTCCATACTCAAGAATCCGCCAGGTGATGAAGTCGCAAATCTCCCACCAGCAAAACCGAAGCCTGGAGAGATCTACATCTATCACAATGATGATGATGCCAAGATGGGTATGACAACATAAATAATAGTTAGATGACGAGTGCAAGGGCTCTACGTGATTTAGAACGCCGAGGCGTTCTAGAGCCTGCGCACTCGTCGTCTAGGTTATTTAGAGAATAGCAACGGTATCTATGAATGCCTAATCTCAAAACGAAAGGAAGCATGGATCTCAAAGACTTTTTGAGTGATTCGTTGCTCGAATGGTGCGACCTCAATGGCGAACAACACCAACAAGACAACACCGACGTCGATAGCTTTCTCCTTGCCGCCCTAGATTTGTTCGAGCGAGACCATGCAACTAGCTCCGCCCAAAGTCATGAACTACCGCACCCACTGGCAAGCTCCACCCCCACTTGCAACGCTGGAGTTCGGCCTTACGCTGCACCCATGACAGACCAAGAGATAGCGGATGCTAGAGTGTCTCGTAAGGCTCACTTGTTTCCTAGTAACTTAATTCCCTCAAGACCCGGACTCTATATGTAAAGATCAAGAGGACTCTAAGTGCATTAGAATCCAGTAACTGTCCAATCACATTGCACAGATATACATCAAAATTCTCTAAATAATAGTTAGATGACGAATGCAAGGGCGTTCTAAATCACGTAGAGCTCGCGCACTCGTCGTCCAGGTTATTTAGAGAATAGCAACGGTATCTATGGACACCTAATCTCAAAACGAAAGGAAGCATGGATCTCAAGGACATTTTCAGTGAGTCGCTGCTCGAATGGTGCGACATCAATGGCGAACAACACCAACAAGACAACACCAATGTCGATAGCTTTCTCCTTGCCGCCCTAGATTCGTTCGAGCGAGACCATGCAACTAGCTCCGCCCAAAGTCATGAACTACCGCGCCCACTGGCGAGCTCCACCCCTACTTGCAACGCTGGAGTTCAGCCTTACGCTGCACCCATGACAAACCAGGAGATAGCGGACGCTAGAGTGTCTGGAATACCGAAGAAAACACAGGAAGACACTCAATACGTTAAGGCTATACTGTACATACTGTAAACACTTGTTTCCTAGTAACGTAATTCCCTCAAGACCCGGACTCTATATGTAGAGATCCAGAATCCAGTAACTGTCCAATCACAGTGCACAGATGTACATCAAAATTCTCTAATGTCTACCCTGTATTGCAGATTTTATCAAAGATAAGGTTACATGTAGGACGCCAGGGAGTGAGGTTATAAATATGATGCAGGTGACTGTCAGGTCATTGTAATCGCAAGCACTGTTGCTCCTTATAATGGAAGGTGTCCTCGTTGCTAGATATTTCCTGCAAGGAGAAACATAAGAGTGCATGGTCATTAAATAAGCAGGAAGTGCTATGAGGTTATTGATGCAGACGCACATGTTCCTCAGCAACCTACATCACCATATTGGTTGAAGGGCCTTGAGCTTCGGAACGTTGACAAAGACCAGCTATTAGGCAGTGAGTGGCTGACCAACAAACATATTAGCGCTGTTAATAAGCTTCTACAGCAGCAGCATCCAGAGCAGAGTGCCTTACAAGATACTGTTATTCTTGCCACTGACTTCCAGTGGAACTCCAACTGTACAAATTTTGTTCAGGTAATTAACATATGCAGGCAACACTGGGTATGTGCTTCAAATATCGGTTGTCCATAGGGGGTCGTTGATGTTTATGACAGTATACCTGCCTATTCAACTGGATCCACTACTCTTAAAAAACAAATTGCCGCAATTTTGTACACAAAGAGCTCCAACCTCAAAGTACAGTTCATCGACGTGCAGAGACAGAATGGGGGTGGTGATTGCAAACACTGTCGCACTCTGTCTTGGACAAGATCCTCACATCATCAGGTATGATCAGAGCCAAATGAGAAGACAGCTCTATGAGTGCTTTGAACAAGGAGAACTTACACCCTTCCCAGAGAAAGTGACTCCTCGGAGGAAGAGACAACGAGTGTCACGCACAACAGAAGTTGCAGTTTACTGTTCTTGCAGGCAACAACAAATGTCAGGAGGGAGTATAATTCAATGTGATACTTGCAAAGAATGGTTTCATGACATGTGCAGGTCAGATATTCCAGAAGTGTTTTGGAAAACCACTAAGTTTATTAATTATCCTTATTGTATGATCTCGGATGGTGTCAAACACCCACTACAGCACTAAACTGTAAAGACTAAAGTCTTATCCATACCATAGCTAAGATAATACGCGTTTATCTTCATACAAACACCTAACCTCGTTCCCAGTAGTCTGGCTAAGTAAGACTATGTTTCCAGTCTCCACTCCCGTTTTTTGTTTTTCGCTCGGAGTAACACCATGCGAAAAAAGCTAGCTGGGTACGAGGCTACAAACACAGACGTACTAACTGCTTTGTCAGGTCTCGTCTCAAGCGGCTTTGTGCAGTGTTGGTACGGTTCCGTGTTTTAGACTGCGGTTCCGTTCTGCTCCGTTCCATGAAATAGTCCCCGCCCTAACGATGTGGGCTGTGGATGAGACTAGATTCTTTACGGGTAATTTAGAGCACCTATTTTTTTTCCCGTCCAGTCACCAGAATTTTGGTCCTGAAAAAAATGGTCCTAGGACCATTCAGTGAAAATTTTGGTCCCCCGGACCATTTTTTCTGGTAAAATTGGTCCTACTCTGAAAATTTTGGTCCCCACCCCCCAACGATCCTACGACCGAAATTTCCACTGAAACTTTTTGGTCCCCAGACCATTGTTGTGCCACCAACATAATATTAAGCTACTGTACAATGAAAAGTAGTGTGGTTGACGAGGTTAACGCTAACATTTATACAACCAGCTGCAACACAGAGAAGACCTCTTGGCTAACTATTATTATGGAAACTACACAATTATTTATTATCATTTATCCACCCATAAAACGCCATGAATATCTCAACTGCAGCGATACTGATACTATTTGTATGATGGAAGACAGCAGTAAGCTCCAGTACAGGGTCTAAAAACATTAATAGCGGTAGCTGAGACTTTAGTGAGCCCCTCCCACCTTTCTACCTCAAGGCATGTACGCCATAGCTCCCGCTGTGGGTAAGCAGTGTGGCTGCCTTTCTGTCCCCCTCTCTTTTACATTTATTGCTAGCTAGCAAGGATATAAATAGTTGCCTTTTTATGCCTGCTGTCAGCTTTGTGCAATTTAGCTATGCGTACTCATGGTACGCTTACAAAACGCGCCGACACTCACTGTACTGGAGTCACTGCTGTCAACGGTAAATTGACTACAATGTAGTAGTCTAGGACTACTAGCTGCCAAGATAGTAAAAACTAAGCTAGCAAATGACATTTGCCGCTAGCGAAGGCCGGACCATTATTTTCAGAGAGGGACTAAAATTTTCAGGAAAAATGGTCCGCCCGGACCGATATTCCAGAAATGTTGGTCCCCTGGACCAAGTTTTTCGCCTGACCAAAATTTCCATTACAGTCCTCTGAATGGTTAGTAAAGTGCATTTGCACAATGATGCATGTATGCCGCAGGCAGTGCAGAGGTTTATTGTTTTGTCTGTCTGTCCATCTGTCTGTGTCTGTCTGTCTGTCGGTCTGTTTTCATTTTGTCTTTCAACTACTTACGTAAGTAAGTTAACCGTTTTTGGATATCTCACCGGGGACACGTGAGAAAAAGTACCAGCTAGCTAAGTACTATGGAACGAGGCTATTACATGGTGTATGCGCTGCTGAGGAGAATTCACACATATGGGACTGAACCTGTA
This sequence comes from Phakellia ventilabrum, assembly GCA_963921505.1. NCBI lineage: Eukaryota > Metazoa > Porifera > Demospongiae > Axinellida > Axinellidae > Phakellia > Phakellia ventilabrum. Next base: position 5,806,888 of record OY997388.1, read on the forward strand.
ACGTTTTAACCCGTTTTAACGTTTTGTGACACCTTCTTAACAAATGGAGGCCCTATCATGACCAGTACAAACAAAAATATCAAAAAAAAAACCTCACCCCCCCCCCCCCCCACAAACTTCAAAACCATGTCAACAATACCTTTATACGTAGGTAAGCCACACCTTCCAGGGCTGCACCATATAAACTGCAGGAATGTACACCTGGCATAATAAACAAAATCTAGCTATCTTCCCAAAGAAACTTTCTGTCACAAAGGAGATTGCCCAGCATTTGATTGTGAGTACGGAAGAACACTTTCAAAATTTTCCTGGTATTATTTCACATGAACTGTTCTTGTGGTAGTCAACAAATTCTTGACCGTCCTTTCTTCAATGGAAGGATATTTAAGAAGTTTCACACTCTATTCAGAGTCTAATGTTCATAGACAGTTCTTCCATTGTAACAAAGAGCCATCTTTTGTGTGGAACAAGCTAATCCGCTTTTGAATATGAACACAATATAGTGTTATAGGAATGCATCATGGCATTATGTTCATTAGTTTGCTCAATGCAATAGTGAAAAGAAGCAAAACCTGGTCATGAAATATGTCTGCTCCCTTCGACGCAACCTCTAATAGCCACGAGCACAGGGGAAGCTATACTGCAGGCTCAATAGGCCAAGGTACATAAGCTAGCTTGGTTTTGTGTTGCCTCGACGGCGAAAAAGTGGCAGGTAGCGATGGTAATTTTGTTTTAGAAGTTCTGATAACTAACTGGAAGTGCACTACGGAATGGCTTTGTCAGCACTTTTGCTGGCAGCTGTACAATATGATTTTTTTTAGCCAAGCTGATCCATTCTACAGCTGCATTTAGCTTAGACTGATCTGTTGCTGAGCACAATCTTCAGTTAGATGATTTAGTGAAAATACCTAGCAGATTTTGCTGGTTTGTAATTTAACTTCCATAATTGTGCGTGGGTAGAACTGCTCGAATGACTATTGCATCATAGCATGCACTTCTCTACCTTGTGCTAGTGACAATTTTTCAGTGCTCATGCATGGCAGGTTTCATTTAATTAATACACAAACTATGTTTTTAGCAGAAAAGAAAGAGAATCTAGAATAGCTAACATTATTTTGTTCGGCCGTTCCAGCCTGGCATAATCTAGTTTTCCCAAAGAAACTTTCTGTCACCAAGGAGATCAGCCAGCATTCGGTTGTAAGGATGGAAAAATTCTTTCAGAATTTCCCTGGTATCGTTTCGCATGAAGAGATTTTGGTTCTTGTGATAGTCAACGAATTTTTGACTGTATTTGTTTCCTTGTACTACTTCCTTCAATGGAGGGATATTTAAGAAGTTCCACACTCTATTCTGAGTTTGTTTCTTGTTCGTTGATAGTTCCTCCATTGTAACAAAAAGCCATCTTTTGCGGGGAACAACGCTAAGCCACTTTTGAATATGAAAATAGTATAGTGCTTTAGAAATGAAAACGTCTCCACAGTTTGGCATTGTGGCATTAAATGGCCTAGAATGTTCAAATCTTTGCCCACACTTTGCCAAATTACACCGCAAGAGTGAAAAGAAGCAATTCTTTCTAAAACTCGATCGTGAAATATGTCTGGTCCCTTCAGTGTGACCTCTAATGGAAGTGGCTTTCGATTAATTCTGGTACATGTGTACCAAAAATTGGAATACAAGTATGTCACCGGATTTCTCAACATAACAATGAACTTTGCTTTTGGTAGCAGTACAGGGAGGACTGATGGAAGGAGGCAAATATTAATTATGCTGTTATGCTGTTTAGAGAATTTGGGAAATGCGTAAAGTGTACCACACTCTGCATCCACACTATACACGGGATTCTGTGATCCAGTCCTCGACAGTTTTTTAGCCAGTGTTCCAAAGTTGGCTATGTAATCTGCCATGTACAAGGCATTTTTCATGGTGTTGTTAGTAAAGTGTTCGCTTGCATGCCACCATGAAGGTTCTTTCTGGAGTGGTTTTGCAATAGCAGGGTGAGAGGTAACCAACGTGTACATATAGGTGCTGCCACACTTTGGGAACCCAGCAAGGAAGACCTCAGGTAGGCAAGATATTGGCAGAAAGTTCTTTCGATGATTGATGGACCACCGCATAACACACAACATTTTGCTGTCTATGTCTTGCAGACTGATGTTGTACTGGGTTCGACCGATATGTCCGCTGATGGATGACGAACCGATGACTAATTCGACATCATCATTCCAGCAGTGATTTGGGAGAGTTGCATTGAACTGGTGGGGAATGAACTCGTGGAGTATATCCACGTAGTATTTCACATTGGCTACTGCTGTCGAAAGAAACTTTTCCCGTTGAAAGTAATCAGTCAAATTTGTTGTGTCCAGACATTTCCTCAAGTTGTTTATATAAGTAGCGTACTGCTCATTTCCAGGGCTGAGCATGTGATGTGTCAGTGGTGGTGGTGGTTTACTTCTGTTTTCCGCTTTCATTTCATTGCTGCGCTCTAACTTAGTGATGCCGGTCTCGGGTACTTTGGTGTCCGCACCTTTCGTACCTACTGATGCTGTTGCTCGATGGTAAGACTTTATCCCAGTGATGTTTCCAGGGCTGAGCATGTGATGTGTCAGTGGTGGTGGTGCTGGTTCACTTCTGGTTGCTTGGGCTTGTGCTTTCACTTCATTGCCAGCACCGATTATTTTGTGGCTAGAGCTCCATAAGTAGATCAGCGCGATAAGAGCGATCACCACTATCACAGTAAACCAAGTGTAATGATGATGCAAACGTTGTGGGGATTTCATGACTTATATCACTGTAGGTGTATGTTATGCTAGTGGAGAACCTGCAGACAAAGAGAATATTAGTTATGTCAATGATTGTGAGTGCTATTATCTTTCTGGAGCTTTCTGTTTACATATATTCAGTAATGAGTGTGGGTGTGGTCCCTTAGTGGTTCAGGAGTTTAACAGGTTAGCAGCATAGCTATAGGCACGGACTAAGTAATTTAGTTACTGACAGAGAGCAGTAGCTTAGCATCCTTTATTTCCCACCCTATTGTTCTAATGTGTTTTCTGCTTTCTTGACCAACTCCCTCCACCGTATTCTTGACCAATTCCCTCCATAAACTCAAACCATCTAGCTTTGTCCATGTATATGTAACGTGTTCATCATCCGAGTGTAACTTGATAACAAACAACTGTAGTCAAAATGACAATTCTTTTTTTTTTACTGTGCATGCAGGTATAGGCTTACATCTTTAACACTGATCTACATCTAATATTTAAACCTATACACAGCATAAATCAGGTAGTAAAACATCGCGACAGTAAGCAGTAGAGCCCCAAAGACAGAAACCGAAGGGACCCAGACCCAAACCACACCAAAGTGTTTAGTTAAAAACCTATGGGTTAGAGGAGGTCCCCCAGTCACCTACAACCATGCGGTCTCACAGGCAACTGATATGGACTCCCCATTGAATAGCATATACATGTGCTTAGACTACACATAAGAAGTTAGTATCATGGAGTACGGTAGTACTCCATAAATATTATGTAACCTCTCCTTCCTACTGCAAATAATTTGATGATATTGATCTTTAGAACCCTGTTTGCATGTACTTTATACTAACTAAGCTGTGCAACATTGCAAACAAAGTTTAACTTCAAAAATGTGAGGGAAGTAAAACTGCCAACCATTACAGTTTAACAGGCTGGCCATGGCTACAGTCACTGGCCAAAGTGGAAGTAATTTAGCCACAGACATAGAGTAATAGCTTACCGTGCTTTTCTGTCCTGGCAAAATTCCCTCTCGGGTTGTTTACTCAAGTTAACTAGCGCTGCAGACGCTATAGCGGCCTTCACTGATAATATATTTTTAAACCAGGCTAGATTCTTAGCACTCTGTGGTTTCCCCCGGTACTCTAATTGATTAAGTATTCATGTGATTAATAAACCCGCATGCGTGCATGTATATCCGGTGCAGCCCTGGAAGGGGTGGCTTACCTGCATATAAAGGTATTGTTAATACGGCAGTTTGGGGGGTGAGGGTCTTTTTTTTGAGTATGAGGGAAAACCCAGTGTGCTCTAAATGGGTATTACCCGTGAAGAATCTAGTCTCGTCTGCAGCACACACAGCCTTGATGTGTGCTAAGGGTGAGGCCATAACTATTCAAAATCTGTTATTAGTCGAGGCATTTGCAGAGCTAGCTAGTTTGAGTAAACAGTCTGAAAGGTAAAAAGTCCCCACCCCCAAAAATAATTCCCCCAGACTTAATTAGATCATGACCAAAAACATTCTCACACCCCCAAACTTGAAAATCGACCAATAGCATCGACTATACCCTTTAAAGGTAAGCCACCCCTTCCAAGACTGCACTGCATATAGTGCATGAATGTGGTTCATTAATTACAGGTAAAACCCCTGTGTGCTCTAAATGGGTATTACCTATGAAGAATCTAGTCTCTTCTGCAGCCCACAGTAAACAGTCTGAAAGGTAAAAAAAAGTCCCAAAATACACAACTATGTCTTTAGCGGAAAAGAAAGAGAATCTAGAATAGCTAACATTATTTTGTTCGGCCGTTCCAGCCTGGCATAATCTAGTTATCTTCCCAAAGAAACTTTCTGTCACCAAGGAGATCAGCCAGCATTCGATTGTAAGGATGGAAAAATTCTTTCAGAATTATGTGGGGATTTGTACAGATACCCATACTTTGAGCCCCAAGAATTGCAGTTATAAACCGTAATGGGAATGAACCACAAACCCACACAACGAAAATAGTGTTTTATTACACTGTCAAAATAAAATGGTAATTTTAACCCATGGTGGTTGCCACAGTTGCAAGGATTAATCTATTTCAGGACAACCCCATGCAAAAGAACAAAGCAAAAAAATACCTCCCAGTATATGGTTGAAAGAAACCAATATGGTAACCTGCAGACAACTAGTAGCTACCATATGGCCATGGCATGTACTGCCATGACCCTACGTGTAGCTGTTGTGGGAGAACACCATGGCAACATCTGATTGTAGGTCAGGACAGCCCCATGTAAAGATTTTCTGCATGTGGCATGTACTGCATGGTCATGTAACCATGCATGCATGAAAGAGTGCCTGGAACGGCCGAACAAAATAATGTTAGCTATTCTAGATTCTCTTTCTTTTCCGCTAAAAACATAGTTGTGTATTAATTAAATGAAACCTGCCATGTACACTGCCAAAAGAAAAGGATTGCTTTAACCCAGCTCAGGTTACCTGAGTTGCAAGTGTGTATGCAAGGAGGTCAATTATATTGCTTGACCACTGTAGGTATTATAGTAAACAATTAAGCTAAGTCACAGGTAGCTACAATTGAGAAGTGCAGCTGCACTTGTGACTTTCTTAATCACAGAAGCCACAGAAATGATATCTCAATTGTTGCTACCTTTACCATGTGACCTAGCTTAATTGTTTATTGCCGGTAGTGGTCAAGCTCACAGCTGTACTTGTGATGTTAAGGTTTCTTAATCTTAGGAGCCACAGAAATACTATCTCAATTGTAGCTACCTGTAACATCTGGCCTAGCTTAATCAAGCTTGAAACTCAGGTAACCTGAGCTGGGTTAAAGCAATCTCTTTGTTTTTGCAGTGTATGAGCGCTGAAAAATTGTCACTAGTACAAGGTAGAGAAGTGCATGCTATGATGCAATAGTCATTCGAGCGGTCCTACCCATGCACAATTATGGAAGTTAAATTATATGGAGGGGCATGTAATCGTGTATGGCATGTACCTCATGAAAAAGACCACTGTTGTTGTGGATAGTATAGTTTGTAGCTTCCCACTAGGGTATTATTTCAGGACAGCTCCATGTAAACAGTTCCCTGAAAGAAACCAATGTGGTAACCTACATGCATACAGATACTTAATCTGGTACCATGTGGCATACACTGGTCAGGAACTCTATGAACTTAACTGTTAATAGTGGTGGTTGCACCTTGTAGCTTTCTATACTGTGGCAGATTGTGCAACTGTAGTAACCACCCAAAGGTTAAAGTTACTCATTCATTTTTACAGTGTATGCTTACAGTGCAGCGGCCAAAGGCCATGGAACAAAGAGTGCTATGTTGGCTTAACAACTGTGTCATTGTGGTACCATTACGCAATGTAGCTGACAAATGCATATGCCTCAGACAAATAGGTTATTTCGCTCTGCAAAAGCTGTAGCTACTGGTCAGCTAGGAGTTGCTAGTCAACTCCGGGTGCTACACTGCACTGACAAGGCCATGAAACATCTATCTGTGGTTTGCATGCATTAGCCGGCTCTCCATTTTGTGATCCTTAATGTATATAGAACACGGAATTCTATAACAGAGTCTCAAATGGGATACCCTAATGGCTACATTCAGCCATCCTAGCCCGTACTAAACAAGAATCTAGCTATCTTCCCAAAGAAACTTTCTGTCTCCAAGGAGATCGGCCAGCATTTGGTTGTAAGGACGGAAAAAGTCTTTCAGAATCTCCCTAGTGTCATTTCGCATGAATAGACTCTTTTTATTGTGGTATTCAACATATATTTGAGAGCCCTTTCTTTCTTGTGCTTCTTCCTTCATTGGAGGGATATTTAAGAAGTCCCACACTCTATTCAGAGTTTGACTCTTGTTTGCTGATAGTTCCTCTGTTGTGACAAAAAGCCATCTTTTGCGGGGAACAACGCTAAGCCACTTTTGAATGTGAACATAATAAATTGCTATGGAAATGAAAATGTCTCCACACTTTGGCATCTTGGCATTATATTTCACAGGACTTTCCGTTATTTGTGCACACTTTGCCAAAGGGAACCTTGCAATGCAGGAGTGAAAAGAAGCAATTTTCTCCAAAACTCGGGCATGAAATACGTCTGGTCCGTTTGACGCAACCTTTGATGGAATAGATTTCCGATAAATTTTGCTACATGAGTACCAAAAATGGGAATACAGGTACGTCACCGGATTTCTCAACATGACGATGAATTTTACTTTTGGTAGAACTACAGGGAGGACTGACGGAAGGAGGCAAACATCAATTATCCATTTATTACGGAATTTGGGGAAACGGTAAATTGTAGTGGTTGACCCATCCACACCATACACAGGATTCTGTGATTCAGTCACTGACAGTTTTTCAACCAGCGGTCTAAAGTTTACTAAGTAATCTGCCATATACAAGGCGTTTTTCATGGTGTTATGGGTAAAGTGTTCACTCTTATCCCACCATGATGGTTCTTTCTGGATTGACCTAGAAATGGCAGGGTGAGAGGTAACCATTGTGTACATGTTGCCAGTGCCACACTTGGGGAACCCAGCGATGAAGACCTCGGGTATGCAAGATAATGGCACAAAGTATTCCTCTGTATAATTCAGGTCGCGCATAACAGCTAATTGTGTATATCTGTTGCTATCTATGCCTGACCGACTGATTTTGTACTGGGTTTGACCGATGTGTCCACTGAAGTTAGACGAACCAATGACCAATTCAGCATTATCTCTCCAGCAGTGATTTGGGAGAGTTGCATTGAATTGGTGGGGAATGTACTCGTGGAGTATATCCACGTAGTGTTTCACATTGGCTACTGCTGTCGAAAGAAACTTTTCCCGATGAAAGTAATCAGTCAAATTGGTTGCGTCCAAACACATTTGCAAGTTGTTTATATAAGTAGCGTACTGCTCATTTCCAGGGCCAAGCATGTGATGTGTCAGTGGTGGTGGTGGTGGTTCACTTCTGTTTTCCGCTTTCATTTCATTGCTGCGCTCTAACTCAGTGATGCTGGTCTCGGGTACTTTGGTGTCCGCACCTTTCGCACCTACTGATGCTGTTGCTCGATGGTAAGACTTTATCCCAGTGATGTTTCCAGGTCTGAGCATGTGATGTGTCAGTGGTGGTGGTACTGGTCCACTTCTGTTTTCCGCTTTCATTTCATTGCTGCGCTCTAACTCAGTGATGCTGGTCTCGGGTACTTTGGTGTCCGCACCTTTCGCACCTACTGATGCTGTTACTTGATGGTAAGACTTTATCCCAGTGATGTTTCCAGGGCCAAGCATGTGATGTGTCAGTGGTGGTGGTACTGGTCCACTTCTGGTTGCTTGGGCTTGTGCTTTCACTTCATTGCCAGCACCGATTATTTTGTGGCTAGAGCTCCATAAGTACATCAGCGCGAGAAGAGCGATTGCCACTATCACAGTAAACCAAGTGAACAAACGTTGTGGGGATTTCATGACTTATATCACTGTAGGTGTATGTTACGCTAGTGAAGAACCTGCAGACAAAGAGAATATTAGTTATGTAAATGTTTCAATGATTGTGAGTGCTATTATCTTTCTAGAGCTTTCTATTTACATATATTCAGTAATGAGTGTGGGTGTGGTCCCTTAGTGGTCCAGGCGTTTAACAGGTTAGCAGCATAGCTACAGCCATGGACTAAGTAATTTAGTTACTGACAGAGAGCAGTAGCTTAGCATCCTTTATTTCCCACCCTATTGTTCTAATGTATTTTCTGCTTTCTTGACCAACTCCCTCCACCGTATTCTTGACCAATTCCCTCCATAAACTCAAACCATCTAGCTTTGTCCATGTATATGTAACGTGTTCATTATCCGAGTGTAACTTGATAACAAACAACTGTAGTCAAAATGACAATTCTTTTTTTTTTACTGTGCATGCAGGTATAGGCTTACATCTTTAACACTGATCTACATCTAATATTTAAACCTACACAGCATAAATCAGGTAGTAAAATGTCGCGACAGTAAGCAGTAGAGCCCCAAAGACAGAAACCGAAGGGACCCAGACCCAAACCACACCAAAGTGTTTAGTTAAAAACCTATGGGTTAGAGGAGGATCCCTACAACCATGCGGTCTCACAGGCAACTGATATGGACTCCCCATTGAATAGCATATACATGTGCTTAGACTACACATAAGAAGTTAGTATCATGGAGTACGGTAGTACTCCATAAATATTATGTAACCTCTCCTTCCTACTGCAAATAATTTGATGATATTGATCTTTAGAACCCTGTTTGCATGTACTTTATACTAACTAAGCTGTGCAACATTGCAAACAAAGTTTAACTTCAAAAATGTGAGGGAAGTAAAACTGCCAACCATTACAGTTTAACAGGCTGGCCATGGCTACAGTCACTGGCCAAAGTGGAAGTAATTTAGCCACAGACATAGAGTAATAGCTTACCGTGCTTTTCTGTCCTGGCAAAATTCCCTCTCTGGTTGTTTACTCAAGTTAACTAGTGCTGCAGACGCTATAGTGGCCTTCACTGATAATATATTTTTAAACCAGGCTAGATTCTTAGCACTCTGTGGTTTTCCCCGTACTCTAATTGATTAAGTAAACCCGCATTCGTGCATGTATATCCGGTGCAGCCCTGGAAGGGGTGGCTTACCTGCATATAAAGGGTATTGTTAATACGGCAGTTTGGGGGTGAGGGTCTTTTTTTGAGTATGGGAAAACCCAGTGTGCTCTAAATGGGTATTACCCGTGAAGAATCTAGTCTCGTCTGCAGCACACACAGCCTTGATGTGTGCTAAGGGTGAGGCCATAACTGTTCAAAATCTGTTATTAGTCGAGGCATTTGCAGAGCTAGCTAGTTTGAGTAAACAGTCTGAAAGGTAAAAAGTCCCCACCCCCAAAAATAATTCCCCCAGACTTAATTAGATCATGACCAAAAACATTCTCACACCCCCAAACTTGAAAATCGACCAATAGCATCGACTATACCCTTTAAAGGTAAGCCACCCCTTCCAAGACTGCACTGCATATAGTGCATGAATGTGGTTCATTAATTACAGGTAAAACCCCTGTGTGCTCTAAATGGGTATTACCCATGAAGAATCTAGTCTCTTCTGCAGCCCACAGTAAACAGTCTGAAAGGTAAAAAAAAGTCCCCCTCCCAAAAATATTTCCCCCAGACGATCATGACCAGTGTAAACAAATACATTCTTACACCTCCAAACTTGAAAATTGCATCAAGTAGACCTTTGAAGGTAAGCCACCCCTTCCAAAACTGCACTGCATATAGTGCATGAATGTGGTTCATTAATAACAGGGAAAACCCCTGTGTGCTCTAATGGGTATTACCCATGAAGAATCTAGTCTGGTCTGCAGCCCACATTACTAGCCCTGATGTGAGATGCTATCACCTAGTTCAAATAGATCATGACCTGTAGAAACAAAAAAAACTCACTGCCAAACTTCAAAACCATGTCAATAGGCCAAGGTATACATAAGCTAGCTTGGTTTTGTGTTGCCTTGACGGTGAAAAGTTGCAAGTAGCTATGGTAATTTTGTTTTAGAAGTTCTGATAATTAACTGGAAGTGCACTACAGAATTGCTGTGTCAGCACTTTTGCTGGCAGCTGTACAAGATGATCTTTTTTAGCCAAGCTGATCCATTCTACAGCTGCATTTAGCTTAGACTGATCTGTTGCTGAGCACAACCTTCAGTTGGATGATTTAGTGAAAAGTGAAAAATACCTACCAGGTTTGTTTCCATATAATTTAACTTCCATAATTGTGCGTGGGTAGGACCGCTCGAATGACTATTGCATCATGGCATGCACTTCTCTACCTTGTACTAGTGACAATTTTTCAGCGCTCATGCATGGCAGGTTTCATTTAATTAATACACAACTATGTTTTTAGCGGAAAATAAAGAGAATCTAGAATAGCTAACATTATTTTGTTCGGCCGTTCCAGCCTGGCATAATCTAGTTATCTTCCCAAAGAAACTTTCTGTCACCAAGGAGATCTGCCAGCATTCGATTGTAAGGATGGAAAAATTCTTTCAGAATTATGTGGGGATTTGTACAGATTCCCATACTTGGAGCCCCAAGAATTGTAGTTATAAACCGTAATGGGAATGAACCACAAACCCACACTAGGAAAATAGTGTTTTATTGCTTACAGTGGAGCGGCTAAAGGCCATGGAACAAAGAGTGCTATGTTGGCTTAACAATTAATTATAACTGTGTCATTGTGGTACCATTACACAATGTATAGCTATCAATTGTTTTGTAAGATTTTAAATAATCGCTTGGTAATAAGATTAGAATCGGAAAAGGCTCTTCATGAGGGGCAGGCAGGTTTTAGAGCGAAAAGAAGTTGTGTTGATAATGTCTATACTTTGAACGAGATCATACAAGGCAGAATAAGAGAAGGAAAATACACTTATGCTTTTTTCTTAGACATCCAGAAGGCTTTTGATACGGTTTGGCACGATGGTTTATGGTTTAGGTTGTGGGAATTGGGTGTTAGGGGTAGGATGTGGAGAGTTATTAAGAAGATGTATGACATTACAGTGAGTGCTGTTTTACTGGAGGGGGAAAAATCCAAACCATTTGATATAAGCTAGGGGGTAGCACAGGGTTGTAGTCTATCGCCTATCCTATTTTCCATTTTTATTAATCAGTTACTAGATGAGGTTGAGAAAGCTGGGCTTGGTATAATCATTAAGAATGATGTTAAGGTTGGGGGACTAATGTTTGCAGATGATTTTGTTGGTTTAACTACTAATGCGGAGGATTTACAAAAGTTGATTAATGTAGTACAAGGGTTTTGTAACAAATGGAGGTTGAAATCTAACATCAAAAAGAGTGCTGTTGTGGTATTTTCTAAGGTGGCTATTACAGATATGTGTGCGTGGAAGTGGGGAGATAACGTAATTCCAAGGGTTGTAAGTTACTGTTACTTGGGGATTGAATTTGCTGAGAATGGGTCATGGGATAGTCATGTACAGAAGGTAATTGATAATGGGAAGAAAAAGCTTAATCGTTTGCACCGGTTTGTCAGTAATAGAAATATCAGTACCGTTGCAAGGAGATTATTGTTAGTTTCAGTACTTCGTCCTACTTTAGAATACGGTAGTGAAGTGTGGGCTTGTAATAAACGGCAGACAGCTTCCTTAGAATCCATTCAGCTAGGAGCAGCTAAGAAGATACTTGGCTGCTCTTCCAAAACGTGTAATGAAGCGGTAAGGGGAGATATGGGGTTAGAGTCCTTGAAAGGGAGGAGGGATAGAAGCAAACTTAAGTGGTGGTATAAAGTCAATAAGTTGGATATTGAGCGGTATCCTAGAGTACTATTAGATGCTGAGTGGGAAGTGAAACCATGTAGAGGTAGGCAAAGGAAAACTTGGATGAAAGTAATTAATGAATTGCTGCTGCAGTTAGATTTAGATAGCCAAGAGGTATTAGCTGCAGATAATATTAATTTGTTTTTAGATACGGTAGACGAAGCGTTGAGGGATAGAGAATACAAGGACTTTAATGACAGCTTGAATACTAAAGTTAAGTTGAATCTGTACAAGTCTTTCTGTATGGAAATAGAATTCAAGAATTATTTGCAGGGGGTAGGTGATCCGGGTACAAGATTATTGTTTAAGTTTCGGTCAGGTACGAACGGTCTGAATGAAGAGTTAGGAAGACATAGGGGTAAAAATGATGATAGGCAGTGTAAATTATGCAGGGGTGAATGTGAGAGTGTGGTACATGTTCTCTGGGAGTGTCCAGCATATGACAGCATTAGAAATAATTTCATGGTAGAATTAGAAAATCTATTGGGGGGGAGGTTTGGGGAGTTTAGTACACTTGATAATTTTAATAAGGCAAGTTTTATTTTAGGATTTGAGAATTGGAACAGGGATGATTTTAAAGCATTATTAAAGCTAGTTAAGAGCTTTGTATTATTGATATGGGAGACTAGGAAGAAGGAATTGTATGGTGATCAGGATTGTGTGGTCTCTGGTTGTTCTTGCTCTTGTCCTCTGACTGGAGGTCTTACAAGCTCCGCCTGCGTCTGTGGGTGCGTGGTCAATGGCGTAAGCGCTACGGCAGCAACATGAGTATAGCTAGCAAAAGCTGTAGCTACACTGCAAAAACAGAAGGGTTACTTTAACCCAGCTAGGGTTATCTCAGTTGCAGCTTTATGTGCATATATTGTAATTGAATACTCTAAACATCAGTTGTTGATTATTTGTAGTACCTACATACGAGAAACATGTTGATAGTCATGGTTGATTTGTTGCTAATACCCACAGTCTGATGGTGTAGCTACACCATCAGACTGTGGGTATTAGCTAGGGAGGAGTTATGACTGTGTGATGTATTCCTCCATTTCCCAAGCTTATTCTCCCATAACGGTGTTTACCTTATAACCCTATAAACATGCATTCCAACAAATCAACCATGACTATCAACATGTTTCTCGTACATAGGTACTACAAATAATCAGCAACTGATGTTTAGAGTATTCAATTACAATATATGCACATAAAGCTGCAACTGAGATAACCCTAGCTGGGTTAAAGTAACCCTTCTGTTTTTGCAGTGTACTGGTCAGCTAGGAGTTGCTAGTCAACTCCGGGTGCTACACCGCACTGACGAGGCCCTGAAACATCTATCTGTGGTTTGCATGCATTAGCCGGCTCTCCATTTTGTGATCCTTAATGTATATAGAACACGGAATTCTATAACAGAGTCTCAAATGGGATACCCTAATGGCTACATTCAGCCATCCTAGCCCGTACTAAACAAGAATCTAGCTATCTTCCCAAAGAAACTTTCTGTCTCCAAGGAGATCGGCCAGCATTTGGTTGTAAGGACGGAAAAAGTCTTTCAGAATCTCCCTAGTGTCATTTCGCATGAATAGACTCTTTTTATTGTGGTATTCAACATATATTTGAGAGCCCTTTCTTTCTTGTGCTTCTTCCTTCATTGGAGGGATATTTAAGAAGTCCCACACTCTATTCAGAGTTTGACTCTTGTTTGCTGATAGTTCCTCTGTTGTGACAAAAAGCCATCTTTTGCGGGGAACAACGCTAAGCCACTTTTGAATGTGAACATAATAAATTGCTATGGAAATGAAAATGTCTCCACACTTTGGCATCTTGGCATTATATTTCACAGGACTTTCCATTATTTGTGCACACTTTGCCAAAGGGAACCTTGCAATGCAGGAGTGAAAAGAAGCAATTTTCTCCAAAACTCGGGCATGAAATACGTCTGGTCCGTTTGACACAACCTTTGATGGAAGAGATTTCCGATAAATGCTGCTACACGAGTACCAAAAATGAGAATACAGGTACGTCACCGGATTTCTCAACATGACGATGAACTTTAGTTTTGGTAGAACTACAGGGAGGACTGATGGAAGGAGGCAAACATCAATTATCCATTTATTACGGAATTTGGGGAAACGGTAAATTGTAGTGGTTGACCCATCCACACCATACACAGGATTCTGTGATCCAGTCACTGACAGTTTTTCAACCAGCGGTCTAAAGTTTACTAAGTAATCTGCCATATACAAGGCGTTTTTCATGGTGTTATGGGTAAAGTGTTCACCCTTATCCCACCATGATGGTTCTTTCTGGATTGACCTTGAAATGGCTGGGTGAGAGGTAACCATTGTGTACATGTTGCCAGTGCCACACTTGGGGAACCCAGCGATGAAGACCTCGGGTATGCAAGATAATGGCACAAAGTATTCCTCTGTATAATTCAGGTCGCGCATAACAGCTAATTGTGTATATCTGTTGCTATCTATGCCTGACCGACTGATTTTGTACTGGGTTTGACCGATGTGTCCACTGAAGTTAGACGAACCAATGACCAATTCAGCATTATCTCTCCAGCAGTGATTTGGGAGAGTTGCATTGAATTGGTGGGGAATGTACTCGTGGAGTATATCCACATAGTATTTCACATTGGCTACTGCTGTCGAAAGAAACTTTTCCCGATGAAAGTAATCAGTCAAATTGGTTGCGTCCAAACACATTTGCAAGTTGTTTTTATAAGTAGCGTACTGCTCATTTCCAGGGCCAAGCATGTGATGTGTCAGTGGTGGTGGTCCACTTCTGGTTTCCGCTTTCATTTCATTGCTGCGCTCTAACTCAGTGATGCTGGTCTCGGGTACTTTGGTGTCCGCACCTTTCGCACCTACTGATGCTGTTACTCGATGGTAAGACTTTATCCCAGTGATGTTTCCAGGGCCAAGCATGTGATGTGTCAGTGGTGGTGGTACTGGTTCGCTTCTGGTTGCTTGAGTTTGTGCTTTCACATCATTGCCAGCACCAATCATTTTGTGGCTAGGGCTCCATAAATAGATCAGCGCGAGAAGAGTGATTGCCACTATCACAGTAAACCAAGTGTAATGATGATGCCAATGTTGTGAGGATTTCATGATTTATATTGCTGTAGGTGTATGTTACTGCAGACAAAGAGAATATCGGTTATATAAGTACATGTTTCAATGATTGTGAGTGCTATTATCTTTCTGGAGCTTTCTATATTCAGTAATGAGTGTGGGTGTGGTCCCTTAGTGGCCCAGGAGTTTAACAGGTTAGCAGCATAGCTACAGGCACGGACTAAGTAATTTAGTTATTGACAGAGAGCAGTAGCTTAGCGTCCTTTATTTCCCACCCTAATGTCCTATATTAAAAATTAGAACCAGAGATTTATTCCAGTTTCTAGTTTTCCGCTTACTATACCCCCTCCGTACTACTCGCTGCCATGTGATAGAGTTCGCTTATGGATACATTTACTCATACCATGAGAATGAACCACAACACTTATATTTTATTACTATAATAATAATAATATACTCATGTTGCTGCCGTAGCGCTTACTTTATTACTATATTAGCATTGCTACTGAATGTACTGTAGGAGAATAAAACTGTCAACCCTTACAGTTTAGCAGGCTGGCAACATGTCTACAGGCACAGACTGTAGTAATAACAGGTACAGAGAGAGAGCAATAGCTTACCGTGCTGCTGTTTGTTGTAGCTAGATTCGGAATCCTCTTGACTGGTGTGTTTGTGCACATTGGAATTTCAATTAGAACCCATATGTGGTTATAAACTGAACCACAACACACAGACTGAGTATCAAGTGTCAAGGGTGGGGGTGGTGGAGTGAATAGTCTGATTATCAAAGCCATATGCATGCTTCAGACATTGTGGTCTGGTGACCAGACCCTTCACCCACTGACACAAAAAATAGGAGGGTCTGGGCAATGGGCACGGGACTAAGGTCGATTGAGGTTTAATTGATATGTGATGTTCAATAAACTAAACATCGATCACTTGCGTTAATGCTTAGCAAAACATCGGTCACTTACATTGCTGTTGGTTGACAGCATTTATGTGGTGCTTGCTCGCCCCCACACGAGAGGATCACTTTGACTACTTATGTATGAACACTGAAACAATTGAGGGATTATTTTAACCACAATTTGGTTGACTGAATTGCAGTTGCAAACTGAAGCTTGAATAGACCCATATATAGGAGTGAACCCAGGGTCATTACTCACACTCATTGACATCCATAAGCCAAGCGATGCCCCCAGATGCTCACTTATTACATTCATAGCCCACACATGAGAATCGCCACTCAAAACACTGTCCGCTTAGCAGAACATAGTTACAATAGGAGGATTCCAAGTAGAGGCGTGAAGGAATTTTTAGCACTTTGTAGCGCCTTGAAATTATATTTATTGCAGTTTCAGGAAGTTCCGGTCACGCCCCCTGGTGGGAATATTAAGTAATACGCTCTATGGAGAATGGAGCGTTTTCGTGGCAGAACCAAGGATCCGTCAGCTACCTCGAGGATTACCTTTGGGTAGTTAATCTACTGCACCTTCGCATGCTGTGGTAAGCAGCATTCTCCAAATCGGTATCGCAGTGCTGGTCTAGAGCCATAAAGTAACGATTTTTCCATAGAGCGTAATAGTTAAGTTTCCCACCAAGGGGCGTGACAGGAAATTGGGTGGAGCTTCTGGAAAGTGCAATGAATATGATTAAAAGGTGGCAAACATTCCTTCACACCTCTGCGCACCTCTGCGTGAAATCCTCCTATATGAGTTATCACCAGACACATCAAGAGGGGTAGAACAAGGTTTTCTAAATTTCTACTCACAATTTCACTGAAATGTGAATGATGAATCTTATTTTACCTCTGTGGATTGTTATTGAGCCAGTTTTGCAATTCAGAGCACCAAACCGTGGTTAGAACAAACCCTTACTTTTTTCAGTGTAGTCTCTCCCCCTAACTGCAAATAATTATTATTATTTTGGCAAAACTGATCTTTTAGGACCCTATTTGCACGTACTTTATACTAACTGCAGTACAGTGTACAACATTGCAAACAAAGTTTGAAATGGAGCTTACCGTGCTTTTCTGTCTTTGCAAAATTCCCGATTGTTCACTCAAGTTAGCTAGCGCTATTGCAGGTATTTAATATTTCGCCCTACATGTACGGCAGCCGGCTAGGTGAAAAGGGGTGTGGGCGAGTAGTCCGCCCCTCGTAGTTAGTAATAATTCCGATTCCGAGCGAAGCGTTCCAGTTCGATTGACCTTTTTTCGTCGTCGTCGTCGTAACCTGTTCCAGCCAGTTCTCCTGGTATAGCCTATCAAACACACAGCGAACACTTACCTTCGCTATAAAACTCCTAACGGGGAGACTTGGAAGCGATCACTATCACAGTAAGCTTGCTTCGGCCTCTGGTCTTCTAGGCACATAGTAGCAAGTAGCCATTTTGTTTTGTGGGTGTGTGTTTGACCTTTTTCATTTGTGGGTGGGTGCTATGGGCGTGCCACCAGCATGCTATGTGCCACGCCCAGCAATTCTCGCGAAGCGAGGACATCCCTGCACATTGTGTATCACTAGTTTATTTACCGAGATTATCGCGTAGTAAATGCAAAGCGAGGTTACAAGGTAAGTATGGCCTTTTCTAGTCTATTTTAGCCAAGTATGGATGCAAAATTTATTTTAAAAGCTATTATGGAAGCATGCAGATAACTATTATCAGCTAAAAAGCTAAATGGCTAGCTGACCACCGTCGGTATTCCAATTAAAGCACATCAAAGATCGAATTTTGCCGCTTGATTTCAATCACTGTCTTGGAGTTATCAGTTTTTCTTTCGTTCAAAGAAGGGGATAGGTGGATAATACGTAGAATACGGTACAACCTCCACGATAATGAAAAGTGCGACTAGGTGCAGTGTGTGTAACGCTATTGGGAGCATAGATAATATAGTATATATTATCTATGTTGGGAGGAACCTCATTATTCATAGTCTCCTTGCACATCAAGGCTAACGGTGGGCGGGGACTATTTCACGGAACGGAACTGCAGTCTAAAATGCGGAACGCAAAGGGGAGGGGCTCTGGCGCGGGGCTACACTGCGCACTTGCTGCACATGCACATTTGTAGTTTTGGCGGTAAGATACATATGTAGCCAAAGGGCAGAATTAGCAAATTGATCGTCTTTCAAGTTCAGGAGACTCCCTTAGCTATCTCAGAAGTTGTCTCCATACTCAAGAATCCGCCAGGTGATGAAGTCTCAAATCTCCCACCAGCAAAACCAAAGGCTGGAGAGATCTACATCTATCACAATGATGATGATGCCAAGACGGGTATGACAACATAAATAATAGTTAGATGACGAGTGCGCGGGCTCTACATGATTTAGAACGCCTCAGCGTTCTAAATCACATAGAGCCCGCGCACTCGTCGTCTAGGTTATTTAGAGAATAGCAACGGTATCTATGGACGCCTAATCTCAAAACGAAAGGAAGCATGGATCTCAAAGACTTTTTGAGTGATTCGCTGCTCGAATGGTGCGACCTCAATGGCGAACAACACCAACAAGACAACACTGGCGTCGATAGCTTTCTCCTTGCCGCCCTAGATTCGTTTGAGCGAGACCATGCAACTAGCTCCGCCCAAAGTCATGAACTACCGCGCCCACTGGCGAGCTCCACCCCCACTTGCAATGCTGGAGTTCGGCCTTACGCTGCACCCATGACAGACCAAGAGATAGCAGACGCTAGAGTGTCTCTTAAGGCTCACTTGTTTCCTAGTAACTTAATTCCCTCAAGACCCGGACTCTATATGTAGAGATCCAGAGGACTCTAAGTGCATTAGAATCCAGTAACTGTCCAATCACATTGCACAGATATACATCAAAATTCTCTAATGTCTATATATAGCTACCTTGTATTGCAGATTTTATCAAAGATAAGGTTACATGTAGGACGCCAGGGAGTGAGGTTATAAATATGATGCAGGTGACTGTCAGGTCATTGTAATCGCAAGCACTGTTGCTCCTTATAATGGAAGGCGTCCTCGTTGCTAGACATTTCCTGCAAGGAGAAACATAAGAGTGGTCATTAAATAAGCAGGAAGTGCTATGAGGTTATTGATGCAGACGCACATGTTCCTCAGCAACCTACATCACCATATTGGTTGAAGGGCCTTGAGCTTCGGAACGTTGACAAAGACCAGCTATTAGGCAGTGAGTGGCTGACCAACAAACATATTAGCGCTGTTAACAAGCTTCTACAGCAGCAGCATCCAGAGCAGAGTGCCTTACAAGATACTGTTATTCTTGCCACTGACTTCCAGTGGAACTCCAACTGTACCAATTTTGTTCAGGTAATTAACATATGCAGGCAACACTGGGTACGTGCTTCAAATATCGGTTGTCCATAGGGGGTCGTTGATGTTTATGACAGTATACCTGCCTATTCAACTGGATCCACTACTCTTAAAAAACAAATTGCCGCAATTTTGTACACAAAGAGCTCCAACCTCAAAGTACAGTTCATCGCCGTGCAGAGACAGAATGGGGGTGGTGATTGCAAACACTGTCGCACTCTGTCTTGGACAAGATCCTCACATCATCGGGTATGATCAGAGCCAAATGAGAAGACAGCTCTATGAGTGCTTTGAACAAGGAGAACTTACACCCTTCCCAGAGAAAGTGACTCCTCGGAGGAAGAGACAACGAGTGTCATGCACAACATAAGTTGCAGTTTACTGTTCTTGCAGGCAACAACAAATGTCAGGAGGGAGTATAATTCAATGTGATACCTGCAAAGAATGGTTTCATGACATGTGCAGGTCAGATATTCCAGAAGTGTTTTGGAAAACCACTAAGTTTATTAATTATCCTTATTGAAGGAATTTTGGGCATTTGTTGGCAGGACTTCAAAGGGTAGTCGTAAGAGCATTGCTTCATTAAGGAGTAGTTCAGGTTCATGCGTAACCAGTACAAAGGGGAAGCTTGAAGTTCTACATGAGCATTACGGTAAGCTGGGTACAGCATCAGTAGATGATCAGTTTGATGATAGCTGGAGAGAGCATGTAGAGAATAAGGTGACAGAGTACAGCGAGATGTCTAGTGCACGGAAGGATAAGGTTTTAGACAGGGATATAAGTTATGCCGAAATTAAAAAGTGTTTGAAAAGTCTAAAGAATAACAAAACTGGAGGTAATGATGGCTTAGTTGGGGAGCTTTTTAAGTATGGTGGCTCTGGAATGGCGAATCTGTTGAAAGCTTTATATGAAGTAGTCTGGACAGAAGAGGGTATTCCTAAACAATGGAGGCAAGGATTAATTGTTAGTTTGTATAAGAAAGGTGATGTTGAGGATCCAGGTAATTACAGAGGCATTACTCTATTGAACGTTGTTGGTAAACTGTTTTGTAAGATTTAAAATAATCGCTTGGTAATAAGATTAGAATCGGAAAAGGCTCTTCATGAGGGGCAGGCAGGTTTTAGAGCGAAAAGAAGTTGTGTTGATAATGTCTATACTTTGAACGAGATCATACAAGGCAGAATAAGAGAAGGAAAATACACTTATGCTTTTTTCTTAGACATCCAGAAGGCTTTTGATACGGTTTGGCACGATGGTTTATGGTTTAGGTTGTGGGAATTGGGTGTTAGGGGTAGGATGTGGAGAGTTATTAAGAAGATGTATGACATTACAGAGAGTGCTGTTTTACTGGAGGGGGAAAAATCCAAACCATTTGATATAAGCCAGGGGGTAGCACAGGGTTGTAGTCTATCGCCTATCCTATTTTCCATTTTTATTAATCAGTTACTAGATGAGGTTGAGAAAGCTGGGCTTGGTATAATCATTAAGAATGATGTTAAGGTTGGGGGACTAATGTTTGCAGATGATTTTGTTGGTTTAACTACTAATGCGGAGGATTTACAAAAGTTGATTAATGTAGTACAAGGGTTTTGTAACAAATGGAGGTTGAAATCTAACATCAAAAAGAGTGCTGTTGTGGTATTTTCTAAGGTGGCTATTACAGATATGTGTGCGTGGAAGTGGGGAGATAACGTAATTCCAAGGGTTGTAAGTTACTGTTACTTGGGGATTGAATTTGCTGAGAATGGGTCATGGGATAGTCATGTACAGAAGGTAATTGATAATGGGAAGAAAAAGCTTAATCGTTTGCACCGGTTTGTCAGTAATAGAAATATCAGTACCGTTGCAAGGAGATTATTGTTAGTTTCAGTACTTCGTCCTACTTTAGAATACGGTAGTGAAGTGTGGGCTTGTAATAAACGGCAGACAGCTTCCTTAGAATCCATTCAGCTAGGAGCAGCTAAGAAGATACTTGGCTGCTCTTCCAAAACGTGTAATGAAGCGGTAAGGGGAGATATGGGGTTAGAGTCCTTGAAAGGGAGGAGGGATAGAAGCAAACTTAAGTGGTGGTATAAAGTCAATAAGTTGGATATTGAGCGGTATCCTAGAGTACTATTAGATGCTGAGTGGGAAGTGAAACCATGTAGAGGTAGGCAAAGGAAAACTTGGATGAAAGTAATTAATGAATTGCTGCTGCAGTTAGATTTAGATAGCCAAGAGGTATTAGCTGCAGATAATATTAATTTGTTTTTAGATACGGTAGACGAAGCACACCCACTACAGCACTAAACTGTAAAGACTAAAGTCTTATCCATACCATAGCTAAGATAATACACGTTTATCTTCATACAAACACCTAACCTCGTTCCCAGTAGTCTGGCTAAGTAAGACTACGTTTCCAGTCTCCACTCCCGTTTTTTGTTTTTCGCTCGGAGTAACACCATGCGAAAAAAGCTAGCTGGGTACGAGGCTACAAACACAGACGTACTAACTGCTTTGTCAGGTCTCGTCTCAAGCGGCTTTGTGCAGTGTTGGTACGGTTCCGTGTTTTAGACTGCGGTTCCGTTCTGCTCCGTTCCATTCTGTTCCGTGAAATAGTCCCCGCCCTAACGATGTGGGCTGTGGATGAGACTAGATTCTTTACGGGTAATTTAGAGCACCTATTTTTTTCCCGTCCAGTCACCAGAATTTTGGTCCTGAAAAAAATGGTCCTAGGACCATTCAGTGAAAATTTTGGTCCCCCGGACCATTTTTTCTGGTAAAATTGGTCCTACCCTGAAAATTTTGGTCCCCACCCCCCAACGATCCTACGACCGAAATTTCCACTGAAACTTTTTGGTCCCCAGACCATTGTTGTGCCACCAACATAATATTAAGCTACTGTACAATGAAAAGTAGTGTGGTTGACGAGGTTAACGCTAACATTTATACAACCAGCTGCAACACAGAGAAGACCTCTTGGCTAACTATTATTATGGAAACTACACAATTTTTTATCATCATTTATCCACCCACAAAACGCCATGAATATCTCAACTGCAGCGATACTGATACTATTTGTATGATGGAAGACAGCAGTAAGCTCCAGTACAGGGTCTAAAAACATTAATAGCGGTAGCTGAGACTTTAGTGAGCCCCTCCCATCTTTCGACCTCAGGGCATGTACGCCATAGCTCCCGCTGTGGGTAAGCAGTGTGGCTGCCTTTCTGTCCCCCTCTCTTTTACATTTATTGCTAGCTAGCAAGGATATAAATAGCTGTGGGTAAGCAGTGTGGTTGCCTTTCTGTCCCCCTCTCTTTTACATTTATTGCTAGCTAGCAAGGATATAAATAGTTGCCTTTTTATGCCTGCTGTCAGCTTTGTGCAATTTAGCTATGCGTACTCATGGTACGCTTACAAAACGCGCCGACACTCACTGTACTGGAGTCACTGCTGTCAACGGTAAATCGACTACAATGTAGTAGTCTAGGACTACTAGCTGCCAAGATAGTAAAAACTAAGCTAGCAAATGACATTTGCCGCTAGCGAAGGCTGGACCATTATTTTCAGAGAGGGACTAAAATTTTCAGGAAAAAATGGTCCGCCCGGACCGATATTCCAGAAATGTTGGTCCCCTGGACCAAGTTTTTCGCCTGACCAAAATTTCCATTACAGTCCTCTGAATGGTTAGTAAAGTGCATTTGCACAATGATGCATGTATGCCGCAGGCAGTGCAGAGGTTTATTGTTTTGTCTGTCTGTCCGTCTGTCTGTGTCTGTCTGTCTGTCGGTCTGTTTTCATTTTGTCTTTCAACTACTTACGTAAGTAAGTTAACCGTTTTTGGATATCTCACCGGGGACACGTGAGAAAAAGTACCAGCTAGCTAAGTACTATGGAACGAGGCTATTACATGGTGCTTTTTTCTCAGCTGTGGAAAAAAAATGCAGGTGCAGGGTTGTTTGGTTCTTGTGCCCTTACACTTCATTTCCTAGGTTTAGTTTTTTTTAAGGGGGTTTTGTGACATTTTAAGGATAATTTTTACCTATAAGTCAGCCTGAAGATTTAGAATGGTGTCACGATGTACGTAAGTACACTCATGTGTTTTTCACTTGCTTCTGAAGAGCCTGGTACATTTGCTCACTACTCTCTACAGTATACTGTAAACTTGGGAGTACAGTGACCCTTAATTACATCAACCCATGAATATAATTACCTATCAAACCGATTACTATGGGTTCTTGAATAGTGTTACCCATTCAAATAGAATTACCCTATGAATATTTTTACCCATCAGACAACAAAGTAACAGTGATAATATATAAGCCTTGTATTATGTATATGTGATAACATGCCCAGGAGAGATATAAGCATGAGCCTGAGGGCACATAATCTCAACTAAGTGCATAATAAGACAGACAGGCTTGCATGCACTCTTAGTGGTCTGCCCACTGTTCACCTAGTGGCAGCCTCTAAAATGCACAATTTTGGAATAGAGTGACCGATCATTATACTCCCGACTTTACGGTACTTGTTTGGAGTTGTTGTTGTCCAGTTGTTTGGGACACAACAATAATAGTCCCCATTCCAAGGCCCTGGTTAATTAATTTCAGTTAATATAACCACAAACATTACATCACCATGGATGCATAGTTGCGTAATTGCACACATGTAATTTCTGAAACGTGCTTCCTGACTGTCATGTATGGCATGGAGACCTGTCAGTAGAATTTCCCAATTCCTGTTTACCTGGAAAGTTTGTTATTGCTGTTATTTCTTGAAGTTAGTCTTTTTTGGGCTTAGTTCTGTACTGGTGTGTGTGACTGTGTATGCGGAAAAACATCTTAATTGTGTGGCGACCGGCTGACTGGCTACTGGGCTGTCGTGAACCCTTTTGTTTTGGACTAATCCCCCTACAATGCTCTGACCCTTGTTGGACTATTCTCCCTGCCATACCTTAATTGTCCATTGTAAACTTAATTAGTCCGTGGAACCTTCTAATTGACTAGTATTGTTCAGATCACTCTCTACCTTGCTATCAAAGAATATTGGTTTGCACACCGACCGCATACGTGCGGAGCCGCTACAATTGCTTAGTGCTATAGCGTAGAATACTAGTTTAACCAGTTTGACTGGACTATGCACTGAACGTTGTTTCGTTCAATTACCCTTAGCCCTATGTCTGTCACCATAGCCGTACTAATTAATCCCTGAGGCTACACTGACATTATTGTTGTTGTCTATACCATGTCCCCACTGTTTCCACATACCATGTCACCATTATCACCATACCATATCTCCGTACCATGTCACCATTGTCACCATACCATATCTCCATACCATGTCACCACTGTTCTCCAGGAAATTTTTGAAAACAAGAGGAGCTTTGAACTTACACTTTTAGTATGTCAACTATCGCTGTGGCACAGTTAAATTCACTGAATCTGCCAACTACAGCATGAGTATTGCGTTCGGCTACTATTGAACACGATAATGTTCTTTTTTCCACATGGAAGTGCTTAGTCATGGCCTCGTCCCCAGGCTTGACAGGCTGGTTACAGTTAGATAATAATTTAAATGGGGTGCTCTAGATAGGAACAGGAAATGATGTCATAGGCTGCCTTTTATTACAGCTGTTAGTGTTCCTTTTGAATTTTAGACAGTTTGAAATGGATGGCTGGGAGATGGTGAAGTGAATTCTTTAAATTTTAAAATGGAAGGCTGGGAGATGGTGAAGTGAATTCTAACCACCTACCACAGTTCACTGGAGCTTAAAAGCTAAGTAAGTATAATTTGTATACCGCTACATGAACTAGGTCCCCAAGAGTAGGCTATAAGAGATTGCACTGAATGAGTGGGGAGAGTTGGCTAGCCTTTAAAGACTCTTTAACCCACCAGTCCTGGTTCTCAGTGCTTTTTATTTTTTCCAGATGGTGTATGTTTTCTACCAGTTCTTTTAGAAGACCTATTTGGTCCTCTCTATTTTTAAATTAACCTTCAATGTTTTAACTTTGTGCGGTCACGGACTGGGTGGCTTTCTGGTTCTTTCCTGGTCCTGGGTTCTCTTTGTTGCAGTCAGAGCTCTTTTCTACTTCATTTGTTATGTTGCTATGGGCCTAATTAGATTAGTGAATATGTGTATAGTGTTAATATTTAGGGTATGTGGAAGTACATGTTAAGGATTAAGGGGGTTAAATAATTAGGATGTGTGGGATTTGCTTAGGCCTAGAGCTTGCATTGTTGATATAATGATTAAGATGCCTTTTAATTTTTCATGCGTTTTGCTACTTGAGAGCCTGGTACATGTACATTTTCTCACTAACTGAACCGCTCGAAAGATGGTTGCAGTTATCTACATCTTACTGGTGATATTGTTTCAGTGCTTGGTCTGTGGTACAAACGGGCTCTGAAGAGTAGCTACAAGAAATATAGATTCGCTATCTTCCTTCATTGTCTGAGAACTGCAGCTGTCCTCGCCCACGTAAAAATTACTTCTGCCACCCTTCTACCCTATGCATCACGCACATTAGAAAATGTACCACGCCCACAGTTACGCTAAAATGAAATGCACACGTGGGCCTGGGAACGAGGCTACCTTAGTCACATGTTTTTGTAATGTAGTTGCAACCACTCTATAGGGCAACTGAAGGGTGACTGTATAGCATATGCCTTTCACCAGCAACACTGATTCAGTCTGTTTCACACATACGGTCCGAAAGATACCATAATTGCTCTAATTATCTCAACGTTCTAATTACACAAACACCATATTTATTTGCTCTAGTTCAAACCGTTTTTTATTTCATCTTGGTATTTCCAAAAATATGGGAGTTTTCTGCGCGGCTGTGAAATGAAATCTGGGTGAGGAAAGTGGGGGTATGATGCTGCTGCTGCTGCACAACATCAGTAGTTACTAGGCATACATGGTAATCCATGCAGAGAGCCTCGTGGGAATCGAGTTGCATTTAACATGCTGCTCAACTGACCATTCAGCCAGTCCGAGGCCTTGAGAACGGCAGTCATCACTTTCCTGCTGCTCTTCATTTGTTTGGTACTACACATGCAGCAATGCCGCGCCCACAGGAAATATGTTTGCATTAATTGCATTCCTGTAGCGTTACTTGCATATATACATACAAACATTCACGAGTCTCAATGCAACACGATTAGTTGCCTCGCTTCCCGCTCGGCAATTAATGTATGCAGAACAGCTACTTTAGTACAAAGGCCATGTGGCTGCCAAACAATAATTAGAGTGTCTGGTAGCTACCTACAAGAAGTGCCCTAGAACTTGCAACTCTCCTTGCCTACACTCAATGTTACACACAAGTACCCAGACCACTACAGTAAAAGTGAAAGCAAGACTATGTATACTTTCAACATAGCCTTGCCCCCAGGCTCTCCCCTTGAAAGATTGAAAACGGGCAGAGCCTGGTACCTTTCCTCACTTGATTCAACTTAATACTAAGTATGCATGGGCAGGAACCAATCGAAAGACAGATGCATTTGTGTATCTTTGTGGTCATGTCATGTGAATGTCACATGGTAGTGGTGTGAACGTCACATGATAGTAATGTGACTTTCTCACTTGATTCAACTTACTATGCAGTGGGCAGGAATCAATCGAAAGACGGATACATTTGTCTATCTTTGTGGTCATGTCATGTGAATGTCTAATGGTAGTGGTGTGAACGTCACATGATAGTAATGTGACTTTTCTTCTTCCACAGTTGGAGCCAGCGTTCCCATGCACTGGTACCGGATGAAGATGTTTGACGTGGCAGCAGACCTAGGTAAGCGTATAGCTCAGCTAGCTTGTGGGGGGAGGTAAGGGGGGAGGAGAGGTAGCTTCATACCCAGATCTTCTAATCCTAAACTATCCTTGAAGTAAATGCTGATTAGTAAAGAAAATCTGTGATGGCCTAGTCTATGTACTGGATAATGAAAGCCATGAGTAGCTAGCTATGTATTAGCTGCATGGAGACAGCCAAGGCCTGCATGGAGAGAGAAGCAAATCTTTTGTCTCTTTGCTCACCTGTTTCTCTACTCACCACACTCGGGAGTGCGGTTACGCTCAGAGAATAATTGTTGTGAGAAGGTGTCTCATGTCTCAGAGTCCACGTCAGACCCAATTTTTTTGTAAACAGGCACCTTCTCATTGCTAGACTGTAATATTGCACTAATTGGTACTCTCACCACTGTACAAGACAAATGCACTAGCTAACGCACCAACGACACGTGCAGTGCTGTGTGCATGCATTTCTGAGTGCTGGTAGGGTGTGTGTGTGTGTGTGTAGGGAATGATGTTGCATGTAGAGTCATTCCATTGCTGTATATGTGGTAGTGGAGGGGGGGGGGGGGGGGGGGGAGTTCGTTTGTTCCATAAGTCCAGCACTGAAGTGGTGTCTGCTGTGAAAAGGTGGTCTTCATTTGATTGTCCTGTCCACACATTAACTGTTAAAAATCTTATACTTTGAAGTGGGGTTACACCTTATACTTAGGTGGGCTTAATAATCCTCAGGAGTGGGCTTATACTTAGGGTGGGTTTATACTCAGGGGTGGGCTTATACTTGGGGTGGGCTCATACTCAGGAGTGGGCTTATACTCAGGGTGGGCTTATACTCAGTGGTGGGCCTATACTTGGGGTGGGCTCATACTGAGAGGTGGGCTTATACTCAGGAGTGTGTTCATACTCATGGGTGGGCTTATACTCAGGGTGGGCTTATACTTAGAGGCAGCTTTTTGAGCTTTTTGTGTTCAATTGTCTTCAACCCGAACTGGGTCTTCATCAGGTGCAACGATCATACAACAGTAGCACAGGGACTGCCAAGCTATCAAGTTTCCCACCATTTTTCAGCCACAGATCTAATGATGAACTGACTGTGAGGCAGCCAACCCCCTTCTACCAAGTTATCATAAAAATTACATTTTGCTAGTTGGCCGATTCGACCAAATAAGGAAAAGCTTTCATACTAGAGGTGGGGAATTGGCAAAGTTTATAACTCTGCGCTGTTTAGGGTCAGTTGCGTGCCATAAACAGCCTGCATTTGTTAAAAAACAGTGTTCCAGATGTGCATATTTCTTAGTTGGTAGAAGTCAACAGGATGTGCGTAGGTCAGCACTGTGTGTGCAAGCCCTAGATACCCCCCACCTAGCCCTCGTCCCTGGGTCCTCCCTAAAATGGGGGGGGGGGGGGGGAGAGCCCGGTATCTTTTCTCGTGTCAGTGATATTTCAGGGTAGAAAGGGGGTAGAAAGGACTTAATTGTGCGTGGGTGACCACAGTTGTAGTTCTCAGACATCAAAGAAAGGCAGCGAAACGATACTTCTTGTAGCTAATCTTCAGTCCCCGTTGGTGCCATCGACTGAGTACTCAA
The DNA here is from genome assembly GCA_963921505.1 of Phakellia ventilabrum. Classification (NCBI taxonomy): domain Eukaryota; kingdom Metazoa; phylum Porifera; class Demospongiae; order Axinellida; family Axinellidae; genus Phakellia; species Phakellia ventilabrum. Next base: position 5,835,677 of record OY997388.1, read on the forward strand.
GTAGTGTCGCTGGCGAAAGACAGAGAAATGCAGCTGTCTTTTGATCAGTTCCCTCCTATGGAACTAGGCTCTCCCCCGTTTTTCAATTTTTTAAGGAGAGAGCCAAAGAGGCCGTCTCCACCACGTAGGAGGATAGGTCTTTGCACAGTTATTTTTATACGCCAATGCCAGAGACCAAGCCTCATGTCAACCTCATTCCCAGGCCATGTCAACCTCATTCCCAGTCCATGTTGCTATCGAAACATACGTATGGCCTTGGGAATGAAGTTGTCTACCTTAAATTACAAGTGTAGGAGATAGCAATAGGGTAAAGTTAGGGCAAGCTATGAATTGGTTTTTCTGGTCATTAACAGGGGTTGGTGCACATCCTACCACTAATTACTTACCAGAAGGAAGCTAGCTTTATCCATTATGATGTAATGGGGGATGAAAGTGCTGGAAGCACAAGAAACCACAAGCGAAAGAGCATGTTCTTATGTCTTTATACAAGAGCATTACCAAAGCATGTGTTCGCTTGTATTTACTCCATTTAGTGCCTACTTTTACTCCCCCCCCCAACGGATAGAGGTTTATTATCCATGTTTAGAACGCGGAATAGCTATAAAAACACTTCTGATCTAGAATTGAGGCTGAGCCAGTCTTGGGTAGAGAAAATTGAACCTGGACAACTGTTTGTTTTAAAACTAGTGCAGACCTCTAGGACAAATTACGCCCATTGGCAAAATGGGTATAGCCCTACCTATGCAATTCCTGTCAGAGTACTGTTGAATAATGTAGGTACATACACGTAATACAGTTGTAGAAATTTGCCTGAATAGTGTCATGACCCTGAATGAGCATATACGTAGCTAGCTAGCAATTGCCAGTGATTTCACTGGGTTGACAAGGCTTTGATGGATAACAGCACTATAGCATTGACCAGCGAAACTGTGCAATGGACCCGGGGGGGGGGTAAAAAGTACTGGCCCGGAATTCGGAAGTACAAGAAATTACAAGCAAACAGCCATGTTCTTATGTTTTTGTACAGGAAAACTAGATCAAAGTACATGTTCTCTTGTAGTGCCTACTTTTACCCTTCAAATAATGTCATTGAGTTTTGAATATCATGGAATTATAACTGGTGGGACTGGCATGTATCAGTTTCACTAAAATGTCCGAACACAAATTAGCACAAAGCAACGAGAAATTTCAAACTTGTGAATTATTTCAGTTACTTGCTGATACAGTCAGTTTCTATATAGCTTATACTGCTCTTCAGAGGCTGTGCCTTTGTAGGCTTGGCGAGCAGGCTGAAAATGAGAAAGCCATGTCCAACTAGGGAGCAGGGTTTGTTATTAATAATTAGTGTTGGTATGTGATTATGTTAACATACGTACATGATCAAAAATAGAGACCCTGTTAATGCAAACTGCAGATAGCTATTTCGGGCCTCGTCACTGCAGCAACTCCTAGCTGACCAGTAGCTAACTACCCTGGAGTTGACCAGCAACTCCTAGCTGACCAGTAGCTAACTACCCTGGAGTTGACCAGCAACTCCTAGCTGACCAGCAGCTACAACTTTTGTTCAACGTACACCAGGCAGCTAGCTAGGCCTCTGGGCTTATATAGAGACCTAGTGCTCAAAGTGTATGACTTAAAGTATATTCACGAGTGAACAGGGGTCAGGTGACCTACAATGGGCACTCTCCTAAATGGAGACCCTTCTTCTGGGCCTCTCCCCTCCGTTTTCCCAACCAAGAGGCCTGCAGCTGCTGGTTGTTGCAGTCTGTTTTCACAGCTGACCAGTAATTGTCACCAGAGCTTTCAATTGAACTTTTGGCTCCAAATAAGAATGCCATTCATTACAGGAGTGAGGCAGCTGTTAACTGCTCTAAACAACTGTTATGTGGCCTAATGGTTACCTATAATGCCTAATGCGTTTATGCTCACATAGTGAAACTTCTGTAATTCAGTCATCCTTGGGACAACACTTTTTGGCTGCAATATACATGCGGTGGCTAGTGGGACCCATAAAGGTGGTCCTTATAGGGAGTTGTCATGGAAACAGATTTTTCTGAGCTTTATGTCTTGGATGAACATAGACTACACACCCCACATCCTCTACTCCGCCCATCTGGAATTCCAACTCCTGTGTATCATCCATGTAGTAGAGTAGTCTCGTGCCCAGACGTTCACGCCCCCCCCGGCTAAAGTCTGGTGTTCTAAATGAACTTTCTTGTTACAGCTCGTATGTGATTGGTCACTGTATATACGGTATATTTCAAATTTTCATTCTAATTCATCAAACTGACCAATAGTATTGAAAATTTATCGAACTAATGTCATGGCAACTTTACGGAAGAACTAAAAGCTGCAATCTGATTGGACCCTTTGGGATTCCAAAGGGGAAAGCTGCCTGTGACGAGAAAGTTTGATTAGAACACCAGACGTTCTTTCGCTGGGGGGGCGTGAACGTCTGGGCACGAGACTAGTAGTAGAGTGCTGGGGTAGTTCATTGGGGGTTAATGAAAAAATGTATTCCACAGTTTAGGTCAACATTCTGTAACAGCATGTTGGAGCACATTCTGATGCCGGCTGGAATGGATTGCTGATCTAGCAATAATCCAGTGAAGGCATGTAGAAACAGCTTTGTATATGTACATGTCATAAAGTACTACGTATAGCTGGCGGTAATGTTATCGTAATAGGACAAGGCCAATCATTACTTTTACTACATTTATATACATGTATAGTAGCCATCCTGACTAGAAAGTTTGATGCATACCTAGCCAGAAACTTTGTCCTCTTTCCAAGCCTCTCCAAGTGGTTCAAGCCTCATATTCGAGTACTACAATTTGCATGTACTGTGCGTGTATACATTATGTAATAATAATAATAATAATAATATACTCATGTTGCTGCCGTAGCGCTTACGCCAATAATAAAATTGCATTACTAGTCCTGTACATACCTTTTCTATGAGTCTTGTAACAGTTGCTGGATGCCATACCTACCTCCTCCCACTCTGAGCTCAGTTATTATGGAATGCTGTTGGGTTTCCCAATCAGGACTGTTTGTCAAATAACTTGATGATGTAGATGTAGACTTCAGAGTCAGGATCTCCTAATGATGTCGCCTGTTGGAATGAAATGAAATCCTGTGGAATTAATGTTACTGGCCAATTGATTGAATAATGTATTATGTCGCGTTTGTAGTTCACAATTTCTCGTTCTCAACAATAGACGGTGTTCCATTAAGCGTTCTTTGCTGCTATAGCGCATGTAATGTTTATCGTACTTAGTAAATTAAATGGAGTAGATACGACCTCACAAACGTATGCGTATGGGCCCATATAAAATGTTATTAGACGTTTGTGAGGTCATATCTACTCCATTTAATGTCCAATTTGTTTCAAACTTTGAAACAAACCTTTCTGTGGGTTTGAACAGTAGTAATTACTGTTACCGTAACAGCAGAGATGCCTGAGGCCATTTTAGTTGAATGTGGTCTATTCCCCCTCTGTCTCCTAGTGGCCGGCAATGTCTCCCTCGTACAAGATGGCGACCGTTGCTCCCTCAAGGAGCTTCCCTTACCCAAGTTTCTCGATCAGCTGAGGCGGTCGTCCAGCGGACTCGGTGAGCAGCGGCTGAAGGGACAGGAGGATGTAGTGGAGCGATGCTGTGAGCTGTATACGCAGGCCAGATACAAGGATGGGGTGAGTCGTGGCCTGAGAGTTAATTAAACTGAGCTAGCCAGGTATCTAGGGGTTAATTAATTAATTAACATTAATTGAACAAGTATGGTAGCTCTGGGGGTGAAATTAGTGTTGTTCCCAGGCCTGTGTGCGCGTTTCACTGTAGCTAGCTGTGGGCCTGGTACATTAGTGTTGTTCCCAGGCCTGTGTGCGCGTTTCACTGTAGCTAGCTGTGGGCCTGGTACATTTTCTCACGTGTGTGACACGTAGGGTAGAGAAGGGTGAATTTTTGCATTTGGTGAGGACAGCTGCAGTTCTCAGACAATGAAGGAAGGCAGTGAATTTATACTTCCTGTAGCTACTCTTCGAAGCCCATTTGCACCACAGACTGAGCACTGAAACAATGTCACCAGCAGGGGGTAGAGAAGTGCAACCGTCTTTCGAGCGATCCCTGCCCACATGCATGAGAAAATGTACCAGGCTCTCCAGTAGCAAGTGAAATGTACACGAGAGATTAACATGGAGAACTTAGTGCTGACAGGAATGGGGAGAGCGTCTCCTCTGAAACAGTTAAGAAGTTACTCTATTAGCTTGGGAATCGGTCCTTATGACCATATATGGAAGTCTTTTCCTGTTTACAATAACAGTTAAGGGTAGTAAATTTTTTAATTTCCCTGATTAATGAAGAACATCAGACCGCCAAAATGGCCCTCTTTCCGTTGGTTTAGTATATGATCGACTGCACTCAGGTATACACGCACGAAGGACTAGAGATCAGACGACAAATCGTTCACTTCTTTTTACCCAGGTAGGCTTACTACAGCTCCAACGCAATTAGAGTTTGTGTAGCCTCTGTTTCAGCAGAGATCTGACCGCTGGAGACAGACGGTACGTGGATCGATCGCGAGCGATACGAACGTGAGTTTCAAGCAACTCGGCTCTCCTGTAGCAGCCATAACTGGTCCTTGGAACTGTGCTTTATACAGAGACATGCGTCCCCTGAAGGCCCATTTGTGTAGTCATTGCTTCTCCAGCACTTGCGTGGGCGGTGCGGCTCCCAAACGTTCCAGTGGGTGAGGTTTTGTGCTAACTAACTTACGTCATAACTCTGCGCGAGGCCCCATCTGTGCAATGCGTACGTCTAGTATCCTGAGACAGGTTAGATGGCTTGCTTTCTCTTGTCTCCTACATGACTGGACCTCTTTCCATTGATCCAACAGGAAAGGGAAGAGCATCTATGGTAATTTAAATCATGTGTTAGCTAACCAGGATAATAACAGGATGTGTCCTGGTATGTAAGATGACTTCCCCATCCCTAAGATCTGGCCTTCCTGGAGCCACAATGCCACAGTAATGCCACATGTCTGTTTCCTTGGGCTTCAGAATGTTGGAAGCAGTATATAGCAGGAAGCATCTCCTGGAACCACACACATGTATGGCTCAGTTCTGGCGGTTCCAGAAGCAACCCAACCTCCTGGAGCCATATATGTCTGTGGCTCCAGAGCGATGATGTATGTATGATAAGAAACTACTTGGTTTCAGTCTAAGGAAGTGGTGTGGAGGGCTGCACAACAGGAGGTAGATTGTCGTCTGGGGGAGCAGAGAAAGCCAGACCGATCGCCTGCAAATAGATGGTTGATTACTCCCATTCTGGAATGACAAAAAAGGGACAGTATTTGGAGGCTTTTTACTGCTGATGTGCTGCTTACTTAGCCTCGTCCCCAGGCTCTCGTGCGGCGTTGCTGGAGAGCCTGGTACATTTTCTCACGTAATTTGATTTACTTTATTGTGCGTGGGCAGGGACTGCTCGAAAGACAGTTACACTTTCCTACCTTTTGCTGTTGACATTGGTTCAGTGCTCAGTCTGTGGCACAAACAGGCTTCGAAGAGTAACTACAAGAAGTATAGATTCGCTGCCTTCCTTCGATAGTGCTATGACATCATCCACTGACTGCGGCCATTAACTGTACATTCGGAGCCAATTAGCAATATTATTACATTTATTTCTGAAGCCTTCTTACATATACCATAGATAGTAGAGTAGAAGGACTCTACTATCTATGCATATACAATAGGTACATTATGTAATGGAAACACTTGTTCATTATGTAATGGACATACTTGTAATGGACACACTTGTTCATTATGTAATGGACACACTTGTACATTATGTACGTATAATGGACAAGCTTGTACATTATGTAATGTACAAGCATACAGGTTGTCTTGAGATCTTGTGACATTTTTGTATAATTGCATCACAAATTACACCTTTCCTCTTAACAGTCCTTTTTGGTACAATGTACCTTATAAGTGTATCTGGGGGCTAGGGAGTGTTTACAATGATGTCATGGATTTTGTGTGGCTAGTATATCTTGTTAACCTAATTTCGTGGTTAGCGGAAGCATTTTGATACATGAGTTTACATTCCATACCCTTCCTTTATAATTAGGAGCTTTAATAATATGTATGTATGTATGTATGTATGTATGTAGTATGTATGTATGTATGTATGTATGTATGTATGTATGTATGTATGTATGTATGTATGTATGTATGTATATACATGTTAGTACCAAGGAGCAACTTATCTAGTTAGTAATATGTAACCAGTTGTCCGGTTGTACAACGGGACGGCCGGTTACATAACGGGATGGCCGGAACCTGGTTACACAATGAGATAATGGTTTACCTATCTGGTTGCGTAATGGGAATACTGTGTGCACACGTTATGGCTTGGGAGGTACGCAAGTGGTGTGAAACATAATAACGAAACAATCAGCCTCAAGCAAACCAGATGGGCTCAAGCACTCACGAGGTTATGGGTAATCATTATATTTAGATCACCGAAATCCGATATATTTATATCTTCACCTTAATATGGAAGCAGCTGCTGGCAATACAAAAAAACAGGAAGCAGCTGTTAATTTCTTGCTGCAAAAGAGTTATAGTTCCAAAAGGTGATTAATCCATTACTTAATTACTTCCACTCTTATGGTCATTACATCCCATTCCTTATTTGGAGTAGGTTCTGTCATGCTTTGTGTGTTGGAGGAAATTAAGCAAAGTCACATTGATAAGCCTTACATCCCCCACTTGGAGTCATGCATGTGTGGTTAGAGGAAGCTAAGTGAAGTCTCAGTGATAAGCCTTACATTACATCCCATCCCTTACTTGGAGTAAGTTCTGTGATGCTTGTGTGGTTAAAGGAAATTAAGCAAAGTCACAGTGATAAACCTTACATCACATCCCATCCCTGACTTACGTAGATTATTTTATGCTATGAGGAAGTCACAACTAAGCTTGACGTACCTTGGCCTACTGAGCCTGTAAACTTCCAGTAGCTTCCACGCTTAGTGGCATAGTAACGAAATGACGTAACTTAGTGCACATGATAATTCCGGACAAACACACACACACACACAGACGCGGACGAACACACACACACACACACACAGACGCGGGAACGTAAAGCAATCTTAGTACCAGCAGGTGAAGTGCGCACCCGGCTGGTAAAAAATCACGGTGCTAGAAATAGTTCTGGTCATGGAATTTGCTTTGGAATTGTAGCCCATAGTGCCAGAGATAAGAGTAAGGGCTGGTATAGCACTGGCTGGTAATAGGAGTCACGTTCCTAGGCGTATCCAGGATGAGACAAGGGATCAGATTACAAGTTACCTAATATGAGTGAAACCTTAGAACCTTAACCCAGTGTTAGTCTACAAGCCGAAACGGAAAAAACACATTTTTAGGCTCCTTGGATATGGTCATGTGATACTGTGTATACAAAACATCCTCATAACTTACATGTCCACAAACAGTAGCTGTATTAATTTTATTGCGGCGTAGATTAGCATTTAATTACGAGTACATGGAGTACCAGGCAGGGCTTTGTGCCATTTGCTGGCCACATACCACGGTCGGGTATAGGAATGCTTACCGCCAAATAAGGAAGTAGGGAAATCGCCTAAACTACAATGCAATGATTTTGGAATTCTCGACAGAAAACTCCCCCGTTCTGTTTGTTTGTAAGCACAAACCCTTGACAGACGACTGTGGCATGACACAGCCCCGTCTCTAGGCTCTGCGTCTCACTGTGCTACTGGTCCAGGAGAGCCTGGTGCATTTTCTCATTTGAATAATGCGTGGGCATGGACCTGATTGAAGCACTTTTCTACCTTTTGTTGGTGACATTGATTGCATTGGTGCTCAGTCTGCAGTACATACAGTCTCCGAAGAGTAGCTACAATATGTATTGATTTGCTTCCTTTCTTTGTTATACTGAGAACTGCAGCTGTCCTCGCCCACACAAAAATTCACCTTTCTACCGCCCTTCTACACCATATGTCGCCCACGTGAGATAATGTACCAGGTCTACAGAGAGCCTGGGAATGAACCTACATTGTAACTGTTTACCTGTATCAAGCCCATTTGCCCTCTGCTGAGTAGCAGTCCACCCCTGAAGTGTATAGCTCATTCTGAAGCCTAAACCCATCCCTGAGTATAAGCCCACCCTGAGTATAAGCCCACCCTGAGTATAAGCCCACCCTGAGTATAAGCCCACCTGAGTATAAGCCCACCCCTGAGTATAAGCCTACCCCTGAGTATAAGCCCACCCTGAGTATAAGCCCACCCCTGAGTATAAATCCATGCCTCGGTATAAGCCCACCCCTGAGTATAAGCCCACCCCTGAGTATAAGCCCACCCTGAGTATAAGCCCACCCCTGAGTATAAATCCATGCCTCGGTATAAGCCCACCCCTGAGTATAAGCCCACCCCTGAGTGTAAGCCCACCCCTGAGTATAAATCCACCCCTGGGTATAAGCCCACCCTGAGTATAAGCCCATCCCTTAATAAAAGCCCACCCCTGAGTATAACTCCAACCCTGAGTGTAAGCCTACCCCTGAGTATCAATCCACCCCTTGGGTATAAGCCCACCCCACCACCCCCAAGTGTAAATCCTCCCCCGTGCCATTACCTACATAGCAAGTACATACACCGAAAAGTACCACATTCCCAGATATTTCCTAATTTCCTCAGTTGCTATCAGCAAATGGAAGTGAAGTTGAGCAATTAATTAAGCAACATCTGTCTTGAGAGTACTACTGAGCTATGGGGATGTAATTTTCTGGGGGAGTAGAACTGTTGTCTTCCCTAGTCAGATTTAATGCCTGTGGATTTTGCGACTGTGTGTGTGTGTGTGTGTGTGTGTTGTGTGTGTGTGTGTGTGTGTGTGTGTGCATGTACGTATATATGTATGTATGTGTAGGTAAAGGAGGTATAGGCAAGCTCAAACCAGCTGGAGAGTAAGTACCAGTCAGTTATAGGGTCCCTAAGTAGTTGAGATGTAGGTAGGCTTATCTGTAGAGACCTAGCGATAAGTCCAGATAGCAGTCATTGACCTCAAGTCTGCCATTAATTTGGTTTGCGGGAGTAATCAAGATAGCAAAGGCTTAACAGTGTTTCATACAGAGGGAAAGGGGTCTGGGGTTCTCTCCCCCCCCCCCCTCCCCCCCCCCCAGAATTTTGAAGTTGATATTTTTTGATACTCAGTTGTTTATTTGTAACTAATTTTCGGGGCCAGCCTCAGCTAGAGCATGTAAAATTCAAACATTTTCTGCCCTCACACCCCCCTAGGGGGGCATGGTCCCACACGCATCATTTTCCTACCCCCATCAAAAAATCCTGTATGAAACCCTGCTTAATAAGCTCACATCATGGACATATGTAGGGTCGTATGTATAGTCACGACTTCACTACTCCCAACAACTCTATTATAAACACAAAAAAGTCATGCACACACTGTCTATGGAGTGTACACACACCTCAGGAGATTAAAACAACTTCTGAAATCACTCCATCTCTCCCTGGGATGCCCAGCTCTGCCCTTATGGAGCGCCTAGACACGTGTATCTGTAGTATTGGGAAGGGCAGGGGGATATATGCTAGAGAGGGCATATGGCAAGTTTTGAGGGTATTTTTTTTGTGATGGCTACCAACTGGTGACATCATGTATTGGGGAAGTGAGTATACATGTGCCTCAAACCACACTTACATGTCTGCTGTTTCCCCCGATAGCAGTGGTCATGGCAGTGGTTAATGGTCCACCAGGAAGTGTGTATGGAAGTCATGCGCATGCACATTTGTGCATTAGCTTGTACGTAGCTCGATACTGACACAACGTAGCCAGGTCTAGACCCAATGATTAGGGTAGGGGTACGCTAAGGTTAAGGTTAGGGTTAGGGTTAGGGTACGCTAGGGTTAAGGTTAGGATTAGGGTTACGTTAGGGTTAAGGTTAGGCTTAGGGTTACGTTAAGGTTAGGGTTAGGGTTAAGGTTAGAGTTACGTTAGGGTTGAGGTTAAGCTTAGGGTTACGTTAGGGTTAAGGTTAGGTAGGCTTCAGTAATAACTCATGTGGCAGTTCCAAGCCAATAACAGAAATTATTTTGTCATGTATTTTGATCACATCACTGTGTTCAAAGTGCTGGGCTCATACGTGCTGCGTCGAAGCCTCACATATTGATGCCACTACACAGCACATATTATGAGCCCCGCCCTTAACGGAAGTTCAGAGATACAGCGCTTTGAACGAAATAGGCGACAAAATAATATTAATTTTGTTTTCTACCCGGGACTGCCTGGGACTGCCACATGTGTATGTATCCTGTGAAGGCCTAACAGTGAGAATCAAAAGGTGCTATTGATAACAAAATGAACTTTCTAGGAAAAATTTAGCATGGGTGTGTTTGAAATGCTTATGAATACTTGAGTAAATTAACGATTTCCAGGAAAATGGAATTCATGCCCTTGGAAGGCAGCTTAGGTGTTGAATATCGGCTGAAGAGGGTGTGAATATTCTCTAACGCCGTGCGAATGACGCAAGTGGAATTCTTTGCTAGGGTGGCTCATCTCCTGTCGGTAAGGAGGTGTTGATATATTGGTGTTGAATATCGTCTCGTGTGTGTACATATGCTATCACTTGAGAGGCATTTTTGGATGTGCTGTTCCGCCTCATTCCCAGGGTTTATCTCACGTCCACTTCGGTGGAAAGAGGTGGAGAGGAGATTAATGGGAGTGAGAGAGTTTGTTACAAGCTATGGAGCCCTGGATAACGTATTCTGATAGAGCGTATTCACAGAGGGTAGAGCGTTCACCTTGCATTCTTCTGTTATACTGACAGTTAGTAATTTCCACATGTGCACGCACACACGCATGCACGCACACACACACACACACATATACACACACATGCAACACACACACACACATACACATACACACACACCACAACACATACACACACACATGCAACACACACACAAACACACACACACACACACACACACACACACATACGCCATGTACAGAAATTTGGCGAAGAGCAATTTCAAGAATTCAAGTCACTTGTGCAGAAAATACAGCAATCACTTCAGTGAGTGCTCATGTATCTATTCACTGTATCTTCCTCAAACTGTTCAGGAAAATGTATTACACTCAATCTCGGGGTCAGCTAATTATAACCCACTTCCCAAATTTGCTGCGTAGGAGGAGGGGGGGAAGCAACAGACATTGTGTAATGGAGCCACCTTTACATGCAGGTAGCTAGACATTCTGGTATTCGCCCACCAACAAATGAACACGTACCATTGTTCTTAAAAGTGAAATTCACTTTATCTCCCCCAAGGATACTGGTGTATACTTCAGTAATGTTGGGGTCTCACACTTGCGAGGGTTCTCGAAACTTTGCTCTTCTATTAATTGAAGTTGCTGGAATTCCTTTGATCATGCGACTCTTTGTAGGGCTGGCATTCATTAGAGAAGGAACTACTGTCTAGGAGACTCTGAAGTAGAAACTCTGAAGTCTGGGGTTGATTTAATGGATTCCCAGTGCTTCCTGGTTCACCCCATATTATATGTACCTCCATGTCAGGTTCTGGTACCTCCATGTCAGGTTCTGGTACCTCCATGTCAGGTTCTGGTTTCATTTCTACAGTGGGAGGTGAATGCTGGGGCAGGGAAGGAGGCCATTCTTTGTTGCACTTGTGTGTGTGTGTGTGTGTGTGTGTGTGTGCGTGTGCTATGTAGTGTATGTGTATTGTGCGTGTGCTATGTAGTGTGGTGTATGTGTGTGCGTGCGTGTGCTATGTAGTGTATGTGTATTGTGCGTGTGCTATGTAGTGTGGTGTATGTTTGTATATGTATGTGTATAGGTATGTGTAGTGTGTGCATGTGTGTTTAGTGTGTTTAGTGTTTAGTGTGTGGTGTGTGTGTGTGTGTGTGTGTGTGTGCGTGTGTGTGTGTGTGTGTGTGTGTGTGGTGCGTGTGCTATGTAGTGTATGTGTATTGTGCGTGTGCTATGTAGTGTGGTGTATGTTTGTATATGTATGTGTATAGGTATGTGTAGTGTGTGCATGTGTGTTTAGTGTGTTTAGTGTTTAGTGTGTGTGTGTGTGTGTGTGTGTTGTGTGTATGTAGGTGTGTATGTATGCAGTTTGTTTAAAAAGTGACCTGGATTTGGCTAATTAAGCCCTACTATAATATAGCAAGTAACAGCAAACATGTGACAATGGATTCAGTTCAAGCCCTGTCTACTAGGGCTTTCCCACATACTGGGAATATTTTCTTACACACTGTAATGTCAGTGGTTTCCAGGATTCTCAAAAATTAGCTCTCCGGAAGTTTCCTTGGATGAGCTAGAGGAAGACGTAGCTACTAAATGTTGTGTGGTTTTGTCTGGCATTGGTAGGAACTAGTACTGTCTTTCTTCTCGGAAGCTAAGCTCGAGGGAACTTTAAAGTCTGGAGATAAATGCTGTGTGTGTGCCTGTGTGTGTGTGTGTGTGTGTGTGTGTGTGTGTGGGTGTGGGTGTGTGTGTGTGTGTGCATGCGTAGCACATTCCTCTCAGAAGCTCAAGTCCTGTCTCTGCTAGGGATTTACCATATAGTTGCAAATATTTGTGGGATAAAATTACACGGTTGGGCTTTCATTGCCAGAAACTATGGTTTGTATATCACGGAAGCAGTATACATGTACATGCATGTACCTATTATTTACTATTCACGGTTTCTAAAATTCGTGGTCAAATGTAGGCCGCAATTGTACCAAAGAATTTTACGCCACAGACATTCCCCACTATATGCTATTTACTCTCTATAATTTATCTAAAGTTACCATGTATAGATTGTGAGTATGATGTTTACATTTGGTGATCAGCGTATAGCTTGAGGATCGGAGTGATTGTGTTTAGTTTTCAAAACCCAACAGTTCTGTTGACGATCACTACGTACTCTCTTGTCTCTCGGTCTTTACTTGCTTCTTTGGCTCACGAGTATAATAAAAAAAATACTGTAGCCCCTAGACCTACATGTACCTAGCCTCATACCCAGACCTACCTGCCCTAGCCCTAGACCTACTTGCCTACCTGCCCTAGCCTCATACCCAGACCTACCTGCCCTAGCCTCATACCCAGACCTACCTGCCCTAGCCTCATACCCAGATCTACCTGCCCAGGTGTCTGAAGTGAATTGTTTGTATGGTCACTCTTAGCCTCAGGTTAGGGTGTCTGAAGTGAATTGTTTGTATGGTCACTCTTAGCCTCAGGTTAGGGGCATGTAGGTCTGGGTATGAAGTTCAGGGCAGGTATGATGCTAGGGCAGGTGGTAGGTGTGGGCATGAGGCTAGGGGTAGGTAGGTCTGGGTATTAGTATAAAAAAATAGTTGCTAAATCTATCACCCTCCTGTGTAGAAATACGTTTGTGATTTCCTTTTCCAGAAGAAAAAGGAATTAAAGCAATGGTGACCACCAAAAGTAGGATTACGTACCGCTGATGCATAGCAGCCCATGATCTGTGAGTATCACGAGGCCCTTGCTCAATGGAGTATCTAATGGTTACCAGCTGTAAATGGAGCTGTAAATGGAGCAGTAGGCTCATACCCAGACCTACCTAGCAGGTGGGTCATATTATATTATCTGATTTTAACTAGGCAGACTGGCTGTGTTATGTTGTGGTTATTGAGAATAATAGTTAGTGTACTTGGGAAAGAACAATAGCTTGAGAGTAAGGAGAGTGTGGGAATAACTAATTTCCTCAAGGGAATTCTTTTGTGGGAGGGGAAGGGCTTCCCACTGGGCTTCCAGCTGCCAGTTGGTAAACTCTTCCTTAATTTGCCCAGGGATGACAAGAGGCAAAGGTAAACCACTGCAGTTTGGATTTTTTTTTTGTCTTTGGAGCCTGTGGTCTGGATACCATGGCAACGTGCTACCCTATGAGTCCACGTGTTGTGAGTTGGGGCTGCTCAGTGCATGCATACATGCAAAGTGTGTAAGCTTGAGCGGGTTCTTGCTAGAAATGAGACTTGTAATAATACACTCTGAGGCTCTACCTGCTTTGTAGTTGACCGCCTGCTTGGGGGGAAATCCCATACATAGCTAAGTCAGGTGGACTTCTCTGTGTGTGGTTAGTGTAGGTACATGTAACAGCATGGGTTGCTGTGGTAGTGAGGATTAAGAGCACAGCATGAGGCGAAGCCAGGTGGAGTTCTCTTTGTGTAATAGCATGGGTGGCTGTGGTAGTCAGGATTAAGAGCACAGCTTGAGGTGAAGCCAAGTTCTATTTCCCTTTCTGAGTGCATTACAAGTGCTCTTAATCCTGAATACCATAGCAACGCATACTAATCCTATATCAGTAACTATTGTTGAAGTATCTGTGGTATTGCAGAATACCTCTCACTTATAGGATTATGCCATGTGTCACATGTCTTGGTGAGCATATTCGGAGCGGCAGTCGCATGCCATGCCTGGGAAAAAGACACACTGCACTGTCACGCAAGACGTAGTTATAAATCAGTCTGCTGCAGTTTTAGGGTTTGCGCTACAACTATACAGTGCACGTCAGGGAAATGACATCACAGAGTATCTTCAATACCATTCATAATTTTAATGATAAATTTCCGCATTAAAAAAATGAATAATATTATATGCAAGTAAACAATTTTACGGTTTGGCTACAACTGGCACATTCAATGAAATGACATCACAGGGTATCTTAAATACTATTCATATGGCACATTAAAGGGTATGCATAATATTATATACAAGTAAACAATTTTAGGGTTTGGCCACAACTATATAGCACACGTCAAGGAAATGACATCACAGGGTATCTTAAATACTATTCATAGTTTTAATGGCAAATTTCCATTCAAAAAATATGAATAATATTGTAAATAATTAATGTGTTACAGTACCTACCTATGCTGGGGGCTGTGCACCTGGCGTGAATAACATTACATACAAGTAAACAATTCAGTAATTAGCCTCTTTCCCAGTTTCTCCTCCCTGCTGTAGCCTTCAGTGAGTGGAGCCTAGGTTCTGGTGCCCAGTGCCCCCAGAACCCTGGCTCCAGAAGCCTCACAATAGCCTTGTGGAGACCACTGGAGTTAAGTAATAAGAAATTTCGGTGGGATCA
The DNA here is from genome assembly GCA_963921505.1 of Phakellia ventilabrum. Taxonomy (NCBI): domain Eukaryota; kingdom Metazoa; phylum Porifera; class Demospongiae; order Axinellida; family Axinellidae; genus Phakellia; species Phakellia ventilabrum. The sequence goes on from OY997388.1 coordinate 5,850,819, forward strand.
ACACGAAATAACTGAGTGTTGATGTTGCTTAGCCATTCCACTCCAGTCAAGGCATGTGTACATGTGCAGATGGTGCATGCTGGGCTAAACCACTAAGATTTCCTTAATGAATTAACAAGCATGCACAATATAATTTGCCACAATATAGCTGTATGATTCTAGTCGGCGGCCTGGCTTCTATATAGTGGCTGGACACTGCTGGATTGGCTTCTAGTGGCTGGGTGCTGCTGGTATGGTGGGCTCCTGGCGGCCTGGCCACTGCTGGGCTTAGGTTGGCTAGGCACTGCTGGTAAGGTGAACTTCTGACGGCCTGGCTTCTGGTGGCTGGCCATTGTTGGGTAAGGTGGGCTCAGGTTGGCTTCTACTGGCTGGGTGCTGCTGGTATGTTGGGCTCCTGGCGGCCTGGCCACTGCTGGGCTCAGGTTGGCTTTTGGGTACTAACAGGTGGGCCCTTTATGTAGATGTTTTTCTTTTTTGCAGACTCATTCCCAAAGGAGCAGCAGTTGAGTGTCCACCCTTCTCCTCCCCGATCCACATCTCCCACCCTCCACGGCAGAGGGATCCGGTGTACCACCACAAACCCCTGGGGGGCACGTCTTCTCAGGAGCCCCTGCTGGAGGGTTGTGGCTCTCTCGGTGAGGATGTGGATTGGTATTGTCTCCCTTGTTTTCAGAAGTAGAGTCTGGGAGTGAGGCTACAGTACTTACCTAATGGGAATATTATAGGTTCAAAACTTACACACATATACACACACACACACACACACATGCACACACACACATATGCACACATGCACACACACACACACAGATGTAGGCACTCCCCTACAAGAAACCGCGACACTGCCAACGACACTAACCAAGAGGGACTCCAAGAGCAAAAGGAAGGCGGACGAAATCGAACTCTCCCCACTAGTGTCGGACACAGATAGCATGTTATCCCCGTCGTCCCTAAGCCATGGAAGCCAGGAGGCAGCGAGGGGGCACGCATTTGAGATTGTGGAGAGACCTCTGAAGAGTACCGTGCCAGAAACGTTGGTCTAGCCACAGACTCTGCAGCTGGCCCTCGACCTCAGTCTATAGTACTAGTGTTAGCCCGATCATCATAGTGACTGAGATAGAGGTGTATTAATTTGTAACATGCATAATAAATTATGTACGTTAATTAGCTGGTCAATTATGTGTGGGTATTTTTTATATCATCCATTTTTTTCTGTTATCAGTAAAATTCATTCATGGCTTATTCAAATTTTTTTTTGCATGCCTTAATGATTATACTTCACTGTTCATTGTAGCTAATATTATAACTAGCTAGCCCTGTTGAGGTACTAAATTGTACACACTAGATTGTAAATTTTTCAAAACTTGTCAAATGTTATTGAGCAATCATTCAAATTAGTATAATTATAATGATTCAGGAATTGAAAAGTTTTCACTCGAAAAAGGAACAAAAAATATAATAATTATCGGCAGAGCAGGGCAGCGCAAGTACAACAGATTAGCTTTTACAGGTGGCAATAAATTACTGGATTGAGGTTTGTTAAAAAAATTAGAAAGACCAGATGAATATAATATTAATGGAAAAATGTATATGGCGGAGAATGAAAAAGTCATACATCCACAAAAACACAATAAAAAAATATATAAACTTATTACATTATGGGTTTGTAGCTAATTAAAGTAGCATTACAGTAGTTCCTCCAGACAATTGGAGTACAGAGAAAGAAACACTACCTCTACAAGAGATACTAAGACTTCACACAGTGAACGACCATTCTTACTACGGTCGCTTATCCGATAAGCAGCGTTAAGACACTAGACTTACATGTACAAAAAAAAAAAGCTGGAAACAAAAGACCTATGTGATTGGTATGGACCACGAAATTATGACCACAAAGAAACTAAAAAGTCTGAAAAAAAGCTATGGCGTGGAGGTTTTAATATGGAGAGGTGCATACAGGTTCCATCAATTTACAGTTACGTACCGGTTGAGGTAAGCCTCAGCTTCGATGTCGCAGTAGTTCGGCTTCTCGACTTCAATGGATTCCGGTAAGTCCATTAGGAGATCTCGCGCTAGCGCGTGCGGGAGACCAATGGTGTCCAATTCGTGTTTTGCCGGGAGATGGGTAACAACTATCGAGATGAGGTTCTGGGCGACGTGCTTGCCAGGACCCCAGGACTGTCCGAGACTGAAGACGCAGTATGGGGTGGGGGGTTGGCCGTTGTAGACGGCGTAGTGCTCCAGCGACGGACGGAAGTGGTTGGCGTAGTCGAACACTTTCGTCCTTTGCTCCTTCTCCAGTGCGTAGCTCTGCGAGGTGGAAGATTGTCCACAGTAGACTACTGTCTGGCAGAGCGGCGTCGCGTAAATGTCATTGTCCTTCATCTCGATGATAAAACCTCTGTACATGGCCTTGAAGATGTCGGAGGCGAGTGGATTTGGGTGACAGTTTGGAAGAGAAATCTGCTCTGCTTCGGGTGGGCCAAAGAGTTTTCTGAACTTCCCCCCGTCCCCCGACTGCAGGGGCAGTTGCGCTTGGTAGGGGTTGAAGAAAATCCGGCCCCCCTGCGTACAGTTTATGCGCTGGTTCAGCACTGGGATTGATCCGTACAGGACACGGACCTGAAGCTCGCAAGCCTTGGGGGAAGCCGGGATCGGAGAGTGGAGCTCCTCGAGTTCTTCCACGAGTTGAACAATCTCCTGGTTGTTGTGGTTGAGTTCAAATTCCGAATGTACGGAGCAGGGAGGCATATCTGCAATGGGAAGAAGAGGAAGCCAGAGAATGAAGAGCTGCATTGTGACAAGAATAAAAAACAAAGTACCAGCACCTACCAAAATACTCATTACTTTAACCCAAATTTGGTAACAGTAGAGCTGTTTTTGAAGACCATGCACACCACTACAGTAGAGTATTTCCACAATGCAAACCACTGCCCAGTCCTACTGCTTCCTGCCAAGGGAAATCCCAACAACCTTTTCCTCCATACTCAAGGTCATGCCTAGCTCTATGACTGGGAAACAACTCTTAATATAAAGTTTTTTTTTGGGTTTGGTATGCTTCTATCTAATAGCTTGAAAGGAGGTTAGTTACCGTTACTTAAACACAGGGGGAAAAAAAGCAATACTCTGACAAGTTAGTGACTTACTCATTCTACAGGAGCTCATGGAGGAGAGGCTGGAGGTGGGTGAGTAGGCCTGCTGGTCTGCTGACAGGATATGAGGTGGGGAGCTGGGGAGCAGCTGGGAAGGGGAGTTCTGTGACTCAACTGCTGGTGGGAGAGAGAGAGAGAGAGAGAACAGTAAGTACTGTTTTGAAAACAATATCTTACTTGGTTACTTGGAAAGTTAGAAATTATCAAAATTGAAGTAATTGATATCAGGAATACCAAATTAGGCATGATTTGTTGTAGTAGTAAACCATAATGTTTTTTTCCTACTTACCGATGCCAGAGTCGGGTGAGTCCAGCCTCCGCAGGGGGATGGAGGCGTCAGAAATGATGGTCGAAACTGGAGGTAGCGGTGGGGCAGGCTCGCCAAAAAATGTGCCTTGAGGCTGCAGCTGGATTGAGAATAAAAGGCAACAAGTCATCAATTGCTATAACAGGAAGGAAATGATAATTGGGCGGTTATGTCTGTTCACAGTCCATTGTCTACCGCGGTTACTAGTGAGAAGCCATGTTGCAGTAAGGGGATTTTTTCCAGCAGTAGAGTTGTAATTAAATAAGCAATAAGCCTGGACTTCTCGCTAGGGAAGTCCCAAAAGGTACACTAATAACGGATTCATTGAGATGCCTGGAATTGTTAATTGCATTACTGTAGTCAAACTGAAAATTTACCTCGCTGATATGGCCATCAGGTACAGAGAGGCCAGTTGAAGGGACACATGATGAATATGTCAGTACACTTGTGCCGTAGTTGCTTGTCTGGGGGTCCACAATGCAGCTGCTGCTGTGAGCGGTGTGACCAGTGGACGAAATGCAAGGAGTTGGGTATCCGGTCAGGCTGGTGTGTCCACATGCCGAAATCTCCGGGTACTCCAACTTTATGGCTGGGGTGTAGTGTTGTGATGTGAACACGGCGTCTGCTACACATACTGGAGTGTATAGGTGTTGGGTAGCTGTGTGTGTGTAAGGGAGTAACAAATTAAAAACTCACCCGTGTGGGCAACACAGAAGGGTATTAGTATATTATATGCACTCCAAGCTAATCAGCGTACATAACCTGCACCCAAAGATCCCCCGCAATATTATGTTCGCTCAGGGCTCACCATCGTAGCTGTGGCCGCTTGGCGAAGGGTATGGCTCCGTCGACGAGAACCGGGCTCGTCTCGCGCTCCTCGCACGTTTCCGGCCAGTGCTGGGGTGAACTCGGTACACCCTGCAGTCTTCCGTCTGCATGTCTTTGATTTCTTGGATATCCTTGAGACCGTTGATGGCGCATCGAAAATTAATTTTCCAGACGGTTGGATCTGATTCATCTCGGTACTTCCCGGAGTGTACAGCCCATGCCCTGAATAGCGCGGCATCTCTCTCCTTGTTGTAACCCCTTTTCTTTGCATGGATCCACGGCACTTTAAAGACATTCTTCTCTTCGTTCAACCACTCAAGACCGGGAAACTTGCCAGAGTTTATCTGGCGAATGAGCCAATCCCTCATGCGTTCTGGGCGCGTGTCCGTTTCGGTGTCAGAGGAGCTTCGTACTCTTTCGATTGAACTAGACATGGCTGTTTATTTCTTGATCAGTCAGATAGAAAACAAAATTAATAGCGACTGGCTTGCTTCACTTCGTCTTGCAGCTAGCAAGCGACACTATAGTTACACTCACAGTACACGACTCTAAGCGACTTGTTCACGAAGAGTGCTAAAAATGAAATATGCTTCCAATCGTGTAAACTCCAACTTTTATACGAGCGACTCGTTTGGGGAACTCCCAATGAGCTAGGCGGGGGCACGTACATGCACGCATGTCGAACAACTTCCGGTGTTTATGATATACATGTGCAACAGGGCGTAATCTTCGTAGGTAGCGTTCGCCTTACTCCTAGCTATAGCATAGATATTATCTAATGCTCCTGGCCTTTTTAAATCTAGCAGTCTGTTAAAAACGGTGGTACACAGCGCGAAAAGCTCAGAAAAGTGTCTACGCGCGCTCCGTGCATATGTCGGCCTCGTGTTATTTACGGACAAATTAAAAAAAAATTAACGTGAATATTAATCGCAGGCAAAAATCAACTCATGACAGAACAGCTGGATATATACCACGATTTTTTAAAATGCAGAGTCACCACTACGCTTCATGCAATTGCAAAGCCAGCTGTAATCTCATAAAATGCTTGGCAACCCCATACTGAAACTGATGCGAGTAGGAGGGCAGTAGGCGCCCGACTAGGGCTTCAGTAACTGCTGTTCCAACGCCTTCTTCATGGAATACTACGATTTTATGATAATTCACAATCTAAACGTCTTTGGATCCAAGAAAGGCTAAAGGGTGCAAAGGGGCGAACCCAATAAGTTTCGACGAAAATATAAAGTGCATGCCTCTGATATGCTCTTTAAACAGAAAATCATGTACCAGTTTCGCATCTACTTTCAATTAAAGCATGACCTCTGCGGCTGCAGTCTAATCGATTTTTTGAAAAAGATCCCAGTTGTCGTAAAAACCAATTTTTAAACAGTTTTGCACAATACCACAGAGTGTAGTGGTCAAAAGATAGAACTGTTTCACGTAGACACTTGGTTGCTTGCAAAGAACTTAGTATAAGGTCAACTCCTACAGTAATACTGTATGCAACACACTTTCTCTTCACGCAGCAAATGTTCTGATCCAGGGGGTGGTAAAACCGTAAAATACAATAGTAAACGGCCAAATACAAATCACGGTTTCAATATTAACTTCACATGGTCAGCTGGGTGTTGCTCCCAAATTTGACAAGTGTGATGCATGAGCTAATAAAAGTCAAAAAATCAATACATACAGTGATCATAATACCATTTTTAGTCCCGTTAGTCCTTATCACATAAGCAATGTCGAGCCTTTTGTTGAAGACTGGAAGGCGGAGAAAAAAATCTGTCCTATTTGGGAAGTTTCGGGCCCCAGGCAGATGGACCCCACTGAGTCTTCTTTGGAGCCACTGCTGCTCCAATTGCTGGGAACTCTTCTGAACTGGTGTTCCATGGAGCACCGTGTACGACGTAGCCAGACGAATCCTTTCCCCGAGCAGATTTGGAGTTGCCCTGTTTGGAGACGGTGTACTGCTTGAGAAGTTCCTGTTCTTCAGCTTTTTCAATCACGTCTTGCATCTGTGTGTTGTGTGTGTGTGTGTGTGTGTGTGTGTGTGTGTGTGTGTGTGTGAGAGAGAGGAGGAGACAGAGAGACACTATCACCAGGGGTTGTTATTATACTCACAGCTTGATAACTGCAAGGTATTTCTGAGTTTACTATAACACCCTTTTGCCACACTGGTAGTAAGGCACAACTGAACGATGATTAACGGAAAGTGTTGTGTTAGTTTAAGGCTGTGATGAAACATGCAAGTGCTCCACGAAACACCTGACTGGCGCCTGCAACAATCCAGATGACATATGGTAGCATAGATAGTACTGTCCTTCTACTCTACTACTCATGATGGTAGATAGCAAAACAGGCATGTAGGCAGACAAAACTGTAGGCACTGTGTCTGTTCTACCACCCACACTCAAACCTTGAAAATCACTTCTGTAACCTTGGTGGCCACCTCTATAAGCAAAACACTTGCAAATGACCCCAAACTTTTGGGGATACCACCACATAAATGTGTGCAAACAAAATATAAATTCCCGCGAGTTGCCAGTACAGTTCTCAAGTATACTACACATGGGACTCTGGTATCGTGGGCTTATGGCTGTACTCAAGATGGGCTTATACTTTACGGGCTTGTACTCAGTGATAGGCTTATACTCACATACCCAGAGTGGCTACATGTAAATGTTTTATAAGCAGAGCCTTGTTTAAGGATTTAAACTCTACAGTGGCTACACAGTCACAATAAGGAGGGGTGGAGCCCTAAGGGTAAACCCCTTTGGGCCTGACCACGCAAAAAAAAAAATTTAGTCTAATACAGTTGGTACTGCTACGCTCTAGGGAGCCTCAACATGCTCAAAAGAGGGTTAAACATCCGATCACCATGGAACAATTTACAAACAACAAGACTCCATAAAAGTTACTAAAATATGTACTAGGTGAGCACATACACGTGGGATTGCTTAGCAGCGCAAGCAGTTGCTTAGCTGCAACATTTTTAGAGAGTTCCAAAGCTCTCTCATTGGTCACTTCAGTCACATGACTACATGTACGTCTAGTGTCCTTGTATTTGCTGTAAAGTGATAGCTATCCACTCTTAAGGACAGCAAAGCCAATTGCACCGCACATATGCTGGAACACTTCCAAAATTTTAGAAATTCTAAACCCAGATTATTGGTTTACCTTCCTGAGGGGTACTTATAATGATTCTAGAGTAAGTGGCGGCTTGAAGAGGGAGATTGAGGAGGGGAAAACACTGTCTGCTGCACAATGCCTGTGTAAATCCTCTGGGTTTGCTTTGTTAATTGGGCCCTGCGTTTGGCTGATACAGCCGGCTAATTCATTAATGTGGAGTTGTTCTGGTGAGAACAGATACGAAAATGGAGTGCTGGCCATTATTGGACAAGCTAGATTACCTTAAAACTCCGGGATGCTATCAGGATCAGTCAACAGTGGGATATGTAATATGTGTGTGCAAGCACTGGAATATGGCTACAACTGTAGAGCGCAATAGTCGCATCATGTGATATAATTATCTGCTGCTGATGAGGCCGAAATTGACAAAAAGAGCTATCTGTAGTTTCACTAGGCTGAGCCCTCTATTCCATGTGCTAGTCGTAACATTCCCAGAGTTAAACATTTTAGCGTCTGCTTTAGCACACCAAGAGAGTATGATAATATCTGCTTTCTATATCACTATATTATGGCGGGTTCAGTGTCAAGACAAAACAGTACAGACGTACGTAATAGAAGAGCTCAGAACCAAAGTGGACTAATCCAAAATCAAGTACTGGGAATTGCATGAAACAAAGGGGAATACCCTATGAGCAAACGACTGAAATTTTTAAATTTCCAGCAACTCCCGAAACACATTCAAAGAGTATTCTCGAGTTAAGGGGGCACAAGTGGGTTAGACCACTCTGGTTCTGAGTCCTTCGTACGTAGCCTGTCCTTCCATCCTCCCATACTCACGTAATCTTCTGTGAGCGTATAAAGGTGTTCTTTGGCGTCCTCGACGTTCTCCTCCAGCCCGGTAATCACCACCGTGCTGCTTTGCTTGTCTCTGGGGAAGCGGATATCAACCTTGAAGCGCTCCATCACCTTGGCGATGGCCTTGCCCTTCTGACCAATCAGACGGCTGTGCACGCGATGGTCGATTTCCATCTCCTCGGATATTTGCTCTTCCTGTGTGTGTGTGTGTGTGTGTGTGTGTGTGTAGGGGACATATTCGATTACATCATTGTTTCCATTGACTTCCTGTACTTGCAAAATATATTACATCAACACCCCTGCACGATAAATCATTTCATTTAGTCAGTAATGCTATGATAGAGGAAACCTCTGTATTGTATAGTGCGGTAATAATGATGTAATCCCACACAAAGGGGAATACCCTACGAGCAAATGACTGTAAATTTCCAGCAACTCCCGAAACACATTCAAAGAGTATTCTCAATTACAAGTAGCTGATAAATGATGTAATGTCCCCTGCCACCTATAGAATCTCTATACAGACAGTGACCTTGGAAATATGGTATACAGACATTTCACGCTTCAGTATAGGCAAAAATGTATGACAGCTAGCTTGTGGAGACAGACTAGTCACTTGTGTGGAGACATTCTTGATTGGGTCATGTTCGAATAAAGAAGTTATGGAAACACAATTATGTGAAATTGCTGAAGCACTTGCCTCCCAATCATCATCCCACACACATTTCCTCAATTAGAGAGAGCCAGCAAAATGGACAATTAATAATTGAACCACTTTGACACTTCATTAGTTGAAGTATGTACCTACCCACCTGTGGGCGCATTTCGAGTACGTACTCTGGATAGTTAAATTTAGGGAAGGTACCGTATTGTCAGGGCGGAAAAAAGTTCATATTCAGGGGTTAAATTGGCAAGGGGGACAAAAGTGGAATACTGACGACTTTGGGGGGGGGGGGGGGGTATATACTGTACAATGAGACAATGAGTGAGGTGTGATCACGCTAGCTAGCTAGGGGGTCTGGGGGCATGCCCCCCAGTTGAATTTTAGACTCTTTGAGATCACTTTTGGTGCATTTTGAAGTAAATTTACACAATTTACGAGTGGACCACATTAGGCCATAATTATATGAGTGTAAAGAATATACAGAGATGTAACAAATAATTGCAGGGGTGGGCTTATACTCACGGTGCATGGGCTTATACCCACAGTGACGGCACGATTTTCAGCTGTCAGAATTCACAGGAGGCACTCTTGTACCAAAATCTCTCTTCGGACGTGTGCAGGTGGGACAATCATAGCGGCCGGTAGCTTAGGAAGCACGTGTGGTATTGACAGACTAGCTACTGCGTGTGAGTCAATAGTGAAGTGTGCGTTAATTAGAGAGCAATGCGATTGAAAAAGTGGAGCAGCCAAAGCCACTATGGTTGCCACGGCGCCTATGCGGGCCTGCTTTGCGTAAGCTAGCTGGCTACAAAGCCAGAAGAGCCATCCCATTTTTGGAGATGCTTGCAAGCCATGTGCATTGCATGCCTTCTTCTAATCTAAATATGAAGAAATCTCATGTCGGGCCGTAAGACTGACCAACCGCTAGAAAAACAACAACTCAAAACCATTCACGGCATATTCAATAACTGTATGACTTCCCACGGGCTATAAACGATCCATGCCACACTTCCCAGGATGGAACCATGCTAGAAAAACCCTTAACTGCATTCTTTAAGGCACTAGCTCCCTTAAAATGGAGACACGTAGGCCAAACATGAGATGGACCATTGCTAATTCGCCACCCACACTTGACAAATTAGTGCCCTTAAAAAACTAAGGAAAAAAGTACGGTGGGTCATTGCCCACAGACATATAAGGCTAAGGCATGTAACCTTGTTCCCAGGCTCTGCTCCCACATGCATGGGGAGGGGAGGGGAGGGGAGGGGAGGGGAGGGGGAGAGGGGGGTGGAAACAAGGCTATCCCTTGGTTGTCAGGGGTGTCTTCTTTATTGGGTATCCACATGTACCGTATTAACAGCGGGTATTTAATTTCAAATTGGCGAATTTCGAGAAGTGGTTGACCTTTTGGTTTCTTAAACAAGGGAAGGCTTAGCACTCGACCAGGACTCTCAGATACTGAGGGAGCAGCTGCAATAGTTGTCGAAGACAATGAAGGGCTATGGGGGGGTTAATTGCAAACAAGTTTTTTTTCATGTTTATCAGATAGACTGCTATTACAAGTGCATTAATGCAAGCATGTCGCTAATGCGTTTCCATTTGATATCGTGATCAAAAGCCCAATTATTTGCCTTTCCCAAGAGTTCGTGACCTTCTACTACTTGTAAGCATTCTGTAACCATAGAGTTAAGTAGCCCCATTACAGCTACCATTACTTGTAGGGGTTTTCCAAACCCACACCCATTTTTTAAAAGTATCTCAAATTGTCCTAATTTTTAGATAGGACTCGGTACTTATTAGTAAAAAACTAAATTTGAGTTTGATAGTGTATTTAATTTTAGAGATATGGACACTGAAATTTCAACTTTTCAATAACAAGGACCCAATCTGGTCCCAATCTCTATCTAAATGTACAGTGAATTTCCAAACTTTGAGCATGCATATCTGGCAAACGAAACACGGAATTCACAACTTAGCACGTAATTTTTCAGATACGCGCCTCAGCAGTATCGCCATTTTCAAGAAATTGCCGTGCGATTAAGAGTACTGGCAACTGCTCCTTGTCATTTTTACTCCCCTATTGCTGCAGGTTTTTAACTTTAAATTTGGCGTGGATTGAGGCCGGGCGTCCTTCGATTCTGTCCTTTGGGTTGGTTCTACTTGGTCGCTGTCGCGACTATTTACTACATTTATAACCAGTTTGTAGGATGTCAGTTTTACTTTATGCGTTGTTTTTGATGTAGATTTGGTTCAGAGGATGTAATTGACTACACATGCATTTATTAATGGACGAGCACACAGAATAACAGATAAAACCTAACCTAGTAACAGCTGGGGCACTTTGCGTACACCCAGTAAAAAACTATTTAATATTTATACGCTGCAAATTACGTTAGATCTTTCCAGAGCGCGAAAATTGGGTGTGGGGTACGAAAAAAAAAACCCTACAAAATGAGTCACGGTTAAGCAATGGAGAGGAACCATGTTTGAAGAGACCTACATGTCTTCCACTGCCTCATCGCTTCTGGTAAATTGGACGGCCAAGACGTTCGGCTTACACATGTACGCATGCATACGTAGAAGGCAGAGATACCGAAAGATGTGTATAGGAGCGCAGTAGTAGCCTCGTCCCCAGGCTCTCTGTGCGTTGCTGGAGAGCCTGGTACATTTTCTCACGTGATTTGACTTACTTAATTGCACGGATGGGCTTATACTCAGGGGTGGGTTTATACTCAGGGGTGGGCTTATACTCAGGGTGGGCTTATACTCATGGTGGGCTTATACTCAAGGGTTGGGCATATATTCAGGGTTGGGACTATACTCATGGTGGGCTTACACTCAGGGGTGGGCTTATACTCATGGTGGGCTTATACTCAGGGTGGGCTTACACTCAAGGGTTGGGACTATACTCAGGGTGGGCTTTTATTAAGGGTGGGCTTATACTCAGGGTGGGCTTATACTCAAGGGTGGGGTTTATGTTCAGGGGTGGGGTTATACTCAGGGGTGGGCTTATACTCAGGGGTGGATTTCTACTCACCAGTTCCTGCACAATCTTCATGATGTCGTCCTGAGCGGCTTTGACCTGGTGCTCATAGCCCATGATGGTGATCTCGTCAGCGTTTGGCCCGTCCTTGTCGGGCAGCTGGATGCGAACATCGTGGTCGTCACGGATCTTGTTGATGGTTGCTCCCTTTCGGCCGATGATGTTAGGGTGATACTTGGGATCGACTTGCATGGACACTTGGAAGCTTCTCAGCTCCTGGGTGTGTGTGTGTGTGTGTGTGTGTGTGTGTGTGTGTGTGAGTGTGTGTGTTGTGTGTAGTGATTAAAAAAAGTGAATGAAACACTTCAAGAAACCAGCCTAGTTAGTTACTGAAGAAACCGAAAAAGAAGCCAACACATACATGTAGTATGACTTCACGCCAGCTGCATATTCTACATTCCCCAGCCAGCGTTTCAGTAACGTGTATCCCCGAATGAAACAAGCCGGCAGTGAGGCTCAACCAGGCCATGGCTGCCGAACCTGGTATACCCGAAATACAATAAGGCCGCCTCAGGCCACAATGACACTTGATCGTGCCCCCCAAATAAGCACTCTCAAATGCGATGCTTAAAAATATTCATGAGCAATTCCATTCAGTTTAGAGTTCAATTAGCAGTGAGTAAGCAAACTATCCCCACAGATGTGTGTGTGGTTTCCAGGGTATTCTGTGTTAATTGTGACATCCCTGAGATGTGTGGTTACTGCGATTGCAAGTCAATTTTCTTTTGTGTATGTGTATGTGTGTGTGTGTGTGTTGTGTGTGGAGGGAGGGGGGGTCTTTCCATCTTGATGGTTAATCGTCTTACATGCTGGGAACTACATGTCAGGTATGTCTGTACCACATGCCACAGTGTACATTATAATTCTATAATTTTGACCTTTCAATTCTCATACACGCAGGAAGTGGGAAATCCTTCCTGCTAAGCATGCAGCATCACCGCACAAAACCACCCTCTCCCCTGCACCAACCAAAAATAAAATCCAGTCAATATCTGGAACTCTGAGGTAATGCATACTCTGATGGGGGGTCACTGAGAGGCTTATGTCAAACTCAGCAAAAATGTGGATGCTTAGAAATATTCACGAGCGATTCCTGTTTTTAAAAAAAGTTTAGACTTCTAGTGTATTGAGAATTATTTACTTAGCAGCAAGTGAGCAAACTAAGTACAGTATCCCCACAGATGTGCGTGCGGTTTCCAGGGTATTCTTTCAACTATTTCCCAAAGATTATCTTCAGATATGGTAGGTTGGCCACTCTTTTAGAGTCTTTATCAGCGCCATGTTCCTAATTGACTCCTAGTAATATGATAAGAGAAGCCAGATAGGTTAGGTATGCCTACACAGAGCTAGTCTATCGCAGAGCTAGTCTATCGAGCTACTTCAGGGTTTAGCTCAATAGATCAATGCAGAGCTTAACCGTACACTCCTGAGCATAAATGAAGTATGCGGTTAGAAGAATATCTTTTGGATATTTCGCGGGTTGAAAACTGGAGGTCATTGCCAAGTTGAACGTCTTGGCTTTTTTTAGGTTTACATGCTTGAAAATCGAGTAAGTACACAAGTTTCAGAGGGAAGTTTGAAGAATGAAAACTTTGCTAAGCGAGGAAGTGTATCAAATGAAACTCAACACGTGTGGCCAAACGTTTGTTTTCGCAGAGGACGGAGTGAAAATAGTTACTACACACACATCACACAAAATAAACAAACACAATCGGGATTCTCGCATCACTAGCTGAATCTATTTTATACCTCCCTCCACTCATCTCTCACTCCCTTCCTTGCACACTCACTCACCCCTCTCTCCCCTCACTCACCCCTCCCTCTATCCTCCTCCCTCACTCACCCTTCACACACTCACCCCTCTCTTCCCACACTCAACCTTACTCAATCCCTCAACCCTCACTCCTCACTCACCCCTCCCTCACTCACCCCTCTTCCCACACTCAACCTTACTCAATCCCTCAACCCTCACTCCTCACTCACCCCTCTCCTCACACTCATCCCTCCCTCCCTCACCCACTTCCTCATCCCTCACTCCTCACACTCTCACCCTCTCTTCCTTCTCAGCCTCCAGCTCCTGCCTCCTCCTCTCGAGTGCCTGCTTGGCTTCCTCGCAGTTCTTCCTCGGCCCGTTAATGGTGATGATGTCGGACAGCTTGTCGGAGTGGGGCACTGTGATCCCCACGTCATATTCTTCCATGAGATTGCGGATCTCTCGTCCCCTCTGGCCTATGATGTAGCGATGAAATTCGTTTGGGATTTCAACTTCGACGTCAATTGGGATTAGGTCCTGTGTGCATGTATGTGTGTGTGTATGTGTGTGTGTGTGTGTGTGTGTGTGTAGAGACAGAATGAGCTCACATACGTTTAGACCATAAAATGAAGCGAAGGGACATGAGGAGGGGGTGGGGTGTGGGGAAAGGGCCTCGTTCCCAGGCTCCACCCCCCCAGCTTTTCTCCGGCACACCGTTTTCTACACAGTGCGAGAAACACTCGTGAGTGGAGCCTGGAGACGAGGCTAGTTGAAAGGATTGACGTGAAACAAGTGCACACACAAACATGATTCTGAAATCCAAAAATGGATTAAAACATCTCTCGAAGTGGCTTCAGTGTGCACACTTCATTCATACTGTGCATGCCCTTGACAACAAACCCCAAGGGGCGGTCTTCAAAAGTGAAGATCTGCACCACAGAGAAACCCGCCAAAGGACACTGGCTAAGATACGGTTGCCAGTGTACAAACAACTGCCAGTCATTTCTAGGCACTCAAGCATTCTCCACTAACGCGGGGACTTGAGATAGCTCATTTCTAACCACTCAAGCATTCTACACTAATGTGGGAACTGCATGATTGTTTGTGGGAATGTTCTGTGTGGGTGATTCAGAAATGTCTAGCCGATCTGATAAAGTACGCACCAAATAAATGATTTTTGGAAAGTATTTTATCATTGGAAGTACCCATCAATCTGCTCCATTTACAGCTGGTAACAATTAGATACTCCATTAAGCAAGGGCCTCGTGATACTCACAGATCATGGGCTGCTATGCATCAGCGGTACGTAATCCTACTTTTGGTGGTCACCCTTGCTTTAATTCCTTTTTCTTCTGGAAAAGGAAGTCACAAACTTATTTCTACACAGGAGGGTGATAGATTTTTGATTGCAACTATTTATTTACCAGTCGGGTGCACTTTGCATCCACCCAGCAGGTGCGTTATGTTTTTCGCGTTTGTACATTCATCTGCAAATATCATACGTGGAATGTTTTCATCATAATCGTTACCACACGATACGTCTATCAGTCCAACGAAGGTACTGAGAAAGTTTGCAGGCCAAGTTACATAACGCCCACCCTAGAAGGTAAGCCCCTACCCCCACTGCCTCTAATATGTATATTTGTGTCAGTCTCGCGTAAAAAGCTACGCAGCAATGCGATCGAAATACGCGATCGACATACGTAATATTCGTTGTCTACCAGGGACCAGCCACATTTCCTAGTATTGCTGTATCTGCTTTTAGAGGTCATCCATCATTGAGGAAATATTAGCACTTGTAAGGACTGACTCTTCCTGTGTGGTTAGGACAAGTGTCTACAGAACACAATGGCCACTGTGGGGGTGTCTCTTAGGCTCCAGCAGGAATAATATCCTGGAAGCAGTATTGCAGTGCTGGCCAAACTGTGACATTCTGAGTATAAGCCAATTCTGAGTATAAGCCCACTGTGAGTATAAGGCCATTCTGAGTATAAGCCAATTCTGAGTATAAGCCCACTCCTGCCAATGCTATGGCTGACAATATCCCTCTTATCTTGCCCTTTTCACTCCATGAAGGATTGATATTTCATATCTGAAAAAAGTAATAGTACATTTAATAATTATATTATATAAGACTGAAAAGTGACAAAAAGTGCAACTATGCCCACTTTTTGTAACCACACACATCTTCAGCTCAACAAATGCAGCAGCTACAGAAAGGAAGTCACTCATGCAAATTGGGAATAACTGCAGCTGCAATAGGACTCACTTCACCCTCACAATTATCATTCACACAAACGTTCCCAAATCACCATACCAGCCATCACAATAAAATGGCACTCCATTTGCCAATCGCATTGGTAGATGTGATCGACAAATAGAGCACCATTTTATTGTGTCACGTGGCAGCAAACATCACACAGCTCGAGCTTACTGGACTTAAAATTAATCATGTTATGTTAGAACAAGCCTATGAATCAAACTGTGCCATGATATTCGAGAAAGGAAACACACGAAGAAAACAAACGGGTCAGAATTTTAACAACATTCAGCGTCGTGAATGAGTGAGGTAATTTACTGTGTACGAATCATAATTATTACGTAGCATTTCAAGAAGCAATATGCCAAATTTGATGGTGAATCTAGTTATCAGTGGAGGCAACGTCCGCTGAATGTCACAGCCCATTCTTTCCTGCAATTGTTGACAAGCATACAGCTCTATATACTGAAAATAACTACATGCACAGCTTCCAAGCACACCCTGTGGATGCACTGACCCGGCACACGCTGGCTGAGTCCAGAGAGGAGCCTGCATCAGACAGTCATGGGTGGGCTTTAGACATTGACCAATTATGTTTTGTTCTGAAAATTATGCTATGCACTACAATGTACTTCCCCCGGGCTCTGCCTCTCAGCAGCTGTCTTATTATGCTCAAATTACGCTCAATTCTAGTGGTCAAAATCAGCACAGCTATTAGAACTGCCAGCATTACCGACCTCAACCACTCTCTACTGAGACCCCAGTACTAGCCACTTTTATCCCGAGGCAGAGAACTCTAAATAATGCACAGTAATATACTATGTATTAGTACTCTACAGTAGCCAAGATCAGCTAAAACTTCATTGTTAAGGTCTGTAGCTGCGCAAATTATACCCAATACTCTACAAATGGTGCTAGCATAATTCCTTATGTTATTTATGCCGGCGTAATCAGGTAAGACCTACACTCAAGGTGGCGGTATGCTAGCACTCTTTTGTTTATTACTCTATACTAGTAGGATGGGCTTATGCCAAAGAGGGACTTTACACTACACAAGATTACATCACCACTACAGGTGAATAGAGTCTCCATTACAAACTGCCAATTAACAGACCCAGGCTTTCCAGAGACTTTCCCCACCCCCTCTCCACACAGGAAGAGAAGCCATGCTGTAGTATCTGATCAGCTGGAGATAGAGGCCCAAAATTGGCAAGGGCTACTCAGTGGTTTTGCAATAAAGTTTGCTTCATCACTCTGCAGCCAGGGAAATATTAGCTAAACCCACCTAACAGCTTTTGTGTTATCACCACCTCATTAAATTCTGCTTAGCCCAGCAGTATACAAGGGACGTCCCACATTCCATTCCATTCCATACCAGGGGACGCCCATATTCCATTCCAAGGGAATTCCCCCCTGCTATAGACCATTATGACCTAGTCTCTTGTAGAGCATGTGGTAGCCAAAAAAACAACCGACAATGCAGATTGGATGCCTACTACAGAATACAAGCCTTCTCCACGGTAACCACATCAGAGATTACCAGCTGTTCATTGTTTCAGAGACAATAATATTTTATAGCCGCTGGACTCTCTGACTCACTGACTCAAGTTATCCACGTGGTTACAAGAATTACAAGGATGAGTAAGCAGTAAGGCAGGCAGCTGTACATAAACTTGGAGGCAGGGAAAGAGGGGGGGGAGGAGGGGGGTTTGTGGATGAAGTTGCAGGATTAAGGTGGGGTATGTCCAAATGGACTTACCCTCATACCAATCTGTTTGGTTTGTAGTGTAAACATATACCAACCAGCTGAGTTAGTTATTACCACACATACACTTATTTGTCACGTATGTACTAGAGAGGGGGGATTTATACAATTTATATTCAGGAGTGGGCTTATACTCAGCTAGGGTGGGCTTATATTCAAGGGTGGGCTTATACACACACTCAGCATGTAATACACTGATATATAAACAGAGGTGGGCTCATTCTCAGGGGTGGGCTTATACCTAGGGTGGGCTTATACTCACACTCAGAGATGGGCTACATGTGATGGGTGTATAATGTAAGGTGGGCTGATACTCAACACCTGCTCCTGTCACACTAGGCTTCCCCCAATGTTTGAAAACAGACCAGTGTTTGCTAAGGGACAGTGACCCTGCTACATCAGGTCAGAGGATGGCTACAACACTTTCTAATTTAATCTCCACTATAATAGGATTACCCAGAGACTCTCTCAGGCAGGATGTTTCCCTTGGAACATACCCACACAAGGCTCACATCAAAGCAACAGAAAACGTAACCTTTTGTTCTGCAATTCCTGATTAGCAGACTACATATGTTGACTTCTCTCCCTTCCTCCCTCCTTTTGTCTGTATGCCTGTCTGTCTGTCCCGCAATTCCCCCCCCCCCCCCTTTCCAATCTCCTTACTTTCTTCTCCCGACCCATTAACGTAACTGACTTGAGAAAAACGAAGGTAAGAAGAGAAACACAAGATCCACAGTTGAGGTTCCAGGGAGGGAAGGAAGGAGGTAGGGACAGACAGACAGACAAAAGGAGGGAAGGTCAAACATAATGCCAAAAGGTAGACTTTCCAAAGGAAACATGTATCGTGACCTTCGACAAACTTACAGGGACTAAATAAATCTACACTGAAGACTCGACACTGAAGACTGGTTGTGTCGCATGAGGAAATCCCGAAGAGACATGCAGGTGACCCCACACCTACAACAATACTAGTTCCAGACAGCAAGCACAGCTGGAAATACTCCCTGTAGATAGATCCATTTTCCTCATCCTTCTGTGTGACTTTTAGGTCACTAAGCTGTTGCCCTGGCAACAACACTGTAAGAATGGCCTACACTTCCCTTTCATTGCATGTGACTGTGTGTGGGAAAAATCCAGCTGTTGACCTTTCCTTCATGTCTAATATACCATTTTTTATACAGCTCCAAGCAATGACACCACAGTTAGGTCATTGGTACAAATTCCAACAGGGCCTGGTAAACATATATAATAGTATTGTTGAGAGGCTGAGTGCAAACACTTCTTTAAGCATTGACGTCAGACGGGAGTCGTGAATACAGACAAATTTAGTCACAGTTTACATTCTTTTGACACATTATTCATGACTCAGTGAATGAAATTCATAACAGCTGGACAGGATGGACTGTCTAAAATATGCCATATAAAGTTCTGGTCTCATGGAAACAGGGAATCGAGGATAGCCTATGTATATATGGTTAATTAAAAGCGCTATTAATAGCAGCTTTCTATCATAATATTTTTACATCGCAATCAACGTTAACAACAAAGTCCAGGGGGGGTATTAGTGAAAAACAGTTACCGTAGCAGCTAACAATTATGCAATCCTTATTGCAAAAGTAACTGTATTTGTGTACCTGTGTAACCTTGGCAACAAAGTCCACAGGCAATTATTAGTGAAAATAGTTGTCATAGCAACTATAACTATTAACAATTACACCATCCTTAGGTATTCTGCAGTCAATCGTTATGATGGCATTTATAACCTTTTAAGGCAGCAATTTTTCACAGACTAAAAGTCATTTCTTGTGTCTATCTACTAATATTGTTTGGTAAATGTAAACAGCCTGAGGAGAGAACCAAAACAGCCGGCGGAAAGATGACACCATCCCCATTTCGGCTGGTTAATGAGCTGTGTAGAATTGCTCGCTGCTCACTGTGCCTGCTACCTTGTAACTTATGGCACATTCAGAACCAGTGTTGCACCCGAGCTATTGTCACAGATATGGAACATACAACTGTCCAGACTTTATTTAAACTGACCAGTTGGACTAGCTGAGAGTGGCCAGTTTAAATAAACCTTGGCCAGTTGGAATGCTGTATTAACAGACTATTGTCACAGATATGTAACATAAAACTGTCCAGACTTTATTTAGTTGGACTAACTGGCCCGTCCCCTAAGGCTTAGTCCAGCTAGGCACCAGTTTTGAGAAGTGCCCTCTACCCAATGATTGGGACTTATCACCAAGTGTAACGCTGAAAAAATAGCACAGAGACAGAAAACAACAACAACGCTCTTCTGATACGACACAGATCAGATCCTATCTGTTCCCAAGTAAACAGCAATTTTGCAGGAGCTTAGCGTACCCCTTGTCATTCTGCGCAGAAAATACGACTGTTTGCTATCTTCACTGCATAAACACAAGTTTCATACCTCATACTCTAATTGTAACTCCTTAAACTTCTGGGGGAGGGGGGGGGGGGGGATAATCCCAGGTACCCTTCCCTGTATCAAACCCTACCCTGATATAAGGATACCTCAATGATAAGAAGAGTTACTCATGTCTGCAACCCCAAACAACATTTTAGTCACAGTTTGAAATGAACCCTCTCAGTAAATTGTACACTATTAGTATACTAGCCTTTTAGGAGGCAAGGCATTAGTGACAACAAGCTAGTATACTATAGTATACAGCTAGTATACTGTAGAGCTAGTATACTGTACTAGTATGCTGTAGCATACAGCTAGCATACTGTAGCATACAGTTCATCGACAAAAGTCCATAAGAACATCTCTATAAACAGGACCCTTGGCTCAGTCCTAAAAATAGACAGGTCCACTTGAAACATGCACAGCCAAACAAGCATACGTAATTCATATCTTGGGTATGCTAATAAGTAAAATAGAATGATGTCATAAAAAGAATTCAAAACAGGAAGTAAACCCACTCATCTCTAATCATTGGGGCTAAATTCAGAAGCTTGTTGACCGGATATAACCACTTGTTGGCTGCGTCACCCACTCCACGGCCTGTTCCAAAGAATTTTCACTTCTGATAAAATCTACTGCTATGCTAATTTGCTGCAAACGTGGTAGAGTATAGAGTGTAGATTGTGAAGTGACTGGGCAGTATATTGGACCCAATCGGAAATTCACTACCGGTTTATGGTAGCTAGAAAACCCCACGTCAAGTTTTAGAAAAGCCATAATCAGCATCGTTTTAACGGAAATGCAGCCCACATGACAGATGACTGTCCTGATTCTACCAATCATTTCTCAGCTTCTCTGTCAGCTTTCTCCTAGAAATGGTGTCATATTCATACACACAATCTCAGAAAGAGGCCAGCCTCAGATGAATACTGTCAATTGCTACTGGGAGATGGGACTTCTGGGGAACTCCAGAGACAGACCAAACAACAAACCAACCTGGCACTACTCTGATAAGAGTACTACAAACCAGAAGGAAACCCAATCTATCTGAGGGATATATCAGGCCCAAAGATTTGCGTCTAGTCTACATTTCCTCTAAATATGCTTCCATATTACCTCAAGGTGATTTTTTTTTTATGGGTGCAATTTTTTTTGGCATTATTGTTTTCAAATTTTGTTGTGATAGCTTTGCCTTGCGCTATTTCACCCCATTTCCTCTAAATATGCTTCCATATTACCTCAAGGTGATTTTTTTTTTATGGGCGCAATTTTTTTTGGCATTATTGTTTTCAAATTTTGTTGTGATAGCTTTGCCTTGTGCTATTTCACCCCATTTCTGAGTGCATTGCTTGTGCCATCAATCCCAAATATATACCACAGTGACTCATGCTATTAGTGAAAACTATGCTTGCCTTGAGCAGGAAAGCATAGTTTGTTTGGCTGCTATAGACTGTTGCACTTCTCTACCTTTTGCTGGTGACATCGTTTCAGTGCTCAGTCTATGGTACAAACGGTCTCCGAACAGTAGCTACAAGAAGCGTAGATTCGCTGCCTTCCTTCGTTGTCTGAGAACTGCAGCTGTCCCCGCCCATGCAAAAATTGACCCTTCTGCCTTTCAGCCTACCCCATGTGTCGTGCATGTGAGAAAAAATACCAGGCCCACAGCCAGCTAAGTGAAACACACACGCGGGCCTGGAAACGAGTCTAGGAGGCGGGTTCTTTGCTGAAGGATGCTTGTGCTAGATATAAGCTCTTGCTAGTGGGACTCCTGCCCGAAACAGGGGCTTTACTAGAAGATACTAAACTTGCAGGGTTGTGACAACAAAGGTATTGGAATGGCAAACTCAAATCGTCTGTTTGTCCAGAAAGCAAAAAATTCCAGCTGCCAAATTGGAACCAAGACAGTCTCCGAAACCCGCAGTCCACCTCTAGAATGAAGTGTTTGTTAATATTAGCAAAGAGCCCACCTCTAGCACAGACTCACATCTAAGCAAGGGCTACCTCTAGCCACCTTGCACCTCTAACAAAGAGTCTCCTATCAGTGGGTTTGTCTGTAGGAAGTTGAAAGTGCGAATGGGCATTCAACAGCCGGAAGGAAAGGGTTATAATTTCGCAGGAACTCTGCTACGCTGTATAGCAACCCTTAAAAATGCTAGCTATAGCTATAGCTATAGAAATAGCCCTCCACCATGAAATTCGACAGCAACATCTAATTTGCAGCATTTCTGTAACATCTAATTTACAGAGTGTCAATAGTATCCCCTGAGCCAATCTGTGAACAGAGTTCAAACAATTTGATATGTTGACACTGTTGGACAGGATATTGCAAGAACAGGTACAATAGCCATTAATAATTCCCCCCAATTAACCAGCAGACCACTTCCTCTCTGCAGGAGCCTGGGAGGTGGGATAAGTTGATGAGTGGGTGATAAGGAGACCAGGGCTTTTCCCCCTACACTTCCTGTTGACTTCCTGTGTAGGTACCTCAGCTGCAAAGACTTCACAATTATCTTCTAAAGTTTCACTTCAAAGCATATTTTTTTTGCAGTAGGCTAATTGGCTGTCTCTCGAAGCCAGAAGTGTTACAGCAGCAACGTGACTTCAGTAATGTAAGTGACTTCAATGATGTACGTATATGATGTTCTAGTTCCAGGGTCGGCGGAAGCTGATTGGTCAGGTATGACAGAAGCCACACAGCAGCCGATTACCCGGACGAAGCGCGGACAAACCTACCATTTCAACAGTCATGAAGTAGCTCCCATAGCCTCTCGCTGCATTAAAGGCCTAACAGCAGACTTCGACGTTTGAAAAACCTAAGGATTTGCTTTGAGAGGGGAATAGAACCTCTCGCGATCGGTGGCAAATCACTTGCTTGGTAGCCTTGTTCCCAGGCTCTCCGCTCCAGTTTGTATGTCGCTTGTAGTACGAAAAACGGACTGCAAGCGACACAAAAACCGGAGTGGAGAGACTGGGAGCGAGGCTACCTGCTTGGTGCTTCTTGCAAGGAGTAGTGGTCTCCTTCCAATAAGGAAATCTTTTGTTATTAAAGGCCGACTCCTGTTTCGTGGTGGCAGTTACATCACGTGAGAAAACGTACTCTCCAGCTTATCTCACAATAGCCTGGGGGCGAGGCTAGCACAACCAGATGAAAGGGGAATAAAGACACTATCGGAGCCCAGCCGGGGGAATGAACCCAGGACCTCGGATTACTAGTCAGAAGCTCTTATACACTGAGCTACTGGAGCTCCTGAGCAGAGGAGCACTTTATATGGCTACCAGATCCACTAGTACCACTTGCCAATAGGACCTAGACAATTCCAACCCTACTACAAGGGGTGGTCACTCCTGTAGTCACAGCTAAGACCGGGGGTCAAAAAGTGGTCAACAGGTCAAGGGGTATTTTTGCCATTGGTCAAGGGGTCAAGGACAATTTTTATACCCTGGTATTGCAGTCAAACGGTCAAGAGCCTTTTTGCAGTGTGGTCAAGTGGTCAAGCAGCAAAAATGACGGTCAAAATTTCTTGACCCCGGTCTTAGCTGTGACTACAGTGCATACGAGAGTGCCCACCCCTTGTACTACTTGAGAAAACAAAGGCACCAGATGATCCTACCCCCTGCCAAGTGAGGAAAAGATTTAATGTCAACAGCTGACTGAGCTGACCCTTACTAGAGAGGACAACTGACTCAGGCTGACTCTTAGCTACCCCCCCCTAGATGCCTGAGAGAAAAAAAAAACAGCCCATGCATGGCTATGATGCCAAATGTGTCATAGGTTGCTGCGCACTTTAATCAGAGTACATGGACTTCCTCAATGAACTTTGCAACTGTTTGCCCGCTTTGGCCCTCAAATTAGTGCATATACTAATACACAACTCTGACGTCAAAGATGCATGCCCATATATGGTAGTAAACACCATGCCCTCATTGTATTTAAAATTTTAAGAATGTAATTAGTAATCAGCTGTCACATGTATGAATATTGTATTGTTGACTGCACTCTATAGTGACTAAAACAAAGATTACTATCAGTTGGGTTCCTCCCCAAGGCCTCGCTAAATAATTTTTTTTGTTAATAACTGTGCCAGTACTTGCTGACTCAACAATTTCATATTTTGTACTGCCGAAGTTGCAGCGAATTTCAGTTCAGTTCGAAATATGACGTATTCCGTGAGTGTTTAAGCAAACAATTCACAGGCAGTCCGTTTTAATTCTTCGAGCTAACGACTTTGAACTATAGCCTGACAGATACCTCCAACGAGCGAAGCGAACCCGAACTGATGAAACGAGCCTCAAGTGAGCAGAACAAGTAGTTGAAGTGAGCATAGCTACTTGCAATAGTTAGGAGCACAGACAGCGTAGGCACCCACGAGGGAGGGGGTTCCCCCACAGATGGTATAATTTACTAAGAGTAGTGATACAGAATGAGTGATAGAAACAAAACAAGTCATGTTTACAGTACTAATGACATAAATCTCGTCTTACCAGTAAAGCCTGCTTGGCAGCCTCGGCATTCTCCTGACGACCCATGATCCGAATGATGTTCCTCGGCTCCATCTGCTTGGGACTCTCGGGTGCCTCTCCGTTCTCTGTCGGCTTTGGGGGAGGGTCCCTGTCTGGGAACTTGATGGAAACATTGTGTTCCTGCGTGATGCCTTGTACGTTGGTGCCCTTGGGACCCATGATCGAGCGATGCTGTTTTTGTTCAATCACACACTCGATGGTCACTTGTGCTTCCTGTGCATGTGTGTGTGTGTGTGTGTGTGTGTGTGCGTGCATATATGCATGCATGTGTATCAAATATGGACATTATATCAGTAAATCACAGAGGTTACCTAAACCAAGTGAGTAGAAATGTTAGTGTGTGTGTGTGTGCGTGTGTGTGTGTGCGTGTGTGTGTGTGCATGCGTGTGTTTCGTAATGGGGGCGGGGTAAAGTGCTGGAAGAGCGGGAGCGGAAGCACAAGAAATTACAAGCAAACAGAGCATGTTTTACATCAAAACACATGTTCTCTTGTACTTCTCATTTAGTGGTTAGTGCCTAGGTTTACCCCCAATCTATAATTATAGCGGTAGTCATAGCACAAGCAAGATTATCTAGCCAACCATAACTACTAAGCCTACCTTGATCAGAAGGGATCCCCCCCCCCCCCACTATTGAGCTATTAATGACATAATTTTCAGTCCCCCTGGTAACCACAAAGGGGTGGCAATATCCCAGAAAGGAGGTTGGTGGTTATCAGTTTGGCCAAGGCCCACTGAACAAGTTTCAAATAATCTTTTGACAACTTTGTTAATTGGATGTCTTGAGCTCGCATGTTCTTCAGTGTTTATGAATATCTGTTCATGCTTTCTGAAGTGGATCTTTGCGGTTCAGTAACTCCAGCTTATCGGCAGTAGCTGTGCCCCAAAAATTCAAGGTTTCAGAGTTAGTGGTTTCTAAAGGCTTTCCCTTTGAGTCTGTAGCTGGGAACGGGTGGTCTTTTCGGGCGCTAAGAGGCAAAGAAATGAAAGACAATTTTTTGTGTAGTTTTCTGTCAGCGGTTACAATTAGCTGTTTATTGTTCAATTGTGGTCAAACTCAATTTGTTCTGAAAGTGCCCCCACATTCAGCACGTGTGTGAGGTGGTGTACGTACATGTACACGTGTGTCCATTAGTCCATTCTGTTTCCTGCTACAGGCTAATCAGACTATGCTGCCCTAGACTTATCACCACAGGCCTCTGTGACTGTATAGCCACTTCAGACTAACCAGGCTAGGCTGGGTTTTGTGTGCCTTAGACTTCAACCACTTTGTCGGTTGATCAGTGGTTTCCAACTAATTAAATAAACCTGGACCAGTGTGCATGTGGTGGTATTGTGCGCACAGTGTTGTAAAATATTGTTTTTGTTTTTTTGGCATTCATTAATTCATTGGCAGCCCTTTTGAGTCTCACAGGGCACCACAAGCAACCTCTAAATTCTTAAATGACAAAATTGGGGGGGGGGGGGGGGGCAAAATCCCAGGTAGCCTGGGGACGTGGCTCTCCACACATCTGTGTATCACAAGTCTTTCCCAGTCCACCCGAAAAATCCCCGTACGAAACCCTGCAGAGTCATCAGTGAAACTTTAATCCCACAGGCAAATTAGAAATATGTTAATTTTCACTACGTATTACTTACATGTGATTAAAGAATTTGGTTCACGAACCTATACTCGCTAGGGGTAAACAAATGTCGTTAGGGTTCACTCAGCGTGGAGCCGTACAGCTACTGCCGGTAATTTTAACATAGGGGTTCTTTCCTTTTTCTGTTTTGCACAGAACTCACATCCACACCTGTGCGTGCATGTACATGTACATATTCAGGCAGAGGAGTACTCTAAGTGAAAATTTGAAATCCTACCGTTGCAATCGCTACGTAACATGAAGGAAACACGTGCTGGCGAATGAAGGAAATGTGCTGGCAAACAGCGGAAGAGTGTGCATGATCTCATTCTCAACATAAGTATTAACAAGAATGGGATTTCCCAACAGTCACTGAAGTACATACACACACACACACACACACACACACACACACACTTTTCATAAACATTGACAGGATTCTAAAAAGCCTAGAGAAAATCTCCCCCAACCCCCTCTCATCCTCCCTGCCTTCCTCAATAAAGTAAGTCTTCGTCCTCTTAGCAACCCACTGACAACAACCACCCAGCCCACGGCCAGCATTAACACCAGACAAAGCAAACAACCTCTTTGCGTCGGCGGAGTCCTTTACCAACCTCCTCAATGGAGTCGAGCAAGCCCTTTAATTTCCTGAATCTTGTTTAGGCTCTCACATATTGTATATACAGAAGGAGGCATGTATTTCTTGTGGCTTTGACATTTGGAGGGATGCAAAACTTCCCCCCTCTTTGAAGTACTATTCTGTGTTTGTAAGCAAGCTTCAATGATCTTCCCACAGAGATAAAAGAAAAGAACCGGTCTCCAAGGGGGATACTAAAATAATGATTATCAGCTGTTGTTCTCAAAGCTGGAGATCATTTAACTCACAAGGGAATCATGGGTTTCCACGGTGATGATAAATGATCTACTCCCCAAAGAGCAGAGGCAGGTTCGTGCTAGTCAAAGCCTTAGTTACCAGCCCACCCTAGTTACCAGCCCACTCCCCTACTTCACTAACAAGAGATGGCTTGAGTCGATTATGCTCATCGTAGTACGGGAATCACTGCAGGATTTGAGCATTATGCAAATGTAATAGCAATCGATGCCTGTTGTGTGCATATGTGCACGACCAGCCAGGCACTGGGGGTGCCTATAATAAATTTTGAAGGATTAAGATTCCGGATGATGGGGCGAACCTGATAGAATGCCATTGCTGGCAGTTTGTTTCACATGCATGTGCACATGTAGATGAAATAGATACGTACGCCAACCTATTTGTGGTATGATAATGCATGTACCCACACACAAGAATTTTCCTAATATGGGGTTCACTCACGCTCACTCCAATAACTACGTACATTACTAGAAACTGACCAAATCTTCGACGACTTCCTTGATCCGGGCCTTGGCACCCTCGATGCACTGCTTTGCACCCTTCAGCATGACCTTGTCCGAGTTGGCTCCCGACCGAGGGAAGCTGATGATCACTCTTCCGTTCTCTTCGGAAATCTCGTGGATTAGCTGCAATTGAGCGTGTGAGTACGTGTGTGTGTGTGTGTGTGTGTGTGTGTGTGTGTGAGTGTAAAAAATAAATTGATGAATCCTTTGCAGAAACACTTCAAAGGCTGTTCATTGACTAACCAGAAAAAGAAACTGCAACTTCACTGGGATTCACTCCCATGACTATTTGACTGCTCGTTGCCAGCCAGTCAATTTACCACCCAATGACTATTCAATTTCCCATGGTCAGCCAAATAACTATACCACCACAAGGTAGTATATGCCTGCACATACACGCAGAGTGCCTTCTAAGGTTAAAGATAAGTTTACAATTGGTATTTGATGCAAAATACTACAATGTTGTGCTCTAAAAATGCCAGTTGATTTCAAAGGACCAAAGCAGGCTAGTAATGGACCGTTTACCATTATGGGGTAAAATTGAGCACTAAATGAAGAAAATACAGGAAAACATGTGTAAACAAGCATGTTCTTACGTTCTTAGACAAGAAAACCATCACATGTTTGCTTGTTTTTTAGTGCTCACTTTTACCCTCCATTACATCAGAATGGTAAAGGCATAAAATTTCCTTCTTTTTTTATGCAATCAGAAGTAAGATTAAATGTCAGCCCCACCTTGTAAAAACAGTGCACTCTAATCATTTATGGTTTACTATCACTCTGCATCACAGCTTAGACTTTCTCACCCCTAGGATTTTATTTCCTCGTGCTGTGTTTTTCAAACATCTGTCAACTAAAAGTCAGGAGGTTAAGCAGCATCTGACTGACATGACAGTGTTTCTTTGCGGTTGAGATAATACCATCCACTGTTCTGGTTAGCGTTCTTTGCCAGCCGGAGAATGCGTGTGTTGATATCAGACATTGACTGTTTTTTGTAAACATTAGCTATAATTTTAAATAAACTTTCACAAGGTTGACAAAACCTGGAAGCGTAAAGTTTAGAATGTAAATGCTTTCAATTGTTTTGATGTTACAAGCGACTAGCTCCGTGAAATGTGCACATGGCCCTGGGGATGAGGTTACCCGTAACCATATTATGGTTAATTGCAATAGCAGTAGTCATAGCAACACTCACTATTATCTCAATATGGCAACATATTTCATGTACAGAAAGTGCAAAATGGTAAATAAGCACACTGTTTCAGCTCTACTATACATGCTCGCTCCCAGGTATACGGTACTCATGTGTTGCTAAGCACACTTCACTTATAAGTGCATAATCACTGTTAGGCGCTGGTTTGATTCTATTATCAAAATATTTTTTATTAAGCGCACCTTTATAGACATGGTGCCCTCGAACAATACTCTCGAATCGAAAAGAGAATTCCTGTTCCAGCTGATCTCTGACGATGACCGTACACGCTTCAAATAAAGCACACTCCAATTTAATATTCGTTGTTAAGCGCACCTCGTTGTTAGGCACACCTCGCCATTAGGCACTCATTTCCTTCCTGTGGAAATACAAGCGCATGCGCTTAGCAACACATGAGTCACGCACCATAGTCCGCTTCTTTCCTGTCTCCGGTACACACATTACCTAATGTGTTACTTTCCCCAGGGGGTAAATCCTAGCAGGAATGCATACACGCCAGATACACATGTAGTCTACATCACAGGTTACTGAGAGGTTTCAGGATAATGTTTTCAAACATTATGCATAGCGTACATAATTTACATCACAAATTACATTACTTCCTCTTAATAATGAGATATCTGTACTTCAGTTAGGCACACTCACTGCTCTACTACCAGTCTCATTCCCAGTCTCCACTCTACTGAACCCAATCTCATTCCCGGCCTCCTCTTTAGTCTCATTCCCAGTCTCCTCTCTGCAAAAACCAATCTCATTCCCAGTCTCCACTCTGCTAATCCAGCCCCATTCCCACTCTCCATCCTGCAGCTTTTCATGTACTGTGTATCCTTATAATTACAAAGTGGCAAGGCAGTGGGTAAGAAATTCTTAAATCGGTGGATTTAGGTTTCGGGTATGGGATAATCTCACTCGTAATGTTGAAGGAATGGAATTTTACTAGAGTTCACTTTATACATCTTCCACTGCCCATCCTGATGACATCATCACAAAAGGGTCCATCATGGAGCTGAACACTTCTCACCAGCAAAAGGTAGAGAAGTGTAACAGTCTTTCGAGCGGTCCTGCCCACGCGCAATTACGTAAGTTAAAATCACGTGAGAAAAAGTACCAGGCTCTCCAGTGTGAAACACACAGAGAGCCTGGGGACGTGCGAGGCTACCATGTACTTATATGGCATAACTATGCAGTTTGTTTGTTGGTTTGTTTGTTATTGTTATTGTTCTCAGCTGGGAGGCATTGTACCAGGCAAGCCTATCTCCTAAACAAAAAAAAGAAGATACCGTCACATGTCTCTCAGTTCCTGCTTTCAGTACCATCCAAGAGAAATTTTGGTATGCGCATTATCTTTCAAAACATGTGCAGTGATGACCGAATATGGTAGGAGGAGAATAATTGCAATTATTGCTATGAGGAAAGAGGGATGTGGAAAGATAATTTATATTCTTGAGTCACCACTCAAATAGCCCAAAAATTCTTACAAGTGGCGTGTCACTCTGTGACACCCACCGGCACTGCACTTTCAATTATCTTCATACTCTTTTCATATTTATGAGTTGTTGTTGTTGTTGACAGCTATCACACAACTAAGATTTCGTCTGACTGCTCTACAAAACACCAATTTAGGGAGAAAAGTGAATAGCCACATCTAAGCCATCCCAGGCAGACCCAGGCAGCAAAAGAGACCAGGGATTCATAAAAAAAAATCTCCAAGGGGGGGCAAAAGCACGTCAGAAGACATTTTGGGGGGAGCGCACGTAGAGTGGGCGGTATTCAATTTTGAAGGGCTGTAATTCCCAGGGGGGGGGGGCGAATGCCCCCCCCCAAATGAAAACCTGGAGACCTTATTTCCAATGGGACTCATCAGCTGGCTACCCACCCCACTCCAATAGCTACAACTATTGTCTTACTTAGCACACCAAAAAATATATACATATTGGCATGGATGATCACATAAATTCAAGACCAAATAGATACCCAGCATCTAACATCAAAACCCACTCACAGTTTGTTACTACCTGAAGTAGCAGAGCTTATGGAATCTTTCCTAGTTCTAACCGTCGTAACAATGTTTATTCAGAAAGAATTGCTATGAGGCATCTAAGGCTGCCTCTGTTTTACCGAAAACACATAAGATTTCAAGACAGGCTTCCTCTACTCAGCAGCCACACAACAAAAAGACAAGCAGGGGTTCATTTAGGAAAATCCCAAAGGGGGGGAGGCAAAAACACGTTGGAAGACATTTTGGGGGGGGCGTGCGTATAGTGAGCAGAATTCAATTTTGAAAGGTTGAAATCCCTAAGGGGGGGGTGAATGCCCCCCCCAAATGAAACCCTGACAAGGCTTCAAAACGTACACCAAAACAATCTGATGTAACACCACACGATATCACCATAACCAATATCCAATGCAGCCTCATCTTGAGGCTCTCCCTGAAATTAATTGTGCGTAGGCAACCACAGTTATAATTCTCGGATACCGAGGAAAGGCAGTGAATCAAGACTTCTTGTAGCTAATCTGCAGGGCCTGTTGGTACCACAGACTGAGCACTGAAGCATTGCTGCTGGTAAAAGACAGAGAAATGCAACTGTCTTTTGATGGGAGGGGGGGAAGAGACCAGTACACCTAGCTCATTCCCTCAATTCAACTCAACGCCCATTCATATTTAACTACTTCTTGTTTTGGAATCTTCCCTAAGGCTACGTTTTGAAGCCTTGTTTCTTTTTTTTAGACAGTTTCAACCACAGTACACAGTTCTAGGTAAAGCCACACATACAGGAAAGGTTTCTGAGAATTGCCAGTGAGAAAAAAAAAAGCACTCTCAAGTTTTCCTTTCAAAAATGGGACTGTTGGTTACATACATGGTAAACAGCTCTTGTGGTCTATTAAAATGCCAGCCTCAAAGATAAAGAAGCTAGAAATAAAGCATGTCCCACTTCCCCACTGGAGCACCAACAAATACATTTACAGAGCCTACATAGTCATCCTTTGTGGCTACAGAGTAGCCCTTATTTAGCCCCTATCCCAAACCTCCCCTAGTCAGTTTGTCTGAGAGCCTGCTATCCTATATTTGCAGCTGTCCATAGACCTAGAAGGGTAGAAAAGGACTGTTTACATTTTCCGGTAGGAAATGCAGAGAAAATACAGGCCTGAATTTAGCACCCATTGTCCCCTCTACTAGTACTGCACACAGAGGTAATTGCAGCTGTCAGAATGCCTTGTGCTAATTAACTGACAGCCAGTTCCCCCAACCACATCCTACCCCAGACCTCCCCTAGTCAGTTTTCTGACAGCTGCAACTACATGTACTCTGTGTGCAGTAGGGGGGATAATGGGTGTTAAATGCCCCTGTAAAGCCTGTATTTTCCTGCATTTCCTACCTGTTTCCAGGAAAATGCAAACAGTCTCATTCTACCCTTCTAGATCTAAGGACAGCTGCAAATAAAGAATAGCAGGCTCTCAAGACATGACTTGTGCTAATTAAGTGACAGCCAGTTCCGCCAACCACATCCTGTACACAGAGAGCTAACTTCTTAGTGATAGCATAAACAACCTTTAGTCCCCTAATCCTGTTCCTTCTGGCCAACAATAGAGCTATACTGGGAATATAGGCTAAAACACAAAACTGTGGCACCCTATATTGTGTCTGAAGAGTTCTCCTCAAAGCCTTCTACACATCAATTGTTTACATACCATCTCAAAGAAAAGAAAGTCGTCCAGACATCCCTTAGCCCGTCCAGATGCCATACAGGTACTGTTTGGTATCACAATGAGGTCCGTACTGTAATGTACAGCGAATGTAGCCTCATTCCCAGGCCCACGCGCATGTTTCACTGTAGCTAGCTCTGGGCCTGGTATTTTTTTCCTCACGTGCGTGATACGTCGGGTAGAAGGGAGGTAGAAAGGGGCGAGTGTTTGCATTTTAATGATGGTCCCTTAGGGGATGGGCCAGTTAGTCCAACTGGCCAGTTTAAATAAAGTCTGGGCAGTTGTATGCAATCAATCTGTGACTACATATCAGTGACAACAGTCCTTCAGTGTTAAGAGTTTTGACTACCAATCTAGGATTCGAAAAGGATAAATGATGATACGGCAATGTTCAATAGAGAGAAACTGTTTTTGGTCTTCTAGTTCGACTGGAGATTTTATAAAATATGCCTGCGTTCATAATGTGTGGCCAATATCCATGGCGTAGGCGCTACGGCAACAGAATGATACGTAAATGGTGTACAATTCCTCTTATTATGCTCAAAAATAGCAAGATTTATCGTGCTTGATGCATTCGGTCTTTTCCCAAATAAGAGCAAATCACAACAGAGAAACTGCTGGCAGCTTTGGGAAAATAATAAAATACCAAGATTAAAATTCAATTACAGCCGAGTATTTTTGCAATAGAATATGGTATTCTAGCATTGTAAAGTCTACATATATCTAATTAGGTGCATCTCACGGGTTACTCACTTTTATATAACATGTGTATGGGGTACTGTCACAGTGATCCTGGGCACAAACTGAAGCTTTATTTTAGTTTTAAAGTGGGGGTGGGTTTATGTCAGGACAAAGAAATGATAATATTTACATTGGGTACTGCCTGGGCTGTCCAAAAAGACAGACGAGATGTATAGTAAACTCATTCCCAGACCAATGATTTCTAATCCGTGTTACCTATAGTACAAGTACGTATGAAAGGCCAGCATAAACTGGGGTAGATGGACGTGTTTATTACATTCTGGGCTGTCTAAAGAGACTGATGAGATTTATAGTGAACCCATTTCCAGACCACTGATTTTTAATCCATGTTACCTATCGTACGTATGCAAGACTAGTGTAAAAAAACAACATTTGATGATAGACGTGTACAGGGTTCCTGATACAGAAAAGCATTACGTACCTAGGCGCCACCAAAGTCTCCATTACTCTAACAAAACCTTTCAATGTGGAAATGTGGTGGGAATACGGCACAACATATCACAACACACACCCTTTGAGTCAAAGGGTTAAGAAGAAGATATCAGACGACTTTTCCATAAACGCAGACAGACAGTCCTTCCAGCTGGAAGTAATCTTAAGCCACAAGCTTTCTGTTACTGGAAAGTCACAAGCCACTGTATTACTAGAATTTTGGCTTAGTTAATTAACTGGTTAGAGATAAGCCCAAAATAGGCCCTGTTATAAATCCGCAGTGGAGGATGTTACCACCAGCAGTGTGACAAGTGTTCCCTCTTTCTACGCTTTCATCTCTTAATTATTCTCCAACTTTAGAGACTGGACTCGTTCTGTAAACTAGTGCTGCAGAGGTTTGCCATCCTCGTCCCCAGGCTCAACATCCGGTTTGCAAAGTGTGAGCCAATCAGTGAACAGCATTCAAACAGTTCTACAATTTAATGTCGATACCGCCCGCTACAAAACTCTGTAATTAGATATTCTCTTTCTACCAATAACACATTTATAAGCAGTACTTACGACAGGCCCACCTCATCACATATCATGAAGCTCAGCAGTTAGGCATGTGTCTATTATGGCGGCATAGTCAGGATAGAATTTTTTTTTGCCATGATTCGGAAATAATCGGGTAAATTTTATGGAAATAAAATACGTGAGCGAGTGTAAAATGACAAAGATTTCAGTCAGTGGTGGCCTTAGCAATAGCACACTAGCAGTCCACGTTTGCAAGTCAAATACTTCTAAGAATGAGCAAGACGAACTTTGCGCTTTAATTTTCTTCACTAAGCCAGCTACAATCGCTAAACTTCAAGACATTGTCTGAAAATTATGACGCTGGCTAAAAAGGCGTCAGATCAGAGCCAAACAATAGGCTAGATTCTTGAGCATAATTGGCACAGTTATTAAAAGTTACTAGAAGTACAGGGCGGGAAAAAGCATAATAAACGCATGCCCGAGCACAAACTCCCCCTCCTGGAGAGCGCAACCTCTGTCAACTGAGGAGGTGACTGGGGAAACAGTTTGTGTGTGGCTTCGGCAGTCTCTGCAAGCATCACAGTTGCTACGCTCCCCTAGCAATACCAAACACACCCACAGCACGGCTTGAGGTGATGCTGATTCAAGAGAGAGTAAAAATAACTGTGAATTGGATGGTATAATATGAGGTGAGGCAATATTTTGTGAGCAGATTTGAGGAAAGGGACCACTTTTCGCATTTTCAAATACGTGTACTTCAAAGATGCATATCTCCAGAACGCTACGTGCTATTCACATGAAACGTGGGTGGTTTATACAGGAGGCTTTGCTACAGCTATAATGCGGAAGCCTTACAGCTAGGAAGATATGGGACCAAGTTTGCGGGCTATTCGATCGTGCGGCGATTTTCAAAATATGCCAGTGCTACCAAGGCGCGAATCACAGAAACAGAGAGAGCTGCAGACTTCTAGCATGAGATTCCTTCAGTTGAAGGTTAGCACTTGTACTGTATCAAGAATCATTCATGTTGCTATAATGGACGTGGAGATATGACAGCTTGAAAATTGACAAAAATTGGAAATTTTACAAAAATGTGCGAAGTTGTCCCTTTTCTCAAATCCGCTCACATATACGTAGGCTGTATAGGCTGTAACTAATCCAAGTAGCAGGTCACCCTAAGCTAAATGCAGCTGAAGAGCAAATCGGTTAGGCTAGGTTGTTTATCTTGCACAAGCGTACAGCAAAAGTAACGATTTAGCAGACGTACCCAATAAGTCTGCAAACTTACAGGCTATATACAGAGGAACTGATGTTTTTACATTTGACTGCTTGTTTCGTTTGTGCGTGCCACTTACCATTTCGTTTGTGCGTGCCACTAGGTTGTGTCATTGCATTACTCTGCCATTGTCCGCTTAGCAATGACACAACCTAGTACATGACAGTGATAAGTGGTACACACAAACGAAACAAACGGACAATTGTGAAAACATGAGTTTTCTGACTGAATCGTTTGCTAACTGAACCATTTTGTTCGTTGACTGCATAGAACTGTTCGCTGATCTAAACTACCAGGAGCCCATAACCCAAAGGGAAGGGGCATTAAACTAGTGATTCCACCTGTTGTCGAATGGCACCTACAAAAAAACTCCATATATGGAATGCTTAGTGGTTGTGCTACGTGTATTACAGCGCTTACAGAGCACTTACCATATAAGGAGTTTCGTGCAAGTGCCATTTGACAACAGGTGGAATCAGCATACACACAGAAGTTTAACGCTCCTTCCCTTTGGGTTATGGGCTCCTGAAACTACTGGCTGTTTAAAATCATCCATCCAATACGAATCCCACCCGGGTTTAACATCAGTGGGTGGATGATATAAGCAACGGCGTCTAGCATGTATTATTGGATTGCATCGGGACTTAATGCATATGCAGGTGGCTTCGTCTATCACAGCTGGCACTGGTGTGCACAACGCAGGCAAACTTTACGAGTGTGAACGGAAGCAAACACCCAGAAAAATAAACAATCAACAGTTGATTTGCTAATAGGTGGGCGGCTGTGTCTCCAGACCACCTTCGCATCTCATGTCGTACCGGAAAGAGCAGAGGTATTTTGTCTAATCATTCATGTATGGAAGAATCATGTAAGTTGGGGCTTCATTTAGGTGGGGGGTGAGGGGGGCATTCACCCCCCCCCCCTTGGGAATTTCAACCTTTAAAATTGAATACTGCTCACTATACGCACACACACCCCAAAATGCTTTTGCCCCCCCTTGGGGATTTTCCTAAATGAACCCCTGAATTTTCCAAAATTAATTACTCTATCACAGTTGATGTAATTGTAATCAGCTTAGGCTTAAAAAAAATTTGTTCAAATTACAGACTGATTCTCTCTGAGATCAGTTTAATGTTATGATCTAAGAATGCTTGACACTCCATTTCCTACTTACCAGGTTACCAGAGGGGGGGAAGTGATTAAGCAAGCTTCAAATCAGAACATAGCTCGTAGGTTTCCAAATTAGTCAGCTGAAAGTCGGAATCACAGCTGGTGTACGATTCTTGTACGCACCCATCCACAGCACGAGCCCACCTCATAGTACAGCTTCACGCTGTGGTGAAAGCCCACCCTCCAGCAAGAGCCCACCCTATAGTATCCTCCCAAGAGCTCACCTTAGTCTTACAATAAAAGCCCACCTTACAGCAAAGAGCCCACAGACTACACAGCCCACCCTATAGCAAGAGCCTAAGAGCCCACCCTTTAGTGTAAGCCATCCTATAAGAGCCCACCCTCCCAGCAAGAGCCCACCCTATAGTATCGTCCCAAGAGCTCACCTTAATCTTACAATAAAAGCCCACCTTACAGCAAGAGCCCACAGACTACACAGCCCACCCTATAGCAAGAGCCTAAGAGCCCACCCTTTAGTGTAAGCCATCCTATAAGAGCCCACCCTATAGTATCATCCCAAGAGCTCACCTTAATCTTACAATAAAAGCCCACCTTACAGCAAGAGCCCACAGACTACACAGCCCACCCTATAGCAAGAGCCTAAGAGCCCACCCTTTAGTGTAAGCCATCCTATAAGAGCCCACCCTCCCAGCAAGAGCCCACCCTATAGTATCATCCCAAGAGCTCACCTTACAATAAGAGCTGTTCCTATAGAGATGTGGGGATACCACCCCCCCCCCTCTCCCTTTACAGGTTTGCATTACAAAATCTCTCTCAACCTCAAGGAGTTAAAGGAGTTCAGTTGAACTAATTAAGTTCTTCCTTCCCATAAGGTGCCTCTCCTACCTATACACCACATTACAAGATACATAACCTCCAGCTCTCCCTTGTACATGTAGGTACATGTATACAGCTGGCTTCAGTAATGATAGCGTTGCCATGTGTATGGACAGGATTGTCCTTTTATGGAAATTGGAATATTAATGGGCCATCTACTCTCAAAACCAAAAAGAATTTGTTTACAAATGTTTCCAGAATGATGTTCTCACAGGGTTCAGTAAATTAGAATTAACCTCTTGTCCAAACCCAACTGCCATCAGTGACCACAGCATGTGTAGGCACTTGAAGGGTCAAAGCTCATGTGAGGATGCTGACAGCAGTAGTAGGAGTGGAGCCAGGCATATGGGAGTATGCTCAGCAGTGTTAGCAACACAAACAACATGTCATATTAAGTAGGCAGTGGAAACAAGGGCTATCATAATGAATCAACCCTTCACAAGCATAGGCCATTTAGAGCCATATGGAATAGAGAAAAGTTCATACTTTTTTGCCTATAAAAGACCTATACAAAAAATTACACGAGCCTTAGGGAAGCGGGGACATGCCAGTGAAAGGGTTAAATTGGAAGCAGGGACATGCCAGTGAAAGGGTTAAATTGGAAGCAGGGACATGCCAGTGAAAGGGTTAAATTGGAAGCGGGGACATGCTAGTGAAAGGGTTAAATTGGAAGCGGGGACATAGGATTAAAGTCAGCCCTCTTTAGCTTGGACCTTTCCGTCGCGCCCACGCCGCTTATACTCAGGGGTGGGCTTATACAAGAGGTGGACTTATACTAGGGGTGGGCTTATACTCAGGAGTGAACTTCCAGCCAGAGCTTTATGTATCTCACTTGTCAGATTCTGCTTATTATTCAGCAGCGCTACTCTACAACAACAGCGACTAAGTTTGTCATCTCCCGAAATTCCTTTCCTCCTCCTCTATGAAAACACAGAAGAGAAACCCATAGCTGCAGTTTTTCATTCCTTCTTTTTTTACTCTACCTAACAACACATTTTGTTTTCACTATAATATTCTACAGGTGTCCTGTGCCAGCTGCAGTTCATTCCTAATCATGGGATAGGCAGGGTATAGTTCCTCCGTAAGATTTTGAGGTTATGGTTTGATCAGACAAATATGTACATTCTTTCTAAGTTAAGCACGTAAGACAGGGAATATTTTTCGTTCTGAGGTCAATTGACGATATTTCTACCTCTCAGCTTTCAGCTTTAGCATCGATAACTCTGTAACCATGGAAACCTAGAAGAAAATGGTCCCATAATATGCTTTCATTTTGGCGACGGCACTCTGGTCTCTTCTGGCGCTTTTAACAACAAAAAAAACTGACCTTCATTTCCCCCTAGTTGTAATAGCTTCACATTCAAAAGTTGGTTCCAGAATTTATCAAATAGCAAGTCCTGTTTGCCACAAAGGGGGTGGGCATTACGAGTTGAGGCAGGGTTCAGACCAGTTTTAACCGGTTTCTCGACTGATGTAACATGTTGTTGTCTATCCTATCTCACAGAAAGTGAGGTGCTACCATAGAGGAAAAGAGGCACTGGGGAAGATTTGCTGTCACCCGTACACAAGATGTTTTTTTTTCACCCGATGCGGCAGATATCGGCCCACCAAATGCAAACTTGTAAATACCACAACTCCAACCTCTCATCATCAAAGCCATCTCCAAACAACCCCTCTTTCTTCTCTCTTCAAAGCATCCTTTTTTTTCCCAGGAATGAATTCAATTTATTCCTACTGAAACAAACTCTGGGATAACCACGAGAGCGCTCAAGCTTTTCCTGTAAAAGCCCCCAGGGCTCCCTTTGGTCTCACCAAACTCCTAGCCCACTCAGACCACCATCCTGTGCTTTGATGATAGCTAACTAGATTTTCACTTGCTTTGAAATCACCACAACATAGCTTTGATCCTGGAGCTCGGCTCCATGTTTCTGCCACAACAAAGGGCAGGAGGAGTGTGTGAGAGAGAGAGAGAGAGAGAGAGAGAGAGAGGGGACAACAGGGGACAACAACAAGTGGTGTACTTCAATCAGATTATTCAATGTCTTAGTACTCCCCTGCAGTACAAGTACACACTTTCAATTTGTGTAAAATTCTACTTGAGAAATACATCTCGTTTTTGTCATACTTTGGCAGTGTATTTGCCGCTGTAATATAGCAACAGGTGCTAGTCTCATTGGTAGGCTCCCCACTCCCCCCCCCTCTTTTTTTTTTGTTATACTTAGCCGTGTATTTGCCACTGTAACATAGCAACAGGCTAGCCTCATTCCCAGGCTCTCCCTCCTCTCCCCTCTCCCTCCCCCCCTCCTCCCCCCTCCCCCCTCTCCCTCTCCCCCTTTCCCCTCTCCCTCTCCCCCTGTGTGGAAGAAGGAAGGGGTTAGGGTAAGGGTAAGATTATCACTGCTATAAGCCGCAAGAGCTGGGGGTGGAGGCCTGGGAACTGGATGCATAGCAACAGGCAACTCAGTGGGCTGCTAATTTATCATTTGCCAATAACAATATCTTTTATCAGAACATGATGTGGTGGCAGATAGGCAATATCTCATTTTCAGCAGGTGTTTTTGTAGCAACATATGATTTTTATCAAGCAAGTCTGTGTGAGAAAAAGAGGGCTGCTTAGAGAAAAGTTCGAAGTCCATCCTCTAAAAAATAAATTTATAGTCAAGTCCACCCTCCAAAATAGCTTTTAAAAGGCCCTTTGTAATAGTAATTGCTGACTTTGAGAGGCTTCACATATGGAGATAGATTATGACCACATGCCCCTGTGCCTTATGGATAAGTACCAATTGGGAGATGATTAAAAAATAATTTACTTGACTTCGAGTAAGTTCACAGGATTTGCAAGTTTACTAAAAGGGGCATCTTTGAGCATTAAAAAGCCCATCTCACTCCGAAGTATAAGCCCACCCCTAAGTATATAAACCCACACACCACTAACAAACAGTAGCGCCTGCATGGCTAATGAAATAACGGCTATAATAGAATATTAGTCCCCATAAATCACAGGTGTTTGCCCAAGATTGATTAATACAACAAACAATGAATAAGTTGATCAATTCTCGCACGTTTCTCAGCGTGTTTTTGTATCAACGTTCAACGATATAAAAACAACATCAGTGTGTTTAGTAATTTGTATGCTGGGGTGGTGTTATCTTAGAGCCTTAGAGTTTATACACCAGTGCTGGGAAGTTAGCAAAATGCTGAAATGTGATTGGACGATCGGTTGTTGAATCCTTGTAGATGTTGTGTTATCCCAGACGCGTGGGGGCGGTGCATACGAATGAGTGTAGGTACATGTACACGCTGTAGGCATGTAGCATGCACATACCCACATTTGTGTGTTGATGCGCAAAGATGTATTTACACAACCAATGAGATAATTCCACCATAAAAGATGCGTTACTAACGGTTACTGATTCGCAGGGTGCAGAGTGCAAGAAATAGAATACCTGTGCAACCTTCAAGTGGTCAGTCTTTCGTCACACCCATATATACGTAGTTCTGAGAGGAGTTAGTCATGCTTTGGTTACAGCTGAATTAGCGGCTTCAAATAGTAGAACAACGTACTCAAATTACACACGAGGTTACTCTTTCACTGGTGGTCACATTAGCAGCAACATTACATCACCACCTGTCTACACAGAAGAAACATTACACTAGGATATAACATACAATATGTAACACTACACTGTGACCTACATTGCATGGATCATAAAACTTCAGATGCCGGAGAATACATTACGTACACACACACACACACGTACATGCACGTAGACAGGAGCAATCGGTTTTGTCTATCAAAACCGATATATCGTATCGCATGTCACAAAACCGCGTATGTCACAACAGTAAATAAACAAATTTGCTTGGTATATGAACCTTTACCAAAATTGCCCCTCAACTTCAGATACACACGTGGATAGGGACTGGGAGTCTGGGTACACACACATACGGATCCGAACCCACACCAGGCACTATGAGTTAGTACACACAAGCATTCTGTAAATACCTAGGAAATAATCAATTGTAAAACTAGAAGCTGTCTGCCACCATGAGTGTCTGTCGTATAAACACTGGCTCTTAGCTATTAGACCACTCATAGCTAATAGCCAGACATACCCACCCACTCCCAGGCATAAATATACCACTGCCACCATCAAGGAACACTTCACGTTTGTTTGGTAGTTAATAAACATTCTAAAAAGGATGGAAGGTGCGTGTGTGCATGCATGTGGAGGGGGGAGGGAGAGAGGGGAAGTAGGGATGGAGAGGGGATATTGAGCAGAGGAAGCTGGTAGCATTGTTCACAGTTCAGGGAGGCAGAGAGAGAAGAGTTTGGAAAGAGAATTGTTGTTTTTCCGGGTGGCGCTAGACATTCTCTTGTCTTGCACACACACACACTGGTTGATATTTCAGGTGAGGAGGTGTACATCCAATGATTAAAGCATACAGAAGCACGCCCACACGCGGACACACACGGAAGTATTGCTTAATTTAGTACCTACTTCTTTCACGGCAAGTTTTGGCAACCTAAACTAAACTCCATCCTGCGACACTCTCGACTACAACCATCAGCCACCTCTGTAACAGTAACATAACACTTCACGGGAGGCAAGATAAGCACAGGTGAGCAGGCCTATCGGGCAAAAAAACCCGGCAGCGTTGTCTTTCAATTTCGGAAGAAAAACTCTCTAGCAGAGGAGCTGTTAGCGCTCAGGTGGCTGTGATATGTCTCTGCTTGTGACCACAAACGTGTGATATTATCCCTGCATGCTTTTTTTCCCAAACATACGGCCCAGATAAGGTGTCTAGAGGTTAGGAAGAGATTTTGGGAGAGAGAAGGAGTGTGCCTTATCTAGTGTGCTATCCTCGTGAAGGTGCATGGGAGAAGTGATTAGAGTGGGCCCCAAAAAATCCCTTAATGCCTAAATTATCGTAATGTGTACAATAAACAACAATAAATTGATGATTATTATTCTAGTAAGATAACATAAAAGCTCCAAGCGGAAGCTCACCAACGAAAGCTTGGGTTAAGTAATATTTAGATATCAGTTGGCGGTGCATTACGGGGCTTAGTTAGTGCCCGAGGGCAATACAGTAACGGTCGAGGGCAGGATAATGCACAAGCCGAAGGTGATTACATCCTCGACCGTTACCATATTGCACGAACGTGCCCAAGACTATTACTATATTTCCCGAGTGCACTAACTAGCCCCGTAATGCACTGACAACTCGTACACATGTACCTAAAAAAAAAAAAGGGGGCACCTGTCATGTGATCAATCTTGAGACTTCCGATTTGTTGAAGGTCACGTGAGTAGCAACTAAGTACACGTGGAGACTATACTCAGCGTTAGGGAATAATGTCTTGACTAACCTCAGCATGTATAAGGTGTGGGTTCATCCTATACATTGGCGTATACAGTTTATATATAAGTGCCTTCCTAAGCGTAAACCCATTCATGAGTATAAGCCCACCCCTGAGTATAAGTCCTTGTCGTAGCTAGTACATTGGAGCTCATTCGTATCACAGAATGAGCACTGAAACAATGCCTCCAGCAAAAGGTAGAAAAGCGCAGCTATCTTTTGATCAATCCCTGCCCATGTAAATCAACTAACCGTACCAGGCTCTAAGTCTTTCTTGCAGCTCTACTCTTTGAAGCTCATTCGTGTCACAGACTGAGCTCTGAAACAATGCCTCCAGCAAAAGGTAGAAAAGCGCAGCTATCTTTTGATCAATCCCTGCCCATGTAAATCAACTAAACGTACCAGGCTCTAAGTCCTTCTTGCAGCTCTACTCTTTGAAGCTCATTCGTATCACAGACTGAGCTCTGAAACAATGCCTCCAGCAAAAGGTAGAAAAGCGCAGCTATCTTTTGATCAATCCCTGCCCATGTAAATCAACTAAACATACCAGGCTCTTAGTCCTTGCAGCTCTACTCTCACAGAATGAGCTCTGAAACAATGCCTCCAGCAAAAGGTAGAAAAGCGCAGCTATCTTTTGATCAATCCCTGCCCATGTAAATCAACTAAACGTACCAGGCTCTCTAGTAGCAGCACAGGAGAGCCTGGGAATATACTTACATGCAGGTGCTAATGAACTCTCTAAAACAAGATTTTAGCCTCATTATGAGTTTCTCATTCATCCAATTTCAGGGGACTATTTCTTATTTAACCAACACAAGCTTGCTTACATTCTCAGCCTTTGCTAATAAAATTTACAAAGCCAAATCTTCATTTCCCCCTTCTGTGGACAGGAAATGAGATATTATGCAATACCATTGTGATTGCCATGAGCAATGCCTCATCATGTAACCAAAGTACTGTAAATCCCCCGCCGATGCTTTGTGCTTTGTGCTTCTAAATAAGGTAAGAGGGTATGCATAAACAGCTGGCTATGAAGCAAGCCCTATAGATTCTTCACCTGGTTAATGACCAGATTCAGAGTGCTGAATCATTTAGCTTCTTTCAAAGGGGTATTTCTGACCCATGTGGGTGTAATTATTTAATTGTAATGCTTGTGGTCATCATTAATGAGACTCTGGGTTAACATGCAGCAGGAATGTTATGCTGACTAACTGTGAATGAGGCAATTCAAATACAAAGTGAAACTCATAAAAAAAATTCTCGAGATGTGATCGCGACATCGCAAAGCTTCTTCTGTGCCTGGGGAACCTGGTCAATGGCGTAGAGCACTATAGCAACCAAAATGCATGTATACTACGAAGACAGTAGTCTGTAGAAGTCGTATAAGAGCTGAGGAATCTGGGAGACCATCACAATGAAACAAAAGGTTGTTAAACAACACAATAATGTTTGTCACTCCAGTGGAGTACACAAGTGTATAGTACAACGTCGCTTCACTACGAGTGGGTCATATCTAGAGGTATCAGTTTGAAAGATACCTTTTGCATGCTTACTACAGAAGAAAAAAAACGTTCCCCTTTTTCCAAATTTTCAGACAAGGGCTGCCCTTTGTCTTTAGGAGGGCTCTGTGTACGGTACTCCTGGACTGGAGTAGTAGGTGCTCGTAGTGAAAAGTCTGTACTTACTCACAAAAGCAGTTCACTAATTTGAAGATAAAGAAGCGCTCTTCACTATCACTTCTCGAGCGTGCTTGACTTAATATTCTGAAAAGGAGTTATCAAATCTTGCGCGATTTTGGCATACATGTTTACTACCGATCCTTTTTTACAAATGCAAATAACAATTCATGCACCAATACAGCTGCCTCTCTACTCCTGTAAGATGGCTGCATCGCGTGCCAACATT
Organism: Phakellia ventilabrum; assembly: GCA_963921505.1. Taxonomy (NCBI): domain Eukaryota; kingdom Metazoa; phylum Porifera; class Demospongiae; order Axinellida; family Axinellidae; genus Phakellia; species Phakellia ventilabrum. Next base: position 5,895,717 of record OY997388.1, read on the forward strand.
TGGAAGATCAGAATCGATAGAGACAGTCTTTCATGCATTCAGCCATTGTTGCTTTTCCAAGCAGTCCCTTGTCTGAAAATTTTGAAAAAGGGGAACTTTTTTTTCTGTAGTAAGCACACTAGAGGGATCTTTCAAACTGATAGCTCATGCATTTTAGATTGACCCACTGGTAGTGAAGCAACGTTGTACTATCCACCACTCCACTGGAGTGAAAAACAATGTTGTGTTGTTTAACAACCTTTGCCCTACCACCTGCACTTACCTATTGCTATCTTAAAACTTTTAAGAACAATTTATTGTATAACTAGCTACATATAACTGCTACATTGTTTTACCTTGGTGATTCTATACTAGCTCGTACCAGCTAACTGAACACCATTAAATAAAAATTGATTCAGAGCTGAAGAGAGCAAAGCAAGCAGGTGGCTGAAGTGAGCAAAGCAAGCAGGTAGCTGAATTGAGCAAAGCAAGCAGGTAGCTGAAGTGAGCAAAGCAAGCAGGTAGCTGAATTGAGCAAAGCAAGCAGGTGGCTGAAGTGAGCAAAGCAAGGAGATAACTGAAGTGAGCAAAGCAAGCAGGTAGCTGAAGTGAGCAAAGCAAGCAGGTAGCTGAAGTGAGCAAAGCAAGCAGGTGGCTGAAGTGAGCAAAGCAAGCAGGTGGCTGAAGTGAGCAAAGCAAGCAGGTGGCTGAAGTGAGCAAAGCAAGCAGGTAGCTGAAGTGAGCAAAGCAAGCAGGTAGCCGAAGTGAGCAAAGCAAGCAGGTAGCCGAAGTGAGCAAAGCAAGCAGGTAGCCGAAGTGAGCAAAGCAAGCAGGTAGCCGAAGTGAGCAAAGCAAGCAGGTAGCCGAAGTGAGCAAAGCAAGCAGGTAGCCGAAGTGAGCAAAGCAAGCAGGTAGCCGAAGTGAGCAAAGCAAGCAGGTAGCCGAAGTGAGCAAAGCAAGCAGGTAGCCGAAGTGAGCAAAGCAAGCAGGTAGCCGAAGTGAGCAAAGCAAGCAGGTAGCTGAAGGTAGCAAAGCAAGCAGGTAGCCGAAGTGAGCAAAGCAAGCAGGTAGCTGAAGTGAGCAAAGCAAGCAGGTGGCTGAAGTGAGCAAAGCAAGGAGATAACTGAAGTGAGCAAAGCAAGCAGGTAGCTAAAATGAGCAAAGTAACCGAAGCGAGCGAATTTGATCTACAGCCTGACAGACACCCCTGAGGGTTGCTAGCGACGCAAGCAGGTACAAGTAGCTGAAGCAGACTAAAGCGAGCACACTGAAGCGAGTAAAGCAAGCGAAGCAAGCAAAGCGAGTGCAGCTATACGAAACATAGAAGTGTTATGGTTAGTGTGCTAAATGTACGGCATGGTTCCATAGTTTTCAATATTCTCGGTGCTAACGTACCTCAGTCAACATCAGAAATGCCCTTGGTCCTCAATCGTATATTTACCAACATAACTCCTATTCTTGGTATATTACAAATTCGCTAATTTGTGCATACGAAAATATATCATACCATGCACTTCCTAGTGAGTCACTGAGGCTAATGGTGAGGAAAGCTATCAGCTCATCCCAATCTGGATAACACAGCCCGTAGAGTAGTATAGTATACTAAATATTGTAGTGAACCATCTTTCACAGTTGATAAGAATTTCACAGTTAGCTTTTACTATTATCAATAAAAACAACTTTACATGTCATTACTCTTCCCTGGTCCCCCCCCCCCCCCACCACACACACACCTCTTTAAAAGCAACACAGGGTGGTTTGGAACCAAGACTTAATAACAGACATGGTCTGGGAATGAAGACCACAGAAAGGCTGCCCCCCCCCCCCCCCCCCATCTCACCCCAAAAAAAAGAAAAAGAAAGCAATCAGCAAGTATTGTTTACATTAATGGCTGCTCAAGAGGCAATTAGGGTACCTTGGTGACTAATGGCACAAGACAAAGGTACATTAGCAACAGCAGTAATTTTGCAACTACAAATAAATTGCTTTTTAAGACAGCCTTTTCTATAGCAAATTTACTATGGCTGCAATTCCAATATAATCACAGATATATAACAAAAACCTGTAACAAGCTAATCAGATTGCGGGGCTACACAGCAATATTGTCAGTTAGTACCCATGCGATAAACGATAATGGACTTATGGCCAACATGCAGTATAATCTAAGTCAGTTCGAGCTCCATAAACTCTGGCTCTACCAACGTCACTGACCTTGGTAGCTGCCCTTGAAACTGTCTCGGCTATTCCCCGATCGTTTCTTGGGCAACTAACTTCCCACGGCCGATGACGTAGGTTAGAGCCCTCGTGTCCAGGCTCTAGCTAGTACTTAAGATCCACACTTTATTAGTTATCCATGGTTAGTGCCATTGCACAAGACCTGGTCAGGTGAGATCACAGCTCTCTGAGATCACAGTGTATTATCTGAAAATCTTAGAGTTGGATAAAAAAAAGTGCTGAAGGCTGCAGACAGTATATTCCCCTTTTCTGTACACCAGTTCTGATAGCAATTATAACTAATTAGTACATAAATGAAATATATAGACATTATAATTACCAAAACATCGGGTGTGGTTCTCAAATTGGCAAGGGCCAGAGGTTGCACAATGGAGGTGTTTATATAACGTACATGAAGGCACGTACGCACGAACGCACACACACACACACACACACGCACACAAACAGACACACACACACACACACATCCACACACAAACAGACACACACACATACACACACACACACACACACCTGCCCCCTTCGCTGGATGAAGTGCCTGTGATATTTCGGATCCACAGAAATTTCCACTTCCACAATGTTGTCCTGGGAATGGGAAATGGGGAATGGGAAAATGGAAAAATGGAATCAGCAACTGTATACACATATAATACGTATCCACCAAACACCTGTCCCTTGGTCTATTAGTCATGCACAAACCCTTAAAACCTCTCATCAAAGACATTAGTGGAGTAAGGCCCTTACAGAGTTACTATTGCTAAGGGAATGCGGGCTTAAATCGTACTCAGACAATTTTTTGATTTCATGAAATCAGCTGAGTTATTGGGTGAGCGACCATCAAGTTGGTGACTCAGAGAATGTGCACTTCTAATTACAATGCTTGCTTCAGGTCTCACTGGTATTCTAAAAGTAAGGAATCTATCTGCCTTTGTATCAGTTCAGTCTAGAGCTACATGTATACATACTGTAATTATACACCTCAGAGATAAGGCTCTAAATAATAGTTAGATGACGAGTGCAAGGGCTCTACGTGATTTAGAACGCCTCGGGCCCCATGGTAGTGTCCTCGCTGCGCTCGGACACTACAGCTTGGGGCCCTTGGCGTTCTAAATCACGTAGAGCCCGCGCACTCGTCGTCTAGGTTATTTAGAGAATAGCAACGGTATCTATGGACGCCTAATCTCAAAACGAAAGGAAGCATGGATCTCAAGGACATTTTCAGTGATTCGCTGCTCGAATGGTGCGACATCAATGGCGAAAAACACCAACAAGACAACATCGACATCGATAGCTTTCTCCTTGCCGCCCTAGATTCGTTCGAGCGAGACCACGCAACTAGCTCCGCCCAAAGTCATGAACTACCGCGCCCACTGGCGAGCTCCACCCATACTTGCAACGCTGGAGTTCGGCCTTACGCTTACGTCGAGAGTCTGGCCACGCGAGACTACTTAAGGCTATACTGTACATACTGTAAACACTTGTTTCCTAGTAACTTAATTCCCTCAAGACCCGGACTCTATATGTAGAGATCCAGAGGACTCTAAGTGCATTAGAATCCAGTAACTGTCCAATCACATTGCACAGATGTACATCAAACTTCTCTAACGGGGAGAAGGGCGCGAAGGCAAACATCACATGGAAAGTGTAATCTTCAGTACAGAGAATGTCAATGCTCTATATATCGCCTGATTGATTTATGAGATAATCGGTAGAAGGAAGCATTTTCAGAAGGTTACGTGACGGCCATATATGGAAGGGGGGAAGAGAGAGGGAAACTGATGGAAAAAAATATTAACTTTCACTAATCGGGACTAAGGTCGATTAATGACCACACAACGTGACCCTAATGCACATGTAGCCATGTGATGCAGCTCACACAAGAGGTTTGGTCATGTGCAGCTCACACAAGAGTTTGCTCTTACACAAGAGTTTGCTCATGCATAAACTAGGAATGGGAGGGGAAATGTTTCTGGATCAACTAGGGTCGGTTGAGCACATGGCTTCCGCATTGGGAGGTACAGGGGTCATGTGATTCATACAAGTAGTAAGAAGTGGGTGGGGTTTTCAGTGTACATAGCTAAGATCAACAGGCACATGACTTGGGCAGGTATGAGGTATAGCTCATGTGATTAAACTAGTCATGCAGTAAGTGGGTGGGGATTTTCAGTGCAAGGTCAACAGGCACATGACTTGGGCAGGTATGACGTATAGAGGTCATGTGATTAAACTAGTCATGCAGTAGGTGGGTGGGGATTTTCAGTGTAAGGTCAACAGACACATGATTTGGGCAGGTATGATGTATAGAGGTCATGTGATTAAACTAGTCATGCAGTAGGTGGGTGGGGATTTTCAGTGTAAGGTCAACAGACACATGATTTGGGCAGGTATGACCTATAAAGATGTGATTAAACTAGTCAGTAGTAAGTGGGTAGGGATTTCATATCTAAGGTCAACAGAGGTCAACAGGCACATGACTTGGACAGGCATGAGGTATAGGTGGGGGGGGGGGGTCATGTGATTACAGCATCTAATCCTTGCTGAGCTTGAACCATAGCTCAAATTAGAATGCAGTAACCTATTCCATCTTTGAGATATGCACCACTGAACTTACCCATTTTCCATAGAGAATGTACTGGGGGTGGGGCAACATCTGCCCCCCTTGTACATTCTGTATGGGAAACAGTCTCATGCCCAGACCTCTATTCGCCCGCCGCGAAAAACGGTCTGGGGACAATAGAACAAACTGCCCGACCCTTGCGGGGCGTGACCGTGATGACGTACTCAGTAATTGCTGGCGACTGCGTGGGAATTACATAGTGAGAATAACGGTGAGAAAAACTGCATGTACACTGAAGTGGACAAACTACTACCATGATCGAGGGAGACTCGGACTGCGCTCTCAGAAAGTCGAATAGAAAGGGTATAGTGCAGCATAGCAGAGCGATTTACCACTGCCGGTTGGTAGCGTGACAAAAAATCTCTCCCAGCCACGAATTCTCGGATGGCATTCGCTTGATCGTCTGTAGCTCTGCTGTAGTTGAGTTTTCGAACTGCTTCAGCGATGGCTCTGTCGATGGTAGGTCTTGGGAACGACGCGTTCAGTCTCGGTACAGATAAAGCACTAGCCGCCATCACTAATTTGATCGCACCTCTTACACACGTACAAGTGCGAAGTAATTATTACTGTAGCTTCACAGCGATTGGTCATCCCGCATACCAGACATCCACGTCATAGGGTCGGGCCGTTTGTTTTATTGTCCCCAGACCGTTTTTCGCGGCGGGCGAATAGAGGTCTGGGCACGAGACTATATGGGAAATGGAAATAGTTCACAAGCTATTGCAATCAAATTTGAAATATCATTTCTGCAGCACCTCTATAACATTTCGGATGAATGTTGGCCAAATTTGAAAAAACAAAAACAAATTAACAGGTGCTGATGACATCAGCACCTGTTAATTTGTTGTTTGACATCAGCAAAGATGCATTTGTTGATGACATTTGTTGATGACATCAGCAAAGATGGTCTATTAATCATGTTCGAATATTTCGATGAAACGGAACGGTCGAAAACCATCCAGCTCAGCACCTCGACCCCCAAGTTCAGCACGCTACATAAATTAGTCACACGGTATGAGACATAAGAGAAGCGGGACGGGGAATGGAAGGGGAATACGCAGCTTCACCACGGCAACAGAATAAAACAATTACTTAACATGTACGCCATCATGTGAGAATCACATTTCCTTTCAAGCCTGTCGACCCACATAGGACCTTTCAGTGAAACTGTAAATTTCAGTATCAAACTCATGACTTTCTCTTTGAGAGGGTACTTGAATCAAATGAATCACATGATACGAGTCATGGAGGTTAGAAAGTAGCGAAGATTCTAAAAAATGTTTCTGTTTCACTATCGAACGAGAGTCATGCAATTTCATGTGTATTACATCACCAAAAGCAGTAACAAAATGAACACCATGTGAATAGCCTCACATGCATCACATGCATCACATGTACATGTGATGTACATGCACACACAAAAGCAAGGAAGAGGAAGTTGGAAAGAATAAAAAAACACCCCAAAGCTGAAATTCCGAGAAAATCATGATCTTTTAAGGTATGACTACAGAACATGTTGATCATAGCAGACATATAGAGGAAGGAAGTGGTGGGTGGTTGCTAGGGTAGAAAATCGAATGCTAACTAGAGGTTGCTATGCAAAGGGGAACCTCTACACAGTCAAAAATAGCATTATTAAGAGCCCATTGATGCAGTGTAGACATGATGCACCCTGAGTCACCAGCTGTTTATGGGAGTGCTGTCATGCACACACAGACAGACCAGCTGCCCTTTCCCACCAAAATCCTGTTTCCTTGATTAGTACCTGTCTCCCACTAAACATACATATATTATAAGTAGTACAATATATGTAGCCAACCAAGCCCCAGGGATTTCCCAGGCTAAACCACACAATAGAGGGACCATTAACCTTTCAGTGGTTGTGTGCCAGGCTAAGACCTAAAAAAAACAGGAAGTCATGGCAGGAGCATAAATTTATTAGTGTAGTGTGATTATGCATAAAAAATTCTTTAATGATGTCAGATGATGTCATGCATTGTTGTGATGTCATGTGATGTCATGGAGTGTCACAATGACACATTTGATGTCATCTAATTGTTTCTAATCTGATGGTAGCAACAAACACTTAAGTTGTTGTCCAACCTACATGACCTTTGTACCCAAGTGAAATATAATCATTAAAAGGTCAGAAGAGTTTATTCATTTTTAGCATGCTTGGTGTCTCAGAAGGTCAATATGCTACTAAGATTTATGGGGTCATTCTTATGTATGCTTCAGCATCAGTTCTGTGAGAAACATCAAGAGAAGCGTGCTTTCACAGCAATTAAGTTCATCTACAGTGTACACACGCCATCAGAAACTCAAGTAACAATTTAATATTATACAGTACATTTTAAATTTTCGTTCCAATTCATTGAACTGACCAATACTACTGAAGATTTATCGAGCTAACTATACGGAAGCACTAAAGCTGCAATCTATTGGTTTATGTCTGTTTTTGCCTACCATGCGTGGGCGATAAATCGAAGCTAGAATAGTATGTTATACAGCAATCTCAGAATCAACAGTTGCTTGGAACTTATGCATTCGGCACCTCAACTATTGTTGTGAATCAGTTTTCAGACGGGATAAATTGAGTGAATCTGGCGTCTATACTGTAGAAACTTCCTGTCCTTACGCGCATCATGAACATGGCTAATGCTATTTGCTGCCCACCAAGATGGCGCCCTAGCAACAGTTGTTAGATGCAAATGATGATGTCAATGAAAACTCTCTATACATGGACGGTTGCCACATAAGACAACTATTGGCCTGGCTGACCCTTCTCTGTATACAGCCATTGCATATCTGTCCTGTCTGTTTCCTCTCTGGTGGAAAGAGATCAGTCGCTCTCCAACTCGTGGTGTCGGCCATTGCTCTTTGTACACATGCACACACACATACCAGGTCTTTGATGAGCTTCAGAAGGTGTTCTTTGGCGGCATCCGCCTTCTCCTTACGTCCGATGATGGTAACCAACTCCGCATCATCGTCACTGGACTTCTGGGGAAAGATGACACGAGCTCCAAACTGGTCCCGAACCTGACAACAAAAAGAGAAGCATAGAGTCTTAAAACTTGGCACTTAACTGGGTCAACTGTTAAAACAGCAGCCTATAAGCGACAGGTTCTAAAATAGTATGTGGAAACGTTTATTTGGCTCAGCTAGTGGTGAAATGAGGGCAGAGAGGCCAGGTACCAGAGCAGAGAGGGGTGGAAGGCAAGCTACGGATAACAGGCATTCATACAGGGATTTTCGCTGGGGTGTGAGAAAGATATTGCATGTGGAGTCATACCCCCTGAGGGGGCCAGGGGGCGTGCTTCCCCCAGGGAAGTTAGATGCTCTGAGGTTGCTCCTGGGGGACCCAAAATCTAGTAATAAGCTACTGAGAAAGCTTTGAAAAATCATGGGGGGTTCCACGCTGTATGAAACCCCTATTAACAGACCTTTATCCCTTATGATGTAATTGGGGGGAGAGAGGGGCAGGAGGGAAAAGTGATGCTGTAGACTTTTCATCCCAGTTTCCTTTCCCTCCTCTCATCTTCCCTTCTCCCTCTTATCTGATCCTCTCTCCCCCGACTCCCCCCCCCCCTTCCCCCTCCTCTCCTACACACATGCACACACACATACCAGGTCTTTGATGAGCTTCAGAAGGTGTTCTTTGGCGGCATCCGCCTTCTCCTTACGTCCGATGATGGTAACCAACTCCGCATCATCGTCACTGGACTTCTGGGGAAAGATGACACGAGCTCCAAACTGGTCCCGAACCTGACAACAAAAAGAGAAGCATAGAGTCTTAAAACTTGGCACTTAACTGGGTCAACTGTTAAAACAGCAGCCTATAAGCGACAGGTTCTAAAATAGTATGTGGAAACGTTTATTTGGCTCAGCTAGTGGTGAAATGAGGGCAGAGAGGCCAGGTACCAGAGCAGAGAGGGGTGGAAGGCAAGCTACGGATAACAGGCATTCATACAGGGATTTTCGCTGGGGTGTGAGAAAGATATTGCATGTGGAGTCATACCCCCTGAGGGGGCCAGGGGGCGTGCTTCCCCCAGGGAAGTTAGATGCTCTGAGGTTGCTCCTGGGGGACCCAAAATCTAGTAATAAGCTACTGAGAAAGCTTTGAAAAATCATGGGGGGTTCCACGCTGTATGAAACCCCTATTAACAGACCTTTATCCCTTATGATGTAATTGGGGGGAGAGAGGGGCAGGAGGGAAAAGTGATGCTGTAGACATAGAGGGCAGGCTCTTTGGACTTCATACCTGGTTTTGATTAATCACCATATGTATTGCGTGGATTCCATGGACCATGAATATAATAACCTTACATAGCTATCACACTCCCTCTCTGCTGATGGTTTAGATTAGGGTTGCAATCAATAGATGCTTTCCCTGGGAAAATTTCAGACAACTTGCTAGAATGCAATCTAGGAGGTGCACTGCAAAGCTGACAGGCTGAACAGAAAATCCCCTTAGCAGCGACACAGCTACTGCAGTCTATGAAGCACTACATACAGGTGCATCATGCTGTTGTCTAGTCCACAATCAGGTGGCTTAGGTCAGCAGCAGATGCGCTATCACCTCATGACTGAGTGAGTAACATGACCATGTCTACAATATACCATTATCCATTGTGATGTAACGGGGGCAAAACTGCTACAGCGCTGCATGCACTAGCACTGGAAGCACGAGAAATTACAAGCAGCATGTTCTTATGTCTCATACAAGAAACTACATCAAAACACACGCTCTCTTGTAATTTCTACAATTACCTTGCAGTTGTTTGTAGTCTCCCCTGAGCTATATCTATTCCTGCTAAGACTCCACAACTTTAGAACGCCTGTGAATGACTACTATACACGTAGCTACTGAGCTGGATAAATTATATGGCATAGAAAGTCATGAATAACTAGCCAGGGGCTTGCATGGAGATAGTCAGGGCCTGCATGGAGAAATCTGTTACTCTGAGGCGGCTATGGGACGGAGCAAGCTCGGGTTGACCCCTGACCTCCCGTGATGTGGCATGATGTGACGTGTCAGTAGTGATGTGCTACTATATATTTCACACTGTATAATTCCCAGGGAAACCCAGCCATGAAGCACTACATACAGGTGCATCATGCTGTTGTCTAGTCCACAATCAGGTGCTTAGGTCAGCAGCAGATGCGCTTTCTTTGTTATGCAAGGGCCAATTGAGAAGCCCCCTCTTCAATCTATTACCTGCTTTTCTTTGCATTTGGAAGTAATAGCCAATGCATCTATAACTTTAGACAAGAACAAAATTGATCTTTATCTGAGTTCCACTCTCCAGAGTTTAACTTGAATTTGTAAACACAAATAACTCCTCCCACCTTCCGGATGTTGGCTCCTCCCCTTCCAATAAGGAAGCGATGGTACTCGGACTTGCAGCGGATCTCCAGAGAATGATTGTTGAGAGCCTGCTCGTCCACCAGCTCTAGGAGCATAGATTTGGCCCGCTCCACGTCGTCACGGGGACCATGAAGCCGTACCTACAGGAAAGGGGGGCGTTATATGGAGCTAGTTTTCCATACAAGACTATAAAAGTCAATTTGAAATAATATTATTAGAAATTGAGTAATTTCCAACCAATCTTTTGTACTCTACTCAGTAATTACGGTTCTCACATTACCACCCACAGACCAGACAAACCAAGCGGTAATATTTGCCCCTTGTCAGTTAGTTCTGCCAGGTAGTAGGGTACCATAGTCTGTTAGCGAGATGGAACAATAGCTAACAGGTTACCATAGTAGTCCCTACTAGATGGTACATAGTTCTCTGTACATGTGCTACTCAGTATGATCTCCACACTGGAAGTGAGCTACAACTTCAGTCTGGTCGTAGTCATTGTGGCTGTGCCGTCAGAACCCCGCTATGAGCCAACCGGTAAAATCTCTCCCTCTAATATAAAGAGACTCCAACCACAACCTTTAGTACCTATTAAATGACAATATTGGGTGAATTAATTAATAAACACAAATAACTCCTCCCACCTTCCGGATGTTGGCTCCTCCCCTTCCAATAAGGAAGCGATGGTACTCGGACTTGCAGCGGATCTCCAGAGAATGATTGTTGAGAGCCTGCTCGTCCACCAGCTCTAGGAGCATAGATTTGGCCCGCTCCACGTCGTCACGGGGACCATGAAGCCGTACCTACAGGAAAGGGGGGCGTTATATGGAGCTAGTTTTCCATACAAGACTATAAAAGTCAATTTGAAATAATATTATTAGAAATTGAGTAATTTCCAACCAATCTTTTGTACTCTACTCAGTAATTACGGTTCTCACATTACCACCCACAGACCAGACAAACCAAGCGGTAATATTTGCCCCTTGTCAGTTAGTTCTGCCAGGTAGTAGGGTACCATAGTCTGTTAGCGAGATGGAACAATAGCTAACAGGTTACCATAGTAGTCCCTACTAGATGGTACATAGTTCTCTGTACATGTGCTACTCAGTATGATCTCCACACTGGAAGTGAGCTACAACTTCAGTCTGGTCGTAGTCATTGTGGCTGTGCCGTCAGAACCCCGCTATGAGCCAACCGGTAAAATCTCTCCCTCTAATATAAAGAGACTCCAACCACAACCTTTAGTACCTATTAAATGACAATGATAAAATTTAGAAAAGTGTGGAATTGGAACGGACCTCGTCACTGGTCGACTCGGAGGGGGGGAAGTGAATCCGGACACCGCCGCACTCGTCCATGACGGAGCGAACCAGTTTGCCTTTGGGTCCGATAATGGAGTTGTGTAGCCGACGTGGAATGGGGACGACGAGGTCAATCACCGAGGCCTATAAGGAGAGAATGATGTAATCATGATAAAATCATTTATGATGCAATCAAATTTATGATGTAATCATGACAAAATCATTTATGATGTAATCATGACATAAACAAGTCTCCTACCAAACCATGTACCATTCGTAAATAGCCACATCATTCCATCACCATGTATGATTTAGTCAACTTTGTCAGAGTTAGGTAACTTTCAAACACACATATCCAAAAGTTGGCCAATTCAGTAAAATTAGAAACAAAGGGCATTCTCGGAAATATCATCTCTGGCGAAGTCCCCACCAAAGTTCATACTGTCATCATAGTCAGCTCTGTATTAGGCCATGGAGCGGGCATCAAAGCTGTCTGCAATAACAGTACTCCAGAGACAGACATCTTAAGAACACACTGCTCTTCGATAATGTAAACAAGAATTACCTGCCACTGTGAGGCAATACCACCAAACTCAGAAACGGGATTATACCTTGTAGACGGGCCTATGCAATTGCAGATGGCTTACAGGACTTGACAGCCGTAGTGTGCTTTTTTATAGCCAGCTGTAGCCATCACGACTATGCTACAGGAGGTGCATCAGACAATAGTTACTGTTGGGGTGGGGACGGGATATGCAGACCCTACTCCAAATAAGGTGGGGCTGGGCAGCCCGTGGGCCCAAAACATGATAGACATTATCATACATACATGAGTGGCAGTCCTGGACGGAAAACTAGCATTATTCCATCACGTATTTCGATCGCATCACTGCGTTCAAAAGGTGCCATATATCTGAGTTTCTGCTACAGGTGGGGCTCATATGTGCTGCGTAGAAAGCCTCACATATTGACACTACTACGCAGCGTGTATGAGCCCCACCCTTAACACAAGTTCAGAGATACAGCACTTTAATAACGCTGCTACACAGTGACCTACAAAAACTCAGAGATACAGCACTCTGCTACACAGTGCCCACAGAGATATAGGCAGTGACACCGCTCAAAATGTAAGACAGAACAATGTTCGTTTTCTACCCACCACTGCCACAGTGACTCATGCATATTGGTCAGATCTGGAGCCCATAGAATGTCAGGAAATAGTCCCTCAGTGGCTCCCATTATACAGAGGGGGAGGGTACCCCAGAATCTCTCACCTTCTAACAGAAACCTGTTTACTAATTGGCAATTCATCAACATGCCTCAGTGCTTCTGCTGTGCAAACCTCTGTTCACCTGTACCATAATCTTTCCCTCTGGGAGCGACTTAACATTTAAAAATGATTCTTAGTTCTAGTAGCTAGTCTTTCGGGTCCAAAAGCCACAAAAAACAAACTACCAAAGCTATCTCTTCACGTCCACACTTACCATTTCTTTCTCGATGGCCTTGATCCTGCTACAAGCCTTCTCCACGTTCTCCTTGCGGCCAGTGATGTATATGATGTCACTGTCGCTGCTGTCCGGGGGGAGCTCAATTTTAGTGTCTGTCTCCTCACGAATCTGGGAGAGAAGGAGAGAGAGAGAGAGAGAGCGAGAGAAAGAATGTCCGTCATTTATCAGTTCATTATCACATGCACATCATGTGTCAGTCACACGATGACCACATGATACAGTGGAACCCCTCTATTACGGACATCCCTGGGACCAGCTCCAGTGTCCTGATTACTGGGGGTGTCCTCATTTCAGGGGTCAAATAGTACACATTCATATGAGTTGGGACCAAAAAGTGATGTCCTTATTAGTGAGGTGTCCTTATTTCAGGGGTCCTGATTAGAGGGGTTCCACTGTAATCACAAGCCAGTCACATGATAATCACATGCCAGTCACATGCACCTTCCTGAGGGTGGCTCCTCCCCTGCCGATGATGGTGCCGTGAAACTTCTTGAAAACCTTCACTTGCTGTCGATAGTTATTAGCAGTCTGGAGAGGAAGAGAGGGAGAGCCGTAAGATATTTAGGGGAAAATACAAGACCTATAGTAGCCAGCCAGTGGTGAATGTAATGTAACAACTGGGAGTACGGGGTTCTGGAAGCATGCCCTGTTAGCAAGTTTTACAACACTCCACAGGCATTTTTTGGGGGAAATACTCTAATCTCACACTCTTGTCCCCCCAGGAATAAAATTTGGATGCACTATGGTTTCAAAGACTCTGCTGCCTCTGCTGCTTTTTTTTTTTTACTGGTCTAAGTCTGCTTAAACGGAAAACCTTTGCTATTTGAGAGGGAGGAGAGGGGGGACCTCACCCACTCCAGTCTAATTTCATCCTCTAGATCTGGCTTGTACACTCTACTATACACATTAGGCCTAGTCAGTAGTGCCAAGGAAATGGTACGTTATATGTTTGCTCTGAGGGAGTACTGACCAGGTCAGCGGCCATCTTTTTCAGGTACTGAAAGCACTTGTCCACGTCCTCCTTCGGGCCCCTCAGCGTCACCACGTCTTTCTTCTCTCCTGGGTCTGGGAAGGCCACCTGAAGATGTGAGTGTGTGTGTGGGGGGGGGGGGGGGGGGGGGGTTAATGTAGGGGTATACATGGGAACTGACAAATCTAGGAGTTAATGTGTCCACAGATCTGCACCTATTGAAATTCAGCACCTAACTAAACCGCCCACTCTATAACCTCTGCTCGTACATGTCTAGTTCAGCACCTAACCCACTCTGCAACCTATGGACATTCAGCTCCTACTACACGGTTCCGTTATACCTACTGAGGTTCAGCACTGGGCACTTACCACTTTTACATTCTCTATTAGTTCTACAATCATACAAAACGCAAACATTAAATTGACTGCTACTGTCCATACTTTTCTGTTTTCTACTTTCTTTCTGTGCTATTCATGTACATTACTTAATTTCTGTTAGCCTATATAGAGTATGCAAGAGTGCGCAAACAGTATACATGTAGTATGCAAATGGTGTGCAAGAGTATGCAATGCCAATAGTGACCTGGATCCCATTGAAGCGGTCCCTGATCTCCCTGATCTTCTCCCCCTTTGTGCCGATGATCTGCCGGTGGAAGCGCTGGTCGATGATGATGTCCTTGGTCCTCTCGTTCTCCTGCAGAAGAAACACACTTATTCCTGGTGTACATGTACCATATTCTACGTATTATCCACCCATCTCCTTCTTTAAACAAAAGTTATGTCGGAGGGTATCCAACCACCCCTTATACTATCCATGTGAGCTAAGTATAAGCCCACTCCTGAGTATGAGCCCATCCCTAAGTAAAAGCCCACCCCTGAGTATGAGCCCACCCCTGTGTATGAACCCACTCCTGAGTATAAGCACACCCCTGAGTATGAACCCACTGCTGAGTATGAGCCCACCCCTGAGTATGAGGCCACCCCTGAGTATGAGGCCACCCCTGAATATGAGGCCACCCCTGAATGAACCCACTCCTGAGTATGAGCCCATCCCTAAGTAAAAGCCCACCCCTGAGTATGAGCCCACCCCTGAGTATGAGGCCACCCCTGAGTATGAGGCCACCCCTGAGTATGAGGCCACCCCTGTGTATGAACCCACTCCTGAGTATGAGCCCACCCCTGTGTATAAACCCACTCCTGAGTATAAGCACACCCCTGAGTATGAACCCACTCCTGAGTATAAGCACACCCCTGAGTATGAACCCACTGCTGAGTATGAGCCCACCCCTGAGTATGAGGCCACCCCTGAGTATGAGGCCACCCCTGAGTATGAGGCCACCCCTCAGTACAATGAGCCCACACTCACCATTTTGGCAGCCATGTCCAGTAGCATGGTCTTGGCAGCTGCCACGCCCTTGGGGTCTCCCTCGATGCGAATGACATCACTCTTCTCTTCGTCCGGGGGGATGATGATGGACGTTCCCGTTTCCGTTTTAATCTTGTTCACTACAAGGTCAGGCCGGCAGTAAAATGTATATACACTCACCCTAAACCACCTGAGAATAAGTCCACCCATAAGCACAAAAATTGCAAGGACAGATATGTAAGCAGACTACCATATGTGACTGGATTTGCGAAAACCCGGCACTTCCCGCATTTTTGCGAAATTTTCAATTTTTGGCAATTTTCAAGCTGCCGTATTTCGATAACCATTAGTGAGACAGGAATGATTCTTGGTACAATACAAGTACCAACCTTCAACTAAAGAAATCTCACGCTAGAGGTCTGTAGCTCTCTCAGTTTCTGTGATACGTGCCTTGGTAGTACCGCCATTTTTGGAAAATCGCTGCGCGATCGAAAGTTCCGCGAACTCGGCCCCGTATATTCCTTGCGGTGTGGTTGAATGGCTTCATTTCCAGGTTATTGCTGCAGCAACGCCTCCTGTATAAACAACCCATGTTTTATTTAGATAGCGCATAGCGTTCTGGAGATACGCGTCTTTGGAGTACGCACGTTCAAAAATGCGGGAAGTGCCGGGTTTTCGCAAATCCGGTCACATATTCCTAAAAAAATAACACAGTGCATTGAACTAGTGAGCATACAACTGCTAAATTCTAATAGGGCAACTGGTTTACTAATGCAGTAAACAAAGATAGATTTTTATCCATTATGATGTAATGGGCATGTTGTTTAACAATACGATACCGTATTACGGTATATCACTAGCTACTGTAACTATGTTTCTGGTTTATGTTTGAACTATCTACACTGACGAAGCCAGTGAACGTGTCCTCCGGGACTCCGGGAGTTGCAAGCCAAGCAAGCAGGTACCAGAGGAGTGATTGAGGCAAGTAGCTAAAACAAGCGACAGACACTACTTATTAATTGCATTAAAGGCTGACCTTGGCTGACCCATGTACTTGAATACACAATTCCCCAGCTGAGGAGCTCATAAACTGCTTAGAAGCAGTCCCAAAAATTCAATAGAATGAAAGTTGCTCATATTTGCCCAGAGTGTTGAGGCGACTTTGCTGCGTAATTGTGCCTGGCAATCCACTTTTATACTGCCACAGTTTATATTGCACTTGTGGGTCTGCCACTTTAAACTTATTCATAGCACAAATTGCCTATTAGGTACTCACCATACCATGAATGTCCAGCAGCTATAGTGTACGTAGGTGCATGCACATGAAAGCTAAAAGGCATCTTAATCGTTATATCAAACGCAATCATTAAGCTCTAGGCCTAAACAAATCCCACCTAACCCCCTTAATTAACTCTTTGTTCACTAATGTAATTAGGCACACAGCAACAAAAATAAATGAAGTAGAAAAGAGCTCTGACTGCAACAAAAAGAACCCAGGACCAGGAAAGAACCAGAAAGCCACCCAGCCCGCGACCACACAAAGTTAAAACATGGAAGGTTAATTACAAAGTTGAAGGTTAAAAAAGGGGACTGGATAGGTCTTCCCTCTATTAAAAAGCTTCCAGGAGGAAAGTCCCTCGGTTCTGGCTTGACCATAAGATCTCACCAAAGCCAGCAGGGCCTCCATCAAAGTTAAAAAGCAGATTAAAAACGTAAAAGCGGGTCCCAAACCAAGCAGCCCCCAGCCCCCCAGATTAAAAAAGAGAAGAAAATGGAAAGATGAAAGAAAAAGAACTGTTACAAAACATGCACCATCTGGAAAAATAAAAAACACTAAATGCCTAGCCTTGAGAACCAGGACTGGTGGGTTAAAGAATCTTTGAAGGCTAGCCAACTCTCCCCACTCATTCAGTGCAAGCTCTTATAGCCTACTCTTGGGGACCTAGTTCATGTAGCGGTATACAAATTATAGTTACTTAGCTTTTAAGCTCCAGTAAACTGTGGTAGGTGGTTGGAATTCACTCACCATCTCCCAGCCTTCCATTTCAAACTGTCTAAAATTCAAAGAATTCACTTTACCATCTCCCAGCCATACATTTCAAACTGTCTAAAATTCAAAGAATTCACTTCACCATCTCCCAGCCTTCCATTTCAAACTGTCTAAAATTTAAAAGGAACACTAACAGCTGTAATTAATAAAAGGCAGCCTATATGACATCATTTCCTGTTCCTATCTAGAGCACCCCATTTAAATTATTACCTAGCTGCCTGTGAAGCCTATTTTACAGTATTCAGAGGCAATGGTGTACTATCTTGTTTTAGTGCTATCTTAAATTTAGCAAAAATATCCTTAGATTTACCACTAAACCTCTTGAAGTAGGAGCATTGATCGTATTTGTAGCCTTGTTTAAGCAATCTGGTGGTTAGTATACGGTGTCTCTCCCTAAAATCTTCATACTCATCACATATTCTTCCTATCCTAACCAACTGGGAGATGTATACTCCATAAAGCAGGTTTAGTGGGAATACTACTATCTAAAAATGGAAAGCATCTCTTTCGTCACAAACTGAAGTTTTAACTTTCCTCCCTTGTATTTGTAAGCAAATGTCTAAATAAGATAGTTTATCAGGTGCCGTCTTATAAACCAGTGCTGGTCTACTAATGCTAGCAGGGGTTCATTTAGGAGGGGGGGGGGCTTAGGTTGCCAATTTTTTATGCAAGTGTTAACTGAGTGTTACGTGTATATTCCCTTGAAATTGTACCAGAAGTGATTTCAGAGGGTCTAAAATTTTCCGGGGTGGGTGCATGCCCCCAGACCCCCCTTGCATGAGGTGTGTCACCCCCCCCAAAGTCATTCAATATTTCCACTTTTGCCCCCCCGTTGACAATTTTTCCAAATGAACCCCTGGCTATAAGGTGAGAAGGCTGGCTCATGAGTAAGAACAGCGAAAATGAAGACTAACAGAAGTTAGGGAGGAGTAGTTGGAGCATGATCGAAGATATGGTCTATCCAATGAATCAGCGAAATGATGGCTTGCATACGAACGTTTACACAAACATGTGCCGAGTAAGATCAGGCCAGGGAGGCAGTGTTTGCAAACAGTAGAGTCTCCTCAAGCTCTTCCTTCCCAGTATTGCAGCGCCTGGCTGCACTTATGCAATACTACTGTCGGTCACAGCGAGCGCATGCAATAGACCTTTATCATATGAAGTACATGTAACAGGGGAAAAAGTACTGAAAGCATGAGAATAGACCCTTTACCATTATGATGTAATGGGGGGTAAAAGTGAGCACTAATTGGAGAAAATACATGAGAACACGTGCTTTGATGTAGTTGTCTCGTTTGAAAACGTAAGAACATGCTTGTTTACACGTGTTTTCATGTATTTTCTCCATTTAGTGCTCACTTTTACCCCCCATTATACATCATAATGGTAAAGGGTCTATTACAAGCAAACAAGCATGCTCTTGAGTTTTCCTACAAGAAAACTCAATCAAAGCACATGCTCTTGCGTACAGTGTATCTTCTCCATTTAGTGCTAACTTGTTAATCCCCAATAATGGATAAAGGTGTGAGTGAAGAAGTACGTAGCTACACACTCCTTAATGTGCTCCTAAAGCAAGCAACAGCATTGCTCCAGTGCACTTACCAGGATTTCACATGGGGAGGGGGGCACTGGGATTCCCTTCCCCCCAGCAAGAGTTCCACCACTCCCCCCCCCCCCCGAAGAATTTTGAAAATTTTTGATACTCAGTGGTTCATTAGTAGCTAATTTCTAGCCTTTTCGGAGCCCCAGAAACAACATCAGAGCATATGTAAATTTCAAAAATTTCCTGGAGGAGCATACCCCCACACCCTAGGGGGCGTAGCTCTACGTGCATCATTTTTCCCACACCCACCGAAAAATTGTGTATGAAACCCTGCTTACCACTAGCCCCGCCTTTTCCAATGATGTGACGATGGTACTTCTGGTCGACACGGATCTCAGCATAGTCCATAGTGGCCATCTGGGGGAGGGAAAGAGATAGCACCCTCATAAAGCTGATGATGTAATGGGGAATCTGAGTCTATGGAAGCAATGATGTAATGGCCTACCAGGTCCTCGGTGAAGGTCTCAAAAGATTCCTTGGCGAGTTGGACTTGTTCTGGGGGCCCCTCGAGGATGATCTTGTCCAGGCCGGAGTTGAACTCCACGTGAACCTGAAACAAAGAAAGAGGCAGTGAATGCCGCATGATAATGACACATGCAACAGTCGAAAAGTCATGTGACCATCAAGCAGAATGTGTAGAATGCATCAGACCATGCCAGCGAACACTAGCCCATTCGTAACTACACTCCCTCCATCCGTCCCACCCTCCCTCCATCTGTCCCTCCGTCCCTCCCTCAGTCCGTCCGTCCCTCCCGCCCTCCGTCCGTCCCCCCATCCCTCCCTCAGTCCGTCCGTCCCTCCCTCCCTCCGTCCCTCCCTCCAGTCCGTCCGTCCCTCCCTCCCTCCGTCCGTCCATCCCTCCATCCCTCCCTCAGTCCGTCCGTCCCTCCCTCCCTCCGTCCCTCCCTCAGTCCGTCCCTCCCTCAGTCCGTCCCTCCCTCCCTCCGTCCCTCACTCCATCCCTCCCTCAGTCCGTTCGTCTCACCCTCCCTCCGTCCCTCACTCCATCCCTCCCTCAGTCCGTCCCTCCCTCCCTCCCTCTGTCCCTCCCTCCCTCCCCAACCACAACACCTTTGGTAGGTCCTGGGTGATCTTCTGCACGTTCTGTCCCTTGCGTCCGATGATGAACCTGTGCAGCCAGTGTGGTGCACGCACACTCTCGATCACAACACTGTTGGCCTTCTCATATACCTGAGGGCAGTACCAGAACAGCAACATTCAAGATATGCTCTTGTCTCGCCATTTCAATATAAGTACATGTAAGGGGGGGGGGGGGCAAATAGCCTCCGAAGTGGGACTCAGAGCAATCAGGGGATGTAACTCGCCTGTGTCAGAGCCTGTCCGAGCTTCTCCTGGGGTCCACGCAGTGTGATGGTGTTGATGTCGGCATCAAGGGCCGGGACGTCCACCCATACGCCTGAGGGGCATGAAAAAAAGGGGGAGGGGCTCAAGTGCATGACACCTTAGTGATTACATCAAACCTACACTGCCACCGTAACTTTCCCAATAGAATTTCAATTGGGGGACAATAAACAGAAGATTCTGAGCCCTGGGAACTTGGCATGAAGAGATGGATTCTGAAGACACATGATGTAGTCTGTGGTCAATTACAGAAATTTTATGACCACACCCTTACACTAACCCACACATTCAAATACACACACACACTCAAACCCTAAACTCGTCCCCATCCCCCCGCTTTTTTTTCCGGCTACATGAAGAAACTTGACCCTTGTGCAGGCTAATAAAGCGGGAACTAGGAATGAGGCTACTTAAACGCAACTGTACACACACACACACACACACACACACACACACACACACACACACACACACACACACACACATACACCCATATGTACAGACACACACACACACCTGTGGACTGCAGTATCTCATGCAGTCCCTGCCCACGAGGTCCCACGATGTACTTGTGCTGTGACTTCCGCACCTCGACAGGCACAGTGGAGCAGGTCTGCTTCTGGAAAAAGAAAAAACAAAAATGTACATTGCATCAAGCACTAAACCTTCAACTTGCTTTGATCATTGAAGCAGGGTAAGGTCGGTATGCAGTCACTAATTGCTAACATGATCATTGAAGCAGGGTAAGGTCGGTATGCAGTCACTAATTGCTAACATGATCATTGAAGCAGGGAGAGGTCGGTATGCAGTCACTAATTGCTAACATGATCATTGAAGCAGGGAGAGGTCGGTATGCAGTCACTAATTGCTAACATGATCATTGAAGCAGGGTAAGGTCGGTATGCAGTGACTAATTGTTAACATGATCATTGAAGCAGGGTAAGGTCGGTATGCAGTGACTAATTGTTAACATGATCATTGAAGCAGGGTAAGGTCGGTATGCAGTCACTAATTGTTAACATGATCATTGAAGCAGGGAGAGGTCGGTATGCAGTCACTAATTGCTAACTAATTGCTAACGTAATCATGTCAGGGGTAAACTTCCTGACCACAAAATCGGAAGAAGAACAGCTTAAGAGAAGGAAGTATCCCCACTCAAAAACCTCGGTTTTAATTTAGTACATGCACTGCACAGGCTATTTTACGAACTCCGGATATAACGTACGACGTTGTCATGGATCTTCCGGATTTGGGCGACGGCCTTGGCTACACCATCTTTGTCCCCGGCAACAGTGATCTCGTTCTTCATGAGGGAGGGCGGGGGGATGTTGATTCTCGCCCCCGTCTGTTCCATGATGGACTTGGTCGTTGAGCCGTTGGGACCCTGGATGAAGGGGTGGTACTCCTTTTCCACTTCCAGTCGCTCGAATGCCAGCTTTGCCTGACGTGGAAAAGGGGGAAGGAGAGGGGGGAGGACGGGGGGATAGAGAAGGGTGAGAGAGAGAGAGAGAGGTTGGTGTTCAACAACTTTTAGGTCACCCATACCCGCACACATACATGACATGCGTGCACACACACACACACACACGCAATTACACACAGTATACGCACACTTGCAGTCATATATACACATGCACACACACATGCACAAAAGTAGTCATATATACACACGTACATGTACATGCACACACTTACACACACACACACACACACATGCACGCATGTACACATACACACACGTACATACACACAAACACACACCTGTTCATCGGAGATCATCTGCAGCTGGTGACGAGCCTTGTCCACTCCCTCTCGTGTGCCCACAATGCGGATGACATCAGAAGAGTCGTCAGAACGGGGGACAGAGATCTTGGTGGCCGTGGATAGCTCGACGGACTTCAGTTTGCCTCCCTCTCGACCGATCACAAATTTGTGGTGTTCCTTGGGTATCTTAAGATCAATGTGGGCCTGTGCATGTGTGTGTGTGTGTGTGTGTGTGTGTGTGTGTAGGTGTGTATGTATGTATGTGTGTGTGTGCGTAGGTGTGTGTGTGTGTAGGTGTGTATGTGTGTGTGTGTGTGCGTGTGTGTGTTCATGTGTATGTATGTGTGTGTGTGTGTGGTGTGCAGGTATGTGTGTGTGTATGCATGTATGCGTGTACGTATGTGTGGTGTGTGCATGCAAGGTTAAAGAAGATTTTATCTCAGGCACTCCTTTGTCAGCCAAGGCTATGCTGACAGACAGTTCGGTCAAGTTTTAGTTGTAGTGTAGCAGCTAAGTTAGCCTGTCTATTTACCATCTAAAAATTAAGGTACATGTATTTGGATGTATGTGTACATGTAGTATGGCCTGAAATTGATCACAGCACTGTGTTCAAAGTGCTGTATCTCTAAACTTCCGTTAAGGGCGAGGTTCATTACAGCACCTTGAACACAGGGATGCAATCGAAATACACGACAGAATGATGTTCGTTGGCTACCTGGGACTGCCACAATATTGCCCTGGGGGCGAGGCCAGGGGGGTAGCCTCCCAAAAACTCACCTGAGTCTGCAGCTTGGTGAGAACCTCCCTCCGGGCCTGTATCACCGCCAGTGGCTTTCCAGTCACCATGATGGTCAGCCCGCGGTCCTTTGGCATGCCCATCTCGATCTCACACCCAGTCCGTTCCTTGATGTCCCGGATGATCTCGGATTGTCGGGTCTCGCCGCCGAAGGAGGGGCGGTCTTCGATCTGGAAGCGTCGCTCCTCCAGAGGGACATGGAAGACCTGGGGAGGGTGTGAGGGTGTGTGTGGGGGGGGCGGGGAAGGAAGGGTGTGAGGGGGGGTGGGGGGAGGAGGAAGGAAGGGTATGAAAGTGTGGGAGACTTCAGGGGTTCATTTAGAAAAATCCCCAAGGGGGGGGGGGCAAAAGCGCGTTGGAAGACATTTGGGGGGGGGGGGTCACATATAGTGAGCAGTATTCAATTTTGAAGGATTTAAATCCCCAAGGGGGGGGGCACAAAGTGTCCAAGGGGGGGCAAATCTCCTCCCCGAAATGAAGCCCTGGGAGTGAGCGAGAACAGGGGGATGTGAGGGAGGGGGTAGGTAGGAAGGGAGGTGAAGCATAAACAAAGGTGCAGATAGGGAAGGTGGTGGTGGTGTGTGTATGCATGTGTGTTTATGGCGTGTTGAAAGTGTGCGTGTATGTGTGTAGTATTTGTGCAAGTGGTGTCTGCATCGGCGGGTGTGTAGCTTTCACTATGGACATAGCCCCAATCACAGACCTGCCCAAGTGCTTGTTCTGCTTGCAGTACGAAACACCGGGTAGGCCTGGTAAAACTCATCACCTTTACATTCACCCGAGAAAAGGTGGACGCACTACGATAAATGTTGAGCGGCTCAAACTCTGAGAATCCCAACCTTCAATCCTGCCAACTACGTAAAAGACCTTTATCTGTTATGATGTAGTGGGGGGTAAAAGTGCTGGAAGCACACAAAATTAAAAGGAAACAAACATGCTTTTATGTTTTCATGTACGAAAACTACATGAAAACACAATAGTCATGCTTTCTTGTATTTTCTCCATTTAGTGCCTACTTTTACCCCCCAATGGATAAAGGTCTAAAGTACGAGCTAGGTACATTATATTATGCAAGAATACTGCAAATACATGTAGCTGTGTATGAGCTCAGGCCCACACCCATGTACATGTAGGCATAACTTCCTTGGGTTTCCTTCAGACCAGAACTCCCCTCTCAACCCCTCTCAACAAAGGGGACAAAAACACTGGAAGTGCAGCAGCCATTATCTAATGCCTAGCTCTTGCATCTTTTGCTCACTTCCTTATAGCCCCTCACTCCGTCCTCTTTCATTACATAGGCACAGAAGTCCTTAAATTTCAAGCTACAGTGGAACCTCAGTACAGCAGTTCCTCAATGATCTTACCAATCTCTTTGTGTGCGCATACCTTACTTATGACTCTTGTGGGAGTAATTACACCACCAAAGGAAGGAACGGTAATGATTCGTTTCCCTTGAACGTTGTTAAGAATATTTGCTACAGTGTTCTGGAGAGGATCATATGATTTACAGTACACATATCTCAGACAATAACACTATACACCATGCCTAGGCAGCATCAATTTTGAACTTGCTTATAACTACAAAAGTTTTTTTTTGTTTTTTTTTGTGTGTTTTACTGTTTGGCTCCTGCAGTATTCTCATCCTACGATATTCTCAATGCTGTATGAGATCTATCTCTTCATAATTTAGCTTGCAACTTCAAGGGAAGCAAGCTAAATTAAAAGCTGTTACTGTTCCTCATTATATACATACACAACTTGATAAGTATGGGTCTAGGGACAATGCTGCACGTATGACCCAAGGCTGTCTAGGGCCGTATCAGGCTATGTCTCATTCCCAGTCTCCATTCCACAAAGCTGCACGATGGAGTGGAGTGGAAATCAGGTGAGACTAGAGCCACAATCAGCAGTGCCATGTAGTCTTGTTTTGATCACATGAGGGTCACCCTCAGCACATGGGGACAGCCATGTGACACAAAATGGACAAACACAAATTATCACCTCTACTAGCATAAGGGCAGGTAAACAATTGCAATGTACTGGGTGTACAATAGCCTTTGCTCTCCCCCCCCCCACCCGTGACAAAACCGTCACATATTATTACTCAACTCAGGACCAACACTAATATAGTGGTGAGCGCCTCATAAGGGCGGGTGAACAATTGCATATGTACTGGGTGTACAATAGCCTTTGCTCCCCCCCCCCCCCCCCGTGACAAAACCGTCATACTCAACTCAGGACCAACACTAATATAGTGGTGAGTGCCTCAGTTTAATGAACTGGGTGTACAATAGCCTTTAATTTGTTCCCCCCTCCCTCTCTCTCTTTCCCATTAGTACTTTACTGCTTTTGTTGACAAAACGGCCCAAGTCATTCTACCCAAGAAAGCACTAGCTACAAGGCTAAAAAATCCCACCTGCTGTTTTATCAGCAAACCTCAATGGATCGTCATGCTTGTGTTATTGGGGACGGGTATATACAAGTGCAGATATGGAAGCACCGGAATGGGATGGGACATAGTGTACTGTGCTGTTCAAAGTCTTCTCGATATTGGCACTGACGCTGGTTGGACCTGTGGTCTATGACGTTTGATCTGCAGCATACCGGCCATGGTGAAAGCTGTTCTCCATTGATCAGTTCTTACGAGGACACCCACATCAGTTATATATACAACCAGTAGATTAGCATGGGAACGAGGCTATCAACAGACATGGGAATGAGGATACCAACAGATATGGGAATGAGGCTACCAATAGACATGGGAACGAGGCTACCAACAGACTAGCCCGGGAATGAGACTATCAACAGACATGGAAACGAGGCAATAGACATGGAAATGAGGCTATCTACAGATATGGGAATGAGGCTACATGTATCAACAAACATGGGAACAAAGCTACCAGCAGAGACATGGATCTGTATTAGTAAATGTCTAGCACTTAGCAAAAATGATATAATCAAGGCCGTATCTACAGAATAGAAACAGATAATGACTTTCAATCCAAAACTCACACAAAAAAATTGTCAAAATGTTTTTTTGCTTGCAAATCACTGAAATGGCACACTGTACCCCATCCCATTCCACATAAGGTAACAATACAAGACTTATAGCAAATTGCATATCCTAGAATCTTTTGTGGACAAGTCAGACTAGATGTACTACATGTAAGTTCAAATCTGTAGAGGACAAAAGCTCCTTTAAGCTAACCCTCCAGATCCGGCTGAGACAGAGTTTATTTTGCCCCATTGTCTGGTAGCAGACTACACAAAGGCAGAGAGACTGAAAAACAAAGTGGTCCAGTCAAAATTCTCAAAGGAAAGCATGTGGCGAAACCACAACTCAAGCCATCACGGAGACAAAGCAATGGCCATCATAGAGACATGGCAGCTTCTGGATCAGGTAATGGCGGACTACTCACAATAGGTATACATGTACGTGTACATGTACAGCAGGCTAATATGGGATTATGGAGTTATGAGATCTAGCCTCATGCCCAGACTACCCTGTATTGCTGGTTCGGTACGGAATTCTGGAGTTATGGCAACTGAACCGCAATTTGGGTATGGGATTCTGGAGTTATGGGAATATACATTATGGGAATAGACATACATATTTCGCGTCTGGATGCCAGAATGAACTAGTCTACATACACATAGATGCACTCTTTTTGGCAGAATCTACAGTCCCTAGAGAACAGTCTTCTCTAGGAGTGAGATAGCAGCCTTGGAGTGTTACCACAAGTGTCTCAACAGCTGTTGGAGAGAAGCCCTAACACAACACCCCATGCACTAATCCCATCTATGGCCACGTCTGCACACAGCCCACCTCCACATCACTTGGTGGCTAGTTCGCTTTCTACAAGCCACTCTTGCATGGGCTATGGACGGCTCTGACTCAGCGAGTCATGTCTGATTTTGAAGACATGCAACTCTGCGCTGTACCCAATGCAGGCAAAATGACCCTTTCTCAGTAAACTGTATACTGTTAGTATACTAGCCTTTCTCTGTATACTGTCAGTATACTAGCCTTTCTCAGTACACTGTATACTATTAGTATACTAGCCTTTCTCAGTAAACTGCATGTATACTAGTCTTTTGGGGGGCAAGAAAATCAATGCTTTATACTCCCCCTACCCAGAAAGCTATAGCATGCTATGGTACTGAAAGGTCCATTTGAGTACATTCTAGAGCAGCAGCAAGAATGATTTGGATTTCTGCCATACCAAGATATGGAGCTGGGTTAGTGACATACATACAGAGCTGCTCAAGGAAGAGAGCTAGTAATCAGAAGGTCCTGGGTTCAATCCCCAGCTGGGCTCCGATTTGTTTTTTTGAGATTCTTTACTCTCTTCTTCCATCTTTTATGTAACTGAGATGGACTACGGCTTCCAACCCATTATTCTATTTGGCGCCCACCTTGGGCTTTAATCTAGTGCTCAATTATTCTATTTGGTGCCCACCTGGGTAACAGTTGTGCTTCGGATTGACCTGACAGGCCACGCTGACTGGGGTGGCTGGGCCCCAGGAGAAGATGCGGCCATTATCGATGAGAGAGGGGGAAAGGCCTCCGCATAGGTAGGCGGGGTGGCGCCCTGGACGTGGTCCCCGTTCTCCATCATCTTGTTAGTAGCTACTTATGTTACTCTTAGCCGGTAATCGTATGCAGGGTCTGCAGTACCACTGTTAGTGTGTGTATGTGTGTGTGTGTGAGTATGTGTGTGTGTGTGTATGTGCATGTGTGTGTGCGTGTGAAAGTAACAAGGTAATGATGAATCAAAAGTGAAAGAGCACACACTCTAAACATGCTAAACTTAACGGTATTGTAATTCCATCATCGAACACTAAATCGAATTTCATACAAAGTACAACCTTGCAACACCAAAATGTCTTTCAAGTGCTACAGCATCAGCATTTTGTCCACGTGCACCTGCACATAACTGATGCCAAGAACAGTGAACATATAAACAAGAGGCTATATCACTATGTACTAGCTTGCTCATGCTCACGCTCACCCCACAGTGCTAGTGACATGGATTTTCAGAGGGAGTAGTTACAATAGTTCGCCTGACAGAATTATCCCACAGAATTAATTATCATACAAAGAAAGTTGAAAGGGCGTAAACATGTCTAAATAATTGGTGATAATTACTGCTGTGACTCACAAATTAACACACCAGAAAATGTATTAGTCTCATTATTCCAGCCTTCTTCCTAGTTATAACTCATAAACTCAAAACTATGGACTCAGTTTAAATCTATTTACAAAGTAAGGAGAGGGTTTGACCTATGTACACAGCTACTATGTAGCCGACATGTAACCTACACCTAGTTGACAGGCCCTTCCTGTTTGGGTCAGGCCCCTGACAGAGATAGTCAGATATACTCACCCTTCCTTTGTGGCACCGCTTCCAGTGGGCAGTCCGGCTGGTAATACTATAAGATAGAGTGAGCCACTCTGAAAGACTTGGTCCAAAACGTTCCCGTATCAGTAGTCCGTAAACCGCGACAGCCACAGCCGAAAAACTCGCCTCTTTGTTCCGGGCCTTTCTCTTGCGTTGAAGTAGTGATATTGGCTAATAGAACTAGGAGCACCCCGAGGCCTAGCCTCGTTCTCATACTGGAGGCGGAATGAATTTTGAGAACGAGAATGAAAATTACGTCATCCGAGCGTTCGTGCATATATATATGCGCATGCCATGGCATATGGCGCATGGCAGAGCTAGCCGGCCGTTTAACGGTTAAGCTCCTGAACTCTAGCCCGTTTTGGGTTGTCGTTGTCATTGCGCATTCACCAATATTATCTGCAAATTGATGTGAGTTTATTTTGTCACGTTCTCCATCTATTGTGGAGAACGTGGATGCTATGGACGACCATGGGCGGTATTTTCATATGGAAGATTCCAGAGGTTAGGAGACGGTACAGGGAACGAATCACGGTAAGTCTCTACAGTCCTCCCTTCTGAGCCCTTCTACACGAGGCTCATTACAGGGGCGTAGGAAGATGTTTTGTAGCACGGGGGCTGACATTGGCCAATGAATTGGTGGATATGTATGTCTGCGGGCGAAGCCCGCTCTGTCTAGGGGGGTGCGGGGGCATGCCCCCCCGAGAAATTTTTAAAATTTAGATGCTCTGAGATCAATTCTGGTGCATTCTGAGCCAACTTTCCCTACATTTTATTGAGGGTAATTTTTCTTTTTATGATTTTTAGCCACTCATGAAATGCATAGAAGCATAGTGATAATGTTCAAGAAACACAATTTTTTTATAATATGATAAAAAAACTCTGTTGTTGTCTGTGTAGGAGAAACAATGAACTTAAATTTGCCAAAATAGTTCAGTCAGCGTCTGTTTGCAGACACAAACTCCAGGGTACCTCGCACCGCGACTCCGAGTGATCGTCAGCGCAGCAGCTGCGGCGGTGAGTTGGCAACTGGCTGAGTGCTCGGGGCTTCCTGCGACGAGTCCTCGTCAGTTTTTGTATAATAACAAGCGTGTACAAAGGTAAGAAGTTTATCCGACATACAGCCTGACCATTGACACGCCCACTTGTCACGCCGCCACGTGACAAGCAGACGTGAAACGCGTAGATATGCTGTATGCTGTAGCTAACGGTGCATAGCATTAGCTTACCTTGAGAAGTTACTATTCGCCGTGGAACCGGGGGCTGGAAGAAAGATTGGATGAGCCTCTGCGTCATCCTACTGCGGGAACAGTCAGAGCTGTGGTTCTTCACACCTCGCATGACGAAAATGTTAGGGGGGCTCAGCCCCCTGGTTGTAAAGTTTGGGGGGGCTGCAGCCCCCCGCGCCCCCCTGCTTCCTACGCCGGTGCATTTGTAGCACTATGGTACTCACTAATTTATTAGTAGCTAATTTCCCGCCTTTTTAGAGGCCCAGAAGCAACCACAGGGTATCTAAATCTCAAACCTTAACCCCCAGACCCCCGTAGGGGGCAGGGCTCTGCATGCAATATCTTTCCCACCCCTACCAACTAAGATTAATTGGTACATAAACAGACTGTCATGTAGCAAGAGAGCTTTCTGTTAATTGACGAGCGCAGCGAGGCCAATAATCGCGACCTATGGGCTCAGAATCTCAGCTAGCGTTAATATATATGTATACCGTATTCTACGTATTATCCGCCCATGATGTATTATCCGCCCATCCCCTTCTTTGAACAAAAGTTATGTTGCAGGGTATTTACATATATAGTATCCGCCCACCCCTTATACTGTCCATGCGAGCTAAATCTATAACTAATAACCGAAAACTCCATGACAGTGGTCTATGGTAGAATTGAGCAGCAAAATTCGATCTTTGATGTGCTTTAATTGGAATACCGACAGTAAGTCAGCTAGCTATTTAGCTTTTCAGCTGATAATAGTTATCTGCATGCTTCCATAATAGCTTTTTAAATGCATTTTGCATCCATACTTGGCTAAAACATGCTAGCAAAGGCTATACTTACCTTGTAACCTTGCTTAGCATATTGCGCATTTGCTACATGTAAGAGTGGGCTGATACTACATCGCGATTATACAAACTACGTATTATCTGCCCACCCCCCTCTTTCACTGAAGTGGCCTGCCCATGGGTGGATAATACGTAGAATACAGTATATGTATATATATCGAGATGTTAGTCACGTTTTGTCCTGGGGGGGGCCACGGCACGTGTTCAAAATGGCATCTCTAGCAGTTACATGGATGCCGTCTTCAAACTTGTAGCGCAGGAAGAGTTTTACCAAGGAAGGCCTACTACAGCTCCCAGGTTGGTAGAGTTTGTGTACTCGTTGTATAAGTAGAGATATGAGCGCTGGACACGGACGGCACGATCAAGCGATGCGAACGTGAGTTTCAAGCACTCTGCCTGCTCTGCCTGGCTGATTCTCGGAAAATCTTGTAGATGAAGACATAATTCACCTGGATGTCAGTCGTTTATCGTACCTGCTACAGAATTACTGTTCAGCTATTATTCTTGCGACTAACTGACTCGCAAAAATAGTCGCCCCCATGTGCATCGGCGGCTACCCCAGCCCCAGTCCGCATCCCGTATGCAACCCGGGGTGCATCGGGGGCTACCCCAGCCTCAGTCCGCATTCTGTGTGCAACCCGTGGCCAGGGTGTAATGATGTCAGGAAAAAGTCTGCAGGCATGCCCCAAGGAAATAATGATGTTGGTACAGCTTAGAGATCTACTTTTGAAGGCCAGTTTTTTTCTACAGTTTTTTTTTTTAGGTAGTATAGCCTTAATTAAGACATAACAACTACCTGTTTATGCATGCCTCTGGTAGCCACGCGAGGCATATTACGCTTGCGTATTCCTAGTAATTTGGTGTGTAAGCAGCAGCTTTTGACATACATTGGCAAATACAAATTTGCTCTTGAGTATGTATGTGTATACACTCATTCACATACAAGGCCTGTGTGTGATATATAAAATTATGTCACTAGATTGCTCCTAGCATATGCGAGTTCATCATCAAGGTGGAAGAATAAGCATCGGGAGAGTAAAGAAACATCGGGGGGGAGGGGGGTCAGAGCCCAGCTGGAGATTAAACCCAGGGACCTTATGATACCGGATAATTTCCAGGGGCAGCAGAAGCATTTTCAGAGTGGTTCGGCCTCACAGAGGCCATATAGCGGCTGATTATTTGTGCACAGTGCGGAAAAAAATTTGGTTTATATTTTCCAAATGCACAGGAAGCATTGCTCGTAGCATCTCGCTGCCCCACACTAGTGGCAAGCTTAGCATCTTACAAACGCTGGCCTGTCTTTGTCTTTCCCTCCTCATGCACACATGAAAAAGATAATATCCTTCCCCTTGTCATGATACAGCCATGACCATGATTAAACCACACGGCCTGGCAAGACCTGTGTACTACATGTCAGGGCCGAATCTACTGGTCAGGCTGGTCAGGTTATGGCCTGACCACTTTTTGGCCGGCGATGGTCTTAGGCACGGTCCTGTTTGAGCACATGAAAATGCTTTGCTTCTCTTTCAGCCTAGCTAAGAGTAGGCTATGAAAGCAGACTGCAGCTACAGATGCTACGAGAGTGCTTCCTGATAGCTAAAGTCATGCAGAGAAAAAATTTCCGCACTTCACACAGATAATTGGCCACCGCCTTAGCCGGGTCACTGGTGAGGAGAAATCATACATCTACCTTCTCCAACGGCTCTCTGTGGCAGTTCAGAGAGGCAATGCAGCGTCGGTTTTAGGAACTCTTGGCCTCGGAGCAAGTCAGGCCACTCTCCCCTTATAAATTTTTTTTATTTTTATATATATATATTTTTTACTTTGTTTTGTTTTGTATGATTGTTTTGCTTTTTGTATTCTTTTCCTATATTATTATTTTTTTGTATTCACACTTCTTTTTTTTTTTATTAAGTATATATTTTTTTAAATTTAAAATTAATATATGTCTGACTTTAGTAATTTATTTATATACACTATTTTTATAATTTTTAGTATACTACTACATGTGTATCTAATTTGTTGCCTTTTTTGCTCTGTATTGCATTGTCTTGCATTGTTAAATACAATTGTAATTGCCTTTTCTTTTTGCTTTGCCTTGGTTTTAGCTATTATACCCTTTTATTGTTTGCACCCGTTGTAATCCTAAAATTGGACAAAGTGATGATTATATGTAGAGTAATTGGCTACTTCCTGTTAGTTATATCTGCAGCCTATGAAGCACACCTGCAGGATATGAATTTACGTGGACTCTAGGACCAAAAGTTTGTATATACATAGAACTTGGAGTTGATTTTATCTACAAAAGTACTAATTATAGGAAAATCATTTTGCATTTGATGTTATTGTTAACTGTGCACTCAACTGAACTTTTGTTCCTATAGCTTTACGAGAGGCTCCATCAGGAGAGACTCCGTCAGGTGAGCTTGGTAGTGAACTGTCAGCTAGCCCCACTAATTAGTAAGTATTTGGTTTCGTAATAGTTCTGTATGTGGTACATAAACAGACTGTTATGTACAAGAGAGGCTTTTATTTAGTGTAACTACTCCTAAAAGCTAACCAGCAGTATTCGGCAATGTGTTGGCAAATACAAATGTGCTCTTAAGTATGCACTCAGCAAAGGTTTTCATCTACTTACAAGGCCTATGTATGGTACATAAATTAATCGCTAGATTGCTCCTAAGCATGTCCATGTACTGTTAACGGATAGTTTTCAGGGTCAGCAGAAGGATTTTCAGAGTGGTTCGGCCTCACAGAGGCCATATAGCGGCTGATTATTTGTGCACAGTGCGGAAAAAATTTGGTTTATATTTTCCAAATGCACAGGAAGCATTGCTCGTAGCATCTCGCTGCCCCACACTAGTGGCAAGCTTAGCATCTTACAAATGCTGGCCCGTGTTTGTCTTTCCCTCCTCATGCTCACATGAGAAAGAAAATATCCTTCCCCTTGTCATGATACAGCCATGACCATGATTAAACCACACGGCCTGGCAAGACCTGTGTACTACATGTACCGATTTCTTCCTCAAAATTCAGCGAGTTAACCTCTCGTATGCACTGGCTCATGACACTACTTTACCACCGCAGTGTACCCGTCCTTTGCTCTCTTTCACATGCAAGTACTTCTCAAATAGCTGTCTCCCAGTGATATAGCCACGAACACACAAAGCTTCTTCGATTGTGTTCAGTACTTATGTTCCATGATAATTTTTTCGCAGCTGGTCCAAACCACGAAATTTTTATTCTCTGAAATATTTTCACACAAACATTTGTAAATAAAATATAATCGTGAGAGAATTCGTAAAGGTGAGCTTGTTGTGAGCATTAGTGAGCTGTAAACAGACTGTCATGTACAAGAGAGTTTCTGTTAAAACGTTTGGTATGTAAGCAGCAGTTTTGGACGTGTTGGCAAATGCAAATGTGCTACTCAGATAACATTTTCATTTACTTACGAGGTCTGTGTGTGGTACATATATAAATTAATCATTAGTCTAAGATTGCTCCTAATAAATTTATGCTCACATTGCTAGCTCAATCATGTTGTCTTTCAATGACATCCATTACTGGTTGAAAACATCACTGCCAAATGTGGTAGTGGTAGCTTACAGCTTTGTAGCCGTAACCTGCAAGAAGAGGGTTAGTATCACTATGCATGACTTTTTCGCCACCCGGGCAAGACCAAACTATCGGTGTGCTAGCTTGGCTATGATTGTGTAGTAACACAGGACTTAAATTTTGCACACGTGATAAGTACAGACATACAAAGTGGAAAAATCTTAGGACCAGCCAGGCATGCATTCACACATGTCTGCTGGTAAGAAATTAACTGTACTCACTATTTATTATTGACCATATACTTCTTTAGGAATGCATGGCGAAACTTCAGGAATTCATATTGTTTTTGATGGTAAGTTTATTCTAGCCTCGTACCCAGACCTATTGCCGGTATTAGGTCTGGGTACGAGGCTAAGTTTATTCAGCATTGGTACATAGCCTTGTTTTCATTTACACTTAAAAGTATGCATAACATAGTAGAATCTGTGATAAATGTAATAGTGAAAGAGTTAACCAAATCTTTACTTCCCTTTTCGAATGACACAGGAACACCAGAACTCATGTTTAATTAAGGTTAATCCTCACCATAAGCATACATTGCACAAATGGAAGTATCTGAAATTTATGTAAATCATAATATAGCAACAGTAGTGCCGTGCATTAGCAAACAATTAGGTGTGTGGAGGCTTGCTTATAGCCTCTGGCTAGCTACCTTTGTGTACACAATTAAACCAGGTAGTGCCAAAGACAGTCTTCTTGGGAATACGTTTCGTTAATATGTTTGAGTCTAGCTTGGCGCTGATAAAGAGTTTCTGGAGATCTAGATCCCTGCAGAATTGATAAATGGTGCTCCTGGTGAGCACTCCTTGCATCTTGTCTAGCATTTCTGTACTGATAATGTATGTACTGGCAAATCTTCCTTTGTAGTTGTGAGCCTGGGACAGTTGATTAGTTGGGGGACTGGCTCCTCCCCAATTATCACAGGGTTAATAACCCTGTACTGTATAGCTTGTTCTCTTTGGATCATATTATAATCCACATGTATAAACCTATCCCTGTATGCATGTGCTGTATTTGACACAGACCTAAAGCCTCATATATCGTAAATAACTCGGTGTCGCTTCATTTACTGCAAACCCTCAATGAATATTTCAGGTGGTAGGACTGCTTTCTGGATGCTCAGTCGTGAACCAGCGGATGTCAATTCTGTACGATTACTTCAAAGTAGTCAAGCTGATCCTGCTGCTACGAGGTGGTGATGTGGAGCGCAACCCCGGGCCCAGGAATCCCCAGCCACCAACCACGCAATCCATCCCATGTGAGCTTGGGTGGAGCTTTCCAAGGTGGATGGACCTCGGGATTGCTCTTGGATTTCACTTCCAGAAGTTGGATGAAATCCGACTGAGTGAGTCATCGATAAGCATGCAGTTCATTCGCATGCTGGATACCTGGCTGAGATCGAAGCCAGAGGCAACATGGGGAGACCTTTGCATAGCACTAAAGAAGATAGATGAGGAGACACTTGCCCGCCAGATTTCCCAAGAATACTGTGAAGAAGTGCAAAATGAGACACAGCAACCAGAACAAGACATGCCCAGTAAAGATGCCAGACCAGCAACATCGATTGTCAAATCCTCACCCACAGAGCTGGCTCCTATTCCTCATGATCAAGATCCAAGACTTAGTGTTGACTGGGAAAGACTTAGCGAAAAGGAATTGTTTGATATCTCCACCGAATTCTCTGCAACATTTGCCAGGCTAGTACCCCTACTTAACAAAGCAGTTGACCCTGAGCGCCTGAAAACATTCCTTTCTGCACGTCATCCCATAAGTGGCCGACCATATGTTGACCAAGTTCTGTATGAGGACAAGAGCACTACATCTGATATTCTGACATCTCTGCGTCCTGATTTCATCGAGTGTACACGTCCATGTCTTCTCAAGGCAATAGTGGTGTTTTCTGGCTGTAAAACATCCAAAAAGCTCTTGGCGGAGTATGAAAAGAACCTGCGTAGTCTGTGTAGCCTGCATCGCAAACGATCCTGCAACGAATTGTCTATGGAAATTGGAAGTGCTAAGCGACGTAAATCTTCTTGTCACTGATACAGTAATGGGAAGCCTTTTCTTTTTCTGTTAAGTTAATTTACATTACTGCTCTTTAAAATTGTACATCCAGCAACATTAACAATCATGCATAGATACAGAAGTTATTGTAAAAGTTTGCTGATTCACAATAATTGTTGAATATGACATGCTGAAATGCTTTTATTTTACTGCATGAACAAAAGGTGTTGTAGCGTTCATATCTGGGGTAATACAGCACTGCATTACTGTAATATAGCTAATTCAGTGCATGCTCAACTACAGTGCATGCGTATGGTATAATAATTTAAAGCTGTATTTATGCAAGTACGAGGTGACATTACTCATAAGTTAATACTAATCCTTATAAGCCGCAGGCAGTGAAAGGGTATACAATTTCTTTAACATGTAACAAGTTATGTGATCGTGAAGTATGTTAACTATTAGGTGATAGTACCCGGGCAGTCTCTGTGTGGGAACAATGAGCTGAAGTCAATCAAAATCACAGATGTATGAATTAATTAATTATTAATGGTCAGAAGTACAGGATTATATTGTGCTGACCTTGCACTGAAGCGTGCAGCTATGAGAGAAATTATGGGTGGGAGGCCTGCACTGGCCATGGGTACAAGAATGAGTCACGATCACATACACTAATGTCATGACAATGTGACTAAGCACTTCTGTACTGTGTGGCAAAAGAGAATGGCGGTGTGCACGTGTTCACTTGCATTGGGAGCAATCTGCAGTCATAAAAGTGTGTGCACGTGGAAATAATTTCCTCAGAGTAACACTTAAAGGACTATCTGTGACATAGAAACTGTCAAGTTGGACTATCTGGCGCGTCCCATAAGGGATAATCATCAAGAGTGGTCAGTTTAAATAAAACATTGCCAGTTTTGCTAGGTTAGTAACACTTAAAGGACTATCTGTGACATAAAAACTATCAAGACTTTTTTTAGTTAAACTAACTGGACCGTCCCCTAAGGGATAAATGAGCTAACTTGTGTGAAGCAAATTTGAAGCCCTAACCTGTTTTGTGGTTTGGTGCGTAGACTAATCTATCTTTGCACACCCAAGCCGCTCCCACAGTCCACTAATTATGTGTCACGTGCATAGTATATACGTGCTGGCCGCTAGCCCTCGGGGACGTCCTTTCCACTGACAGTATCTAGTGTATCGAGGTGTCTGCTGTACTGATTCACTGTGCGTGATCTACGAATAGCTGTGAGTTCTATATAGATGATTAGATCTGTTTCAGGCTACATTAATCATACAGTTGAACGTATACGGACGTGTATTACGGAAGCAACTGCATAATTTAACGTGATCCGGTCCAGAATGGACGGCTAGTCACGGAATAACCCACATGATTGTACACCCTCCTTTTAAGGACATAGCTAGCCTTGTACCCAGGCCTTCCCACATTTAGGGAAGTCCACGATACGAGGCTAGGACGTAATCTCATACCTGTAAATCTGGTGGATATCTCGTTATTGGAGACCACTTCAAAGAGGATCTCGGTTGGTTTCAGTATTCATGTTGATCGGCTTCTCTTTGGCGACAACTTCAGACGTGGGTAGCTCCAGACATTCATACAACACAACAGTAGAAAACCTAAACCTTCATCGCATGCAAGCTTGAGTAAGACCAAAGTATGGTGCAGAGGCACAAAACCGGATTCTGACAGTTCGTATGGAGGTTCTGCTTTAATGTCACTGGCATATCGCATTCGGATTATTACTGTCTCACGAGTGGCAGAAGAGTGAGTGGTGGGTTCTACAGTGATTTCGGAAACGTATCAACTGTCACTGACTTTTAACTACCTACAGCGCAACAACATGGCCTCATACAAGTATTATTGCCACTCAAATTGGTATCCTAGCAACAGTTGCTAAACGCGGATGACAGCAACACAGAATTTTCATAGTAGCTGTGTGCTTATAAAAAGCAGCATAATAATATGGATAGTGTAAGGAGAGCATATAATATCAGGTACTGATTTTTTTTGGTGTTTTTTTCTCTGTAATTATCTCTGAAGAGGCACTGACTAAGACATGTCAAGCGACGAAGACAAGCCTGTCCAACCTCTCTCAGCAGAGGCACAAGTGACTGATGAGTCTCTTCCCGATGGGGAAAGTGATGCGATACCACGGCATTTACCATCGGTGAGAATATCATGTGAATTAAGGCCTGGCCTAGGCTGTGTGTGTACCGTAGTGTGTAGGCATGACAACACTCAATTGTGCCATGGGGCTCAGTTGTCTGTTATTATCCACTGTATATCTCCCTCCAGAGTCTTCCACTTGCATCAGTCAATGCTGAACCGCCGCCTCTGATTGAGAACCCAGATGGCTGCCAGCTCAAAGAGGATGAGGAAGCTGGCTCACCGGACCCTCAAACTCCGTCCTCACCAACTACATCCACCGAATCGAAGCCAGCGTCGACAAAGAGAAGTCGCAGGAAGGCTACCCCTACCTTTGAAACCAATCCCGAGGACGTCAAACCTCCTTACTCGTACATCACTCTCATCGCTATGGCGATACTGCACTCCCCCAGTAAGATGCTGACGGTGGGCGAGATTTATGATTACATCATTCAACAGTTCCCGTACTACCGCAAGCATGGGCCGGGATGGCAAAACTCCATTCGTCACAATCTCAGCCTGAACGACTGCTTCATCAAGGCTCCACGAGAGTACGGCTCGTCCGGCAGGGGCAACTACTGGAAGCTTCATCCTGCTAGTGTCGAAATGTTTAAGAACGGGAGTGCTCTACGAAGAAGGTACCGATTTCTGCACCAGCTTCCTCAAAATGCCCACGCTGAATTGGCCTCACCAGGTATGTATGTCTCCAAATGGAGTCTTCTCATGGGTGCTAAGCTAGAGTCTCGCTACAGTAGCCTACACACACACACACACACACACACACACACACACACGCACACACACACACAAAGTGCAAAGAAGTGTATCTTGTAGAAATTTGAAGCACTATGTTTTGCAGGAATATATGCAGTGCACTATCATTAAAGCAGAGTTGGTTTGAACAGACTCTGTCGTATCAAAATGTTAACATTACATTGGAAGAACTAAGACATTCTGGCCTTTATTGTAGGTAGCAGGAGTACTTATCCATAGATAACAGAGCATGCTGAATCACTTATACACACACAAGTGCATGTCTGACCTTTTTGTCACTGCAGAGACGGAGACGCAAGATGAGTATGCAGCAGAAATAACAAAGGAAGCTCAGGAGGAGAAGATGAGCCCGGCGGACATTGGTATGATACCGTAATGTTATGGCACTGGTTGGCCTCGTCCTTAGGCCCTCCCGAAAACCGGGGAACACCTGGTATCTTTTCTCACGTGAGTGGCATTTCAGGGTAGAAAGAACTTAATTGTGTGTAGATCAGAATGATCTACACACAATTAAGATATTCTCAGATATCAAAGAATGGCAATGAATCAATACAGCACTCAGTCCGTGATAGAAACGGACTCTGAAAAGTAGCAACAAGAAGTATAGATTCGCTGCCTTCCTTGGTTGTTTGAGAACTGCAGCTGTCCTCACACATACAAAATTTCACCCTTCTACCCTACACACCAAGAAAAAATACAAGACCCACAGCTAGCTAAACTGAAACACACACATGGGCCTGGGAACGAGGCTAGTGATTATAAGGAGAGCGTTAGGCAGACACAGTTTGGCCTCATGGGACAAAGCCTTCCCAAGGGGGGTGTGGTGACGTGGTAGGCTGATAAGACAGGGTACTCTAAAAGAATTTCTCCAGTGACCGTAATGGCACTAACAGGCATTGTGTCTTTAAATCGTTTTCCCCTGTTGCTCCCTCAGGTTCCAGACAATTAGGCAGACAGCCCAATATGGTTGCCTACCAACCTCTGGAGGGGACCGTCCATCCCAGGATGGATTTTACCAGCCCAGTGACTACTCGCACTGATGCCATTGTCACCCCCATCAGTGGTGAGCTTTACACACTGTATAGTGGGACAGGTAAACTTCACCGAAGCCAGTAGTGTACAGGTAGTATTGTGGGAAAACTTGCCAGATTTATTTGCATGCATGGGTATGGATTGGGCAACATTAAATTCCAGAGCATCAAATTTTAGTTTAACCCTTATGACACGTGCATTTTCAAGCGTGCAGCTACAAGCACTAAACAGACGGAGAGGTGATAGAGACAGAGAAAGCGTGGAGAAATTGAGAGGGATACTGGTTTTGTCAGTGAATCATCTGGTTTCCTCGCTTGGTCTACAGCACCTCTTTAGGAGGAGTGCCTCTTCTACTTTTCATCATCACACGCATGCACACACACACACGCACACACACACGCACGACACTCACACTCACACACAGTTGCCCCACCATCTGTAGTTCTCATTCGAGTTCCCCCCATCATGACAGCCGAGACCCAACCCGGGTACAACTTCACCTCCATGGCTTCTCCCACATTCTCGCAAGTCCAACAACAGCCAACAGCAGTGGGAACCGTGGGGAAAAATGTGGTATGCATGAATTTGAAATTACCAGCAACATTGGGAGCCATGTGCTACGTTCACTCATATAATGTATGCCAAAATATTTTTGGAATTTGAAATTATACCTTTTAGACTTCATGTTCAAATTTTATGCAAGTAAAGGGAGGGGAGAGTAGTAGCAGCTGGAATAGTGATCATTTCACTCTATACCATATTCATGAAATCTTAAGGGTGGCTAGTCAGGTGTCCATGGGAGGGGGCTGTTTGGCATGAGACTACCTTCTTTTCGAGGTTTTTTGTTTGTAAGTAGAGATGTGATACTCTCCTTTACAGAGCAGCTCTGCCCAAGAGGTCGGCATGACGACTAGCACATCGGATGGTTATCCCCACTACAGGCAAAGTGAGTAGGTTCAGTGTCTGAGAGTGACGATGTAATACTCTCTCTTCTTACAGAGCAATTAACTCTGCTCACAAGAAGTCACACAAATCTTTACACTTGGCACTTTTTCTCTTAATGTGGTCCAAGAATCATAATACCTCTAAAACTGCTGTGATTACTAATGTGATGCGTATATACATTGCTATTGTCAAGTGTATTACACTAGCTGCCAAGCATACGATAAAAATGTGAAACTTGGACCTCCACTCTCATAATTATATAGAAGTTCTCTGATCCCTGCATGGTCCGATTTTTTTTAAAAGTTAAGAATTTTGGAAATTACACTGTAATATTATGCTATTGCAGACTCCAATGAAGAACTCAGACAAAACACAGTTCTGTGAAAGCAGAACTCATGGAATGGCAACACAGGAAATAAAAACCACTGGTATGTCTTATTCTCAACGTAATAATATTGGAGTGTTAATGTCAGTATAATATTATGTATTAATTTTGTGTCTGTAGAGTATCTCAGGGGAGTGGAGGTGATTGCCGAAGCACGATTCATTGTCAAGGGGAAACACTCTCAAACATTCGAGTGGAAGGGCCACGGTTTGAAACTGAGCATTCCCGAGGGAGCACTGCTGTCTGACAGTGTGATTGTCATTAAGGCCAGCTTGGCTGGGCAGTTCGATCTCCCAACCAATACACAGTTGGTTAGCCCCATATATTGGATACACTCCAGTGAGAAATTTCAGCAGCCGGTGGTTCTGGAAATGCAGCACTGTACTGCCGTTCAAAATGAGTTGGAATGCTCCCTCCTTCACTTTGTTGCTGCCAAGTGTTCTCAGAAGGAACTTCCATACAAATTCAAAGTCCTGCACAACGGTACGTTTTCCAAATATAGTTCATATGGAACTATAGAAGCCAAGCAGTTTTCACTCTTGGGAATTGTTTTTGAAAAATCGAAACTGGTGTTTATGCCGACACAACCTCGAACCTACTTTGCAAAATTTTTCCGCTTTAACCTGGGGATCAATGTTTGGCGGGTCGACTTCGTCATCACATGGAACCACGAGCTGTGCATCACGGTGAGTTTGGCTGCAATTATGTATCAGTATTAACTGCATAGCTTTAGCAGCATACCTATGCATTGTGACTGGCTGCAACTTAACATGCACGAAGCGGGAAGGCCTACATGTAGGAATGAGGCTGTGGAGAGTGTTAAGCATTGTAGCAGTGTGTGAAACAACACTAAGTATTTAAGACACCGATAGCCTCGTTCCCAAG
Source organism: Phakellia ventilabrum (assembly GCA_963921505.1). NCBI lineage: Eukaryota > Metazoa > Porifera > Demospongiae > Axinellida > Axinellidae > Phakellia > Phakellia ventilabrum. Next base: position 5,937,913 of record OY997388.1, read on the forward strand.
CCTACACCCCAGTTTTTGTCACTCCACAGGGGGGGAGAGCCTGGGAACAAAGCTAAGACACCAACACACCATCCCTGATCACCATCTTTACACTTGGGCAGTGTGGTTTGCTCAATTAAGAATTATTTGTTTCATGATTAGTTTTCCCAGTGTAAGTGTATTAGCTACTTATAGCATGTCACTGACTAACCTAAAACCTTGGATATTCAACAGTATATACGGAGTGAGTATTCTCGTTTGGCTGCTGAGCCTGGTGCAGACATGGAAGTTCAGTTTACTGAGCGAGAGAGCATTTCCCTGGCCTTACCTGAAGACGGTACCATCGTGCAAGATGGATGGGCCGTACAGCCGATAACACCCCCATGTGTACGTTGCAGAAGTGTTTCATACATTAGACTATGGTATTAGGTATTCTTTTTTGTTGATACAGCTCACGAAGCAACAGGTAGACTGCTTTTGGAAGGGGCCGCGAATTCCAAACTGCCAGCTCTCGATAAAGTGGATCAATGAGAAGAATCCTCCTGTTTCGATGATGTACCGACTGAAGCTAGTAGGAGCGAAGGAACCTTTCAATTTCATTTATCTTGAAATGCCTGTGCATAGAAGAGGTATGCTAGAAAAGAAAAAGGGATGTCTTGTAAGAGGGTTTAATTACATGAGTGTGTAGAAGTGAATGGTTACAGGGGATTGGAATAGGGTTAGAGGGGGTCAGTTAGTTAGGCCCATGCCTGACATATGAATGCATAGGCAAGGTTTCCATCTAATGTGGAAGCTCCCCCCCAAACAGTTGGAGATTAAGCAATTGAAGACCCTTAAAAACCGCCAGATGGCCTCTCAGAACACTCAAATATCTATAGTTTCCTGGGAGGCATGCCCCCAGATCCCCCTAGAGGTGGTATACTAATGTTTTTGTTTAGCGAACTGTGCCCCCCCCCAAAACTATATCCTAGATGAACTAGGTGTACTGATTCAGATGTCTTTCAGTTTAGAATTCAATGTAGCTCTGAGACACATGCTATCTGTTGTTGCAGAGATACAGGGCCCGGATGCAGCAGTTCATGAAGTTCGAAAAAGGAAAAGAAGCTCAGTACACGTAGGTATGACTGCCATAACTTTTTGCTTTCATATGAGGTGATGTTAATACTATAATAATTTTAGGAGCAAAATTTCTGCATGTGGAGAATTACAGATAACCAAATGAGAAGTCTCCTTTGTAGAAGAGATGCAGATATAATACCAGTATGATTTGTTTTCAAGTATACAAATCATGCTGTGTTAATGTTGAAAGATACGTTATAGCTTGGTTTCAATTTAAGGCATATACACGCATGACTACCACTAAGAAGGATACATACAATAGTTTGCTATCAATAATTTAACCAGTCAACTTAGGAATATTTTGGCTTCTTTTATAGGTACACAGGCTGAACCTACGCAGACTAGAAGCCATTGAACTACCACTAGAGGCAAATTAACTATATTCTGTTCCCACATGATATGACAGCCATTGGTATCACTAGAGCCCATCACATCTACTTATTTCCAAGTTCAGAAACTGTATGGTGTTCCCTCCAGCCATGCCAATCTATAGCCACAGTATTTTATTACTATTGCCAGCACAAGTTCAATGTCATACAATCAGGACTAGCACAGTTATGATAATCTGATATCTCGTTGGCATGACTGTTTGGTGAAAACAGTGATTCAGTTCTCTATATATTATGCAAGGTAATATACTTGCATGCAGTTGCCACGGTGCTGATGATGTATATTATGGATCAATGGCAGTCTGTGTTGCTTGGAACAGTCTGTACCACACATCCAGGGACTTCAGTGCCTGTACGTGAAGACAACAGAGAGTCTCCAATCAATCAGTCATCCCTCTATCATAAGTTTGGCACTTGCAGAAAAAGTAGTTCTCTGCTCATACCACCACCCTAGTTCCCTCATTAGAGTGGTCTCAATTGTACCCCCCCCCCCCCCTGAAAAAAAAACAATTGCTACATGGCAGTGACTCAAAGCACTGACACACCTTCTCTTGATTCTTTGCCAGCTGTCCTTCTGAAGATGTGAGTATGATCACTTGGGCAGTCTCCTTGTTGCTATCGCATGTGCAGTGCACATAATGATATGAGATCATGTGTGCACGTCGGTATAGGTGAAACAATTATATAACGTGAGTGTGCACTAGTCTTGCATAGCCAGACCCTAGTCTTGGTACCAGCCTAGTAATCAAGGTGGAGAGTGCTTAATTACAGTATTCTGCGACTGTTCGTGGCGAGATGCTGCAAGCAATCTCCGCCTTGATTAGTGGGCTGGTAGCCAGACCCTCACTCAAGTGTGAGAGTCTGGCTACGCAAGATTAGGTGTGGTGTTTGTGCATAGCTATTGATGTGTGCATGCTGAGTTGATGGAGTAGCTAGCACTAGCATAGATAGTATAGTAGCCCCCTAGCACAGCTATGTACGATACTATCCATGACACTGGTGAGCCACATACTTCATTTGTATACAGTATTTTACTCAGTGCAGTCTACCTACAGTTCCACTAAGGTCTTCTGTATCCCTTGCAGCTCCAACACAATCTGAGCCTGGATGCTTGGCAGGTCCAGATCGTCCAGTTCTCTGGCTACTTCCATTGTGACGTAGGTGGAGCAACATACGGAAGGGTGGGGCTAAGGTCATATGACCAACTGACGCTCTCACGAGATCTACATGTTTGTCGCGCAGAGCGCTCGTCCATGATCCGGCGATCCATTACTGTGCCACTGGTTACGCAGTCTGCTCAGCCTCTGGGACAGTATAGGTAAGCGTATAGTTTATTAATATCGTACTAGTCCCTGCTATTCTTGCTTCTGTATGTGAAAGGGTGCATAGATTAGCCTCGTGTGGCTTCACGCCGCGTATGGAGCTCTTCTTCAAATGCATGATGGCTGCGTGATCTGCTATCAGTACATTCTAACCACTATGGCATAGTACTATGCCATGGTTAATTAGAATGCACTGATAGCGCACTGCCTGTGTATATATAATTGTAAGAGCATACACTACTCTCTACATAGTCAGTATGTAGAAAAAAATGGGAGGAATGTCTCTTGCTACCAGTATTTATCAGATAGCTATGAGGCTGGACCACGGAGAAAGAATTGGATTGGCCATGTTGGGTAAAAGTATATAGCAGGGCTATGAAATGAATTTACAGTGGTCAGGCGATGCTCTCATTAATTACTGGAATGAAATTTTTTTAGCCAGTTCATATACGACACTCATCAACTGCCTGCATAGATAATATAGAGCCATGCCAAGACCCAGCAAAGTACATGCGCTTATAGACCAGGCAGGGGCAGTCTCATGCACTTCCAGTCTCATGCACTTATAGACCAGGCAGGGGCAGTCTCATGCACTTCCAGTCTCATGCACTTATAGACCAGGCAGGGGCAGTCTCATGCACTTCCAGTCTCATGCACTTATAGACCAGGCAGGGGCAGTCTCATGCACTTCCAGTCTCATGCGCTTATAGACCAGGCAGGGGCAGTCTCATGCACTTATAGACCAGGCAGGGGCAGTCTCATGCACTTCCTCTCAAGGGCATGCAAGAAATAAAGCATAGGACAAATATTGGGTGGGCCACAGTCGACTACATACGTGGGCCACTCTACTAAACTGATCATGAATGTTATGATGTAACCTAGAGACCAATGCGAGGTACTCGTAATCAGCATATGAATATAATTTCTCTTTGTATTCATTGTTAATGAATACAGCGACCTTTATATCTGCCTGCTGAAACTTTCTTCCTATACACCCACTTTTTGTCTGAGTACCTTATAGTTCTGAATCTATCCTATATTCCAAGGCAGAAGTTTCTTGTGCAGTAATTGATGGTACCTAGCTATAGTATCCGGGTCGGGAGAACGGCCGGCCTCTTAGCATGCAGCCTAGTAGCAGTCAGCATTGAACTGTTTTACAGTGCTTTAAGTAAGCCTCAATTTATGTGATCATAGTATTATGCACGATATGGATGGAGCTATAGCTACATGCATAACATCACACCAGGAACTATCATGTGATGATCCACCTATGCCTAATATTGTGAACTCTCCATATCCATGTGTTTGATCATTTTTCCTCCATGTGCACACATGCAATGATACACACACACACACACACACACGCACAGTTAATGTTCGTCTGCCACTGCATGATGGAATCATAGGTATGTTATGTTGAAAACAGCTATTGTATATACGGGTTGAAAATTAAAATTGTGAAGCTATACAAAATGATTGATCTGGTGCAGTGGCGAGCAATGATAGGGCAGTGGCATATTCGACAAATCTCAGGGTCGTCGTTTAAATCATGTTCGTCTGTTTCTTCCCTTTCGATGCGAGATATTATTGGCATTCCCTTAGCCTTACTTTTTGGCCTTCGTGCAATCTGCCTGCAAATCCTACTGGATTCAAAGCAGGGGCTTGATCGGGCTATATCATCTCTAGAGACTGCAGCATGGAACGTGCTTTGGCAGTGCTCCGCAAGCCTTGTCAAGGCACTGCAGAGAAAGAAGACAACATTAGCTCTTCTCCTTGCATTCTGCATGGTAGTTCAACCTATCCTGTTGATCAGAGCCGGAGATGTCGAGCGAAATCCAGGACCTCCAAAAAAGACTACTCCTGTACAGCCACCGGAACTACGAGTTGTGTTGCGTGAGCTTGGCCCTAAATTTGTAGACTGGTATCCTCTTGGTGTTTTTCTTAGTATTGATGAACGAGACCTGGATGCTATTCGACAACAGAAGTTTGACATGCAATTCATTGACATGATCAAAGCATGGCTGAGGAAGACCGATGCTACCTGGATGGAGCTCAGTACAGCACTGAAAGAGATAAGTGAATGCAAGCTTGCTGATCAAATTTCCGGAAAGTATTGTCAAGAAGAACAATCAGGCAATGAGGATGACACTACAGCAGGCATTAATGAAGGCGAATTGCGAGGAGGTACCACTAGTACTGCTATTCAACAAGTCAAGCATATTGCTCCTCTACCAGGTGCTATTGATTCAGGGCTGAAAGGTTTAAGTGAAGAACAAGAATTTGATATTTCAGCCGACTTCTCCTTCATGTTTGCAAAGGTAGTTGAGCTTCTTGACAAAACTATTGATCCAAACACCCTTAGCAATTTTTTATCGTGTTTATGTCAACCCGTAACTGGGCATCCGTATATTGACCGAGAGATATATCGACTTTGCAAGTCCACGGAAGATATTTTAAAATCCTTGGTACCTCAATTTATCAATTCAATGAATCTAAAGCTTCTTCAGACAATAACCGAAAAATTTAGCTGTGAAGAGGCAAGAAGACTTGTAGAACAGTACAACAGCAATTTTCCGCGGTTTGCATCACTCAAGCGTCTGGGTGACCCACTGTCAGAGGAGGAAATAGAAGCCTGTATTGGCGTGAAGCGGGTTAAAGTACTGTGCAAAGGTGATGCTGATCATACCACTAAATCAGACATTGAAAGCATCCAAGAAATTATTGAAAAGAACACAGGAATTGACAGTGCAGTCATCATTTATGTGAAACATTCACCGGGAAGTATTGTACTTGTATTTCTCATTCCAGAAGTTGCCGATGATCTCTTTAAGAACCTCCCTGAAGATAGTCATGGTTGGACAGACTTTGAAGACAGTATCATTCTTACCATTAAAGTAGATGACTTTACTATCCATCTTCAAGACCCACCTAGAGACTTAGTCGACACCTCTTCAAAACATACAGAATTGCTTACTCCAACACCCAATGCAGTCAAAAGAGTACCTATTTTTGAAACATCAGAAGCAAAGGAATGGAAGGAAAACTTCACAAAATTCGTGTCACAAGTAGCAAATGAACTGGAAAAGGCAATTGAAATCACTGAACTAAAAGAATATCTACTTCACTTTGGGCATATATTGTATCCAGAATCCAAGTATATTGATCCCCAGTTACTAGCTGATGCACAAACGGCAGAACAAGTCCTCACTGCTCTGACCCCTCGCTTTATCAACTTCTTGAATATACAGCTGCTATTGCAAATTGCTGACAAATTTGGCCTGACAACTTTGAAAAAGCACACTATACTGGAATATTGTGATACCAAATTGCCTCTCAGTAGACTGCTGAGTTCACTTCCTGACCCAATCTCTGAAGAGGAAATCTTTGAGCTCCAGGGAGTAGATAGACTTCGAGTAACCAGTAATGATGGACTGAGCAAGGTGACGCTACACAATGTTCACCAAATACAGAATGCGCTTGAAAAATCTACAGGAATAAAGTTTATTTTTATAATGCTTGCTAACTGGGAAGCCACAGCTTATATACACCAGTTTACATTTCTTGTTCCTAGGAGCATAAGCAGTATTTTCTGGGAACTTATTGAAGACGATTTGGCTACATTTTCAGAGTGCGGTGCCATCAAAATTGAGCTCAACTATACTGTCATTGCGGACAACATTCAAGACTATCAAAGTGAAAAACAGCAGCAACTGTCAGTGCCACCATGTAGACAACGACCCAGAACCAGAGTGAAAGGCAATTGGAGTGAGTATGCACTTCCAGAAGATATAAAGCAACTGGTAGACATGCCACACATGCATGAGATATGTTCTGATTCTTTCTTGGAGGACTTTTCGAAATGCATGACAAGTTGGCATGACTTAGCTCCACATTTTGGGATAAGTGAGGACCTGGCTGAAATAATAAATAGAGATCGTGATGATGCTCAAAAGAGTATTGCTCTGCGTTGTTGGAAAAATATGGACCCCTCTACAGCAACATATAAGAATCTATTTGAATGTTTCTATTATGGAGGACATACTCAAGAGTGTGAAGAACTACTAAATAGATTAATCTTGCAGCCATTAAGACGAGCCCATGCGTGTATAATAGCAATGAAATTGTTGCAGAAAATGCATATTCAGAAAATGTCCAGGCACAAGCTTAAATTATGGCCAGGTGCTCCTGACCTAATAGAATTTAATCGAAGTTTTGCCCAAACAAATTCCAAAGAACTAAAAGATATTGATTACTCCAAACATTATGAGATGCTGGAGCATTTTCCCTCTCACATCAAGACAGCTTCACTTAAGTCTTTTCTCAACATGATTTCAAATAGAGAAGCAAACTTTTTTGTTATTAAGGGCCCTCCAGCTTCCGGAAAAACTGTAATGATGGAAAGGATTTGTGCTTACTGGGCCTGTAATTATGCACTCCACAACTTTCACCTGGTGTTTCATATTGATATGAAGAAGTATAATCGATTTCGTCCTACATATCAACCTCCACGTGAACTAAACCTGAAAGACCTTATTGAAAGTCAATTTCATGGCTGTATTGTCGAGGATGTCTGTTATTCGATTGAGGCTAGGGAGGGTGAGCGAACTATTTTCATTTTAGATGGATGTTACCCGGGGCTTTTTGAGCTAAAAGACTTGCAATCATGGATTCGTTCAAGATTGAATTTGAAGAAAGCAGTCATTATTTTAACTGCCATCACAACTACTCCTCCTCCAAGGCATTTCCCATTTTATCTACATAAACATCAAGTAAAATGTACAGACTATATTCAGTTTGATCTACTTGGTCTAAATGAAGTACAAATTTCAAAGCAAGCGCTACAGTCTGCAAACAGTGGGATTTTATCTTATCTTGCAGATAATCCAAATATCAAAGAACTTACATCTTATCCTGTATATCTAGCGGCAGTCATCCAAGTTTATTCAGATGCCCCACATGATAAGCTTCCTTCCACGTGGACCAAACTCTTTGCACATCTCACATTGCAGCTTTTAAGGCATGCATTTCCATCTGCAGATGTTCCTGCTGATCCGGATCCATTTCACCCTAATCGTCCATGCATTCCAACTGAACTTACTCCAAGGTCAGTAAGTATGCTTCCTCCTGAACCACACCTAGTTTTTTCACTAATGTGTACAGCAGCATGTGTAAGTTTGCAATCTGGCACAAGCATACACTATGCAATGCGTTCATCGGGATTTCCCATGACCATTCTTCCTGAATTCTTTACAGCTGATAGTCCATATTATTACCATTTCACTATGCCACTCCTTCAATATTTCCTTGCTGCCTTCTCAATTCGTCCTGAGCATATCAGCAACTCTGAAGTGGGAAATAATAACTTGATGGTTGGGTACTTATGGATATTCTATGCCGGGCTCTATCCTTCTAAAGCACTTAAAACCTATGGTTTTCATGACCTAAATGTTTTATCTTGGTGCCAGGACGATACAAGTAGATCAGCTAATTGTCGGTTTGAGGCTGAAAGAGCAGATTTTCCAGATTCGTATTCGGAGATTGATATTCATAATTCGCTTGGTTTCAATGTATCTGTTAAAAATAAAGTCCTCACACACTGTGATGTGTATCATATTTTGCACTGTATGCACTCGAGAGCCAACTTAAGCCTGTCAGTATATGCTGAACAATGGATGTATAGTAGTGATGGACTAGCTCTAGATTTAAAGTTTGAATCCTGTCATCTGGGTATCAAAAGTATAGAAGAAATTACTAAATACTTTGTTGGACATTTCATCTTGGATGACTGCTCCACGATCCGGCATCTCTCTATGGAAGATTGTCAAATATCAGACCAGCTGGTAGACATACTAGCTAAGGGACTAAAGAATGGCGCACTTAAGACGCTGGCCTTCAGAAGGAATAAAATATCCAATAAGGGAGCAGCTATGCTAGCTGAAGTGTTGAAGGTCAATCCTGCCTTAACACGTTTGAACCTTGCCAAAAACAACATATCTGACAGTGGAGTAGATGCAATTGCTGGAGCAGTGGCGGTGCATCAATCACTCATGATGCTAGATCTCAGTGGTAACAGTATATCAGACAAAGGAGTAGATGAACTTGCTAAAGCATTGGAATTGAACCAGAATCTGACAGACCTGAAACTTTCTGATAATCCTATATCTAATAGAGGAGCCTTCACAATTATGAACGCTGTTTGTCCTGAACTCGCAGAATACTATTTACATCCTGAAGAGCCCCACAAACCCATCACTGCTAGGCCACGAAGAATGCTTAGTATTTCATTACCAGGACCTGATGAGCGATCAGAGATAGAAAAACATCTGAGAAACTCAAACTCCGAGTAGCTGTGTTGCATTAGCTACATAACGATGCAATTTTTTTTGCTTAGTTAACTAGATACTAGTTTACTGACTAGGAAGTTTTGGTGTAGCTAGCTAGGTTTTTGTAAATCTTGTTGACAACTAATAGCTGGATCCAGCTGAGTACATGTACATAAATTATTGTGTGATGAACAGTATTAATGTAGTCTCAGTAGCTACCAAATCTACGTCATGATATTACCATACAAGCAGTAATCTGGATGGGTTCCCACGCAGTCGTAGCTTCTGCAACATTCCCTGTAATAGCTACTATAGACTGGCCCAGAAAGAGCCTAGCTATAGCTAGCTGGCTACCTAACTAGTATGCATGGCAAGATAAAATTCCCTGCTGCAGGTGGCTATACACATAGCTATATAGATGTTATATTGGGCTATTAATTCCAGATAATAAGGGTACACCCCCATTGAGGAGTATTAATTATGTCTTTGGGGGGTAATGGTATCCTGGGGGGTTCTAATTGCCCCTCAGCCCCACAAGACACAATTAATTCCTTCTTTGACCCCCTAAAGACGTAATCAGTTTTTATTTTTGTCTGGATGGGGGTTGCCTTCGCATTTATTTGTCCTGAGGGATCACCCATCATTGTATGTGTCTAGAGGGGGTCACCTTCATTTTTAAAATCTGTCCTGAGGGGTATGCGGCAATATAATGGTTGTCTTAGGGATTTTTTTCAAAAACACTCCTCAATAGGGGTGTACACTTATTAACTGGAATAGCCCATTTACGTACATGTACAAGCTATGCGTATCATTATTTAATACTCAGCAACCTGCCCCCCATCTACTTCATTTACTGAACTACCTGACTAGCTATAGACACCATAGATAATAGGGTGGGTATATTATCTATGATAGACACCCAGCCATAGATACTATATTCCCAGTAATATAGTATCTACGGTTAGCCTAAAGTGGGCTCAGGGGCTAAACTTTTTCATCTATTCACTCCTGCAGCTACGTGTGGGGTGGAGCTAAAGTCACATGATCAAGTGGCATTACGTCATTTAATACTTCGAGTAAAGGTTAAGGTATACGGGACCATGGCTGTTCAAGCAGAAGCTGAGCCCGATCTATGGCGAGAACAGCAACGATTCTACAACTTCCTGCAGCACTACGACCTGCACAAGTACCACAGGAAGTTTCTAGCCACGGGAGTCTCCAAAATCTCACATCTGAAGGCCGTGGACGACCAGAGCCTGGCGGACATCGGCCTCACTCGCCCGGAGAGGATCCGCCTGCGGAAGAAACTGGAGGAGAACTTCTCCGTTGGCGGGAAACTGAAGGTACGTTGGTAGCAGACCGTTTAGTAGTAACTCGAGAAGGATCAGCGCGGCCTATACATACCTAGTGGGTGGTTTAATATTGGGTAGCTAAGCTACTATAGGGTTTCAAAAGCAGTGGAGAGGTAGGGATGCAGAAATAAAACTCAGGACTAAATGAAGCCGTCCTCAATCAGTTTCAAATTTCTCCTGATGTTGCCTTCGATCTCAAGCTTCCAGTGCTTGGCAAAGTGTTATCCATATGAAGTGAACAATATCGCGAAATTTTGTTAAACTACATTCCGGCAACATATGTTACCGTGATCAAAACTTGAGGGTAAGATGACTCTCCCTATGTTGATAATACTGTAAGTGGTAGCTAAGAGGTGATCAGATCTAACCAGTGTGGGTAGAACGCTACAGAAGCTAGTTCACAAGAATATGCTGATGAAATGAAACTATAGCGGAAGTATAGAGACATATTTTGATAGTGGCATCTACTGCTTGTACAGTCAGAATCTTAATGCCACTGAGTGTATTTCTGTTATTGTAGTCAGAACCATGGAGAATACAAATTATCGGCTTTTGGCTGCTAACAAGCTAGCTCATGGAGTCATGGTTATACTGTGTTTGTATGCTATTGCTCTTTGAACTACACATGGTGCCATAGTCTCACGAGCCAGACCACATTCTGCAAGGAGAAATTGAAAGAAACTTATCCTACTGGACCTAATGGTGCAGTGCCTTAATGTACACAGATGCGTGTACATTGCAGATGTTTTAATTTCCCAGTGGGCTTTTGCTCTTAAAATATTATCTGTAAACAAGAAGCTGACCAGCACTTAATTATGAAGCAGTAGCAAAACAAATACCTTTTCCTACATCCCTTTCCCTCCTTCAAATTCACCCTCCATTTATTTATTCCGTCCTTCCTCCACCCCCTCTTTTTCTCCTCTTCCCTCCGTCTCTCCTCCTCCCTCTTTTCCATCCTCCCTTCCGCCTCCCCGCCCTCTTCTGCTCTCCTCCCCCTCTCTCTTCACCCGCCCAGAAATCTCTGACGGGCAAGGCTAACCGCTTCGACCAACCTGCTCCAGAGCAGGCGCACACGAAAGACAATGGTGTGAGTGCACACCACACAGCCAGCCTCATCGCTAAGGAGGCGATCCAAATGGGGAAGAAGATCGGAGAGGGAGCTCACGGGGCCGTGCACGAGGGGACCTGGGCCAATGTCCATGGATCGGTAGGTGATTATGTAATGGTGATGTCATAATTGAATCACATGTAGTACAAAAGTTATTAGGTGTTGTTTATGATGTAATGGTGATCTCGTTGTCGTGATGTTTTGGCATACCACTACCATATACTGTTGCTATTAACTAGTGAAGGTTTTACTTGTGTTACTAGTCTAAGATATCCTTTGCATGTAGCTTACTAATAGCCTCATTCCCAAGGTCCACTCCCCAGCTTTTCGTGCACGTTTTTTATTTTCCTCTGTGCGGAAAACCGAGTGTGGAGCCTGGGAATGAGGCTAGCCTAGTAAGCCTTTGTACTAACTATAGTGGACACCCGTTTCATTAATATTACTCTAATAGCTCAGCTGGACGCTATATTTAGCAGACACCGATATAGCCAACGGCAATGACTCTGTAGATACTGTGTTCTAGTATAGCTTGTGTTTGTATGTTACACAGAATTTGTGCAATAAAGAATTTGTAATCTGAGTCGAGAGTAATTGGGTCAGAATCCAAGCTTGTCTGCTCTAAACAGCTTCTTCAATTCCCCAAATGTTTGGCACAACTGCAAGTCCACAGATCTCACTGACAACACTGAAAGTGAATAACGTCTGACTTGTAAATTAGATGGTGACATATGCAGCCTTACTTTGCTCTCCACTCAGACTGGTGTGGTGTACAGTCCTTTGTTGTTGCTTCTGGCTAATGGAAGAATTTGGGGAATGGCTGTGGGATTAAAGCCCGCCATAATAAATGGGTGGTGGTGTGATGGGGATTTCCCTAAACTACACACCTCATCACTTGCATACTGCAAACATCATAAAAATGATGTGTGGAATTTACTAGTAGGTAGTGGGTGGTCTGATGGGGGATTTCCCTAAACTACACCCAGACAGTTGAGTGACTAAGCATATTTGAAAGTAGAAGCCATTAATATACGTGTGTGTGCTGAGTGCACTGCATCCCGACACACGCACTGTGGCAAACATGCCAACCTAAGGCATTGGCTAAATATAGATCTGTATCCCCCTCTCAGGTTGCTGTGGCTGTGAAGACGCTGTACGGCAAGCATGACGTCCAGGCCCAGTTCATCAAGGAGGCGGACTCCATGCGGGCCCTCAATCACCCTCACATCATTAGGCTCTATGGCATCGTCCTCAGTGCACCACTCATGCTGGTGAGAAAGATGGGGTTAAAATGGATACTCAGATGGTTAACTTAATAGTTAACTTTAAGTTTAAGGGTTAACTTCATAATTAAACTACAGGGCTAGGATGCATAATTATGTCTTGTTTTAGTGTTTTCAAAACCTTGAGATTTCTTGGTATTGTGATCACAGCATTCACACAGTCAAACTGTAACCTCCTTTGCAACTGCTAACTTGCAAATGGTCATAATACTTAGTCATATATCCAGGCTATGTGACTGGGGTATGAGACTGATTTAGGCTAGACTGGGTATGAGACTGGTCTAGGCTAGACTGTGTATGAGACTGATTTAGACTAGACTGTGTATGAGACTGGTCTAGGCTAGACTGTGGTCTAGGCCTGTCTTGTTCTGTTGTTGTGTGTCTACTGTGCCATCACCTTGCTGTTGCAGTTTTTACATAATAGTTTGTCATTTATAGTTCATGATAATGCTTTCCCAAAGTACACCTATTTTTACATACATTCACAAATACACGTTAATGGACACATACATCACACACACATACACGCGCACTCACACACACACACACATACACACACACACACACACACACACACACTCACACCTTCACAGGTGGAGGAACTAGCTCCCTTTGGTAACCTCCTTCGCTACTTACAACATAACGGCCCCACCCTCAACCTGCACACCCTACACACCTACGCCTGCCAGATCGCCGACGCCATGAAGTACCTCGAATCTCGGAGAGTCGTTCACAGGGACCTCGCTGTTAGGAACATCCTCCTGGCTGCTGAGGACTTTGTGAGTGGAGCTACTCGCTGTATAATCTTTTATCCTCCTTTCTAGTCTCATCTTGCACGTTGCTAAGGGTAATGAGGCCTAGAAACGAGAATGTCATATTTCTTGAAATCTCAGGGTGGAGGGTGCTATAGACTAAACCGTGAATGTTTGATGCCTGACATGAGCAGCAGTCTCATGAATCCGGGCTATTCAGAGGCAAATGTTCACTTTTTTTATAGACCTTATCCATTATGATGTAATGGTGAGCACTAAATGGAAGAGAATTTGTGCCTTGATGTGCCTTTTTCTTGTATGAAAACATAAGAACGTGCTTGTATTCCCTTGCACTTTCAGCACTTTTATATTACATCATACTGGTAAAAATTCCGTATGGTGGGTTATTTAAGCAGCACGAGTTAAAAGTGGTTGCCATTCTTGAATAGGGAAGACAAGTGCGTGGGTGCACATCTTTTAATTCCTTGAATAATAAGGGCACTTCACCACCCACATGTGTAATGGTACGAGCCTGTCTTCTTCTCGCGCTGCAATTGCCGCACTCTTAGCATTCATGTACAAATTTCTCGTTGCTAGTAATAAGCCTGACGTTACCTCAGCCTCTAGCGTGAAACTGCAAGGTCTTTAGTTTTGTACCTACATGACTGAGGCTATGAGAACACTGTATTCTCGAGTGTGGTAATCCTGCTAACCTGTATATGGTAAATTACAGTACTCTCAAAGTCCAATATCAAAATTTACGGATTCCAAATTCTTATAAAAAGCTGAAGAGTAGGACAGGCAACTGGTGATGGAGTGGCTGCAGAAGCAGTTTCATGACAAATATCGTTACAATGTCTCTTTTAGAAATCCATGCCCCCTTCTTCCTTTTCTCCTCCTCAATTGGTTTTATTTTCCGATTCCAGATCAAGCTGAGTGACTTTGGCATGGCACGGATCCTGGACGAATACAGCGATGTCTACAACCTCTCCAACCTCCAAGACAGGATACCCATAGCATGGTAGGGGGTGCTCTCTATTTGTATGGTTTACAGTGGGCCTCCTTTAAATGCCATTACTTTTAGGGAGTAAAAATGAGCACAAAATGTAGAAAATAGATGGTGTATGCAATTGCTATAGTTGAAAACATGAGAACATGCTTGTTTGCTTGTCTCAGCATTATTATCATAACCACTATTGTTATAGTGAAGCCCCTTTTTAATTGGGACTCTCTGAATAAAGGATGCCTTGCTAATAAGGAAACTACCTTTGAATCCCAACTGCATACTATTACACATGCAATAATGCTGAAACAGCTGTCTACTGTTCACAATGGTAGGCTTCTGCCATTTTTTATTCTTCGTGTAAATATATATACCACTTGACCTCTGCGATGAGGACACCCCTAGTAATTAGAACAGTAATTGGTGTTGATGCCATACGTATGTATAAGCATTTTGAGCATTTCCTCCAAGGTGTGAGGTAAGCAAAGCTGTAGCTATACAGGTCAGCCAGGAGTTGTGAGTTAACTCCAGACGCTACACTGGACTGATGAGGGCCAAATAGCTGTTCATGCTTAGTCTGTATTGTTGACCTGTTGCTAAGGGTTTGAGTCGGCTGGTCTAAATACCAAGAATTTTGCTCAACAGGTGATTTTTGAAACATAATGGATTGGAAATTTGGAAAGAGCCTAATTAGATTTATTATTGGCAGGAGTCCATAATCGGACTCTTGTTATTGGGAATTGTGTGGACTAATGAGATTACTGAATAGCAAATATTTGAAAATACCCAAATTGATTCCAACAGGATTAGCAGATTTGCCAGTCAGTGACGAGTGGGTAATTCTTATTCTTAAAAGCTTTTGGGGGGGATTTTGATATTACATCATGGTTGTTACAGTAGAACTGTGTGGATAAAAGATTGCCTTTCCTGTCAACAGGACGCCCATGTTTACATGGCTACATGATGATTTGGTCAAGCCTTAGTTACATTGTACTGCTCCATGCCTGACCTTGAGAATCAGGAATAGTGGACAATTTTACTCTGCACTTTGAAATGCTATACTACTTCTAAAGGTGGCATGCCTGAGTTTTTGATGGTGTGCCAGCTCTCCCCACCCATACAGCATTTATACCAATTTAGCCAACTTCCTTTTATCATCAAACGTAGGTTGTAGAAGTCCTTTTATTCAATGCTTTGCAACCTGGCTATGAATTCGCAATTATTAGAATCTCGCAATTAAAATCAATCCTGTGATATTCTATTTGTATATGTAATAGCATGGTTTGGAGTGAAATTTGGGATAAATCATATGAGTAATGTACCAAGGATGGGGTTAAATTACACGAGGCGAAGCCGAGTGCAATTTACCATCCTAGGTACATTACGAGTATGATTTATCCCAAATTTCACTCCAAACCATGCTATCACATGTTAATCTTATAGCTCCCAACAACAGTGAAATTTCACATAGCAACAGTGAAATATCAAGAAGAGTGAAATATCAAAATAATTTCATTGCTTCAAATAGGAGTTTACCATTAGCTCTACAATAGCTATGAGATTATGTGGTTTTATTTTGCACTACATTCGTAGATGGCAATTACTATACTATTGTTGGAATCTTAAGAATGTTCTTAGGTTTGTGCTACTTCAAGTGGAGTGCTATGTAGAGTTCTGGTAATAGCTTAGCCCTCTCAAATCCCCACTGCAATTCCAGGAACTCATGAATCTTGAAATATTGAGAATGTTCTTAAGTAGTTTATGAATGAATACAAGAATAGAATAACAGCCCTGAGGGTGGCCTCGTTCCCAGTCTCTCCACTCGCGGCTTTTACGTCGCTTGCAGTCCGTTTTTCGTACTGCAAGCGACATACAAACTGGAGTGGAGAGACTGGATCAGGCTGGGAAGGGGATGGGAAAGGGGGGAGGGGAGGGTACTTATACTTGCTGGGACCTAGCCGTCGCACTGTGTGTGATACTGACGAGGGTAGCCCAGTTGACAGTCTCCACTCCCAGCTGCTACATGCAAAATAAGCTGGGAGTGGAGACTGAGAACGTGGCTAGATGCAGGGTGGGCGGGGCTACTAGTTTAGTAGTGGTGGGAATTATTAGAAAGTGTGTTCATGATACTACCAAACAGTGCTGCACTGCATTCGGGCAACATTTTGTCTTGTAGTAAATTTGAGTATTAAGGATGGCAATAATATAATTGTCTTCGCAATGTTATATTAAACCTACAATTATTGCCCAGCCTTAAGACGAAGGAGGAGTAATTTCCTTAAGCCTAATAATGTACAGCTGTGACCTACTGGAGACCTCATACTCACTCTCTGGTGTCCTATAGGACAGCCCTCGAAGCTCTCACACACGCCAAATTCTCCGCGGCTTCAGACGTGTGGAGCTACGGAGTGACGCTTTGGGAAATCTACGCTCTGGGCAAGACCCCCTGGGAAGGGCTGAGCCCCATCGACGTGAGGGACAACCTCGCTCGTGGCGAGAGATTAGGACGTCCTGAACGGTGTCCTACTGAGGTGTTTCGGATGATGATGTGCTGCTGGGAGAAAAACCCGAAGGACAGGCCAAACTTTACCAACATCTGTGGCAGGATTGAGGCAGTAAGTTGTACTGAATAGACCACAGTCGGTTAAGATGACTTTGGACATTTTTGCTGCCATGGCAATAATATGGGCTCATGTGAGGGATTTGCACAGGAGGCGCCTTCGGATCAAATCTATCATATGAACATATATAAAATGTGTATAAGTTTGTGAGGTCATATCTACTCCATTTAATGTCCAATTTACTTTCGAATTTGAAAGACGACATTTCTGTGTGATAAACATTACTTGCAAGGAACTATTGTTGCCATGGCAGCAAAAATACCTAAAGTCATCTTATGGTCTATAGATTTGTGCTACTGCAAATCGTAATCAACCTCAGGTGGAGTAGTATGTAAAGTTCTGGCAGAAGATAGGCCCTCTGGAATCCCCACTGCAATAGACCCTTTACCATTATGATGTAATGGGGGGTAAAAGTGAGCACTAAATGGAGAAAATACATGAGAACATGTGCTTTGATGTAGTTTTCTTGTACGAAAACATAAGAACATGCTTGTTTACATATGTTTTCCTGTATTTTCTCCATTTAGTGCTCACTTTACCCCCCATTACATCATAATGGTAAAGGGTCTATTCCAGGAACTCATGTGTCCCCCCCCCCCCCCTCCCTTCTGTATGAAACCTTGCTTCTATTGAGGATGTCAGATCATTGATTATGGAGTCCCTTGTGTGTGTGTGTGTCTGTGGTTGCTATACTAAATACACCTACAAGCCACTTAGTGTGCTTGTATACCAATAACTTCTACCTAGCAACGCTCCTACCTAGCAACGTAATAGGGGGCACACCTGAATGAGCCCCACGTGCACATTAGCATTTTGATGTAAAAAGATGTCATTTGTGTACGTGGCATGTGCTACAGACTGAAATATTGTACATGCTATCAGAGCAATGTTTACCTAGCTAGATGACTACTTCTAGCACACTACATGTGGCAGTCCCGGCATTATTCGTGTCTCAGAAACAGAGCTAGGTGTGCAGCGTCGCAGGTTCAGAGTTCATGTATTTTGTCAAGTAGCATCTTGTTTGAGTCTCCCCTCCTCTCCTCCTCTCATCCTCCCTCCCTCCCTCCCTCCCTCCCTCCCTCCCTCCTCCCTTCCTCCTCCCCTCCCTCCCTCCCTCCCTCCCTCCCTCCCTCCCTTCCCCTCCCTCCCTCCCTCCCTCCCTCCCTCTCTCCTCACCGCTAGATGCCTCCACGGAAAGTTCGGGCTCACAAGGGTCACAATGTGGAAGCAGATGACAACTCTCTCAACTTCAGATCCGGAGACATCATTTACATCATTGACAGGTGACCAATCAAACAGTATAAAGACACGGTTAGGGTTAGGGTTAGGGTTCGGGGTAGAGTTAGGATTAGTTGAAATTGCTAACCTAAATACTCTATATACACATGGAAACATTAAGAAGTCTAGATGTGCTAATGCAAGTGCACACACACACACACACACACACACACACACACACACACACACACACAACCCTGCATGAGCTTACACCATAAACGTTGTTCCCCTGTCCCCACAGGCCCAAAACAGAATGGATCTTTGGCATGAAGGCCACAGGTGAGGTCGGCCACTTCCTAGCTGATCACGTGACTGAAGAGCTAGAGCCGCTCACCGACTTGAAAGAGCTAGTCCAATCGGGAAAGGCAAAGGCTTCTGAGCTGCCGATCAGTGGGCCTACCTCTGTGAGCCACGAGTACCACTGGGGCCAGGACGGGAAGAAGTGGGTCGCTGAGGAAGGCGGCCCGGGCCTGGCTGGGTAAGTGAGGTCACATCAAGGTTGGGGTTGGGGTTAGAGCCATTGGCATTCCAGGCTTGGCTGGGTGAGTGAGACAACATGAGGGTTGCATTAGAGCCATCAAGCCTGGCTGGGTGGGTGAGACCACATGAGAATTAGGGTTGGGAGTTTGGGTTAGGCTGGGGTTGGGGTTAGAGCCATCAGCAATCCTGGGTGAGTGAGACAACATGAGAGTTGGGGTTGGGATTAGAGCCATCAAGCCTGGCTGGGTGGGTGAGACTACATGAGAATTAGGGTTGGGAGTTTGAGTTAGACTGGGGTTGGGGTTAGAGCCATCAGCAGTCCAGGCTTGGCTGGGTGAATGCTGTAGGGATAGGTGAGCCACAGAGGAGGCCAACATGCCTGGCTACGTAGGTGTACCGAGTATTAGCCCACTCCCCAAAGATAAACCCACACTGCATTTATTTGTCCATTCATAAGCTTGTTTTGTCCATCCACCAGGCTTGTTTTGGATAATGGAACAATTTTATTTTGTTTTTGCTATGATAGCAGCTTGTGATATCAAGATGGGTTGTGTCCTGTTTAATCAAGGAATTTAATGTGCCGGTTGATTTCTATGGCAAACTGGTCAATTCACCTGCATGATTCATCCAGCACGTCCGTTTTCTCCTCACCTAGGCAAATGCGCTCCGGGGCCCGAGTTAGCCAGCTTTATGAAGGAGGTGGTTCCAACCGCAGTGACTCGTCAGGATCCAGTCGGGAATCCCCCCGTTCCCCTCGATCTCCAACCTCAAAATCACCTGTTTATAACGTCCCCAGGCCGACCAGCCCCCTGGCGTCGTCCCAGTCCCAAGCTGCTGCCTGGCGTGGCGGACATTCCAGCACCAGAAGCCCCGATAAACTGCTACCCGTTTCTCAGATTACGTACGGCGATGCCACTTTCATGGGAAGCCAGCGCTACGCTCCTAACGCAGCTAGCTTGCAGCGACCGAAACAGCAGGTCGAATCTCAATTTCATGATCTCAACATTGATCCACACGAATCGCAGCGGGAGAGACCCAGAGTGTCGAGACAAGATACAGAAGATGATCAGTACGTCCCCATCTTCAGCCGACCAGGAAGAGCCAGCTTCCTGGAGGACAGACCCGATGGACGGCAACAGCAGCAGCAACAGGGTTTTGGAGTTGAGGGGCCAGCGGACGATGGCTATGATTACCTCAAGATGACTCCCGCTCCCTCTCGTTTGCACACGACCCACGGCTACCTGAATCTCCCCCCCACCAATGGCTCCGTTGGCCAGCCACGGAAGGGTTCTCTTGATTGTATTGGAGAGTTTCGGGAGGAAGTTCCTGCGTACGCCGTTTCGAGTGTGAGGGATCATGTTCGTAGCTCATTGTCGAATACTTCTGATAGCCCACGCTCCACTCCAAGCTTTGGTCAAAGTCCCAGTCCCATTCACGATCGTGGTTCCAATCCGCTTGAGGATACCGCTGGTGTAGATGCTTCTTTGCTAGCGGAACCTCTAGTTCCAACTCTGTCGCCGCCGCCAAAAGGAGAAGGCAATCCGTATGTCTTAGAGCCGACTTCTCTACCACAGCCAGGAACAAATGCCTCATTTGTGTCCCAGCCGAGAAGATCTCAATCTACGTCTACAAGTCCGTTCTTGCCTCGAGGCGGCGATGCATATGATCAGTCTTCTTCCAGTCATGTGAGTAGTCCAGAGTCCAGACCGTATAACTATGGCGGGGGAGAGCGCAGAATTGGTTTTGCTAGCCAAAAGTCATTGTCTTTTGATGCCCAACCCACGACCACTACTCCTATGGCTGTGGTAAATCGATCATCTTCGTTTCAAAGCAGGCCGGGGGGAAGCCCCAGACAAGGACAGAGGTCTCATGGCTACGACAAAATCCCCACCCCACAGATGGAGTCACGCCCCCTTACTGGGATGGATTTGACAGCGTCATCACCAGCCGCAAGCCAAGGCCTGGAAGCAATCCTTCTTGCTGAGTTTCCCGACATCTCTCGGGAGATGTGCAAGCAGGCTCTAGAGTGTGCCCGCTTCAATTTACAGAGAGCTAGGGAAGAGGTGCAGATACAGCTGCTACTGCAGATGGGGGTGACGTTCATGACGGCGGATGACTGCCGGAGGGCTCTCTCCCACTGCCAGTGGAAACTCGACCGAGCTGCTTCGTGGCTACTGGAACAGAGTACGGACATTACTACCAGAATTTCCTGATGAATTTCCTGATGGAGATATTATCCATAATACATTATAGTGATAGAGTAAGTAGCCATTTTTTTCCCTTCCTTGTATGAGTAGGTATTCTCTTGCTGCTTGTCTTGTATCATAGATAATATAGCATGGGTGTATGCTATATTATCTATGCTTGTATGTTTTATGTTCTACTGGATTATATCTTTTTATCTCCAGTATAAAATTATTTTGTGAACTCCACCCACCCCCCCTTGCTGTATCGTGGCAATTCACGCATAAATGCTGGGGGCCGTGCGCCAGCCCCTGAATTTTTGGCCTATTATTCGCTAACGCAGAATAGGGTTAATGCTGAAAATGGGCAGAATATGGCGGGCAGCCGGGCTGGCTCGCGATCCATTGCACAAGAGAGTACTGGCCTGGGCAGACAACTCTTCACCCTTAACATGGTCTGTGACCTCCTCGCGATAATTGCAGTAGTTGTAGTAGCTGGTTACATTTTGAAGTACTATTTGTACGATTAAACAGCAGCTGTAATTTGCTCAGCTGTTTGCACGTGGAGAGTATAGGGTCATAGTACACCACACTGTAGCCAAATTGTTTTGCCAAACTTAACTACGTTGTCTGTTAGCTACTTGTCAGTGATTTTTGAAGTATAACTACAGTTCTATTTCAGTGAAAATACTGTTTCACTAGGTCTAAGTTTGTGGCATCACAGTTGCATACTTGCATAGCTATAGCTGTACACCCGCACAAGTACCAAGCCTCATTGAGATCTGACTCAAGCAAAGAGCTGTAGTGTCTGCCAAGCTGAGAGATGGGAGTGCCAAAGTTCTACCGCTGGATCAGTGAACGATACCCCTGTCTCAGCCAAGTTGTCAAAGACTACCAGGTGAGGATTAATTAGAAGAGGGCTGCTGTTTATAAAAATACCATTGACTGTCAGCCCTCCTGGCTTGTGTATTGTATGATGAGGGTGGGAAGGAAGTGAAAAATATTTTTTGGTTTTTGTTTTGTACTTTTAGAATTATTAACAGCAGCAGTCGCTGCTCGTATAGGCCACTTCATGCACTTCAACTTGATGTGTTGTTTCACGAGCCAAAATTTCCTGAATGCTATAAAACTTTGTGTAGTACTATTTTGCAGTTCACTGCCAGTCTTTGATAGCTTCTGCCTGGGAGCGAAATGGCCTGGTCTATTGAGAGTTGTTTAGCATTAGTACTGGAAAGCCTCCACAGAAGCTGAGAAAAACTGAACTTCGATGTCTCGGAGTCAAACAGCAGAAAGTACATCGTGCTAATTGCTTTTTCTTTTTATTTTCAAGCCGACCTACCAACCCTACCTGAGAGTGTGCTACGTAAATAAAAGTTTGGCCCGTGAAATAACAAATCCATTACAATCTGCGTAATGCTTAAATTTGTACATGCACATCACACACACACACACACACACACACCATACACACACACCACACACACACACATACACACACACACCATATACACACACACACACACACACACACACACACACACACACACACACACACCACCACACACACACACCATACACACACACACACACACACACACACACCATACACACACACACACACACACACACACACACACACACACACACACACACACCATATACACACACACACACACACCATACACACACACACACACACACACACACCATACACACACACCATACACACACACATACACACACACACCATACACACACACCATACACACACACACACACACACACATACACACACACACCATATACACACACACACATACACACACACACACACACACACACACACACATACACACCATACATGTATGTCTTTGCAGATTCCAGAGTTTGACAACTTTTACCTGGACATGAACGGAATCATTCACGTTTGCTCCCATCCCAACGATGACGACCCCACCTTTAGAATCTCGGAAGAGAAGATTTTTACTGACATCGTCAGATATATTGAGGTTAGCCTTAATTGTTGGGAAGAGTGGGAGGGGGTTCTACAGTGATCTCAGACTCAGTGGCTTTATTGTGCACCCGGCACACATACATACATACATACATACATACATGCATACATACATACATACATACATACATACACACACACACACATACACATACATGCACACACACATACATACACACACACACACATACATACATACATGCACACAAACATACACACGCACAGACCCTCTTCCGCATCATTAAGCCCCAGAAAGTCATCTTTCTGGCAGTGGATGGAGTCGCACCCCGGGCAAAAATGAACCAGCAGAGAGGACGGCGGTTCCGATCAGCCAGGGAGGCACAAGACCTCGTTCGGAAGGTACGCCCTCTATTAACATATCCTCGTTCCCAGGCCATGTCAAATGGCGTGGGTATGTAACATGAGCTCAAAGTTGAGTATATTGTTGTACGTTGGGTCACTGCTATAGTTGCAGTTTTGGAATGCTGTTGGCAGGTAACTTGCTAGAAAGCTGCAGAGTTCTAGCCTTGCTTTTCCCTGGTTGTGGAGATATTTGTACAACACTTATTGTGCCTACGAGCCTGCCCATAAGCCCTGTTTATGCACTCTAAGCCAGTTTTGAATCCTGTAACTTGGTTTGGAGAGTGGTATATAATTATATGCACAGCTTCATAGCACTTCCACGTGGTTTCAAACCGGCTTGGCTTGAGCCAGCTTCCAGACCACTTCACCGTAAATTGAAGCCTTTGATCCTCTTGTCTCTCCTGTCTCCCCAGGCCCTCCAGAAGGGCCAGATCCTGCCCTCGGAGCCACGCTTCGACTCCAACTGCATTACCCCCGGCACCGAATTCATGGTCCGTCTGCACCAGCACCTGAAGTACTTTGTTCACAAGAAGCTGTCCACCGACCCAACCTGGCAACAGGTGGAGGTCATTCTGTCGGGACAGGACGTGAGTTGTTGTCGTAAGACCCCACGGGCTCTTAGTGAGTTTATAACAGCAATAAATGGTCGAGAAAGGACATGATATGCTGTAGACTCCTTACGCTCTTAGTCAGTTTGTAGTGGCATACTCCCGGGAAAAGATAGAGGGCGTTTTATTTGAACTGGTGCTGTTATAAGACCCCGTGGGGCTCTTATAGGGCTCTTAGCTACAGCTGGTTTGTACATGTAGGTACATGGGGCTCTTAGCTACAGCTGGTTTGTACATGTAGGTACATGGGGCTCTTAGCTATGGCTGGTTTGTACATGTAGGTACATGGGGCTCTTAGCTACAGCTGGTTTGTACATGTAGGTACATGGGGCTCTTAGCTATGGCTGGTTTGTACATGTAGGTACATGGGGCTCTTAGCTACAGCTGGTTTGTACATATGCATGTAGGTACATGGGGCTCTTAGCTACAGCTGGTTTGTACATGTAGGTACATGGGGCTCTTAGCTATGGCTGGTTTGTACATGTAGGTACATGGGGCTCTTAGCTATGGCTGGTTTGTACATATGCATGTAGGTGAGGTGCATGTAGTAGTGCAGGTGAGCTTTATGGGGCTTTCTTGAAGACTAAAACAGTTCAGTACATGTAGCGGCTTAAATCCACTTTCCATTGGAAGCTGGCTAGGCAGGACTTATATACCACAGCAACTGCGACAATCCTTTCTTATGGCTAAAGCTTGCATGCACGCTACAAAGCTTCAGTAGATGCTCACACTCACACACACCAGATTACAGAAGAAGGGTCTCCTTCCTCTCCCCTCACCCTCACTTTCTGCCCTCTTCTTCTCCCCCCTCCCCCCAGATTCCTGGCGAGGGTGAGCACAAGATTATGGACTACATCCGCCACCAGAAGGCCCAGCCAGGCTACAACCCCAACACCAGGCACTGCCTGTATGGCCTGGATGCTGACCTGGTGAGAGTTGGAGTCACATTATACAATAGATTATTATGTAATGGGTCATGGGGGGTTCCGGGTAAAAGTATTGAAAGCACGAGAAATTACAAGCGAACATGCACATTCCTATGCTTTTGTACAGGATAACTACATCTAAGCATGTGTTCTCTTGTATTTTAGTCCCCACTTTTACCCCCCCCCCACCCAATAGCCTAATATGGATAAAGGTCCATAATTTTATATATATTATGGCACTCTATTACATCATACATTATTACATCATACATTATTACATCATAATAAACAGCAAAATGTCCTCCTTAGATCGTGCTGGGCCTGTCGAGCCACGAGCCTCACTTCTCCCTCTTGCGAGAGGAGGTCCGCTTTGGTAAGAAGTCTCAGAAGAGGCAGACCAATCCGGACTCCACCCCCTTCCACCTCCTGCACCTCTCCATCATGAGGGAGTACCTGGACTTTGAGTTCTCCGCTCTCAAGGTGTGTGTAGGTGTGGCTTATCCACCCCCTGAGTGTAAGCCCACCTGCAATGATGTGTGAATCCTACTGCCCTGTAACTCTCGTTGAATATTACATGTGTCTGCGGGTACCAATTTTTGTATGATAAAATCACTACTTCTACCTATTAAATGTATATGGAGTGTAAGCTTGTGTAGTACAATCAAACAGAAATATAAGAGGAAATGGGCAGTGGCTTCCAAGTATCTGGAACAAAGGCTACATGGGGCTTTCTTGGGAAGTGGGCGTGTGAGAGGAAGGGTGCTAATTACAAATCCCCATCTCTCTGAAAATGTAGCCTCGTACCCAGGCCTCCCCTCGCAGCTTTTTTCACAGCTACTAAAAATGTGCACCTGCATATAATGAACTATGCTTCTACCCTGCCAGGATAAGCTGCCCTTCAGCTACAACCTGGAGAACATCATCGACGACTGGATTCTCATGGGCTTCCTCGTGGGAAATGACTTCATTCCAAACTTGCCTAACATGCACATCAGACAGGTACAGCTATATACCAGGGCTTCTATTTGAGGGAGGGGGGGGCACCTGGGACCCCCCCCCCCCTCCCCGAATTTAAAATTTTTGATACTCAGTGGTTTTGTTAGTCAGCCCCCAGATGACGCCAGAAGTAAGCACAATTTCCTGGGGGGCATGCCCCAGACCCCCTAGGGTGAGTGACGCCACATACAGCATCTTTCCTACCCTCAGATTTAGTAGAGAAAAAATTATCCATGGCTTGCATGAGATAGAATCATGTAATGAGAGGCTATGGCTAATGATAGGTAGTCTATTGGCAAGTGATGAGTCATGTGATAGTCTTGTGACACTCACATGAGACATCATCCCTATGGCAACTGCTGGGGTGAGTCCACTGGCAGATGATGATTTCATAGTTCAACTGATCTCCTGCACCCGCTGCTGGAGAGGTTGAAGAATTTCTCGCCCCTAGCTGATGCCTGGACACCCCCAGCTAGTAACCTCATTCCGAGGCTCTTGTGCTTGGCTACTTGAGGGCCTTGTACATTTTGTCTCATAATTTAACTCTTTGCACGCCATGGGCACATTTATGTGCCTATATAAAACTATGTACTTTATATTAACGCCTAATATAAAAAGCCCATATAAATTTACATAAACCTTATTGATGTATTAAAACTTGACCAGGAAAGAGTTAAGTGCTTAATTACATCTATGCACAGTGACGCGATTGAAATACACGACAGAATAATGTCCATTTTCTACCCGAGACTGTCACGTATATTTGAACTTTAGTACTACTGCCTGGCAGAACTGTAGTAAACTTAATATCATGATACATGTATGTCATGCAAATTCAAAAAAAGGAAATCTCCGAAAATTGGGAGTCTTGCAAGGGGCTACATGAACTCATCACTCCTCCATTTTTCCTACAGGAATCTCTTCCTCTTTTATATCACAAATACATCGAAGTCCTCCCAACACTGGACGGTGAGTCTCTTTAGAGTAGTGCGGGACATTTCATTGGTGGTCCCAGTTTCACATTTCACGTTCTCGGCCACTTGTGTCCCATTCCCAGGCTACATCAACGTCGGTGGATCGCTGCACATGGGAAGGTTTGAGCTCTACCTCCGGGCAGTTGCTGAGGTACGTGATGCGTCCCTACTGTCCTTGCCGATTACAGTCAAAATTACTCAATTTTTGGATGATATAATGTGCCTGTATTGTGCATGGTGGTAGAGTGGTACCAGTTTTACCAAAATATCCGAACGGGAAGTATGCATAGCAACGAGAAATTTGCAATTATTAATAGTTATTTAACTATTAATTTTGCCACGCATAGCCCGTCATCTACATGTAGATTGGATACTCAAAAACGATCATGTTCAAGGCCTAGGCCGACAAAACGGATGCCTAAGCTAGCTACAGCATATAGCTACACGGATAATCAGCGCTTAAACAGCTAGGGGTGGGGTTGATATGTAATTATTAATAGTCGTTTCCAACGTAGTCATGTCAGGATCACGTTTCGATCCGAGTCTCTCGTGTCATGTGTGGACATTTGGTGAAACTGGATACGTTCTGAGTGTAGAGAGAATGGTAGTGACTCCCTATATTATGCTAATGATAGGTAGTCTATTGGCAAGTGATGAGTCATGTGATAGTCTTGTGACACTCACATGAGACATAATCCCTATGGCAACTGCTGGGGTGAGTCCACTGGCAGATGATGATTTCATAGTTCAACTGATCTCCTGCACCCGCTGCTGGAGAGGTTGAAGAATTTCTCGCCCCTATCTGATGCCTGGACACCCCCAGCTAGTAACCTCATTCCGAGGCTCTTGTGTCACGTGTGGACATTTGTTGAAACTGGATACGTTCTGAGTGTAGAGAGAATGGTAGTGACTCCCTATATTGTTTTCTATGGGAACTCCGCTCCTAGCCAAGTTTGAATAAGGTTGACTAATTAGCGCACAGCATCAACAGAATTGGGCATATTAGTGTGGACAAGTCTCCAATCTGCCCTCTCCCTCCCCACCCTCCTTCACTCCCCCCCTCCCACCTCCCCTCACTTCTCCCCTCTTACCTTCCCTCTCACCATCCCACTCTCTCGCCCTTCCTCCCCCTTCTCCGCCCTGTCCTCTCACCCTCCCACCCTCCCCCTCTTACCCACCCTCCTCCCTTCCTCCTTTCACCCTTCCTCCCACCCTACTCCCTTCCCCTCTTATCCTTCCTCCCCTCCCCCACCCCTCCCCTCCCTCCCTCCCTCCCTCCCTTCCTCCTCTCCCTCCCTTCCTCCCCTCCCTCCCTCCCTCCCTCCCTCCCTCCCCCCTCCCCCACCCCTCCCTCCCTCCCTCCCTCCCTCCCTAGTTTGACCGTGACTACTACAATGAGCTGATTGGCGGCATGAAATGGCTGGAGGGTAAGAAGACACCGAAAAACAAGAAGAAAGGAGGAAAGAAGAAACAAGACAAGCAAGAAGAAGCTGGCATCTTCCCAGGTTTGTACATGTACTGTAGTAATTTCAGTTTCGCCAAAATGTGCTCACATTGGCCAAGAGCCTCGGTAGTAAACATGATCCTGCGTTAGCAACCACTAATTACATACTGATCCCACCCCTAGCTGGTTAAATGATGATTATTCATGTGTCTTCTGTAATAGCTAGCTCAAGCATCCTTTTTGTCAGGCTAGGCCTTGAACGTCATTGCTTTTGAATGTCAAATTTTGATGGCTGACTGCGTAATTGCTCTTACACAGTCAGCCATCATTGCTATTCGTATTGCACATTCAGACGCTTTGGTGAATCTAATTTACTTCCTTTGAGTATCTGTATATGTTTGTATGCAACAAAAAGCAACGCGAACTTAACATTTGGTGAAACTGATTTACTTTCTTTGAGTATCTGTATATGTTTGTATGCAACAAAAAGCAACGCGAACTTGACATTTGGTGAAACTGATTTACTTCCTCGCGACTTAACATTCCTTAGACCATATATGAATAATTAATGAGGTAAATCCTTTGAAGGTTAGTAGAGGGTGTTTAAGCTAGGTTAAAGCCCTTTAGTTGTCAGTATCCAGGCACTTTGATGTCTTCGCTTTTGATATAGTCTAAATAGGATGATGGCTGACTGGGAACCTTGGAAGTAATTGCTCTTAAATCCCTCTACAGGTATCTATCCTATCATTGCATGTATATCGTATATGCACAGTGCTCAGAGCAAGAGACCAATTTTTTTTAAATTCTTAAATTTTTAGGTTACAACTGCTTTACAGCATCTGTATATGTATGCAACAAAAAGCAACGCGAAGTACTTTTTACATTTCCAAACTGAAATTTACTTCCCCACGACTTAACATTCCTTAGACCATATATGAATAATTAATGAGGTAAATCCTTTGAAGGTTAGTAGAGGGTGTTTAAGTAGGTTAAAGCCCTCATTAGTTGCTAAGCAGTATCCAGCACTTTGATGTCTTCGCACCTCTAGATTGTTTATATAGTCTAAATAGGATAGACACCTGGCTCTCAGGATTTAACCTACTTAAACACCCTTGGGAACCTTGGAAGTGTTAATTGAGTCTCGGGGTGGAGGTTAAATCCCTCTAGCTAGGTATCTATCCTATACTTATCCTACTGCATGTATATGTATATATACATCTAATAACTGGTAAAAAAATTTGCGTCTGCTGACAGAACATCCGAGCTGTACAGTTTTTGGTTTGCGTCTGGTACATGTACGTAACAGTCTTTTCTCTCACCAGGGCTTGCAGAGTGGAGCGCTCCCCAGGGAGCTGAAGAAGAGGCGGGGCCGCTCCAGGCCGGACTGCTGGGCAGCGAGGAGGAAGGGGAGGAGTTTGACGAGGAAAGTGCAGCTGCACAAAAGCTGAAGGTGAACGATTAGATACTCTCTTACGTTTATGGCAAAAGTGCAATAGACACTTTACCATTATGATGTAATGGGGGGTAAAAGTGAGCACTAATTGGAAAAAATACATGAGAACACATGCTTTGATGTAGTTTTCTCGTTTGAAAACATAAGAACATGCTTGTTTACATGTGTTTTCATGTATTTTCTCCATTTAGTGCTCACTTTTACCCCCCATTACATCATAATGGTAAAGGGTCTATTATTTGTGTACTTGCAACTAATTATCACACACTGTAGTACATCAGGGTTCTGCCCACACTGGTCAGCAGTGGTCGGGCCTGACCACCTTTCAGGTTTTTTGACCACCTCTCAGCTTTTTTTTTACCACCACTTTACAGTACTATTAATATAGGAAAAAGGCAGTTTAGCACAAAATAGGTATCAGGGAGATTCGATTTTTGACCACCACTCAAAGTGACCTAGCACGGTAATTTTAATAGCACACCTTGTATCTTCCACTTCCTGTCCACTCAGTTGTATAATCTGTCGTTTGCAATAGGCAAAATTATGTTTCCTTCACTCGTGCAATTACCTTGTCTATGGTTTATGCAGTCATTCTCAAATTCCACACTCAAATCGACTTTATTACTTCAACTCACCAACCTCCTTCCTCCCTCCTCCTTTATTCCCCGTCCCGCCCCACCCCACCCTTCTCCTCCCTTTCCAGCGTGACCTAGGCATCGGAAGTCTACAGTCCTACTTCCAAGAGGAAGACGTGGAGAAGCTGGACTCTTTTGAGCGCGATTTCTGGGAGCTCAAGACCCGCTACTACCAGGAGAAGTTGGGGTTTGCCCGTGTGGACGAGGAGGTACTAGCGGAGCAGGCCAAGTGCTACGTGGTCGGCATCCAGTGGGTGCTACACTACTACTACACCGGAGTACCGTCTTGGAGCTGGTGAGGTCATTATTACATCATAATCTGTTTGTACGTCATGACTGTATCACACGTAGAAATACATTGTACTTATATGTTTTGTACACTTTTGTGCTCCAAATACTCATCTTTGCTTCCCATTCCCGAATTCCAGTCCCCTTTCCCAAGTTTTCAGTCCCCATTCCCAATTCTCAATATTCCATTTCCCACTCCCCATTTCAGGTTTTACCCCTACCACTATGCCCCGTTCGTCTCAGACATCCAGGGCTTCAGTGACCTCAGCATAGAGTTTGACCTGGGCGAGCCCTTCCTTTCCTTCGAGCAGCTACTGGCGGTGCTGCCTCCAGCCAGCAAGTCACTGCTGCCAAAGACATTCCAGGTAATGTTTTGCATGCCCACAGTGGAACCTCTCTACTACGGACACCCTTACGACCTCAGGGGTCCTTAATTCAGGGGTGAGGGGTCCTTAGTTCAGGGGGTCCTGATTAGAGGGGTTCCCCATAGCAGAGATCTTGCCAGCTCTGCCTGCATCCGTAGGTTACTTCATTAAATGTATTGTAGGATCACCATTATTGTACCTGATAAAATTGAATTTCTTGTTTATGTACATTCACCTCTTTTGAATTCCATTCCTCCCTCCCTCCCTCCTTCCCTCCCTCCCTCCCTCCCTCCCTCCCTCCCTACTTTCCTCCTACACTCCATCCCTCCTTCTGTCCCTCCCTCACTCCCTCCCTCCCTCCCTCCTTCCCTCCCTCCCTCCCTCCCTCCTTCCCTCCCTCCCTCCCTCCCTCCCCAGGGTCTTATGATCAATGAAGACTCCCCCATCAGAGACTACTATCCCATCGACTTTGAGACGGACCTCAACGGCAAACAGCAAGAATGGGAAGCCGTTGTCCTCATTCCATTCATTGATGAGGAACGGCTCCTGGACGCCATGAAGCCCTGTTCCATATTCCTCTCTGACGAGGAAATAGCAAGGAACGCCCATGGCTGCTGTCTCGTGTGCGACCACTCCCCTGATGCTGAGAGCACCGTCTACCCATCCCCTTGGCCTCAGGCATTTCCTGATCTCGCCAACTGCAGAGTGAAGTGAGTCCGAAGATTAAATTAACTCTAGTTTTGCTATGAAGAATAGGGTAGGCTCCGATTTGTCGCGCTGATTTCTTGAAATTCTGTCGTTTTCGCCCCCCCCGCCCCCCCCCGAGGATTTTCGGTGCTCAGAGGTGGAACCTTCTGATGCCCTGCAATTAGCTTTAAAAAAATTGGGGTTTCCTTCCCCTCCCCCTGCATTGCAAGCACTAACACACCACACACACACACACACACACACACACAGGTGCACAGAGCTCCCCTCGCCGCCCTTCCAGACAGATCCTGACCACCTGGTACAAGGTCTCTGTCGGGGAGTGAAGCTAGACGTCTACTTCCCCGGCTTCCCCACCCTGAAACACGTGGAGCACGAGGCTAGGCTGGAGAAGAGAGGGGTGAGGGTCTTCCAGGCGGCCAGTCGAGGGGACAATGTCATCTTAACCTTGCTACCCCGGCAGGACCTTCCGAAGGTTGGTATGGGTCTGCTTCTAGGTATATAATAATCTTACCCCTGGGAAACTAACTTCGTACCCAAACTATATCGATTTATAAAGCAGTCGATATAGTTCTTTTGTAGCGAGAGAGTATCTCCTGTGGTATATGTAGGTAGTAGTGGTACATTGGACGACCTGCCCAGCTGTTTATATAAGGCTCTTGTTCTGGTTCCTCCTCCCCTTACCACTTGCTGTTCCACCACCTCCCCCTACCACTTGCTGTTTTATCCCCTCCCCCTACCACTTACTGTTCCACCCCCTCCCCCTACCACTTGCCCTCACTGTTCCACCCCCTTCTCTACCATTTGTCCCTCGCTGTCTAAAGCCCTGCCCCATCAAGAATAACTCACTCTTGTTCCAGGATATGTACAAGCTGGCAAGGCAGCTGGTTGGTCAGGTCTGCTACGTGGGCTGGCCCTACCTGGTGGAGGCCAAGGTCTCGGCCATATCTGATCGGAAGACGCGCTACTACCACGACCCTGCCCACAAGTCTCGTACGAAGGTGGTGGAGCGTGTGCTGTCCGAGGGAGACATCAAGCTGTGGAAGGAAGAGGAGAGTACTGTAGCCCGACGGTACATATTCTAATTAGAGTGCATATTGTTCCAATTGGAGCCTATTTTATTCTAATTAGAGTGCATATTGTTCCAAATGGAGCCTATTTTATTCTAATTAGAGCCTAATTCGATTTCACCAAGATATTGAAACATAGCAACGAGAAAGTTTAGAATAGTTATTTAACAGTCAGTTTCGCTGCACACAGCCTAACCATCGAACTCAATAGCTAGCTTTATTTCTGCTATGCGTATTTCACATTTGCGAAGCTGTTGCTATGCCATTGCCTTGCCATACATACATGTACACAGTGATGTTGATTCTGTACGATACATGCACATGTATACTTATCGTTCTGTTATACATGTAGCTCTAGCATCCATTGCTGTCTCTTCTCCCCCAGGTACGTGGAGAGACAGGGAATTGAACTCGGTGCAGTCAACGTACTGGTCTATGCTCAAGTGCTGCAGGGAAAGCGGTGAGTGCATTAATTCCATATTCACATGGCTAGCTACGTGTAGCTACCAGCTAGCTACTGACAGTAAACCTCTGGGCTGGGCTTAATGTACAGGTGTTAGTTCAATAGACCCTTTTTTGCTATGATGTAATGGGGGAAAGTAGGCACCAGGCACTAAATGGAGAAAATGCATATTTTTGCGCTTTCATGTATAAGTTACATGAAAACACAAAAACAGGTATGTTTCATGTATTTTCTCTATTTAGTGCCTGCTTTCCCCCCATTACGTCATGGTAGAAAAGGGCCCATTCCTTGATCTCTGCTTGATTTCAGTCTCTCGTCTCTCCTCCTCCAGCTACATCCTGGACAAGCATGGCCCCAAAGGCACCATGGTGATCCAGAAGCAGTGGTCGCCCAACGCCGACCCCTTCCCCTACCAGATCACCGTCATGGACATCACAGCACATGCGCCAGAGTTCCGTGAGAAGGCCATCACCCTGGAGGACTTGTTCCCTCCGAAGTGTCAGTGCTTCATTGTGTCCCCTCCACACTATGGCAGCCTGGCTGAGGTGAGTGCGGCATGTGCATAAGACCACGGAAAGGAAAGCGTTTTCTCAGGCCCTGGTCAAAATTTTACGGTGGTTTTAGAAATTCAACTAGTTATGTGCTATCTTTCTTTGCAAGCAAAAACGTATGATTAAA
Source organism: Phakellia ventilabrum (assembly GCA_963921505.1). Taxonomy (NCBI): domain Eukaryota; kingdom Metazoa; phylum Porifera; class Demospongiae; order Axinellida; family Axinellidae; genus Phakellia; species Phakellia ventilabrum. The sequence goes on from OY997388.1 coordinate 5,972,084, forward strand.
CTTTGCATGACTTAACGATTAATGTGTGTACATGTAAGTATTAGAATATTACAGTGGGCCTTGAGCATGTACAATCCCTCTGCTCTCCCTCTGTCCCTCTCTTCCTCCCTCTCTCCCTCCCTCCTTCCCTCCCCTCCCTCCTTCCCTCCATCCCTCTCTCCCTCCCTCCCTCCCTCCCCTCCCTCCCTCCCTCCATCCCTCCCTCCCTCCCTCCATCCCTCCCTCCCTTCCTCCCTCCCTCCCTTTCCCAGGTGGTATCAGTGGACATGTCTCAGCTGCGGCTGCACGTAAAAGTGCGAGTCCGTCCTGAGCCAGAGATGGACCCGGTGATGGGAGATCGGAGACTCTTTTTGCGCTACATCCCCTCCTACGCCGCAGCGGCACAACTGGGTCTTTCTACCCTTGCCCTCGCGAGGATCACCAGTAGCATCCAGTGTGAGCGAGGGAACAGAGACAAGTGAGCAGCATGAACCTTTCTCCAGCATTTGTAGGACTGTTAGAGTAATGCTTCTATTTCTAGGCTTGTTCTCGGCCTCTCCCCTTGAAGAATCGAAAAATGAGGAAGAACCTCTCACATGAGTGACCTTTAGGGTAGAAAGGTGGTAGTTGTGGGTAGCTACATGTATAGGCTAGCACAGCTGTAGTTCATTGCCTTATAATCACCCTTTCATTGTATATTGCAGCCTCTAAACAATAGCATCATCGATTCCTCTTTCATCTTCCTCTGCAGCACAAAAGAGCGTGAGAAGTTCAACATCGGGCTGGGCTTGAAGTTCAACAAACGCAATCAGGAGTTACTGGGCTATGCCCGCAAGACGGGCGCCGGGTGGTCCTTCTCCTCCACGGCCGTGACCCTCGTGAGAGAGTTCATGGAGCACTTCCCGCGAATGTTTGAGTACCTCAATGCCAACCCCGGGGAGGACAAGTTTTACGAGTCTGACCTGTTTCCTGATCCTGATGGGTGCGTTTGACCTGCACTCAAACGAGGGGCATACAAAGACCTAATTTAGAGCATGCTGGGATTCTTCATTGATTACTTGGTATGATGTAATGGGGAGTGAAAGTGCTGCACGCTGAGAGCACAAGAAATTACAAGCAAACAAGCATGTTTGTGCGTTTTCTCTCCATTTAGTGCTCACTTTTGTACCCCCCCCCATTATATCATAATGGTAGAGCCCCTGAATACATCATGGCAGAGCTATTCTAAAGAGCCAATGTAGAAACCCAGAATTAAATGTCACATTATGCTATCAGTCATAATTTGACATCATGCATTGCTACAACCACTCCTACTATCCCCAATAAACCCCAGTTACTTCTGGATGCCTGACCTTGAGAATCAGGAATGGTGGGTTAAAAAGCTTTTTAGTGGCAGACATGATGCTACAGAGGATTTCAGTTGCATTCAAAAAATTACAAATACTGTAAGTGGTTACACCACTGCATACACCATGCCATTGAGAACATTCTGTGGTTTATTGCGCTCTCCTGACACACCAGTGAAGATTACTGTGGTGTACCCTAGCGTATAGCAGATGTGGCTAAGCTCAGAGTTAAAACTGCCCACCTAGCACCTGCATAAAATCTTACGGAATACACAATTTTCCAAACAGAACTGAAAATCCTCTGTAACCTCTTTGACGTCCTCCCACAGCTCTGAGTCCCTGACGACGGTGAAGGAGTGGCTGAAGAAGCTGCCGACCCAGGGCATGGACACGGTGGACTGCGGCGGGCAGAGCCTGGACGAGCCCCAGATCGCAGCCATAGAAAAGGCGGTGCTGGACATGCAGAGACAGATGTCGAACCACCTCAGGACGGTGAAACTGCGAGTGAAGCCTTCTGTCCTTTTTAAGGTATCGCTTCTGGATGTGCCTCTGCAGTGCTGCGACAAGCGTTTGTTAATTTATATATTGTCGTGTGGAAGCAAGCATTTATTATAATATAAAGGCTTTGCACTGACATCATCTTACGTCACTGTATCTAGCAACTGTTGCTAAGGCACCATCTTTGAGGGCAACGTGCTTGAGCATGCTGTGCACAAGGGCAAACAGTTATTGTCGCACTCACGCTACAAACGGTAGATTCGCCGAATCTATCCAGCGTAGTAACCATTTCACAGTGGCAGCTGATACACCGAGCGTGTAAGTTACTTCCGAGATCTCCGTAGAACCTACCATTCTAGCTTCCTTTTATTGCCGCACGCTTTGAGGGCAAGAACGGGAATAAATGGAAAGGGTCTCGGTCATAATACAGCATGTTATGTTAGGTGCAATGCCTTTATTGGCATTTGACAGCACGCTGTGCAAGGATGTGTGAAAAGATTACACTAATCCTTCACGGCTACGTGGGTTGCAATGGTGTATCAGCACATTCACATGATGTTTTACATCTGGCTTTCTCTCTCCCAGCCAATGCATCACCAGGGCAACCTGATCCCTGACCTTCAGGCTGATTACCAGCTGTTTGACAGGGTGGTCAACGTCTCGGCCAATAATGCTGTTCCCTTCGGACTGCGGGGAACCATTACTGGAATATTGGGAGGTGTGTGTGGGGTAGTACATGTAGTAGTAGTAGTAGTATAGTGCTGGGCAATTATAGTCGTGATATATTGATCACCAAGTGTCCCTATTATTCTCAAATTATGCTGATTAAATTTTAAAGAGTCCATAATATTAGCTATGTACCAGCTGTTTGACAGGGTGGTCAACGTCTCGGCCAATAATGCTGTTCCCTTCGGACTGCGGGGAACCATTACTGGAATATTGGGAGGTGTGTGTGGGGTAGTACATGTAGTAGTAGTAGTAGTAGTATAGTGCTGGGCAATTATAGTCGTGATATATTGAGCAGTTTAATGATAATCACGATATTATGATAATATCATGATGCTATGATAATATTGTGATATTTTAAAGTCATGATAATCAATTCGCAAACATTCCATCATGAGGGCCATAATATAATTTCCATATGGAATCAGGAGTTTGTGCTCAGACAGCAGCACCATTTTTTTAAACACTCAACACTCATACATGCACGCGCACACACACACACACACACAAATACCTCACATACACAGATGGTCCTGACGGCGGTACATTATATGAGATAGTCTTTGACGAGGAGTTTCTCGGTGGACTGACCCTCCGCTGCTCTCCAAATAGAGCCTACCGTCTCCCAGCCTTCTGCATCCTCAACATCTCCTACGGCAAGCGTCTAGAAATGCAGAAAGACACCAAACAAGGACGGCACACCCATCCCGGTACGAGCTACTCTGCCGCAGTACAATCACCTCACGGACACCCACAGCATCCTGGCCACGCCCATGGCCCCACCCACCGACACCAGGGGAATTCCCCTCGGGATTACCACCAGAGCCAGCACGGTGCGTGGGGATCTCGTAGCATGGAGTATGTGCCGGAGAGTTCGAGACCCCAGCGGCTGTCTCCGAGGGGTGGGAGTCCGTACCAACATGTGAACCGGTCGCCGCAGTCGGGAAGGAAACAGGGGCAGGGAGAAAGGGGGAGTGGCAGGGGGGATTCCCCTCGTACTGTGTTGCAGCGGCCGGATAGAGGGTGAGTTGAGTTGCCATTTTATTTCTTACATATGCATTAAATGTTTGTGTCTGTCTGTCTGTCTGTGTGTATGTAATAACACTGATTCTTCCTTCACTCACTGTGCAGCGTTAGAGAGACTGGAGCTACCAAGCCAAGCCCCAAGGCATCAGGAGGTAACTCACCCAACCTATAAACTTATGAGTTTGTAATGTGGATATTACAGAATACACTGATAGTAGGACAAATTCTTCGATTGCCAGGCAAGCCAGGACTTTAGCTATAGACCACTATAGTTTCTTGCTTGACAGTGCACTATTTACAGGCGTATAATGTCCTTATTATTCAAGGAATACACAATACGAATTAGAGTTGTCCTCATTCGAGGCATGCACCTCGAACGCCTCATTATTCACATTACCGTGTAAGTATTCATCTCCCTTCATAGCTGCCACCGAGTTCAGTTCCATGATGAAGGAGATGGAGTCTCACTCGAAGAAGTCCCAGGTCTCCTCACCTCCCAAGCATCCCCCTCTCCGCTACAGCCAGCAATCGGTCAGCAAGCAGCGGGAGGGTGACGGCACCGCTCCATCACAAGGAAAAGGCGAGGGCCGGAAGGATACCTTTTCTGTCGCGATAGACGCACTCTCAAAGTTGGATATCAACTCCGAAACAGACAAAGATCACGCAAATAAGTCCAGTGCTGATAAAATGGAGCTGTCGCCCTCGGTAGCAGCCGTCTTTAACTCCGTCGGTCCAGGTAAAACCGCGAGAGAAAAGGGAGAAGGAGACGAGAGAAATACGCCAAAGGGCGGACGTCGTACAGGGAAGCCGCCGTCTGAGCCGTCTCCTCATGGTGCAATGCCTGAGGCCATCCAGAAGCTGATGCATCCTCTCCCTCTCCCCGGCCCCGCCTCCACCCGAGGGCCCCTCCTCCCCCACCCACCCCCGCTGTACCCCCATCCACATGTCCACATGGGAGGTAAGTGTCACTGCGTACATACATACATACATACATACAGGCACACGTACACACACACACACACACATACATACATACACACACACACACACACACATACATGCAGACACACATACACACACACACGTACATACACACACATGCACACACACACATAAGTTGTATCCTCTAAGCAAGAGCCTTGAACAAAGTGGGTACTTAATAGGATTCCCTTTTTTTTTCCCTTCCACAGGACCAGGCCCCCCAGGGGGATTTCCAAGATACCCTCCACCTCACGGAATGCCCCCCGCACCCTTTGGCCCCCCTCCAATGGAGTGAGCCCTGCATCCTCACAATAGCAATTCTTTCCACAGAATAAATCGATCATGGCACAAGCCAATCGTCCTTTTATATAGCTAATGAGGAGTATGTATAGCAGGAAATATTTACGGGGTAATCATTTCGTGATTGGGCTTCCATGCCAGAAATTTAATGTGTATATGTATGCCTATAATGTGCATATCACAAAATTCACGGTTTTCAAATTTCACAGTCCAAGAATATAGCAAAAAAATTATCACGCAAGTATTTCCTGCTACATGGTAAAATGCATGTGGGGATAAGGAAAATGTCTAATTGAATTATCACCCTGCGATTTCTTCTTCTCTCCACCTTGCCCCCTTCCCTCCTTCCCTGCCTCCCTCCCTCCCTGCCTCCTTCCCTCCCTCCCTTCCCCTAACCCCCCCCCCCAACTCCCAGGCCTATGACTCTGCTGTATCAGTCAGCACACGCCTCTGGTCTACCCTACCCCAAAGTAACAGCCAAGGAAGTGGAACCAGTGAGTTTGCAATCGACTACACTCCATGTGATTGTACATTGTATATTCTGAAAGATGCACGTGTATATATGCATTCATGAATATTCATGAGCTTCCACTGCTTTGCCCTCCATGCGACGAAATTGTGATAATTTTTGCCGGGATTGTAAGATATTCACCCCAATACCGATTTTCCTATCAATACTCTGTAGATACACTCCCGAGTGTAAAGTTTTTTAAGATAAAGGATTTTAGCTACAGAAGCTCTAAGAAACTTGTACTGTCGTGTATGAAGTGTTTTAGTAAGACAGCACTAAAATGTCTCTTTCTCATTGTTGAAGTGCAGCTGTGTCTCGTGTTCTGTCGCAGGGTCTGTTTGTCGGTCTGGTGGAGGTAGGCAAGATGAAGTTTCGGGGAGCGCCCTGCCCCAGTTCGGAGGACGCCAAACAGAGTGCTGCAGCTGTCGCCAACTCCAACTGGCAGGTCGGTTGGCTGATACCAGTTTCACCAAAATATCCGAACGTGAAGTAAAGAGAAATTTTAAGAAATGCGATTATTAATAGTTATTTAATTATCAGTTTCGCTGCACATAAGCTTGCCGTTGTAATTCGGTACCTAAAAACGATAATGTTTAAGGCCTAGGCCGACAAGAAGGATACCTAAGCTAGCTGTTATCTGCGCAGGTAATTACTGTTTAACCAGGGTCAGAATGTAGTTATTATTGCTAATGTAGTCATGTGAGGATGACGTGTTGGGCCGAGACTCTCGGCCCACATGAGGACATTTTGGTGAAACTGGATACTGGTATACGAATCCGCTACTTATCACTTTGCACACGTTTGTTTTGTTGCATATAAATTTCACGCCCTGCATGGGCGTGCGTGAGTGGATGGGATAGTAATCAGGTGGTCGAGCGACAGTCTTTGATGCTCTCTCCTTTCCCCTTCACATCTCTGCAGGGTCCCTTCCCTGGATACCCCATGATGTACTATCCCATGCCGTACTATGGCCCCCCCGGCCCCTACATGTTCCCCCCAGGCCCCCCAGGCCCCCCAGGCCCCACTCGATTCTCGGGACCCCCTCGTCCTTTCCCGATGGGGGGGCCCAGACCCGGCCCTGGTCCCTACCACCCTCGAGGACCCCGCCCCCCTCCCGGACCCCCGACCCCAGCATTCGTCCCCCTACAGGTACAAATAGTGCTTTGCTATGAAGATATAGTGCTATAATTATTAAAGTACAATTTGTATGCTTCTTGGTAAATATTGAATAACAATCAATACGGTATTGTTTATGTTTGTGACTGAATTTGCGAAAACCTGACACTTTTCGTGTTTTTATTCAATTTTTAAGCTGTTGGTGTCTCAACAGCCATTAGTGAGACATGAATGATTCTTGATACGATACAAGTGCCAACCTTGCTACCATCTCTGGAACGGAGAGAGCTGCAAACTTCTAAAGTGGGGTTGCTTTAGTTGAAGGTTGCTACACCAAGAATCATTCATGTCTCACTAATGGTTGTCGAGATATGACAGCTTATAAGAATGTGAGATGTGGTCCCTTTTCGCAAATCCAGTCGTTTATGGTTCCTGACAGTAATAGCCTTTGAGTATGTGTCCTTTTTATTCAAGGATAATGAATGGTACTCTAGCAAGTTTGGTCTCGTATGCAATGTATGGTCTCCTGCTCTGTGTAGCATCACGGCCTCTTAGCAAGTAACTACTGCTCCTGTCAACTCTCTTGGCCTGTGCAGGTCCAGAGAAGGCAAGCGCAGAAGTCTCCTCAGCCCAAACTGCAGGAGGTCAAGAAATCCTCCAGAGACAGTAAAGAGGTCCGAACTGGTCAACTCGTAGCAGAAGCAGAGGCCCCTCCAATCTCCGACGAACAGAAACTCGAACTCGAGACAGCCAAACGAAACCTCCTAGATTCCCTAACCAAGGCCGCCCAGGACGACGGTGACAAACTGGAAGAGCCTCCGGTAGATGCAGCACACACGGGCACGGAAGACCAGCCAGGCTCCGCTGAGTCTGGCGCTTCCACCTCAGAGTTGCTAGAAGAGCCAGAGAGCGGAAGCTCTGAGTCGGTTGAAGCTCTTAGCAACTCTCGTGAAGACGGTGGTGGTGATCAAGAAGAAGAGGGAACCTCAGAGGCAGAAGAAAAGGAAGGAGAAGATGCCTCCACTTCTACACAACCGAATCTGATCAGTCGACTAGAAGCTGCTTTAGAGTCTAACGTAGAGACCCAAACCAAGCTTAAGAAGCTGAGTGAAATGGTGAACGTGCTCGGTGAGGTGCGTGATGGCATACACATGCCATCGGCCAGCGTTTCACAGTTGGACGGGAGTTCCTTCCAGATTGAGGACGGGTTTGCCCAAGCTGCCTTACTGGGGGCGCTGACCACCGTCAAAGATAGCGATAGCGAGTCTCGGGAAGTGTACCAGGAGGCAGTCCAACCAACCGACAGTTCGGACACTGCCACTGTAGATAGCATTCATGTTGTAGGAGAAATCGTTGCCACCAGCCTGCTTACAAAGCCAGCAGACGCTGCTTCAACCTCTGATAGCAAAGTCGGTACTGCTGTGGATGGTTTACCAGCACATAGCACTACTGAACAATCTCTAGCTGCTACCAGTGCGGTTGTAGACGCTAGCAAAATCGAGGACACAACGGCCACTAGTGGAGGCGAAAAGGTGGCTGCTAAAAAATCGAAGCGACAGCTTGCAGCCAGCTTCATGCACAACTCATGATGTGTAGTGTGTGTACCAGTCTCTGGTGTCTTAACAGTGCACATGGTGTAAATTATGCACGTTTATTTTTTCCTATTTTTGTGTTACGTGCTTCAATGTAGCTAGTGTTGTCATTTTCCCCAGAAACGTGAGCTTGTTCTCGGAGCTATTGGGATGTCATCTGATAGCCCCTAAAACCGTATAATTATCCCGATACAGTGCACAGGAAATTAAGAATATTCTCAAGTTTGGGGGGGGGGGGGGCAAATTCAATATATGTGGGTTAGACCACCTTCATTCAAATTTATTTTAAATGTTTCACAAGCTGCTGAAATCCTATTTGGAGGTTTTATGTTCATGCACATTTTTTTACTCCATTTTAATTTTGCCCACTATGGTGCTGAGCCCTTCTATCATGGAGTTGCATAGGAAGTCTTGGTAGCAAACTATAGAAACATTTTGTAATAATTGAAGCACACTGTAAGTCATGATCATAAATATTCATATCTTCTATTTAGTGCATGAACTACAAGTGGTTTGCACTATACACTTCACACTTAGGGATATTAATTGAAGGGCTCAGAACCAGAGTGATCTAACCCACAACACTTGATAAAATATCTTTCAAGAACTGAAAGAATTAGTCTCGAGGTTTGGTGCCGGTTTCGTGCTAATTGTGCGTGACGTCATGTAATTAAACCCATAAGCAAAACGAAACTTTTTTCAAACCTAATAAATATGCTAACATAAGTATAGTGGGTGGAGCAGTTAGCGCTGTGACCATGTGTGTTCAGGTAGAGGGTAACGTGGTTTGGCAACTGCCACGGTGGTCTCGGACAGTACGGCCTAGGATCCGTCAGTGTTCCTCCCTGATTCCCAAAGCCTGGCACACTAAACAGACCCGATGACGATCCCTGTACCATAGCGGACAGGCGCCCGAAAGGCTGAAGGCTCGGTCAACCGGAACGACTTGCCCGTTCACCCCTTAACGTGGCAGTGTCACATGGCCTAGGGTTCCGGTGGGAGAGGAGGGTTGCCCTTTTTTCCCCTCATTTTCTACAATATGTATACTCTGGGGGAGGGTGGGCACAAGCTCAATATCTGTGTGTTAGACCACTCTGGTTCTGAGACCTTCAATTATTATACTAATATATAAGCAGATATATTATAGTGAGACAGATGGTCAATAATTCAATGATAATTAGTTATAGAGATCTTGAAAATAAGAATCTGTAATAAAAAGCATATGCTCTAGTTATCATTGCCAATTTGGCCACATGTCCACTTCATAGCGCTTCAAAGATCCATCTGCAAGTCTCTCCAACCACACCTCCAGTCTACGAGAGAGTGCCCTCAAGCTATCTGCTTGAGATCCGCTCCGGCTCATCCCTTGGCATCTCTCTCCTTCCTCATCACCCGAGTTTCCTAGAGACCCAACCTCTGAGGCTTCTGACGAACTATCACTACCGGCTGTTTTAACTTCACTCTCGGGAACACTGTTAGTTTCTGTTTTGGCACTGTTTTGATGGGTGTGACCCTGCCGTAGATGCTCATTATCTCCACTGCCAACTGCTTGTGAATGAGGGTCCTCCTGCTCAAATCCCAAGGCGTCTCCAAGAACCTTACCAACTGATTGCTGCATCACACCAACTCCATTCACCGTTCTTTCTTTCCTCGAGCTCTTTTCAACTGCCTCACGCGTGGTGGTGACGCCATTGCATGCACTCACAGACTCTTGAAAAATGCACAGTTGCTTTTTTGCTCCGAGCATACACAAGACTGTCGCCACCCGGCCATTATAGCAAGCAGAGAGACGAGCATCTGCTTCCTTCGGATCCATACCACAGCAATGCCTCAATATGTCCCCAAACCACCTCTTGTTGGTCTTATAGCACAAGTAGCAGACGTTTATCCTGAGGTTCATGTACCCTTGAAATGCTGTCCAGAAAGCATTAGTCACTTCCTTCATTTTATCGCGTTTGTGGCTATTCACCAATAGAACGATAGTGACCAATCCCCTTGGGGAGTTATGGATTATGTCATCGTATCTCTCGCGGTCCATTGGATGGATGACAGCTCCCCGATGTCTTGAGGGTTTCCTGGAACACATGAAACGAAAGTTTGAAGTCGAACAGGATACACATCTGTTATGCTGGCAAGAGTGTGCACATACATGTACTAGCTATGGGAATGATGCTAACCATACACAGGAAGTAAGCTTCTACAACGTTTCTTACAGTTGTTTGCTTGTCTCCTGAGGTCCCTGCCCAATTATGCCCGATAGGCACAGCAGAAGGGCCATCACCAGAACACCGGTCAGCGGAGTGAAGATGTGTCTGTAGGGAGAAGAATATATCAGAGTGGTGACAGGATGCAGTTGAGGGAAAAGGTTTAAAAAATCTGCTTATATACTTTTAGATACACAGACTTCAAACCCTTTGCCCTGTATTACAAATGGAGTGGAGGTTGGAATTATAATATCAGTGCAAGCGTCCGTTAGAAAGGTTCTCCTGAACTCACGGGTCAACAGCAGAAATGAAGTCTGAAATATCATAGCCAGTCTGAACGACTTTGTTCCACATGCGACGTAGAAAGCCCTTTGGGGAAAAAGAGAGGAAAAGTGGCAATCTATCTAAATTACCACATAGTAAATACATTGGCACAATGCCGTATTCACAAGCGACAATTAAAAACAGTGTAGGTGGGTCTGCTCTGTTATAAACGCCCTTGAAACTAAGTTCCAGGAGCCCTTGAGCGCTTGCGTGTTCGTGGGCTACTGGCTGTGCTTGCCACTACAATACTGGACACAGTACGGCTGAAACAGTATACAAAATCATAGGTTTAAACGAAGATATGACCTGAGGCTATAAAAACACTTATACTGCACACATAAGCATGCGACTAGTAAAAACCATACCAGACGTACCGGTGCCGCCTCGTCCTTTAAATTTGGTAAAACTGCACTGTTCCTCAGCTGCACACTGGAGAGGAACCTTTGGAGAGCCCCTACACCATCATCTCGGCCGCAAAACTCGGCAAACCAGTTGTACAGGACTTGTTGGTTGGAGTACCTCTGTAGGACTACAACCTGGGCATTAACAAAGAAGCATTGTAACTAGAGTGATTACTAGCCCTGTCCCCAGCCCCCTGATTTTATTTTTTTGGCTGCACGAAGGAAAAGCTTTATCTTAGTGCAACAAAATAAACCGGGGGAGAGGGGAGGGGGGGGGGGGGGGGATTTCACGCTTCAGAACGTCCAATAAAGGACACTTGACCATTTACCATTATGATTTAATGGGGGAGTAAAAGTGAGCACTAATTGGAGAAAATACGTGAATACCTGTAGATGAGAACATGTGCTTTGATGTAGTTTTATGGCATAAAAACATAAAAACATGCTTGTTTACAGGTTTTCGCGTGTTTTCTCCATTTAGTGCTTACCCCATTACATCATAATGATAAAGGTTCCATTGTTTATTTTATGTGTACTCCGAGATAAGGCCATGCAACCTCTCTACAAGTGACAACAGAGTGTGTCCCATGTGCAGATGCTTCACTGTACTCCACTTACATATTCCAATGATGTAGATGGTACTCCTACTTACCGATCTCGCAAGCTCTCCACTGCTGCACTGCTTCAGATCCACAGACCGTGAAGATACTGCCTTTAAGAACTCAGCCTGTCTTTCAGCATCAATGTACGCAAAGCTAACAGTCCGATGGTGAACTGTTGTTCCTTCCCTTGCAAATGCCCTGAAGGCGCTTGTAATGGAGTCATTGTAAGCTCCAATTCCAGGCACAACCAACACCACACACAACCTAGGAATCAACAGAGCAGAAATGAGAAGCACGTACTGCAAAAGTAACTCTAACCAGAAAAAAAATCCTTTATTATTTTTGGGACAGAGGACCCTACAGAGGGATAGACTTCTGATCAGTACACTATCTGTATACAATACACCCAGTAGCAATTCATTTGCAATACTAGAGACATACTATAAGTACACTATCGGCATACTATAAGTACACTATCGGCATACTATAACTATACTATTGGCATACTATAAGTACACTATCAATCATCATACATACACTACCGGTACCTGTTGGTTCCATCCATCGGACAGATCAGGTCGAGTGCTCGAGGCCCCGATAGCCGAGGTAGGTGGAGCCTCACTCCTTCCACCAGCGCCTGTAAGGTTGAGCTGCTCAGGTCACCTCCCTGGGAAGGGAAAGAAGAGAATCCATAGTTGCTTCTGTTTCCATTTGTCAGTCGCCAATTAGAGTATAGCATGCACGTGACACCATCTCCTAGAAACAACCAACCAGGGTTCACACCCCTATCCCCAAAGACTTTCGGCTCTAGAATTATACATACATACTTATACCATTTTTATAGGAATGGACCCTTTCCTGCTATGATGTAATTGGGGAAACAGGAGGCACTAAATAGAGAAAATACATGAAAACATGAAACATATATTTTCATATATTTTTCCATTTAGTGCCTACTTTCCCGCCATTACATCATAGTCAAAAAGGGTACCAGTTCAGCACTAACCTCCAGAACCACCTCCGGCTGTTGGTACTCCAGAAACACCAGCAGCTGCTTCTCTCCTGGTTTGATTCCAAACCGCTTCGGTAGGGGCCCATTCTCGTAGTTTGCTACGTAAGCAAAGTCGACCTGCCTGTGGTTGGCAAGAGCCACCACTCGGAAGAGAAGTGAGGGCTCCTTCCGGGGGGAGAAGAGGATCACACGGGGGTGGTTCCTCTCAATTACTTCGGACAGGAAGTAGCTGATGCTTGAGGAGGTCAGCTGCAACAAAAAATAATTTAATAATAATAGTCTTCACAATATTTCAATATTGATTATCACGATCTTCAAGCATCGCGATATTATTGAAATATTGCCTAGTAACTTACCTCAGTTACTACCTTGGGCAGAATATTCTCCAGGAACCCCCTGAGGCCCCCCGTAGACAGAGCCCCCTGTCGATAGTAGTGTACCACCCTTCCTGAGACCACGCCCACCACCGCAGGCACCCGGACCACCCCGCAGTAGTTGGTCACACGAGGGTGCATGTTGCCATGGACACTGCCCAAACCAACACCATAGGGCTCCAATTCCTGTAAATAGAGAGTCAGGTGTTCACACACATTGCAGGAGCAGCCAATTTACAAAGGAAGTTTTGGACGCAAATGGAACTCAACAGAGTAAACAATAGTAAACGTTTCGTATAATTCCATAGGGAAAACCAACTTTTCTATATGGGGTCTGTAAGTTTCACTAATTAGTTGATTTAACCATTAGTGGTTACCTAAAATAGTTAACTAGCCTTTTGACTTCCCAGCCCGCCTCAGCTTCAATCTTGTACGAGGGGAGGCGGGGCAAGGGGGAGGGAGGGAGGAGGGATACCAGCCCCTCCCCCTCTGTATGAATCCCTGATAGATCTACTTTAGGATGACTTGTACTGTCACAACACTAGGCTTAACAGCCAAACAAGGCGAATTGAGAGGGTCTGTCCATGGAGTGATCTACCATTCTCAACTCCTCCCAGATGGGCTCGAGGTTCCCACACATGGGGGGAAAGGAAGGATGGATAACAGCCTCTCCCACTCTCTATAAAACCCTAATCGACCTACCCTTCTAAGCTCCTCCCAGATGGGCTCGAGGTCCCCACACATGAGGGATACCAGCCTCTCCCCCTCTCTATGAAACCCTAATCCACCTACCTTTCTCAACTCCTCCCAGATGGGCTCGAGGTCCCCACACTGCAGGCACAGATCATGGAAGAAGTTCAGTAGGTAGGGCTTCTCATGACTACCGGGGAGAATCGTATCAAAGAAGTGATTCGTCGTGACCAAGTCCTGACGCTGCCAAGAGCTGCCAGTGAAAAACCGGAATTGGAATGAGCTTCCTGATCGAAAGATGGGCATCGACCACGCCTCTCCGGGGCGGTGGCCCCTTGAACCCTGAGGCGACTCCCCTGTATCTCCCGTCAAATCATATCGCCTTCGCTTTTCTTCATCCGCAAGGATCTGTTGAGCAGACGTGGGACTCCGGTAATTGTCAAAAACTCCACATACGTGGACATGGACATGCATGTAGGCTTGTTACGAGGCTCTCACTAACCTAGAGGGCAAAGTATGAGACTAACCTCGTAGGCCTTGTTGAGCTCCATAATTTTCTCCTGCGCTTCCGGAGACTTATTCTTGTCAGGGTGCCTGCAGGCAGGGAAGATAAACAAACAGGATATACATGTAAGTGTGTACTTAATTAAAGATTACTTCCTGTCATGTGACTTAAACATACGTGCATATGTTTACCCGATTGTGTGTAGACACTAATTATAAAACATGCACGTGTAGCTACATACATGAATACTTGCAGGTCATGCTGTACATGGGCATAAACGGAAAGTGAAACGATCGTAATACCGGATGTGACGTCACGTGAAAAACTCTATTGTGAGCGAGCATCAGCAGCTCATGATACATATAACACAGGCTTACAGAAACTCCCTGAGAACAAGGCACACATGCCGCGTGTTCAGATAACCCCCACCATACGACACCGTAGCCTCGTTCCCAGACCTAATCAACCCAGTACCCTGATCGCTTGCAGTATCCGGCATTTTCTGACGGAGCGCGTGTAGAGGGTCTGGGAACGAGACTAACGACACCCCACTTCTCTCCCACTTACCCGACCCAGCCATTATACTCACCAATGCTTGGCCAGCCTCTTGTAAGCAGTTCTGATCTCTTTTGTGCCTGCAGAACGTGATACACCCAGGACTCGATACAGGTCCTCTGCCCCTACCAACGACACTAGAGCTCCCAACACCACCACCAAGATCAAGATGGACCTGGAGCTCAACAGAAGACAACAGCTATGGTTCCCTCGATCCATGATCACTGCCTCAGTTCAGCCTGTAAAACTCAAAGAATGAAAATGCTGTCTCTAATACAACGAGATGGCTCTCTTCTTTTAGCTTTTCGAAGTTGTTCTTTCAGTTTTCAAGCGGAAAAAAAACACCACTCACTCGAATCATCATCCGGGCTCTAAATAGAATACTGTGCTCTATTTAGAAACTAGAAGACCCTGAAGTTTAAGATGGGGAACACACTCGATAGCATCCCGTTTGCTAAGAAGATTGTGGACAATGTACCTTCAATGGTATGTTTTAGCATCTGAATATATTACGTAGTTTACGGCGTTTCTACGTTATATGGAATTTAGATTCGGATTAATGCATTTCATAGTCATGTAAATTTCCTTTGATACAGGATTATGAAGGACAGAAGGTAGCAGAAAGGCTCTACCAATATGTGATTCTCTTATTTGCTGTGAGTTGAAGTACCTTTATAAACTGTGGCTCTAGTACGTAGGCCAGCAGGTCATTCAAGGTTCTAGCACATGGAAGAGATGTTGTTTCCACTATTGCTATAGCTTCAAATAAATATCATTCACTCATATGCATGGTGCATCGATCTAGCTAACTTCGTACCCAGGCATTCGATTTATCTCATAACCGTGGAGAAAAATCTGGTGGCAAGATAAAAGCCTGGGTACATTATACGAGGTTATGAGCAACATGTCCTTTTTATGCTTGACGGGAGAGATTAAATGTAAGGTTAATTAAGGGGTGTCACCATTTAGAAGTTACATTTTTCATTTATGCTTGGCTCATCTATCAAAAGCTAAACGTGCAAATTTTCTCTCGTATCAGGTGGTGGGCTTCATTTGGGGTTTCATATGCCAGCAGTTTGTTCAGACGGTCTACATCCTAGGAGCCGGAGTCCTGCTGGCTGTCCTGGTGAGTTGACGGTGTATCAGTGTTCTAACGTGGTGGTTGCTTGGAGAACATGTAACTTCCTACATGAAAGCACAAAATCATGCATTTTTTCGTGTATTTCTCTATTTCCCCCCCAATTACATCATAGCAGAAAGGGGTCCATTAATTATGTCAAGATTTATACGACGTTTCAGTGCATCTGTGGCAGATACTACAAAGAGGATTGCCCAAAATCAAACAATTGTGAAAGTTTGGGTATTCTAGATTTATTATGACCACAGAACTCGAGTATAATAAACCATTCCTTCATTTATCCTTCCTCTCTCCCTCCCTCCCTCCTACCCCCACCCCACCTCCAGCTTGTGATCCCGCCCTGGAGGTTCTTTCGCAGACATCCGCTTCCCTGGCAGAAGAAGAAAGCCTCAGAACAAAAGGCCGCTACAGCAGGCAGCAAGAAGAGCAGACCCAAGACCTCCTGAACCATAGCCCAAATAATCACTTCCACTACATGTACATGTAGCCGTATTATAGGAATGATGGGTTCAGTACACTTGTGTACATGCATGTGTACCATATTTAATACTACTATACTTGGTATACACATTGCGCAGATGAGGCCTCCAGCAGAGGTCCCCATATAGGCACTGTAGACACAGCTAAGACCGGGGTCAAAAAGTGGTCAACAGGTCAAGGGGTATATTTGCAATTGGTCAAGCAGTCAAGGATAATTTTTACCAGCCGGGTGCATGCCCAGCTGGTACGCTTTACTAAGTTTTTAGGTCCTCATAACGGTGTTTAAATAAACGCACAGGGTAGGGTTGGATTGGGATCCCGAGACATCAGAATGTAAATAATGCAGCCTACGGTTTCTGATGCCCAGACTGGCTGGCAATTTTCTGGCGGGCTTACATTCACTTTTCATTGGTCAGAACTGCAGATTTGAACAGCGCTTTACGCGCGAATTTCGTGCGTACAAAACCAGGGACTAGCGGCATTTTACTTCAGTACTGAGTTTCTTGGCTGCGCGGAATGTGAGTGTTTTGCTGATGCAGTTTCGCATTGTAACTTTGCATTGCATGTGGCAACCAAGCTAGCATAGGTTGGAGCATGTATTCTGCCTAGTCTGCAGAACTAGAGCTGTAGCTGTGCAGTTTATATAATAAATGTTTGACATTGTGCATGAGCGATGCGCAAAATATAATACGCTACGTATGACTACAATGGGTATAGTATAGTATACTATACTATACTATACTATACTATACTATAGCTAAGAAACTATACTGTTTATAAAACAACAAAAACGGACAGTTATGCAGGGACGTCCCACAAGGTGGGCATGGTATAATGTAGCATAATAATAATATTGTGTTATTATAATAAATGTTTGACATTGTGCATGAGCGATCCGCACATTAGAAGGTAACGCGTGGGACGTGACTGACCAGTGCCGGTACGCAGTAAGACGAGTACTCATCAAATTGGGTATTATTATATATATAATGATATTATGTATAATGATATTAAAATTACAGTACAGTAGTAATAATATTATACAGTGTACCTGTGTATAATATGATCTTGGTGAGTGGTCATGAACTGCTATATATGGGTATTTTTTTAATTGACTCATCAAATTGGGTATTATTATTATGTATAATGATATTAAACTTATTATAATGGTATTAAAATTACAGTAGTAATATACAGTGTACCTGTGTATAATATGATCTTGGTGAGTGGTCATGAACTGGTGTTTTTTTAATCTATTGTCTGTGTACCTGTGTATAATGTGATCTTGGTGAGTGGTATTTTTTTAATCTATTAATATTGTCTGTGCATGCTCGTTTGTGTGTATGTGTGTGTACATGTTTGTGCAAGCCTCAACACTCGCCAGCTGAGCATAACACACATTGCATGTACAAGTCTCAATAAGAGCCTCAGTCAGAGACTGCTCCTGCTGGGACACCTCAATCTATGGCTAATGGTGAGTTGTTGCAAAATGTATTTGTTTGATCTCTCTTCTAGGTATTGTAACAAGGTGGCTTTGTTTTGGACTGCCTTAATTCAAGCCTGCTACTGCGACAATCTTTAAAGCTTGGTGTTAGCTGTGAGTCTCAGGTTTGATTCAAGCCTGCTACTGCGACAATCTTTAAAGCTTGGTGTTAGCTGCCAGTGAGGCTTAGGTTTGATTCAAGCCTGCTACTGCGACAATCTTTAAGGTTTGATGTTAGCTGTGAGTCTCAGGTTTGATTCAAGCCTGCTACTGCGACAATCTTTAAAGCTTGGTGTTAAGCTGTGAGTCTCAGGTTTGATTCAAGCCTGGTACTACTTATATGACAATCCCTAAAGCTTGGTATGGCTGAGCCTTACGTTTGATTTGAGCCCGGTATACTACTACGACAGTCCTTAAAGTTTGGTGTTAGCTGAGCCTTACGTTTGATTCAAGCCTGGTACTACTATGACAATCCTTAAAGCTTGGTTTCCACATGCATGAGTAACCTACTGAGGTTCACCACATCCCACTAACCCTCAGTGCAAACTACATTATGTGTTGAGTAAAATATTACACTGCTTGATCTTATCTTCAAATAGTTTGACGTTAGCAATCTGCCCACTTTAACCACTGCTTTAGCATGCCAAAAAATTGATGATGAAATGATTGCAGTGCCGTATACGGATACTCTAATACCACGTCACAAGCTCATGTTGGGGTCCAGTCTTGCCTTCAGTTGCCACACTTCCTTTGCCAGTTCCGCACACCTCTTCGTTCCGACTTCCTTCAGCCGCTGGTAGTCTCCCTCTGCCTCCTTCAGCCTCTCCGCCCACTCCCTATTCATCTTCTCCATGGCAACGGCATAGTTCATTCTGGTCGTCTCTAGCTCCTGTCGGAGCTGGCGTATCACTTCGTGACTGGACTGTTGGAGGGAGGGAGGGAGGGGAGGAAGAGAGGGAGAAGGTGAGAGGAGAAAGAGGGAAGGATGGAGGGAGGGAGAGACCAAAATTCAAACATTACACATCGATTTTCTCACAAAATAGCCTCATTCTCAGGCCATGTGGTCTAGGAATGAGATTATTCACAGTCCAAGTTCCACTCCATGGCTTCTTGTACAACAACCGTTTCACAAAATGTTGAGCACCAAATTAATATTGCACATTTCTCTCCCCCCACCCCCCACATGAGAACGTTTCAATAAAACTGAAAATTACGGTTCTGGCTGAAGAGTAGAGCTTGAGAAAGAGACAATCAACCGATTGACCTAAGGTCGTTCCTTATTGAGGTTCAGCACTTTGATTGGTCCGGTGTTTGACTGGCCACACCTACCTTAATGAGCGTCCGGGCCTGCCTCCTCTCCTCCTCCCACTTTTCCCTCTCCTCCCTCCCCCGGCACTTTTCCTCTTCTATCCGTCCCCTCATCCCCTCAACCTCCACCTTAGCACCTCGTAGCTCCTCCTCAATGCTGCACAGCCGTCCCTTCAGGTCCTCTTGGACAGTCATAAACTCTTGCTCCTGAAGACATAGGCCATTAACATAATAGACTTTTTACCATAATAGACTTTTTACCATTATGATGTAATGGGGGGCAAAAGCGAGCACTAATTGGAGAAAATACAAGCCAACATGCTTTGATGTTTTCTTGTATGAAAACATACGAGAACATTTGCTTACACATGTTCTCTAGTATTTTCTCCATTTAGTGCTCACTTTTACCCCCGCCCCATTACAAAACATCTATTAGAATCTCACAATTAAAACTGCAACCAATCAGATAATAATCAAGAGCTGGCTATGTAGGTAGCAAGGTATAGTTAGCTTCACACAGTTTGAAACAAAAAAGCTGGCGAGTGAAGTCAGGTGAAAATGGTACAACAACCCCACACACACACTTGCACCTGTTCAGCCTGGGCATACACCCTGTCTTCACACTCCTGCAGTCTTCTCACCAGCCCTTCACACTCCTTGTCTTTTAGCTAAATCAAGAAGAGACCAGTACGATTTATGCAGAGAGCCTTAAGTCTTTACACGTGCATAGTTAGCCTAGTTTCCAGTCTTTCACTTAGAAACATTACAATGTCATGCTTGTTCCAGAGGGGAGCCTGGGAACATATATCTAGCTGTTATATGCATGTATGGATGACAGTCACTGGCATTGTTTGTATGTATGTATGTATGTATGTATGTATGTATGTACCTTGATGGATGCTTCTAAGCTGTTTTTCTCCTCCTGCTTGTCAGTAAGCTTCGTCTGTAGACAGCTACAAGAGTGAGTCTCAACTGAAACACACTGCACTTATTTTGAAAAAGACAATATGGTACCATTTTTCTTCCTCCAGTCTCTGCTGCTCCTGCTGGGCAGTAGACAGCTCTCGCACATAAGACGCCAGAAGTTCATCCTGTAAAGGAGAAATGTAACATACACCTTAGCCAGCTGCAAATTTCATATTAACCAGTAGAGAACACGAAGTCCCTAGGATGCATTACTCAGCCTCTGGGTTCTGCAACACACGCATGTACTATAGAGTTCTAAAGAGTCCACCATTCACCCTCTGTGATAGAGCTTCTAACTCCCTCATGCACTCGGCAGCTAACCAGAGCTCCTCCTCGCAGTTCCCCTAACCTTTCTCATGCACTCGGCAGCTAGCCTGAGCTCCTCCTCGCAGTTCCCCTAACCTTTCTCATGCACTCGGCAGCTAACCAGAGCTCCTCCTCGCAGTTCCCCTAACCTTTCTCATGCACTCGGCAGCTAACCAGAGCTCCTCCTTGCAGTTCCCCTAACCTTTCTCATGCACTCGGCAGCTAGCCTGAGCTCCTCCTTGCTCCGTGTTGCTGACACTTTGACGATCGTTGGTGAGTTGGCCGACTTCTCCAGGGAGGAGCACCTCGCTAGCAGCTGTTCTTGAGACTTACGAGTGCTGGTGAGGCGACCCCTCAGGGCAAGAACTTCCTCCTGCCAAAATTTTATTTTAAAAAATTAGAATTTAAATTTCTTAGAGGCCAGGGCACTATTAGGTGAAGATCTCTCTGAATTATTGTACAGGGTTCCTTTTTAGGAAACTTTGTGCCTCCCCCCCCCCCCAACCATTTTTGAAGAGATGTCACTTACTATAGGCACCCCTCCAATTTAATCTGTATTTGCCCCCCCCCCCCCAACCATGTCACTTACTATAGCCCCCCTCCAATTCAATCTGTATTTGCCCCCCCCCCCCCCAACCATGTCACTTACTATAGCCCCCCTCCAATTCAATCTGTATTTGCCCCCCCCCCAACCATGTCACTTACTATAGCCCCCCCTCCAATTCAATCTGTATTTGCACCCCAACCCCCCCCCCCTTGAATACTTTCCTAAATGAAATGCTGCTGTACTGAATATGCTAAATCATGGCTAGGCCTAGCCTTGTTCCCAGGCTCTCCTCCACGCGAAACTGCAGCCACCTCATTAGATAACGGCCCCACTTGTGCTCTACCTGCGACTGTCTCAGCTTGAGTTGAAGGCCGTCCACTTTTGATCTGAGCATGCAGTCCTCAGCGTGCAGTGCCCTGTTCTGCTCTTGGGTCAAGGAGAGCCGTGAGCCCAGCTGTAGGAGAGAAAGAAGATATGGTCTCATCTCACCAAACTAGACCGCAATCAAATTCAAAGTGATTCTCTTCATTAGTCATTCGAGTAATTTCTGACTATCTACAAATCGGGATACAAGCTATTCTGTCATAGACAATCCGTTCCCAGCTCATTTCGGCTGCGACAATAATTACTAGCCTGTACCCAATCAGTACATAGTCAACAATTACTCAGAAATTACTCAGAAATCACTCAGCCATAGTATAATTTGGTCTCTTCACTGCAAAAACTACAGACAGTTTGAAGATCACACCACAGGTACGATCCCTTTGGTAAACTAGGTGCACTGTTTTTCTTATGGCAGCTACGGAGATGGGCTGACCTCTTGGTGATGCATACCAACGAAACCTGACAGGCCTACACAAACATCACACTGAACTACAGTGAAAGTAACGCTTCAGTACAGAGCTTTGTTTTACATAACAGATGCCAAACAATAGTTTACCTTCACATTGGCAGTACACTGGGCCTCCAGCGCGGCACCAGTCTTCTTGTGCTCCGACTGTAGCCGCTTGTGGCGCTGTTTCAACTCAGCATAACCCTGGCAACTGACACATAAAACAAAACTCATTTCAGAGAAACTGCATTAGATACTCTATAAGCACATATAGTAGAGAGGTTTGCACGGAAGTAATCAACAGGACAATAGTAAGTTGAGTCATGTATTCAAGGGCAAAAAGTTACTGCTCTCAAGCTGTAGATGGCAGATTAGTCTAGACCCTCGCTGCGCCCACTGCATCGGTGGGCGCAGAGAGGCTCTAGCTCAATAGACTAGTGGCAGATTCACTGAATCTAATAACAACTTCAGAGCCATAGTTGATATACAGAAAGTGTAAATTCTTTAATTTCTATGATCATTACATTCTTTAGCCCACTGTGTAGAAAAATAAACAAAAAGGGACATACCATAACATGTCCCTTTCAGGGTTTGCGTGTGACACGCAAAACCTGTCTAAAAGTACGCAACTCTTACTTTGTTTTCTCCTGATCCAAACTAGCCGTGAGCATCTCAACCTTTGCCTCCATCTCCAAGAGCTCCTGCCTCGTTCTTGCGATAACCTCCTGCAGAGCACTATTATTCTACAAGAAACGATAACCGCTCAGATCAAATCAAGAAACAATAATTCCACATGCCTACTTTGGAGTGTTTTCCCTGACACTCCTTCAGCTGTGCCTGAAGACTGCCACATTCTGACTGCAGTTGCTGGTTAGTCGATTCCAAGCTTGCTCTGTGTTGAAGAAACACATGTATGTACATGTATATAGCACATGTATGTACATGTATATAGCACATGTATGTACATGTATATAACACATGTATGTACATGTATATAGCTACACAACCAGTAAATGGCCAAAGAACTCCTGCAGAGTCCACTCCCTATGTGGCCTAACATCCCCAAAAAAATCTAAAAAGAGTGACGGCTAGGGACAAAAAAAGATAGCAAGTATCAGAAGCGCATGAATCTGCAGCAGTTCATGCATTTCTGTAAGCATACAAAAATGTATGACTCTTGCAGCTGCTTTACTTTTAATCTTGTACCCAGGCCTCCCACGCCCAAATTTTATCTCGCTGCTGTGAAAACAAATCCCCGACTGTGAGATAAAATCCGGGCACGGGAGGCCTGGGTACGAGGTTACTTTACTTGCTAGTTGCCAGGCTGGAAATCTGAGTGTCTTTCTCTGCCACTTCACTCTCAAGTCGATCAATCTGCTCTTTGACTCCCAAGCAACCAGCCACCTTGCATGGGGAATTCAACAGAAAGTTACAAGAAACAAACTTGGGTTGTTACTACCACTGTCTCCAGATCTAGGCATCTGAATCTTGTTGCTAAATTTAAGCTGGGAGGTGCGCTACAGAATTAAGAAATAAAAAAATGCCATACCTTTTGTTCCAGTTCTGTATTCCTCTGCATCACCTCCCTGAGTTTTGCCTATAAAACAAGTTACTGTTTAACAACAATTATATAAACAGTATACTAGTTCTCTTTTCAGACCAAAATGGACACCACTGGTGTGCATACCATCTCTAGGACATGAGAAATCAAATGTAGCATACCTCGAGCTCAGAACCTTTCTCTGTCAGTCTTGACTTCTCAGCCGACATCAACTCAACAAGCTGGTTCACCTACAAATGAGTTATGCACCAATCTGGTTTACAGTGTCTGGTACAATTAAAAAATCTTAGCAGCAAGCCAATCGCACACGATCCTTACTTAGTCTGGAAGATAAGATCACTTAAGCTATCTACTTATTGTGCAGGTGCATATATACTAGTACGGAGGGTCTTGACTTTAAGATGGAGAGGGTTCAAGTACATGTAGGTCTGGCCCAAGATGTCCGTGAGAGACAGGCGAGGAGTCTGGGAGGTGCAACTGCACCACTACGTACTGTCCACCTTTGGGCCAGCTTGGGCCAGGCGGGTCGGGCTGGTGAGATCTGACGCACCTCTTCCAGCATTTGAGACTTGTTCTCCATCCGCTGGGTTTGCTGGGCCATCCAGACGCTGGGCATGGGCTCTTGCACATGACTGCCATTCTGAAGAAACACAGTACATAATTTACACCAGTTGACTGCAAGTACAGCAGACTACCTGCTAGTAAAATTTCTAGCAACTAGCTTATTGCCTAACAGCTGCAAATTATAGTTGTTGACCCACCTCCTCAGTGCCAAGCTGTTCTCCTTGCTCATCAGACATACCAAATCCCGAATCCTGCACAAATTTGACTCTTCACCGTTAGACTTTAAACTTTGACCTCTTTAAGTCTCAGCATGTCGACATCAGAGTCTGAAAGCGCCCGTACACGGCGTGTGTTAGTCGGAGTGACCGGCAGTGTCGCAGCCATCAAGATTCCTGAGCTTGTGAAGCAGCTCACAGAGCTGAAGGATCCTAAAGTAAGTCTGTCCTTCACTCCAATGGCAATGAACTATAATTTATTCAAAAATTATGCACTATTCTCTTGCATGCCTGCAGCTAGAAGTTCAGGTGGTATCTACAAAGGCTGGCTGCCATTTTTTCGACCCTTCCTCCCTCCCCGTCAAGTGCCACAGAGATGAGGATGAATGGGTATAGCTGCTGTGTAAGACCACGCCCACCTTGAGACCACACGCATTAAGACCGCACCATTTCTGACCATTAGCACCTGAACGAAATGTGGCAACGTTAGTCATTCAATAGGAAAAATAAAGAGAGTTAAAGTTTGTGAGCACTGCAATAGTCGACATTCCAGGCCAGGTTTTATCCTCCCAGCTTTCCGTCACTTGCGTACTGCAAGTGATGGAAAGCTAGCCTCCAAACCAGTCCTCCCAACACAAGTTTTTTTTTAAGCTTAGTATGGAATTTTTACTACATGGGTACGAGGCTAGGGTGAGCCTGGGAATGAGGCTATAACCAGTGGCAGCTGTTAGCTAGAGGCCTGCTTTGGAATATACAGTTGCACAGGTGAGGTTTTCTCACAAATGCAGCTCATGTAAGCTCACAATATTTTACGGGAAATCATAGTTTGGAAGTTTCCAGTAAGCTATAGGGGTCCATAACTGGATGCCAACTAGCAAATTTCCTCTTCTTGGTGCAATTATTAGGAATACTTCTTAGAAAAGGACAATAGAATCACATGAGGTCTTCTTTGCCTTTCAAGAAATCATATGGACGTTTACATGCAGGGAATGTACGTTGCTAGGGGGTCCTTCCTTGTTTTTGTGGTTTCAGGTTGAATGGCTTCTGGGGTTGGATTCTTTTGGCTGCTGTCCAAACTTTTCTTTCATGGAGTACTGTGGGATCATACTATAACTTTTCCAGCAATGACTCAATACCACGCCCCACAGCTGGCTAAGTGAAACGTGTACATGGGCCTGGGAACGAGGCTAAAATCATTCAGTAAAGCATCACACAATTAACTTCGATCCACTTTAGAATGGTTTTGCAAATACCCTGGGCCGTACTGCTTCTGGTATCGGAATGAGCCCCACCTCTCTCTCTCTCTCTCTCTCTCTCTCACACACTTCATCATCATAAAACTCCTTCATTGTATTGCATGAGACATTACAAGTGAAGGGGTGACATAGTCCAATTACGTGCCATAATGTTGGAGCAATCACATTGTACACAAATAATTGGTTCACCACAGTATTAGGGCTGTATGTCTCTCTCTCTCTCTCTCTTGTCTGCAGACATGGACACAGAAGGGAGACGCTGTGCTGCACATAGAGGTGAGTATGATCGGAGACTAGGGAGGCCTCGGCCCCAGGCAGGGTTTCATACCGAGGGCATCAGTGAGCACTAAATGGAAAAAATATGTGCTTTGATGCAGTTTTCTTGTACAAAAACATAACACATGCTTGTTTACACATGTTCTCCTGTATTTTCTCCATTTAGTGCTCACTTTTACCCCCCATTACATCATAATGGTAAAAGATCTATTGCACACTTAGTTCAACAAATTTAAAGGCTGTAACTATAGGAACTATATTAACATGTGATTAACATGGAGATAATTGAACTTGCAATATAGGAAAAATTGCTCTCACTTCTCTCGTGCAATTACCTTGCCTATTGCTCATGCAATTGTTCTCAAATTGCACTCGAATCCATGTGTGTAACTTCCACATAACTTTATTATCATTTTCCTCTTTCAGTGTATTGTTATGGGTGCATTGTTGGTGTTTCTTTTATGTCAGCTGCGGAGGTGGGCTGACCTCTTGGTGATTGCACCTCTGGATGCTAATACCATGGCTAAGATGGCCAGTGGGCTTTGTGATAATTTACTGGTTAGTTTTGTGTGTGTGTGTGTGCATGTGTGTGTGTGTGCATAGGTGTGTGTGCATAGGTGTGTGTGTGTGTGTGTGTGTGTGTATGTGTGTGTGTGTGTGTTTGTGTGTGTGTGTGTGTGTGTGTGTGTGTGTGTGTGTGTGTGGTATAAATGCAGTGTTGGTCGTACTTCGTGACTGAACTTGAAAGGATTTAGTAGCTATTCTAAGGATCTGAAGCATCTCGGAAAAATCAATATTTACTCCTCAGTTTGAGGAGTTCCCTACTGTAACCCTATACTCACTAGCAACTGCTCAGTTCAGAGTGCATGGGAGACATTAGGTCATTAATACAGGGTAGTTACAATATAGTCATTTAAATAAAGAAATGCATTATCTAAAGACGGTTGCCTGAAAAGTTTCCAAATTTGAAAAACAACCATGAAGTCCGAATTTTATGCATTGATAGTGACAATAGACCTTATTCAATGACATCATAATACCTCCTCAGACGAACAGATATACGGAGCAGCTGCCCGGCAGTGATGTATTGTGACAATGCACGAGTTTGGTGTCTTTTGTCACGCTCGCTGTAGGAGGTGCAGATTTGCCCAGCCTAATAGCTACTAGGCACCAACAACTGATATACTGAAAACTTAAGTTCCCAAGCTAACCTGATTTCTATGATTGCTGTAGAACCTACAACTGTTTTGCCACTCATATAATGGGGGAAAGTGTGACATCAATCGAATAAGACTAAGAGCCTCAGAGACTATAGCCATTCTAAAGTATCAGGGGTTATACAGGATTATGAGTTTTGGGGGAGAAACTCCCAAGTTTTTGTGTTGACGCGGAGGGTGTGCTTTAGTACGCCCCCAGTAGGGGGGTCTGGGGGCATGCTCCCCCCAAGAAAATTTTTGACAAATAGATACTCTGAGATTGATTCTGAGGCATTCTGGAAGTACTTATAGCCATACTAAAGTAGTTAGCACATGCACAGAACATTCTAGAGTAATTTGGTTGTTAAAATTCTTGAGGGGGGAAATAGATTTGGGGGGGGGATATCCCAGGTCTTTCACCTCCCCCCCCCCTGTATGAACCCCTGGACTGTATACAGTGAGAATAGCCCTGCTAACGTATCTCCCCCCCCCCCCCCCCTCCCAGACCTGTCTCATCCGTGCGTGGGACCCCAGTCGTCCTCTCCTCTACTGCCCCGCCATGAACACCTACATGTGGGATCACCCCCTGACAGCCGCGCACACACACACACTCACACAGTTCGGCTACACCCAAGTACCACCTGTTGCGAAAGTGCTTGCCTGTGGAGATCAAGGTACTTACAAACTGGCCTCAATCCCAGGTTCTCACTGATAGCAAAGAGCCTGTTGGTTTTCCCCTGTAACTGTAGTCAGTGATTTGGCATTTTAACCATTTGGTATACAGCCCAAATATTTGCAGGAGTAGTTTATTTACTCTCCACTCCCCAGCTTTTAATTAGTTATGTTGTGACGTGCGTGGCTGTAAAATCGCAGGTGTTTGCACTAATTTCACTTTCGCCCTGAAGAAGACTAGAGTGTCTAGTTGAAATGTTGGCAAAGTTTCTTTCCGACTTCAAGTTGGTATTCAGAGAGCCTTTCTTTTATGCAAGAGCCAACTGAGAAGCTCCCTCTTCCTTATATAGCAGCCGTTCTAAGCCAAGTTTGAATTTTCATTACAAGTACTAGTATAGCATTTGGTGCATACCAAACCCAATTTGCTACACTGTATAATTATACAGAAAATCAATATCGCAGCTGGACCCTTCACTAGGGAGTAAAATCAGTTCTTTCTTGGCTAGAAGCAGTAAACCCCCTTTGCTCTGCCCTTCAGGCATGGGTGCAATGGCTCGAGTCACAGACATCGTGCAAGCCGTCATACAGCATCTTGGCCCGCAGAAGCAGAAACCTGAGTCTTGACGACAGGATGTGATGTGCTTATATCTAACAGTCACCACTGTTTGTTTATCCATGATGGTAATTGAATGCAGCTGCAGTCTGAGCAAATTCATTGGTCACCATTGGCAGGACGTTATCGGGAGCTGGACCCGCACGAAGGAGGGGTGGGGCCTAGGTACGGAGTCCATGCTCTTAATGCGACCCCATTAAGAGCTCGACCTTATTATTATTAATAACTCGTAATCACAGCTGCTAAAAGGATTCATACCGGATATAGCGCCCAAAAAAATGGCGAGGGTGCGGTTTAATTGATGTAGCGTGTATGGCGCTCAACCTACATGTGTACAGTATGAACTGGCTGAAAGATGTGACAGTTTTCGCAGAGAGGCTGATTATAACAGACATCATCGGACTCTAGTGATTACCCCCCCCCCCCCTGTGGCTGTGGCTACTGAAAGCCTACGATTCTGAACTGAAGCGAGCTACCCCACGTATTTGAATAGCCATGGACGAGGCAGGAGTAGTCCCTGACGTCGAAGGAGAACCGGGAAGAGTAAGAGAGCTAGACTGGAACAGATGCTTTGGAGGTGAGTTGGCGGGGTCGATAAATAACTAGTGGGCGTGGAAAGGACGTGGTTCGCCGAGAGGGCGAAGGCTTGCACTCGTATACCGTAGTTTAATATGCCTATGTATGTTGAACTAGTAGCTAAGCGAGGAGGTAAACGTTTCAAGCAGCTGCAAACTGCTAGACAGAAACTGCATGCTGAAATTTGCACTAGCCCTAACTGTTGTACTCCTCAAGGGGAAATAATTATAAAGCGAGACTAAAGCTTTTTTATTAGTGTACCATAATTTCCCAGTTTCCAGATTTAAAAACTTTCCATTTTTTTTTGCATGCCTGCACACTGCAGTGTAATAAAATCAGATACATGCATGCACGTTGTGTAATACACATTATGGCTATGACTGTTCAGTGGTTGTTTCCCAGTCTCTGCTCTGCCACTTCACTATGTGAAAAAAAAATGCTGCGGACAGACAAAGCTGAGAGCGGTGCCCTGTCCCACCAGGCTAGCTTCTCACTCTAATTTGATGCTAATGCGAATGTAATATGAGCTGAAATCGAGCCGGGAAGCTTTGTGAGCTGTACTGTGCCTGTGTGCGATGAGTTTGCATGCATGCATGCTAGCTGTATGTTAAATCATGGCCATCTGGACTAATGCTAGTTTCGTGCCTGGATGTTAGCCTCAAACTCGGTCCTTCTTCGCCCAGATTTTATCTCATAGCCGTGGAGAAAAATTGGGAGTAAACTCCGAGATAAAATCTGGGCAAGGGAAGGCCTGGATTCGAGGCTGCCCAGATGTCCATGATCTCTGTGCTAGGAACTGTCTGGTGTCCAGAAGGAAATTTCTTATCGCAGACACCTTAATAAAATTTCTAGTTGCTCTTGCTCTTGTTCTCTATGGCGATCAGGATGGTGCAATCTCTGATTGTTCTTGCTCTTGTCCTGTCTTACAAGCTCTGCATAGCCTCATCCCCAGACACAAATAAAGCGGGAGGAGTTCTGGGACGAGGCTAAGCTCCGCCTACATCAGTGGGTGTGTGATCAATGGGGTAAGCGCTACAGCAGCAACATGAGTGTATTATTATCACAGACACATTTCTGTTTTGAAATCGCAGCAATGTTGCTATGATAATTAACGGATTGGAATGAAATTTTTAAAGATACCGAATATACGGTGATTAATTACAATTGTGATTCTGTGACTAGTCATAATATGTATGAGATATGCGGACATTGGTACATGTTACCATAGAAACATTTTGCGAGCTTAATGTCTACATAGACTACACACCGTCATAGTTAGCCCACATCCCCTACTCCACCTATGTGCCTATAGGCTTGACCATGGCTGGCGCGCTCTATTCACATGTGATACAGTGGCTAAGCGAACACACAGTGACCGATCATGAGATTTATCATTAGCAAAGTATGGAGTGAAGCTCGTCCAGGAGACACTATGCCTCTTTGAAAGGCGGGCATGGTCATCTGGATACCATGCCCCTTTGCATGGAAGGCGTGGTCATCTGGGTATGAGATTAGGCCATGATGTAATAAGTGTGATGTAATTCATGAGTGTATAGCACGGCAATACTTGGATGAGCTACTAACACCTGCACAAACGTCAATGTCATGAGCGCTATGGCAACAACATGAGAGGGCAATTAACAGCATATTTAAGAGTTGGGCATGTATGCAGGACCTGGGCAAGAATAACACATGCCGGTAGTATAGGTTGCAAACAATTGGAGGAGGGGGGGGGATTCGACTGTAGCTACATAACACATGAAAAATCATATTATAATCGCATGCCAAAGTTATAGTGCATTGGAGACATGCAGGCATGCTACACAGACGCGGGATCTGTGTTGCTACAAATGCAATGAATGCTTCCGATAGGGGATAGGTTTACTTAAACAGGGGGGAGATGTTTTGTAGGCGGAATGGAAGGAAGCTCAAAACAGTCGTGTAATAGCCTCGTTCCCAGGCCTTCACTCCAGCTTTTGTCGCTTGCATCACGGAAAATAACACGTATGCTATTACAAACCACAGCAATAACAGCAGAAGGAATGATCTGAGACAAGAAATGTATCACAATTAGTTTGCAATTTGTTCCTGTGACTTCCTCACATGGTGAGTGAAGCTTGAAAGTGTGGGTGATAGAAAATATGATGATGTTATGCACTGCATGAATAGAAACTACCGTATCGCTGCCAACTACCTTGGTTGACCCTGTAATTTGTAACCCCCCCCCCCCGCACTGAGACATAAATCTGGTCATGGGAAGCGAGGTTGGCAATTTGTAAGTCATCATTTTGCCATTATGTACAGTCAACTTTGACAATGGCTGTGGATGTATCTACTCATTGGCCCAAAATTGATTACACCTGTATTCCACAGTGTGCATGTATACACTCGTTACCAGCTAATTGTTTTGTGTTTTGTGTGTGTGTGTGTGTGTACAGAGGTTTGCTGGTTGACGTCCAGTGTAATTAATAGGCAAATAAAGTTGGCAGTAGTACCTGTAAACTGTTAGCTTTTCTTCCAGACAGCCTAACCTCTTGAGAGCCACTGCCTATCTGACAACCAACTGTGAAGGTACAGCAGAGTGCAAAAGTCTTGCAACAGGAAAGCTGATTATGCAAAACCACAATTGAATAATTAGGTACTAGTGTGAAAATGATATTTGTATAGGAAGTACTCAGACTCCCCTTGTTGCAAGACTCTTGCAATCTGCTGTAACCCACAGACGCAGGTAAAGCTTGTAAGACCTCGACAAGAGCAAGTGCAAGAGCAACCAGAGGTTACACCATCGTGATCGCCATATGAGTTCTTCCTGGTATCGGATTAATAATACAAAGCTTTTAACTAGTTTTAATAAGGCATTAAAATCATACCTGACCCAATTCTCACACCCTAGTATAAAGCCTAGCTGCTCTATTGAAATTATCGAGTGACAAAATTCCTCCCTCTCAGAGCACGTCCTACACTCTCACATCATTTCACATAATTTACGCTGCCTATCATTGTCCTACACACATATACACATACCCAAAACATTCACATACTCACATACACACACACATACACACACACACACACACACACACACAGGGTACCAGATCTACGACAACGGGGAAGACATAGTGATGATCTTTGACCTCCCCAATGGGAAAAAATGGAAAAAGAGAATATGGCCCCGGATGTCATATCCCCAGAAGTTTCTGCGCTGGAACACAGTAGAGGTAGGGACAGCATCCATGAGTGTGTGTGTATGTATGTGTGTGTGTGTATGTGTGTGTGTGTGTGTATGTGTGTGTGTGTATGTGGAGTGTGTGTGTGTATGCATTCATGCATACGTGTGTGCATGTGTATGTGTGTGTGTTGCAGTCTACACACATACACTTGTGTACAGAGTAATAGCATTGCTTAGGAATGGCATTTTGTGCTCGTACAGAAGTGCGTGTGACTTTCCATCCTCCCATTGTGGTGCCATAAATAGATCTACAGTGATCCGATAAGTGTGCATTGAGGGACACACTTGACTTTACTCTGTGGTAGTGAAGCCTAGTGCAACACCACAATCGTGACAGTGCTGGGTAGAAAACATCCGTCGCATATTTCCATCACGTCA
This sequence comes from Phakellia ventilabrum, assembly GCA_963921505.1. Taxonomy (NCBI): domain Eukaryota; kingdom Metazoa; phylum Porifera; class Demospongiae; order Axinellida; family Axinellidae; genus Phakellia; species Phakellia ventilabrum. The sequence continues at coordinate 6,004,422 of OY997388.1, forward strand.
CTGCATTCAAAGCACTGTATCTTTGAACTTTTGGGCTCATGCACACTGTCAATATGTGAGGCTTCTACGCAGCACGTATGAGCCCCGCCCTTAACGGAAGTTCTGAGATACAGCACTTTGGACGTGGTGATGTAATCGAAATACACGAGGGAATAATTTCCGTTTTCTACCCAGGACTGCCACAGTAATAAGTACTTTGCAAATTTATCAAGGTGGAGAATTGAGAGAGAGGAAAGCCCCCCATCCACGTTTAATTTCACCCACCTCACTATTGTACCTAGGAACTTTTTAATGAGGTTAGCCAGAACTGTATCACTAATTAACCTGTAAAAATAACTTACAAATTGCTTAAAGTTATAGTTATAGCTAATGAGGCATGGTATCCAGGCCTCCCACCCCAAGGTTTTATCTCGCAGCCGTGGAGAAAAATATAAGATAAAATCTGGGCATAGGAGGCCTGGTGTGTGTGTAGCTGCTAAATCCGCTAGTAATGCACACTTGTTATGCCATGCCTCATTAGCAATAAATTCTAAGTTATGCAGTTCTTGGTAACCTTGTGTCTCCACGTCCCTCCCACACCCAGTCATCGCCGTGGAGAAAAAAGTAAATTTTTCTCCACGACTGTGGGATAAAATCTGGGCATAGGAGGCCTGGTGTGTGTGTAGCTGCTAAATCCGCTAGTAATGCACACTTGTTATGCCATGCCTCATTAGCAATAAATTCTAAGTTATGCAGTTCTTGGTAACCTTGTGTCTCCACGTCCCTCCCACACCCAGTCATCGCCGTGGAGAAAAAAGTAAATTTGTACCTTCCACTGTGTGGCTACATAGCTAGAAGGGTAAACTACACACTCTGTTGTCCCCCGGTTGAATTTTATCTTGAATTTACCGTCTCACCCGTCTCCACGTCTGGACTACACCTTGTTCTAGACGGTCATGCGACCTCCATGACTAGCCTCGTTCCCAGTCTCCACTCCCAGCTCCATGCGGGGGAAAAAACGACTACTCCATGACTACATTATTACACCAATTTCATACAGTATTGTGATAAAATTATGAACTGATCATGTTTTGCTGTACTTCTGGCCCTGTGAGAAAAGGAAATATACCTTTAGAGAGAGAGAGAGTTATCAGTAATATTATTTGCGGTTACTTTGATCTGCCAACGCAGTATGCATATTGTCATAGTTGGGCAGAAAGGCTTCGTTTCCTGGTTATAACTACAACATTTCCTTCCCACTTACCACTTCTCACTTTAAATTGTAAGGTACAACTAGCCCCTTTTCCTAGACCCCTGGTAAGTGAATGCTCTTGTTCTTATTATTCAAGGGCTCCAGTGGACTGTCTTTTTTAATGAAGGAGGTTTGGAATCCTCGAATGAAAAGGACTTTCAGAGTCCTTACTCCAGTCTCACCAAAGAAAAGCTATAGTGTTATAATGTAGGGTGTCAAATCAGAGTGTGCAATTTTGCTCCCCCCTCCCCTCCCCTTCCCATTTTGCATGTACATGTACATGTACCAAATCCCAGCATAGAGCTAGTTTTTAGTCCCTGCTGTTATTGGACTAAAATCATATATTGAGCATTGAGTACCTAAGTCCTTGAATAATAAGGGCATTGTGATGTCCGCTTCTTGCCCTGTGTTAATGTAGTGATGTTTCGTTCTGCAGGAGATCCTGAGTTACCTCGTCAGCTTCGACCAGCACGAGGGCTGGGTCACGGAGACCATTCCCAACAAGTCAGTGCATGCAGAGACCTAGCTAGTGTATACAGTGGAACCTCTATATTGTGGTCACCCTCGGGCCAACATTTTATGGCTGCAATAATATAGAGGGTGGCTGTATTATAGAGGTCCATAATACATTAGCGGTATGTACATTGAAACTTTCTTCCAGATTTTTTCCACGGCTGCACGATTAATCCGGACAAGGCGGGCCTGGCTACGAGGCTATTTAGATGCTAGTTGATGTAGTGGGCACTACGTATTAATTTGATGCAGCTGGAATTGATTGTTTATCCAGCAGCATACTACGTTTTCCTGGAATATGTTACACTCCAACAACAACTGTAGTGTGTCTGTAGGTGTACACAGGTACATTGTAGATGGATGCAGTCTTTTGTGTGTGGGGGGGGGGGGGGGGGGGGGGGGGTATTTAAAATAATAAACACACCAGGAGAGGGTTGGGAGACCCAGGGAGTTAGTAAACCTACACACACAGCAGTTATTGTAAGCACCAGTTAGTTCCTGTGTATACAATGACAGCCTCCTCCTTCGATTGTCTCTTCTGATTGCATAACAGGGGCAGGGTTTATACGGGACCTGGAATTCTTCCCCCACCCTCTCAGAATTTCAATTTCCTGAGAGTACATCCATTACTGAGATCTGTTTCCCTCCCCCTTCCCTCCCTCTTCACACAGGCCTCCGTCTGGCTCCATCTTCTTCTTCAACAAGGAGAAGGTTTGTTTGTGTGTTACTTGGCACGTATTTCCACTTTCATTGTTGTTACTGTGGTGACTATTATTTGTGGGTACTAATTTTAGCACAATTGGAAAAAATTACAAAATTTTAAAGCTGCTAATATTAATACTCATACGCAATTAATACTCATGCGCAAAAAATATATTGCATGTGCGAAAGCGCATATTTCTGCAATCAGAAGTACGTGGTTTAAGCACATACAGTGCCTCTTACCATAGTATACAGCTAGTATACTATAGTATACTAGCTAATTATCCTTTACTGTGTAGTAATGTCCTTATTAATCAAGGCCTACAACCGGGTTCCATGTGCACTGATGAAAGCATGTTTCATTGCTGCAGACAAAGAGGTATCGAAGTGATGGCTACGAATGGAAGACTCGCAGGTGCAATGAGAGGTCAGTTCGCGAGGACAGAATGAAACTGAAAGTTCGTGGATATCAGGTGTGTGCAATGTAACCTTTCTTTCTACACTACCTTCTGAATCACATAAATTATATCACATGGTATACAAAGGAGCATTAAACTGGTGATTCCACCTGTTGTCGAATGGCACGTACAAGAAAACTCCATATATGGAAAGCCTAGCAGTTATTCATGGCTAGTTTACTACGCTACTAGTGGGCAAGTGCCATTCGACAACAGGTGGAATCAGCATACATGTACATGCACAAGTTATATTTGTACCATGGGTTTCTACTGTACATGGGGTTTGTACCCTGAGTGTAGTTTTATGTATTCCCGAGGGCGAAGCCCGAGGGAATACATAAAACTGCACGAAGGGTACAATCCCATGTACAGTAGAAACCCATGGTACAGATGACTTGTGCCAGAGTGCACCACTAATTGTGCTTTGAAAATGTTTTTGTAGATAATTAATTTCACAGTTATGAGAAGAAACCTCAGTAGCCTAGCAACCCTCATGTACCCTAGGGTACATGAATGTACCCTGGCTTCAAAGGTTCCGCTTCTGTACATGGGATTTGTGCACTGTGGCGGCGCCTTTCATACACCCACTCACTATGGTACAAGTTAGTGTAACCTCCTTCCTTTTGGGTTATGGGCTCCTGAACTTCCTAAACCTCTCGAGTGGGAGTGGTATAACCAGTTTGTACAGAGTTGCAGCAGCAGCAACAGCAGTAGCAGCGTAGTGTATGGCTGTCCACAAGGCTGTCCACAACAGAGTTTTTGCCACTGCTGAGCTTGCAACTTCGGTCAGCAGGCCTGCTGTCTTCCGGGATATACATGTACACTGCAGGGGATTCCTTTGAGCTATATGGCTGCTGTGGTAGGTGTAGATATTACAGCAACTACACAATGGGTACAAGTCACGACCTTTATCCTTACCAGGGGAGACAGCAGTTTGAAGAAATACGTGACGGAATAATGTTCGCTTTCTACCCGAGACTGCTACATATTTTTTCGGTTTATATATCTCGGTGGTCCTGTAGTTGAGAATGATGGGCTCGTACATGTACAAAGTACAATGTACTTATATGACTTAGGATACTCAGTAGGGGCTGTGACTTGTCTCTGTGTGAGTGTCCCACCCTCTTTCTGTCCGCAGTTGCTCTACGGCTGCTACACCCACTCTGCCTCCAACCCCAACTTTCACAGGAGGAGCTACTGGCTCATTCAGGTGTGTGGACTGTAGATAGCTAGTGGTGTGTGTGTGTGTGTGTGTGTGTGTGTGTGTGCGTGCGTGTGTGTGTGTGCGTGCGTGCATGTGTGCATTTTATGACTTTGGTATGATGCCACAACAATCGGTTTGTTACCAGGAACCTGGCCAAATTTGGTGATTGGTAATTGATTAGTAAGTGGTAAGGAAGAAATTGCGAAGCCCCTGAGGTCTGAGACCTAATGTCTCAGATTCTTGGAGGTGGTAGGGAAGGAGGTAGCTAAGTATTGCACTGAGACCCTAGTGTGTAACCTAAGGCTTGAGCCACTTCCTCTGCACTGTAAAACTTGGCAGTCTCGAACATTTCTGGGTGTAGGTTTACAATATACTGATACGTTGCAGTTAGTATTGAATCGCTGCCTTTCCTGAACTACAACTGTGCTTGCCTACGCACAATAAAGTCTTTTCTACCCCGAATGTCACTCACGTGAGAAAAGATACTAGGCTCTCCCCTGAGGGAGGGCCTGGGGACGAAGCTACACACAACAGCCACCTCCCTGTGAAGGACACCTTAAAAATACCAACTGTTTATTAGCTGTTTGTTTTGCCACTCTACCATAAACTTCACAGGTGTACATATATTTCTGGCTTGATCAATTATCCATGTCTGGGCCCTGACTTCCGCTGTAGTTCTGGCTTGTGGCTGTATCCACAGCCCAAAGCTTCCTGCCATAATTCTATTTACATGTACTTCGAATTTGTGTGGGTTGGTTAATCCCCTTTGAAGAGAGGCTCCAGCTGGTTTGTAACATCTGTAAACACGCACTCTATACTGATGCAAGTAGTCTCATGCACTGTACAGCATACTTAGCCTCGTACTGCAAGCGATGTAAAAACTGGAGCGGAGAGACTGGGGACAAGGCTATAGCATACTTATAACAATGTGTACAGGCACTCATCACCATCATTACGTCACTCACCTCCCCATGCCGCATTACATCATCCCTACATACCATTGCATTACTATACTATGGCTCATCACTCACCTCCTCATGCCGCATTACATCATCCCAACATACCATTACTATACTATGACTCATCACTGTCATTACATCACTCACCTCCCCATGCAGAACCCCAACCTGATCATGGTGCACTACCTGGAGGTGGACCCAGACCTGGCGGTGGCCAGCAGGGAGCTACAGGTAGGGAGAGGGGCACTAGGTAATCACCTAGTTTTCGACAGTACAGTTTGCCAATTACTAGAATTATTAATCCGGAGTTGGAGGCTAGCTACAGACCAAAACTCTCGCCAGTCGTTTTACCCTAACATTGCAATCTTAGGAGGCCTCAAATTCCAAACTTTCCTGAGGCATGCTGAAATACAAGGAGTATCATCGCCATAGTCACGGAAAAGTTCTACCTTTATGAATGGTCAGGGACTGATTGAAAGACTTCTCTACATTTTGCTGGAGATCAGTGATCAGTCTGTGGTATAAACAGGCTCCAAAGGGTAGCTACGAGAAATGCAGACATTGCTTCCTTCTTTCATTGCCTAAAAACTGCGGTAATTCTCACTCATGCCTTCTACCCTTCACCTTGAAGGACGTCTGTTAACTGTTGTCAAAATTATGATTGGTTTTTGTGGCTGCATGTCTCTAGCACAGTGATATTTTCTCCCGCAGGACCTATCGGATCTGACGGCCTCCATGGTACCCTCCAACTGGGAGTTTCTTACCATCAGCGATGGCAACTTCTGTGCTCTCATGAATGGCGTGCACAGCCCCGAGCAAACGTGGGAACTGTTTAAGCAGCTCTCGCAGGTACCATAGCAATTATTGCGATATCGTATCACAGTAATTTTCCTAAGTGAAATTACATAGACCTCATTGCAGCAATATGTGATAATATGATAATATCGTGTCCTCACCTGCTCATTGCAGCAATAATGTTGCAATGTGATAATATCGTAATTTCACCTAATCATTGTAGCAATAATGTGATAATATTGTGACATTGCGATACTGTCTATGTGCCTTTGGGCCATCATTCTCTCGACATTCTAACATTACAGGCGATGGCCCAGAATGTTCAGAGGGCGAGAGATCTTCAGGAGGCAATCGAGATGAACAACACCGGGCTGCCGTGTGACCCGTACGAGGAATCTCGGCCCAAAAGGCAAAGGAGTAACGAGAGGAAAGGCGTCCCCATTTTGATCGGTTCAAGCTCCGAAGCTGGGAGCTCTTCCGGGGGCAGTGGCGGCGAAGGAAGGGAACCAAGGATGAAAAGATTGGGTCTCCCCAGGGTTCTTTCCGTCAGCACCTCGGGTAGTCATGAGCAGTCGGTTGTGCCGAACGGCGTATCGAAAGGTTTATCCGAATCATCGCACATCATACTCTGCTTTCCCAAAGACTCCTCCATGAGCTACGTGCTTCTCAACAGCGGACCGATGAGGGTATCGGGGAAGCTCGACAGATCGATACACAGGGTAGCCAAGCCCAAACAGGAGAGGAACGGCACTTCCTCGCATTCTGAAGAGCCGGGGTTGGGAGAAGCACCAGGGACGCCCGAAGGAGACGCCCGTACAAAGTGGGGAGGGACCAGAGGGAAAGGCAAGGGAAAACAGAGAGCTTCAAAAAGAGGCTCAACATCAAACAGACAAGAGAACCTACCTTTTGGCCTTAGCGATTCATTGAAGAGCTTGATGCAGCCAGTCGATTCCAACTTTCAACCACCGCAATCGCATACCAGCAGTGTTACCACTCCTGATACTCCAAATCCCATGCAGGTGCCTGGAACCAAGACCTCGTCTGATGTGTCAGGGCCCTCCAAGCCCCAGCTGCCAAAGAAAACCAGTTTAGACTACGACCCAAACAAGTTCTCCAAGTTTGCCAACTTTCTGGTGAATATGGACCCCCTAGAACAGTTCGGTGGGGGGATGAGGGAAACACAGAGTGGTTCGGAAGAAGAAGAGGGAGTGAGCGTGTACTCTACCCCCATGGACACTCCTGTGGCTACCAACGAGGTGGAAAGGTTGAACATGGAAGAATTGGAAGTGCAAGAGGATGATTTTGACTTCGATAGCGATTCGACAAGTCAGGACTCAGAGGCTCGACCTGACGGCATGGAAATCGGTTTTAGCCGCGGTAGCAGCGAGCAGATACTCGAGAGAGAAATCCCTCACCTACTGGCCACGCCCCTCTCCTGGCTTGTTCCTCCTACTGTCCTCATGGGCAACGGCCATGACCCCCTCATGGGAAATGGCCACGCCCCCTTCATGGGAAATGGTCACGCCCCCCAAAGTCTAGCTGAATGTCTTAACAAAGCGACAAATAAAAAACCAAGTGACGTACCGAGGAACAGTGACCCTCTTATGGACGGTGACACCTCTTCATCTTTGAGCAGTCAACAGACGCTATCAAGAGGCACAGGGGAGGAGGAGAGGGAGAGAGGCAGCGTCATACCAAGACCGACACACTCAGATCCCGCGTTTGATGGTCACGACACTCACCACGACATCCAATATCCTAGCACGACAATGTTTGAAAATGGCGGAGTCTTTATTCCTCGAGTACCTGCCTCTCCCGCAAACCAGGGAGACAGCTCTCAGGAGAACGACGCTGCTTTCAGTCTGTCTCCTCTTCACCTGAGTCCCGCTACTTTGGCTCACTTGCTTCGTTCTTCTGGTACTTCAGAGTCTCCGTTGCCGTCGGATAACGTGGGCCAAGTTTCCCAGTTTCTCTTACAAGACCCCTCCTGCGGTGTACGCTCAACGGAAAGCAGTTCGAATCCAGAGGTTCAGCCCCTCTCTCCTCTCTCTCGCCTCATCGAAAATATGACCCCTGGAGACATCGAGGGTGTTATTCCCTCGCAAGTGAGTCAAGCACTCAGGGGCGGGGGCGGTGACACTCGGGATGAGGAATCCACAGGAATACAGAACGGGATTTACGATGGAAGTGGAAATTTTGGTTCCGTTCCCATTTCACAGACTCCCGTTCCGAATCCAGAGCTCAGAGTAACTACAGCACCGCCATCCTCTGTAGTTGTATCGACCTCCGGTCTGGAGAGAGCTACGGAAAGGACACCCAATGTAACAGTCAGCCCAGCTTCGGCCGGTGTGTGGACTCCCTGTATGAGCTACAGCGGCAGTCCTGAATCCATACGGCAGTGGCTGGAATCCACTCTGACTACAGGTGGGTGGGTATTTCTGTAGTCATAGAATGGGATGCCAAAACAGGTAAATTTGCATATCTCAGAGGTGGAATGATATATTTGGGATATGGTTCAAGCTCATCGAAGGGAAAATCAAGCTAATACGTATCTCAGCTCCACTCACTTTACCAATTTAGCACATTTTTCACACAATAGCAATGTAGGCAGAGTTTTACATGAGGATGCCCCTGTAATTTTATTAAAATGGCCTCTCCTTACAGGATGCAAAGACAACTTCATTGCTACCCAGCCAGATACTCAAGTCAGCTCTTCGAGGATGAACCTACCACACAATTTCGATAACCCTCTTCTATTCTCCGGTGTTCACACGACAGGAACACAGGAGCATTTACAATACCTCCAGTCCCATACCCATGCTTCCCACATGTCTCATTCCCATGTAAGCACAGATCTACATTCCGTCACGGAGCCAACCGTCTCAGCAGACAATGATTTTGAATCAGCACTGCATCAGGGAAGGTCATCACAAACTGATGGCATAGCACCGTTATCTGTGACTCCAGCAGCAATGTCGCTTAGACTGGAGGGCAACGAACACGATTGCATCACAGGGTCAGAAATTGTTGGGCAAGACGCCAATTGGGCCGCACCGCTCCCGGAACCCTCTCAGACAGACGCCTATCACGACACCAGCGAGATCGGCAGCGATGACTGGAGGGGGAGTGGTTCCCTGAGTGGTCATTCAAGATCTCACTCGACCTCCTTCGAAGATCACTTGTACGCGGTAGGAGTGGGTCAGCTAGACGAGAGCAGACAGATGCAGTCTACGAGTTTGGAATGCCTTGACACCGAAGTAGACCAGCTGAACGTGCCCCTTCCCCTTCCCCACTCTCTGTGCGGCAGCAGCAATCTTCTCTCTCCGCAGGGCCTGCCGAATCTCAGCTACGCCGACGAACCCAACTTCGGAGGAAACCGAAGTGGCTTCAGGAGTCCAAATACAATGGGCACCAGGTCTCCCCGATCTCCTCGCATCAGTCTCGCCGGTCCGATCAGCCCACTGCCAGACATCACCGAGGGGGTTCAAATGGAACTGGAGAGCCCGGTTCATACCCTCGTCTCTTTTGAAGGGAACAGTAGCACTGAAGCAAACTTGTACGACTCTTACAGACCAGTATGCAGTCCGCCGATTCCTTCCTCTCCCAGCTTGGCATCTGTCTCCAGCAGTCACTCAACGGTGTCATCTCGCTTTGACTCTAATGACTCTCCCTCGGTCATCGAACTCTGTGAGCTACTGAGCCAGTCCTCCAACGTGCACTGGAGGGACTTCTCTCACATGACCCTCTCAGGTAGGTCACATTGCTGTCACGTGACTGTTGCACAGTTGTTGATAATATTCACCAGATATATACTGAAAATGTGACTGCTGTGTTCATTACATATGGTATCTATGTAATGAACACACAAAATGAAAGGGTCTCCCGCTTGCAATGTATTGAGGAGTCAGGAGATTAGCTTTCTAGAACATGCTTGTGCAGGTGTGCTTGTAATAGACCCTAATGATGTAATGGGGGGTAAAAGTGAGCACTTAATTAAATGGAGAGAACATGTGTAAACAAGCATGTTCTTGTACAAGAAAGTACGTCAAAGCACATGTTTGCTCATATTTTCTCCATTTAGTGCTCACTTTTACCCCCCCCCCCCCCCGGCCCCCCCATTGCATCATAATGGCAGTGGGTCCATTTCTTGTGCTCCTGGCACACATGCTGTTATCCTATGACTCTCACCAAAAATTCCATTTATACAGATGGAGAGGAACAAGAATTACTGCGTGCAGCCGAGATTATCCAGAATGCCTTCCGAAAGTACAAGGTCAGCCACATACCCCCATTATATAGTTTAGAATACAGGGTACTCAGCTGACAGTGCCTACCAGAGAATGTTAGCAGTATTCCTAGAGCAACCTACTTTCACATCATGGAAAAACCTGTGCAGTGTTTTCACCATGGAAAAAACAAGCTTGAGATTGAACGAAGCTAGGGATATAAAATTTTTAGTGGAGGTCGTTGCATTCCCTAATTTCTTCGTATACACAGAGTCGGAGGCAGATGCGAGCTCGAGAGAAGCATGCTGCTCTCCTGATCGAGAACTACTACAAGAGATACAGAGAGGTGGGCACTAACTAGAAGAAAGGGAAATGATGTTGCCTGGTCATTTTTTGGAGGCTGGGAGGAGTAGATCATATTTTGACAGATTAAGAATCTAGCCTCGTACCCAGGTGTTCTAACTAATTCCCAGGTACAAGAATTGTATGTAAATAGAACACAAGCCAGTCTGCAGCTGGTACATGTGGTCGGACAGTCCCATAAATCTTTCCAAACTTCAAAATCTTTCAAAACTTTGAAATTTGATTAGCGGTACAATTCCATTTATTACCCACCAGCTAAAGCAAGAGAAAGACCAGGCGGCCCGGAGGATCCAGGTGCAATACAGGATGTACAGAAGCAGGATGAGGGAGCTGGACAGGGCAGCACGCTTCATACAGCAGATGTACAGGTCAGGAGTGGGATGCCGGGCTCTAAATGGAGTGATCACAGTATTCACAAGGAAGCACTTGTATAATTATGTACAGGTACTCGTGGGCTCCTAGTATAGTACAAAAGATGCCTTTTCTGGCCTCCCAAGCCTTCCTTGCAGCTTTTCATTGCTATTTATCACCTGGGTATTACCATACATACCGCATGAGTGACCATGCAAAAAAAAAAAGTCATAAATACTTGGCAGAAGAGAAGCTGGCCATAGTTCCCCTGAAAAATTTTGTGAAATTTATGTTCTGCTTGCATGCAGATACCACAGAGTACGGCAATACGACCCCCAGCAGCAGTCGCCATTGGCCAGCGCAGGCCACACCCACCGGTATCGAGTACCCATGGCAGGTAGCAGCAATTTTCTCAGACAGTATCAGCAGGCCACGGTTCCAGAGACACCAACCAGCAGATCTGAGTTGAGCTCACAGACACTGGCACCACCCTCTTTTCAGCCCCAGATTTAATGTCTTGAATGTGTTGTAATATTATTATGTTGTGTTTGTTTCAGTTTCAGATTCAATTTTATACATGCAGTTTTGAAAATGATTCCTAATTAGCTAGATGGTCAGGGGCATTGAGTATAGTGGGATCTGTTTGTTGGCTGTTTCAGCACTCGAGGCTTCCCCCCCCCCCCCCAAAATAAATATCCAAGCAGATAATGGCACTGCAAAATTTATACCCAGACGAGGTTGGGAGTAGTCTTGTGTCCCCAGGGGAGGGGGGGTGTGGCTAGGTTGGAAGCTTTGTACACACCCAGTTTGTAATTGTCATGTGGATCATGCCATATCTAGCCCTGACATCTCTAGATCTATTGCAAAAGTATCACAGGGTCTGAGTATATAAACAGGGCAATGAGTAAGTGAATATGAGCAGGTATGGAAGTGGATCTTTTGGAAAAGTGGTGGCTTTTAGAAAAGCCGGTTGAGAGGAGAGTGAGAGAAAGTTCAGGTCTAGAACTCTTGACTCTGAGAGGAGCTCTTCTTGTGGGCACCAGACTTCTTAGGCAGGAGAACGGCTTGGATGTTGGGCAGCACACCTCCCTGGGCGATGGTCACTCCAGCCAGAAGCTTGTTCAGCTCCTCGTCGTTCCTGATGGCCAACTGAAGATGGCGGGGGTTGATCCTCTGTTTCTTGTTGTCACGGGCGGCGTTGCCTGCCAACTCTAGGATTTCAGCAGCGAGGTACTCCATCACTGCAGCCAGGTAGACTGGGGCGCCAGCTCCGATCCTCTCGGCGTAGTTACCCAGGCGAAGAAGGCGATGGACTCGACCGACTGGGAACTGAAGTCCAGCACGGGCTGAACGGCTCTTAGCCTTGGCACGGGCCTTTCCTCCCTTTCCACGTCCAGACATGATGAGTGTTGAAGTTTCTGTAGAGTTCGAAGAGAAAGCAGTTGAGAACTTTGATTGAGAATGCTTTTCTCAGCACTGTCCGCTCTTTATGGCAAGCTAGCCACCGCCTACAGCAAAGGGTAGGATCACTTTAGGTAGAATCGCTTTAGTATTGACCAATCAGATTCAGCGAACGCTTACCGGACCTGATCGTAAATCTTAAACTTATCCTGTTCATTGCGCATGTTCGCGTTGCGGAAGTAATACTGAAAGATGATTGGTCAGAACAAAAGTGATCCTCCACAAAGTGATCCCAGGCCTCCCATAAATACAAAGGCAAGCGAAGTTTCTCCATTCGGTTTTGCCAGTTTCAAAGCGAGTTCGAACGACAATGCCCGGGAAAGTTGCATCTAAGAAAGGCGAGAAGAAGGCCGCCAAGGCCAAGCCCGCCGAGGGTACCAAGAAGAGGAGAAAGTCCCGCAAGGAGAGCTACTCCATCTACATCTACAAGGTGTTGAAGCAGGTGCACCCTGATACTGGCATCTCCAGCAAGGCCATGAGCATCATGAACTCGTTCGTGAACGACATCTTCGAGAGGATCGCCACCGAGGCCTCCCGTCTGGCCCACTACAACAAGAAGCACACCATCACCAGCCGCGAAATCCAGACTGCCGTGAGGCTACATCTACCTGGTGAACTCTCTAAGCACGCAGTCAGCGAGGGCACCAAGGCTGTGACCAAGTACACCAGCAGCAAATAAGCTGCTTCAGAACTTCTCTGAACTCTCAAACCGGCTTTTCTAAAAGCCACCATATCTACAAAAGCTTTCCTCTTAATTCTGCTCTTAGCTCTTGTTCAAAAAAACATTTGTACTTCACTTTTGCTTCATTCTGTTTTTCTATTGCAAACATTTTGGGCGGTAAAGCTTGGGGAAAATGGGGTGCCCGCCAAATTCGTTGATTATGCGTGGGTGGTACAGTAATAAGCCACGCCTCAAAGCCCCGTTACATCATGGCAAATTCCAGTGCTAGTGTGGCTTGTCCTAGAACCTTTGATTGCAATGGCAGCCTGGTTAGCTTTGACATCGGAGTAGCTCCAAGTTATGTGTCTATTGTGTCCAGCTGTCTCTCATGTCTGGGGTCTGTGCTCATTGTGGCAGCCTACTGCTCGCTGGCAGACATGAGAACCCCAGCTCAGCAGATGATCACTCTACTGGCTCTTGCAGACTTTTGCAGTGCATTTGGCTACATCGTTGCAGCTGTCAATTTCCTCACTCACTTTAACAAGACAGACGGCTGTGATGTATTCAAGAAAATATGTGTCATCCAATCAACCCTGACTACCTGGTCTTCAATGTGTTCCTTCTGGTGGACGATGATCTTAGCACTCTACTTTTACGCAGTCATTGTACATAATCGTGGTTCACTGGCCGCAAGATTCCTTCCGCTGTATAACCTAATATCCTGGGGTATTCCACTGGCCATCGTTGTGCCACTTAGGAAAACTTGGGTATTCACCGTACGTTGCCTCAAACTGGTGTTTCGTGAAGAACACAGACTATTCTGTTGATCTCCGACGCAATAGGGAAATGATCCTAGTGGTGTTCTTTGCCGGGAAACTGTGGGAAATTCTCAGCTATGTTGTGGTTACTGCTTTGTACATCATTGCCTGGGGGTATGTGCATAAGGTAAGCAGCTGGTTCCTCCATGGATGGCCATACCGACTGTCCGGTAGAGTAGATGCTACAGTATGGAACGCCCAAACCCCAAACCTGTACTGCTTCGTGCTCTGAGGGGGATTGCTGAGTGTTGACCAGGGTGATGTCAATGGACCCTTTATCATTATGATGTAATGGCCCCTCATTACATCATAATTGTAAAGGGTCCATACTCAGCAATGCCCGTCAGTGCACGAACAAGCTCTCATGACGAGATGTGAGTCTTGGGACTTCTGTAATCAGACAGTGAATACACAAGTCTCCAGAAACACACTAGTAAACGTAATGTGCTTCTATGTTGTTTGGGACATGAGTATGGATAATGTTATAATGTGGTTTCATTTGGTGATTCTCTAGACGCAGCGACTAGTGAAGGATCCTCGATTGGCACCAAAGCTTGGCCAAGTGGAGAAGCGCCTCCTCCCGATCCCACTGCTGTTTATCCTGCTGAGGATGTGGGGCACGCTGCAGTTCTTCTACTCCCTTGCAGTGGCTACTACAAACCACGATGGCTGCATGCCTCACAAAGTGCAAACTGGCTTTGTGGTTTTTGGAATATTGCAGGTAGTAATGAAGGACGTAATTTCTATTAAGTGCAGCCAAGATCTTTAATTTATTAAGTGTCTTGCTGATACGAAATATGGAAAAGGAGGCTTATTCCCAGGCTCCCCTCCCACGTTCCTCGTTCCCAGGCTCCCCTCCAACATGGGAGGGGAACCTGAGAACGAGGCTATATTATGTCTCATGCCCAGACCATGGTGCCTTCTCGGGAAGTGCCAAGGTCTGGGCATGAGACATAGTGCTACTAGAAAATTTAATGAGCCTTTAGCCAGGCTCCACTACCAGTGTTCGTGGATGTTTGGGTATCCTTATTAGCTGATTCTGCTGTGCATAGATTGACCAAGCCAGCAGAGGCTAGGATTGTATTGTTTTCCCTGTGCAGGCAATCGGCGATGGAGGCCAGGGCTGGGGCAACGCTGTCCTCTACGTCTTCCTCTCGCCGGTGATAAGGAAGAGGCTTATCAAACAGCCGTGTAGGAACTGTCTGGATGCAACTGCAATAAGAATTGAGGCACTTCTTGAAGCTGAAGATCTCAGTGGAGCTATTGCACCAACCAGAGATATAAATCGCAGTGTGGCCAATGATACCACTCCGCTCATCCATGCAGCTGGGGAGAATGGCTATAGGAGGTACTCATCTACGACTGGTACCACTACTGAACCAACTGGTGTTGCCCCTGAAGACATATTGAGCT
The DNA here is from genome assembly GCA_963921505.1 of Phakellia ventilabrum. Taxonomy (NCBI): domain Eukaryota; kingdom Metazoa; phylum Porifera; class Demospongiae; order Axinellida; family Axinellidae; genus Phakellia; species Phakellia ventilabrum. Next base: position 6,019,577 of record OY997388.1, read on the forward strand.
CTGGCTACAGCAGCAGATGCTAATTTTTATGCAGTTTTATTTTATACTTTGTGTGATGTGTGTGACCATGAATTCATCAATCAGCTCGTTTTACATACTGCACTACTATGGTTGCAGCAAACGAGGCCTCGCAAGGGGGAACCCCCCCTACGTGTGTCCCTACGTGTGCCCCAGCCATGTCGCTCAAGGAGGAGGGAAACAAATTCTTTCGAGAAGGCCAGTACGAAGATGCCGTTTTCAAGTACAGCGAGGCTTTGATACTCGACCCTACCAATGCTGTGCTGTACAGCAACCGCAGCATCGCGCATTCCAAGCAGTGCGACTACCAGAGTGCCCTCGCTGACGCCTGCAAATGCATCGAGCTCAATCCTCAGTGGCAGAAGGGATATCTACGCAAACTGACAGCTCTAGAGGGGCTGGCTAGGCACGAGGAAGCAATTGAGGTCGCAGCAGAGGGGTTCAAGATCACTGGTGAGGGTAGAGTGAAGAGAGAGTTTGTGGAGCAATGGCTGAAGGCTAGCCAAGAGCTCAATCGCCTACCAGAAGGATCCATTGAACTCCCCAGGGGTATTCTCATTCTTTCTAAGGACTACCTTACGGTTCTAGCATACCTACTGCGATCACTGAGTGGAGAGCAGCCTCTGAGTCAGACATTAGTGGAGCAATGCCTCTATAGCTGCTCGCAACAGATGGAGAAAGTTCTTGCTGATTTCGGAGAAGCAGTGGGTGGGGCTATCGCAGAATGGGCCCAGCATCTCTCAGCTGAAGTATACCCCTATGTTGTTAAACCGTCGGAGAAGGAAGACCTGGAGAAAAAGATGGCCTCGAGAACTGACGATTTTATCCACTTCCTCGAGGAAGCTGACCCTGCCTTGTATCCCATCCTACGCCCGATTCTCGGCCTAGTTATCCTAGTGATCTTGAACCGGACCAACATCTTATGTGAGTCCAATGCTGCTCACCATGCTGCTGAACTGATGAATCGAGCCCTTGTTCCACTGTTTGAAAGCCCCATTCTAAAGACGGACGACTACTACAGTATGTACATTGGGCGTATTTGTGCAGTTTTGGATTCGTTCATCGGTCGTGGCTACAAGCTGAGTGCAAGAGAGTTCTCTACTGTCACAAGCTACTACCACAAGCTCAAGACGGCCATTGAGGGCTACCCGAAACACCTGCCCGAGTATGAGAAGGATAGGCAGTTAGCAGAAATGGCACTCAGCAATGTGAAGTCCAACGTTCTTGATCCCCCAACTGACTACAAGGCTCCGTCCCTGTCTTCAGCGTCTGCTCAAATGAGTGTTGAGATTGCTCAAGGGATTGTGGAGGAGAAACCAACCGAAGTGAAGCATTTCCTGACCCAACACCTCGCTGAGCTGGAGCATGTGACGTTCTTGTCCATGAGAGATGTAGAAGAGCTCCTCACCATGACAGGTTAGTTAAGCAGTAACCTAATTTCTTGTTCCCCTTGTTTGCTACTTGCTCGATATGATAAATTTTAGCCCAGTGCGTATAGGTAGATTTTCTAACAGTGTGCTAACATACAGGAATTCTATGTACAGGCCTGACACAGAAGAACAAGAGTAGTGTAATAAAATTTAGTGTGCACAAGTAGCTAGCTGTCAGGAGTTGCCCTACTGCAGCTGCCTGCCTTAATTCAAGCCACCATTTCACACATAGGTGTAGGAACCTGATTTTGAATGGGGGGGGGGGGGGGGGGGCAGACAAAAGCTCATTAGGGAGATCTGGAATTTTTTGAAATTTCGATGCTCTGAGGCTGATTTCTGAGATGCTAACCTGGAACAGCATATAGGAACCACGATCCAGTACTGAGCAGAAGTTTGTAACCTCCAGTTGAATACTGTGTAATACGACAGACTGTCTAAACAGATATGTTGCCGTATTGTCTCCATGCGGCATCCTCTGCAAACTTTCAGGCTATAATTTAACATAGCTGATTGGTATTAATGAGGACTTTGCTTAATTTCCGCAGGCATCTTCCTGGACTTAGGTGACCAAGACTCTGCCTTGAAAGTGTTCACGAAGGGAGAGACAGCGTTCTTCAAAGTATTGGGACATCTCCTAAGCACAAATGCCCTCAAGCTTGACCAGTGTCCAATGACAATTGCCCAGATTCGCCAGTTTATCATGTCACAGGTCACACTTCTGAAGCAACCCGAGCTTTTTGCTAGTGTCATGCTTCGCTGGAAGTGTCTTTTCACAGAGCTTCGCACGCAGCTTGTTCGCATGGGTCTTGGAGCTGCTTTTGGTGAGTTTTTTCAGTGGTATATAAAGCAGCGAGTCTCGACCAGCCAAACTTCGGAAGCTGGTTTAGAAGCTGCTCTTCTGCAGCAGATGCAAAAAGAAGAAGAGTTGCTGCAATCGCATGCAATTGCAATCCTGGACGCTCTTGGCAGGCAGAACCACAAATCACTTTTGGAAGCTCTTAACAACGGTGATGTTATTCTTGATTACACCATCTTCCCCACCCTGAAAGAAAGCCCTCTTGCAAAAGCATTCTGTGTGGTGTCCGAGAAGGGCAAAGCCCCTGTTGTAGCTCAGCTCGATTACAACGCACTTGGGAAGGTAGCCGCGGTAGCTGCACACGTAATGTCGCTGAGTCAAAAGTTGAAAGAGCAGAACAAGGAGAGCAGCCAGGTGGAAGCCAGAGTAAAGCTCGAGTTGGCTTCATTAGTGCAAGTGCTGTTCCCTCAGCCGGTCATGGACATCCTTGATTCAGGCAGGGTTAAGCACCTGTTTATCAGCCCCGATGGCGATATCGCTCACTTGCCCCTCAGCTTACTTCCTCTTTCCACCAATCAGAGTGGTTCAAAGTATGAGACTCTTCTTGAAAGGTTCTCCGTCAGTCTTCTTTCATCATCCCAGGAGCTCATTCGTTCTCGATTGACCGAAGCACTACTTGGTACACGTGTCCTTTCTCCGGTAGTTCCTGAATGTAGCGATGCTCCTTGCACTCGGCAGTGCCTCATAGTAGCTGATCCAAACTACAGCATGCAGCAGCACGCACCAGAAACATCTTTACTGCTTGCCCTCGTCAATTACCTCAGTGAATACCTGAATATCTCATGCGTATGGTATGTCAAAGCGAACAGCTTACCGAGGAAACTTCTATTCAGCCCTCAACTCGACCATAGCATTGGCAGGTTTCAATACTTATCGGCAACAGAAATTCAGCAAACTCCCACCTGAGTGCGGCATGGGGCAACTACCAGCTCTAGCGGTTCTTTCAATGAAGCTGTTAGGAACTCGTTTGGTCTTCCTCTCCACCTGCTATTCGGCGGCAGGTAGTTCATCTTTGCAAGAGGCCAAAGACAACCTAGCACAGTCGTTCTTGGCTGCTGGTGCTGAAACTGTGATTGCTACCCTGTGGCCAGTTGGTGACAGCCCTGCTGCTGAGTTCTGTAAGTTCTTCTATGAGCGTTTGAAGGACCCTGGAGTTCGGCCTTCCCAAGCGCTGTCGTACGCCAAGCACCGCATTTCGTCAGACCCTGCTTATGTTCACTGGTCTCACTGGGGCAGTTATGTTTGCTGTGGAATTGACAAAGCAATAATTTGAGTATTGATTTTTTTATCAATTTTGTTTATTTTTGTTTAGAGTTACAGAACTCTGTAAATGTGATATCTTGTGTCGATTTGTGACCTCATCAATGTAATTATAATAACACTATATAAGATCCATTACACATGCTGGCCACACTACTACCCTTATCTCTTTGTTGTGCATTGTACTGTACTATAGCTATAGAACTACTCTATATGTGACTCATGTCTTGTGTTGATTTGTGACCTCATCAATGTAATTATAATAACACTATATAAGATCCATTACACATGCTGGCCACATTTTTATGTATAGGATCTACAATTGCAACAGCTGCTACATGGGTATTACTTGAATTGGTTGATAAGCAGCAGCTAGCTATGTGTGTGTGTGTGTGTGTGTGTGTGTAATTAGACCTCCATATTATGGCAGTGCACCTCAGTATGACTGTACGTAATTTTTTGCTCTAACTGATAACACAGCAGCACCTGTCATTTAATTCAGCGGCCTTGGTCTGACTCTAATTATCTGTATACATGCACTACCAAAATTTAGACTTTATGAGGCATGTATACTACTACCCTTATCTCTTTGTTGTGCATTGTACTGTACTATAGCTATAGCTACTCTATATTACACAGTTGCGCAATAACTACAGGCGATATTTATAGGAGTATATGACCCGTTATACTCCGCTTATCAACCAATGAAATACTATTAAAGTGATGTAATATGGTATAAACCATGTTATGCTTGTAATTGTTTACTTGCACTTTGGTCACATGGCCTGTAGGAGTGTAGTAATGAGGCTTGCATGATGGCTTGTCCAAGATCTTTTGAGTGTGAGCAACCTGAAGTCAGTCTGGAGATTGGGCCGGTACCCAGCTATGCAAGCATTGCTGCTAGTGCAGTGTCTGTGCTGGGCTCACTGCTCATAATGGTAGCATACGCCGTACTCAAAGATATGAGGACTGGTGCCCAAAAGATTATCACTCAGCTAGCAGTGGCAGACTTTGTCCTTGCAATGGGCTTCATATTGGGAGCAGTAAATTTTTTGTCCCACTACAATGGCAGCGGAGAGAGAGAATGCCAAATGTTTCAGACACTGTGCAAAATTCAGAGTTTTATAACCGCCTGGGCTTCAGTATCTTCTTACGTCTGGATCTCCATTCTTGCAATTTACTTCTTTCTCTGTCTGCACAATTTTACGTCCTTAGCAACAAGACTGATGCCTTTGTACATGATACTAGCGTGGCTAGGACCGCTGCTCGTCTTGCTGCCATTACTCTGTCTTGGAGAGCTAGGATACTCGCCCTATGCGGCATCCAATTGGTGCTATGTTGAGGATGAGGATTACGACCAACCTATCTTACAGAAAGGAGGCAGGACTGCGGCCATACTCTTAGCAGCTTGGCTTTGGGAGGACATCAGTTTCGTTATAGTGGCCCTGGCGTATGGAGGAATTGTGGTCCGGATCTGTAAACAGGTACGTAGCGACTAAAAAGCATTTACACTGAATATCGTCATAGAACATGTTGTAACTTGGGTTTCCTGTGTGATGCCTGTGTTAACCTGAGCTGCAGGTTAGCGAAACGTTCAATTCTATAATATTTTCCCTCTGTGATTTAATACGTTTATGGACAGTGTTCACTGTCGAGCCATTGTCTTACACTAATTTGTATTATGGTCACTTATTTTGTTCTTTTTGTCAGCGAAAAGGGCAAGTGGGCACTCCGCAGAGCAGCGTCGAAAAGAGGCTGCTGCTGATTCCAGTGCTGTACATTTTCTTGAGGATGTGGGACACGGTTCAGATTGTGGTCTCAATGGTCGCTTCAAGCTATGTCCAGAATGGATGCACCTCAGTGGCATGGAGGAACGTATTATTTGTGCTCAGTATCTTCCAGGTATAGCTATTTATGTTGCTACTAGCTATAAAAAGTGGGGGGTTCAGTCCGTATATGTGATCTCAGCTACAGCATGTACTAGTATAAAAAGAAGGCTTTCCATGATCACGCAAAAACGAAGGGTGAGAGGTTAGACGAGCCATGGGAGCTATTCCTACCAGTATGAGGCAGTTAGTAGAAGATGTTAGCCAATAATGCAGTATGTTAAATCATACCTCACTAGTTCTTCCCAAATTATTCAGCTCTCATGTTAGACTAATTGTATCCGTTCCTCTTCCTAAAGGCAATCGGTGATGGTAGCCAGGGGTGGGGGAACTGTCTTCTCTACGTCTTCCTCTCGCAGCAGATGAGGAGGCGGCTCTTCCGCAACCCTCTCAAACAGCTGGTCGTCAAGTACAAAGCTGATGTCATGGTAAACCATGGGACTGATGCGATTGATTCTGAAGCCACCACTGTCATGACCGAGGACATGGCAAGGAAAAAACTCATTAGTTGCCCGTCTTATACACACGTGCACTACGCTGTACAAAGTAGTGCTCAGTGATGACAAAACTTTTGACAATTGAGCTCCAAATCCTCTCCCATTATGCTATTCCCTAATTCCCAGGCTCTGCCGCTATTATGCTCTCAACCAGCTAGTGCCCATTATGCTCAATTATGCCTGGTCAAATTGTTGACACCGTATACAAACGCAACATTGATAAAAAAATTTGGTAGCAGTGCTCTTTGTATGATATAAAAATGATGTTTGACGTTTTGAGGTAGCCTCATTCCCATGCAGGCTCCACATGCACTCCCCAGCTTTTTCTCGCACCGTTTTTCTACACAGCGTGGGAGTGGAGCCTGGGAACAAGGCCAACTTTGAGGTCTCTTTCTCTTTCTAAATTTCCACTTTCACTTGCTGTTCATTAAGACTACTGCTACAGAGGATACTATTTAGATTCGTACACCGGGTACGAGGGTACACAGGACACGTGCATGCCACATAATATTATGAATAATTATTTGTTATAATGTAGTGGTGAAGCTTTAATATTATGCCCAAAACTATGCCTACTAGACTGTGTTTGGCATAAATCCCTTATGCCAAGGTATACCTGCTTGAAATTATGCTAGCGTAACTCATCAGCTTGTAATGACAATCAGCAACAAGTAGGGTACATAAGTAACTGCACAATGGCTGCACTAAACTGGTCTAGAGTGAGTCGAGTCATTGCTTCGCTCAGTGTCAGAACCATGACTTGAACGTACGCTATAGTTACCAGTGCCCGTCAGATCAGAACTGGGTTCCGGTACGTGAGTCTGCACGAATCCAGGAGGGGGGCCTGGTGCGGAACCGGGACCGGGCTGGCTCTCTTCCACAATCACAGAAACCACAGCGCTGATGGTGCTTGCTCCTCTATGAGGGCCCTGACCCCGCCCCCCATGCCTACGAGCCGAGTGATCATCCCTAGTATCATTACTGGAGCGCGACTGTTCGTCTTTATTGCCACTGCTAGGGGCAACCGACAACAGAGCCCTTCCCAATCTCCTGACCGACCTCCGGTAGGGCCTGCAGAAGAGTCTTTCCCTCATCACTGGTGACATGAAGATGTAGAGTATAGCATTGCCCCAGCCCTGGCCAGGGTCACCTATAGCCTGCAATTAAAGAGAACAGAAATTACAATCGCAGGTTGCAAGCAAGTGAACATAAATTTACTAGCTACAGTAACTTACCTGTACTATTCCAAAGAATAGAAAACCTGTGTGTACTCCATGGGGTATGCAGCCTTTATCGTTCTCTCCTGATACTCCAATCGAGTAGAAGAACTGGATGGTCCCCCACACGCGCAGGATGAGGAAGACAATCGGGATGTAGATCAGTCTCTTCTCTGCCTGCTCCACTTGTGGTGCTCGAGTGAGCAAGTAGCGCTGTTTCCTTCGCTGTGTGGTGTTGTGCATACAGTTGTGGGTATTGAGAAGGACAGAGGTTTAGTATTGCACAAAGTTGTTACAATTACACACTATACTTGTAGAGATAAGGCAATTATGGATTTCAAACATCAAAACAGACTATATACTTACATCTATCTCTGATAAGATAATACTTGTGGTGTATGCTGCTACACACATTTCATCATGAGCATGCATCAGCAAAATCTATGGACTTTGACTAATGCAGAGGAAACTTGACCCTCTATACATAAAGAATTGTCAAATTCATTTACTCCAATTTAAAGGGCTATTCTATAGTCAAGTTTAAAGTTAATGCTAACAATGCAGTAGTATAAATGTCTGTTAACGTTCCACCAATCAGAAGCTTAAGCTCCATGCATGTACCCAAAGTGAGCTCTTGCTATCGCAATACCCTTGCCTATGTAATCATTCCTGACAATGAAGTTGCAAACCTTTGAGATGTGTCTGGCAATATGCGTGTAGATGATTATGACACCAATGTAGGTTAGAATCTCCCAAAACTTTCCGGCCACTAGGATTACAATGATTGACACAACGTTGATATTGTTCGACGGCTTTCTATGAAACTGCAAATCCTTCACGAAGCACCAGTTGGAGGCAGCATAGGGTGCGTAGCCGAGCTTCCTGAGTGCTAGTAGGGGAATTATAACCAGGAGTGGTGCACCCCATGCTATAAGGTTGTGCAGGGGGAGGCACTTTACGGCCAGCTGCCGGCGGTCATACACGATCACCATGTAGAAATAAAACGCAAGAATTAAAGTCCAACAGAAGGAGCACAGGGAGGACCATGACGTCACAGAAGCCTGCACTTCACAGATGATCTCGAAATTTTTGCATTTTCTGCTATCGTGTTCATTGAAATGCACAAGGAAGTTACTGGAACCTATTATGTATCCAAATGCACTTATAAAGTCTGCAATTGCCAGTAGAGTGATGATTTTCTGGGCTCCAGTTCTCAAATCCCTGAAGAACAAGAATGCCAGCACGATCAGAATCGATCCTAGGCAGGACAGGGAGCTGGAGGCAATGGCTATGTAGCTGGGAATCCTTCCAATGTCGAAACTGACCGAGGAGTTGCACTTGAACTGTTTCGGGCAAAATGGCCCAAAACTGGCCATGATGTTGGATGCACTGATAGAGACGGGGTCCATGTTTGTGGGAAGTTCGATTGCTTGAAAGGAAGAGGCCATCTTAGGACTTGCACTTTCAACATGCTGCGCACAAAGCGCATGTCACGAAGGTCAATGGGTGGGGCTACGCGCAGTCACGGTATTCCAGCTCGTGTACTGTTACATAATTTCAGTTGCATTTGCAGCGGCTATACTGTTTCAACAGCATAATAATATAGCGGCCGTTCTTTTCTTGCTGATTTCAAGCTTATTACGCAAAAGAAAGTAGCAGTGTATGTGTTCAAGTACTGCATGATGCGAGAAAAGAAAACTTTCTGTACACAGGTAGCTATCAGCAATAATAATAAACCTACTAGTCTATATGGGAATATCTGGTGAGGGACATTCCCCAGTTAAACTATTAGTACTAACAGTGTGTACGCGACTGGGAGCTCTGGGTGGAACGACGCTAGGTCTGCAAAAGAGCCGCTTCCTCATCACTGGTGACATGAAGATGTAGAGTATGGCATTGCTCCACCCCTGACCAGGGTCACCTATAGCCTGGGAATCATGAGAAAAATATATGAAGCATGAACGGTACAGGATAATTTTATAACGTGTAGCTACCTGCACTATTCCCAAAATAAAATAACCAGTTTGCACTCCCGGAGGTAAGCAGCCATCGTGGTTCTTTCCAGCCATTCCAATGGAATAGAAGAGCTGAACGGTGCCCCATATACGTAGCAGCAAAAAAAACACTGGGATATACTTAAATCGCCTGTTTCCGACCAGCAACTCATGTTGCACTTGTTCATCCGGAATCCTAGCCTGGATAAGTGGATAGTGCTGCCTCAGCTGCACAAATTAAACAAAAGAAATCACACTTACCATGCAGAGGCTGTCTGAAATTCTAACAGGGATTATTTTACGAACTAACCCTTGAAATATGTCCAGCGATGTGTGCATACATGATGATCACACCGAAGTATGTCAGGATCTCCCAAAACTTTCCAGCCAGGAAGATGAAGATGATCGATTTATACTGATCCAGCAGGCTGCTGTCATATCGTATTTCCTTAACAAAGCACCAGTTTGCAGTTGCATAGGGTGCATAGCCCAGTTTCCTAAGTACTATCAGTGGGACGATAACCAGGAATGGTGTGCCCCAGGCTATAATGTAGTACAGTGGAAACAGCCTGAGGGCCAGAGGCCTGCGGTTGTACACAAACTCCAGGTAGAAGTAAAACGCAAGAATGAAATTCCAGTAGAATGAGCAGAGAGTGGACAGTGACGTCACAGAGGCCTGCACTTCACAAATTATCTCAAACTGCTGGCACTTTTTGGAGTCGTCTTCATTGAAATACACTAAGAAATTAATGGATCCAATTATATAGCTAATAGCAGTGATAAAGTCTGCAATTGCCAGCAGAGTAATAATTTTCTGGGCTCCAGTTCTCAAATCCTTGAACAACAAGAATACCAGCACGATCAGAATCGATCCTAGGCAGGACAGGGAGCTGGAGGCAATGGCAATGTAGCTGGGAACCCTTCCAATGTCGAAACTGACATACGATGGTTCTGCACTGCAGTTGAACTCTCTGGGACAGAATGGATCCCTGCTGATGTTATTAAATAGTAAATCACCATTACTGTCACCTGTCGGTTTGACTGCTTTCTCGTGAAGTTGAAAGTAAGCCATCTTGAATTTAATAGTCCGCTCGCGTGCCAGCTCTTCCGCAAAAGGGCTGGCACGCGAGACTGGAAGACCGCAGCGAGTAGCTATACTCGCGTGCAGTTACTCTAGTAAGGGCAGGCCTCATCAGAGTCATCACTAGCTTATAGTTCTGTATCTGCAACAGGTGCAGATACAGTGCCATATAGACTCCGATATTCACCGTAAAAACCGAACGGTTTGAAGATCATACGAGAGGTATAGCAAATTATGTACGTTGTTTTCATATTAAATTAAACAGCCACAGCTAGCCTTTGATGTGATCTGCAAATTTCTGTGTTTTTTTTGCATATTGTTTTCCATACTTTCACTACCAACTGTGGTTTTGCATTAATAAAGGATTTATTGGTGTGGCTAAAACTTAGGACCCCAGGTTGTACTTTGTATAACTGCATTTGAAGAGGATGGCCATGAATATTATTGTAAAGACAGAGATTGGTGTAGACAAGGGTGGGTATTAACAGCTAAAGACTGCAAGCCACTTGTTCCAAGGGGCCTCATGAAGCGTGTACACTGCTGATATGAATGACAGTCAACATTTCAAGCTCAGTTTGCTACACACTCCCGGGAATCTCCGGCCCAGTGTCTGTAGACCGCCAACTAATCCTTGCTGACACACCGGATGACCAACTAGGGCGGCGGACAACATGACCGGTATGTGTAAGACTTTTCACACTGTCTGTGGACTCGTTGGAACCCAGTGAACTTGGGTGAGTAGACAGTGAGGATATATCAATACTAAATTTTGTGGAGGAGTTACTGGTTGCAGTTGGGCGATTATCAGTATCCTTAGAATGCCCAGGAACACCAGTGGGTATTGAACTGGAACTGATACAGCTTTCTGTATGTTCTTCCGGCCTTGGTTCACCATTCCGACGCCTTTCAGGTCTCCGTTGACCGTTGTGAGGTCTCGGTTGTTCACCATTCCCCCCTGGTGGCCTTGGCCTAGGCCTCGGTGCTGGTGCACGGAATAGTCTTTCCCTCATCACTGGTGACATGAAGACAAAGAGTATGGCGTTGCTCCATCCCTGTCCAGGGTCACCTATTGCCTGGAAAATTTAATGACTGTCACAACGATTCTAAGTTAGTACAAAAAATTATACATTATACCAGGAGTACATATGCCCATGTGGTGGGACATAAAAATATCTATCTATCTATCAATCTGTCATATAACCCCCGTGTTTTTGGTAACACTTCAAACTGTATAAGAATGAAACTTAGTAATACTGCTCTTAAGGATCACATGCATACAATATCATACCTGCATGATTCCCAGAATATAAAACCCAATATGCACTCCTTTGGGTAAGCAGCCTTCGTGGTTCTTAAGCTTCCCAGACATTCCAATGGAATAGAAGAACTGCACAGTACCCCAGAGACGTAGGAGCAGGAAGAACACTGGGATGAGCATAAACCGTTGTGTACCAGCCACAACCTGCAACTGCTGCTGTAGTTCAGCATCTTGATTCTGGTAGTGTGGATAGTGCTGCCCCAGCTGTATACACAAAAAAAACAACATACTCAGTTAATCCAGAGATGGGAATTAATGCACCTAGCCTTGAACTAGCCTCGTACCCAGGCCTCCTCTCACAGCTTTTTTCCACGGCTGCGAAAAAAGCTGCGAGAGGAGGCCTGGATACGAGGCTAGCCTTGAACCCGTACCGGTATAATACTATAAGTTACCCTTCCGACTCTAGCTCAGTATTTCCTAAATACGGCATTCTTTGATGTTTAGCTTCTTAGTTCTTGAAGCTGCAGGGGTATACTTGAACTAGCCCCACTTCCAGGCTCCACTAGCCTAGCCTCTCTGCTCCAGTTTTTACATCATTTGCAGTACGAAAAACGGAATACTGCAAGCAATTGGAGCGGAGAGACTGCGATGCAAGATGAGGTTACCACTACACAGCATTAACGTTCTTTGCAGGTGGAAACTTATGATTTTCCAATGTGCAAAATACATGTACGTTGGGTAGCGGAGCCTGGGAACGAGGCTACACTTGAATGAATCAGACCACATATGGAGTGAGTATGTACACGAGTGAACAGAGCTTAAGCTACTAGGCAATTCACATCAAGAAATAGAGAGATAGGCTGCAGAATGCCCACTGATGAGCCAGTAGATAGTATGTAACCATCCGATGGCTGCATGAATATTTGCATGTTCCATTCCGTAATAATAATGTTGAAAGCGAAACCAATGTTAACTGACAATTAATAACTATAATTAAAATTTATAACTAACCCTTGAAATATGTCCAGCGATGTGTGCATACATGATGATCACACCGAAGTATGTCAGGATCTCCCAAAACTTTCCAGCCAGGAAGATGAAGATGATTGATTTATACTGATCCAGCAGGCTGCTGTCATACTGTATCTCCTTAACAAAGCACCAGTTTGCAGTTGCATAGGGTGCATATCCCAGTTTCCTAAGTACTATCAGTGGGACGATAACCAGGAATGGTGTGCCCCAGGCTATAATGTAGTACAGTGGAAACAGCCTGAGGGCCAGAGGCCTGCGGTTGTACACAAACTCCAGGTAGAAGTAAAATGCAAGAATAAGAGTCCAGTAGAATGAACAGAGAGAGGACAATGACGTCACAGAGGCCTGTACTTCACAAATAATCTCAAACTTTTTGCACTTTTTGGAGTCATTTTCATTGAAGTGAATTAAAAAATTAATGGATCCAATTATGTAGCCAACAGCGGTGATGAAGTCTGCCACTGCCAGTAGAGTGATGATTTTCTGGGCGCCAGTTCTCAACTCTCTGAACAATAGGAACACCAGCATGATGAGAATGGCCCCAAAGCAGGATATGGAGCCCGACGCAATGGCTATGTAGCTGGGAATTCTCCCAATATCGAAACTAACAAAAGACGGCTCTGCACTGCAGTTAAACGTTCTTGGACAGAACGGCCTCGAGCTGTTACCGAATGGATCAACATCCTTGCCGAAATTCGCTTGAAAATGAGATATCATTTTTTAATCGACTTCTGCAAAACGGGTTTTTAAAGTGGGTGGGGCTACGTACGGGGTCACATGGCCTGTAATTAGGCTTCTCCACTACAGCTATAGCCTCGTCCCCAGGCCAACCCCCCCCCCCCGAGAGAGCGCGTCTTCTCCGACTGCGTGGCCTGGGAACGAGGCTAGCTATCCACAGGCGCTAGGTAGTCTCACGTAGCCAGACTCTTGTCGAGAGTCTGGCTACGCGAGACTATCAAGGGTGTATTCGAGTCTGGGCAGAAACACAATATTTATCATGTGGTGCAGTATAAAATGTATTACAACGCTAGAGCTCCCTGGCTACAGAGCATTAGAGGTGATGCGGTGTCTACTATTACTGTCCAGCTGGCTATTTCTTCCCAAAGGTTTTTATGTGTGCCCCACTTCCTCTGATCCTGTGAGACAGAGAGGAGACAGAAAAAAATAACTTAAAATTGCCGTATTAACAAGAGCCCCAATTAATGCTGAGGTTTGTCTTGTATGTCTTTGAGGAGTATCATCTATGATGATCTTGAACAGATCGCCTTGGTTACACTGTAGGCAGCAAGGAATTCAAAGCAATAATCGCTGCAATAGGTATGCGTACCTCATTGCAACACAGCCTTGGGCGTGACTTTATGAAGAGGGGGTCAAAACTTAATATCACCATGATGTTTAATATTTGGATCAAAATAGTTTGGAGACACCCCCTAAGCTGAACTTAATAGTGAAAGTGCTGAGCAACTCTGTACTATCTGATGCTGAATACACACATGAATACATTTAACTAGGGTATCCAGATTTGAACTTTCTACAAGAGAGCACCCCCTAGCGTGAGTCCTAGTGAGGTAGTAGTTGGAGAGAGACTCACCCTTTCTTGACCTGTGTCTTTGGGAACTGGTCTCTGGGCAGGTGTTCCTCCTGTTCACTGGTCGCCACCTTCAGCGTCTGCTTCAGCTGTCGGATCTCCTGGTCGGTCTTCTCTCGCTCCTTCACACACTCCACCTTTGGCAGAAGAGGACAAGCTAATGCTGTACTCGCCTCTTTTGCAGGTGTCCATTGCACATACGTCTAGGCATTGGCAAACTACCCTTGTTCCCAGGCTCTAGTGGAGTGGAGAGTCTTTACCCTGCCCACGCAAGAGCCTGGGAACGAGGCTATGGCAAATAATGCTCAACCTTTGCCTTATTACGCTATGCCAGCATTGCTGGTAAAACCCTCCTATTATGCTCAGTATTATGCTTGAACACGTGGCATTGCACACCAAAATATATACACTGCTGTTTCAGAGTGTGTAGTAGTGCTACATGCCTTCACTGGGTTGGGTGATTGAAACAGGATACTGGGGTAGTATGTATTGCTGGATCAGCAATCCATTCCAGCTGGCATTTAGAATGTGCTCCAACATGCTGTTACAGAATGTTGACCCAAAATGTGCCATACGTTATTTCATTAACCCCCATTGGACTACTCCAGTATTTAGCCCAGTATTATGCTGTTTCGGGTTGTAGTACAGGGAATTCCAGAGCGTAGGAATTTGGTGTGTATACATGCGCAGTTCGTGTGGGATAGCATGGCTCTATGGCTATGCTACAGGCCAATAGAAAGTTCTTTTAGTGTAGTTGTCTTACCATCATGTTGCAATGCTCTACAGCACATTAGAAGTGAGTGTTTTTAGTTTAAATTTGACTTGAAAAAATCATGCTAGGATGTGAACATTATACAAAAGATAAACACTTTGATTATTTACTGGCCTATTATGCCAGCATATTCTGCTAAGCTATAAGATTCCTATTATGCTTAAAACTATGTCAGCATAAGTCACCAACGGCTACACACGTCTAATATGTACTATAAGCTTTGTTCCCTTGCAAATGCTAGCCTCATTCCCAGTCTCCACTCCCAGCTTTTTTGCCGGAAAAAATACTGGGAGTGGAGACTGGGAACGAGGCTATGCAAATGCCACTTCTTCAAACTCTGGCCATTAAGAGCCATCACAGTAGAACTACATTAATTACAGTGACTAGAACTGAGTGATATTTGCATGGTGGTTATATTACGTAGCTTATAAATTAATAGCTGTAAAATGGTTCCCTCATTCTAGGCTCCACTCTACCTCGCCTCGTCCCCAGGCCATCCCCCCCCCCCCCCCTCGGACTGCATGGCCTGGGAACGTGGCTCCGCCCTACCTTGGTCTGGTTGGCTCTCTGGATCTGGTCCTCCACTGCCTGCAGTACACTGGCACAGTTGGCACACCTGAGAGACAGAGGAAACAGCAGCTGTAGCTATGGATGACAGAGAGCCTCATTGAATGAGGGAGTGCTGATCCAGAAGAGAGGGGCTTACCAATTTTCAAGTTTTCCAATCATTCCTTCTACAGCTTGTACCTTAATATCTCTACCAATGAAACACTCCACTTCGAGCTGAAGAATAACATCATTACATCACAATTACAGCATCATTACCATATCATTACATCACAGCATTTGTCACATGACCTACCTACCTACCTGTTTATTCTTCTGGTCTAGCTTTGCTTGAATGATACCAGCATATATAGCTTCTATTATTAGATCCTAGTGTGTGTGTGTGTGTGTGTGTGTGTGTGTGTGGGTGTGCATAAACCCAGCCTCATTCCCAGGCTTCAATTTGGCAGCTTTTTTGCATAGTGTAAAAATACTGGAGGGTAGAGCCTGGGAATGAACCTATATAATTATATCAAGGCATGCATGTACAGCCCTTTTACATAATGTGCAGCACACAGATGGCAAAACTCGAACATGGCTGTCGTTGTCTATATCAAATGTATGGTAGCATCAAACCTCACAGTAATCAGTCTTCACGGACTCCTATGCACAGTATAAAACATATGGCCACGTGTTTACACGGTGCAAAACCTACTGGGCAGTGGAGACTGGCAAATCAGGCTAACTAGCTCATTGATTGCTGTACTCTTTTAGGCAGTAGGTTTGAATTTTGTTGTCTATTGCAGATACAAGCTCCAGCCTCTTTCCCAGTCCATGAAAGAGTTTCGAGGGGGGGGGGGGGGGGGGGGTGGCCTGGGTACAAGGCTAAAACAAGGTCCTGTAGCTTCACCGACCCAGATAATACCAAATCCATGGTAGTTTATATGTACATATCATACCTCTAATTCTCTGACGTCTTTTATATCCAACGCTTCCAAGAGAGTTTGATAAGGAATTGACTGTATTGGGGAGGAGGAAAGCCAAGCTTTGAGGGATGATGTAATACTAAACGATCAGCATACTAAGTCTTTTGAAACAATGATGTAATGCCTGCTGCTTTGAGAGATGATGTAATACTAAACGATCAGCATACTAAGTCTTTTGAAACAATGATGTAATGCCTGCTGCTTTGAGAGATGATGTAATACTAAACGATCAGTCTTTTGAAACAATGATGTAATGCCTGCTGCTTTGAGAGATGATGTAATACTAAACGATCAGCATACTAAGTCTTTTGAAACAATGATGTAATGCCTGCTGCTTTGAGAGATGATGTAATACTAAACAATTAGCATACTAAGTCTTTGGAAACAATGATGTAATGCCTGCTGCTTTGAGAGATGATGTAATACTAAACAATTAGCATACTAAGTCTTTGGAAACAATGATGTAATGCCTGCTGCTTTGAGAGATGATGTAATACTAAACAATTAGCATACTAAGTCTTTGGAAACAATGATGTAATGCCTGCTGCTTTGAGAGATGATGTAATACTAAACAATTAGCATACTAAGTCTTTGGAAACAATGATGTAATGCCTGCTGCTTTGAGAGATGATGTAATACTAAACAATTAGCATACTAAGTCTTTGGAAACAATGATGTAATGCCTGCCATAAACGAGGAATGTGCCGTTACCTTACACTTAGCCGCAAGTGACACAATGGTGAGATACTTTAACTTCTTTAGCTGGGCAGCAGTTAGAGAAGGGAGAGAGGACGTGTTTGCTAGAGGGGGGGGGGGGAAGATTGTGGTGAATTACGATACAATGGACTTCTCACCAGAGGTCCAAATGTAACAAGAACTGTACACAACTCAGGGCTAAGCTATACACCAAATTCATGATGATGTAATATACACACTGATAATAAGAAGAGTAAAAATCTGATCAGCCAGCTTACCCTTGTAGTCAGCATATGTCCCGTAAGCGAACACCTCCAGTAGTCTAACATAGTTCGCACTGGGACTGCTCACCAGCTCCTTAATGCAGTCGGTTTCCAGCAGTTCCCCAAACACATACACCCCGGGGGCCTCCAATACCTGCTTGACGAGCTCTACAGCCGCTGGGCCCTTGGCCGTCTTTGCAAGGAGGAGAAACTGCTCAAGAGCCTTGCACCCGACGAGGGTCGGAGTGGAAGGGTCATCCATCATCTGCAGAAGCTGGATGTTTGTGTACGTGCATTTAGAGAGTGCAGTTATCCCTCTTCATGCACTCAAGAATTACTTTATCAGCAAAAGGCAATAGCTTGGATGGTCCTCTCCTGGAAGAGCTGTCTCTGAGGCTAAAAGCGGTACCCCTTCTGGTAGCCCCTGAGCAGCAAGTTTGGCTCACCTTTTTTTTTTTACCTCCCGCTAGGTCATGTGAAGATCACGTGTTCAGAATTTATGTAGGTGTGGTAAATTTTATGACATTACGTAATATTTGTACCGTACATGGCATCTACGGTTTCGGGTGTCGGGGTGAAGAGATAGCTTTTCTCGAAGGTGTAAATCCTATACAGGTAGGCCTAGTTGAATTTGAATAAACAGTAAAAAACAATTACCATCTAAATTATATACTAACATCTATTCTGGGGGGAGTATATCGAAATTATATGGATAAGGCTATATCTGACTTGTGAATCATAGCTATATTATCTATGTGTGAACAGACTATCTACGTGTGGTATCTGTGTATGTATAGCTTTTGTAGATAACCAGGAGGTAGGATCTCACTGGAGTTTTTAGATCCTAAATTTTAAGGCCTACTTACATCCACTGCCGACACCTTGGGTGGGTATGGCCAATTTCAGCATACGTATAGTCTGTTTCTGTGTGGGGTATGTAGCCGAGGCCGGGAGGGGTGGAGGGTGGGGAGGGTCACTCCTATAGACTAAAGGTCTATAGCTACAATGTAACGGCATCCACAGCCAATGCATGATGTAATGTACGCACTGATAATCAGAAGAGAAAATTTAAAAAATCTGATCAACCAGCTTACCCTTGTAGTCAGCATACATCCCGTAAGCCAACACCTCCAGTAGTCTAACATAGTTCGCACAGGGACTGCTCACTAGCTCCTTAATGCAGTCGGTTTCCAGCAGTTCCCCACACACATACATTGCAGGTCGAGATCTTGACCAGCTGTTGTAAGTCTTGGATCATTGACTGACTGTGCTGATTTCTAGCCTTGACTGTTGACCAATCGCATAATCCCACCCATTTTTCAAACTGTCGATCACCATGACTCGTTTTCTTAGAATCACTTTGACCATTGACCACACACTGACTCACAGTCACAGTTATGACTTGGGAGTCACCCCGCCTCCCCCCCCCCCCCCTTGACAGAGCCTGCCTGGATGTAGATATCTAGAGCACTTGCATGTGATCTCATAACCGTATAACCATCGCTACACTTTTCTGTTATCTTCTGTTTATTCCGTGGCAGTGGTAGGTGTTATAGTGATCTTGGAAATAAGAGGAGCTTGGAACGTACACTTTTAGTGCATGTATATGTCAACTGTCGCAGTGGTGCAATTATCACGCGGGATAAATTCAACGAATCTGCTAATTACAGCATGAGTATCACAGCAACAATAATGTTCTTTTTGTCACATGGAAGTGCTTAGTCACGTGTTTTCATGACGTCACTGCAAGTGCTCTATAGATATGGCTAAAAGCAGGATGTGGTTCAATTAGCAAGAAATTTTGTGATTCAAGAGTTTAGCTGCCCTTTGACCTGATAGCGGAATTGCGATTTCTCATATACAGAATTTAAGATGGCAACTTCTACAGCAACTAAACGTCTGAGACAAGACTATCTTCGCCTTCAGAGAGACCCTGTCCCCTATGTCGAAGCCACACCCCTTCCTTCTAATATTTTGGAGTGGTGAGCATTTATATAACAATATATGTGATGACAACACTATGATGTAATACTATTGTCTAATTGCCCCAGGCATTATGTTGTAAAAGGTCCAGAGGACACCCCTTATTATGGTAAGCGGAAAGGTGTGCTTGTTTTAGTCTCAACTTGGTAACCATGACGACTCAATTCCCACAGGTGGCTACTACCATGGAAAGCTAATATTCCCCAAAGACTATCCCTTCAAACCCCCTCGGATCATCATGCTCACGCCCAACGGTAGATTCCAGACCAACACAAGACTGTGTCTGTCCATCAGTGACTTTCACCCCGACAGCTGGAACCCGGCGTGGTCGGTGGCAACCATTTTAACAGGATTGCTGAGCTTTATGGTGAGTAGGCTCGAGTCGAAGTTGCAGAAAAGAAGCATTTGAGCATTATGTGGGCACACGTGCAAACACCCAGTCAGTTATATAGTGGCAGTCACATATAGCATCAAGAAGGCGGGTACATTTTCAAATCCCGTATGAAACCCTGCACGTTTTATTAATACTTCTCTCACACGCACGCACCACAGGTTGAAAGGACAGCCACACTAGGTAGCATAGAGACCACCGCCGAAGTGAAAAGACAGCTGGCAATAACCAGTTGGTCGTCTAATCTCAGAGATCAAATATTCTGTCAACTCTTTCCACATATATGTGAGGTAAGGTACTGTACCCACCACTGGCGCATGGCCGGGCTTAGTCTAGAGGGAGGGTCTAGCGGTCTAGACTAGCCTATATTATAGCTGAATTGCAAGTAGGTATGGCAAATGACATAATTCTACAATTTGGAGGGGAAACGTGCGAACTTGCAGGTGCATAAGACTAGACAGCTGCAACTGTAAAAGAGACAGCCTTCAGTCAAGATGCCTACTTCGGGTCAAAGGTTAATTCTCATTACATACCATACAGGAAGTATAATCATTGCATTCCAGGAATTGCAGGCATAGCAAAATACAGGAAGCTTTGAGCATAATTCGGCAAGGCCTATACCTAGCCTCATTCACAGGTCTCCCCCACTCCGCATATGTTACGTAATGCAAGCAAGTGAAGCACTTTTTCGTACCGCAAGCGACAAAAGCTGGGTGGAGGCCTGGGAACGAGGTTAGCCTATACCCGGTACTCGTCTTACAGCTTTTCTTTGTAGCTGTGGAAAAAAGCTGCAAGGAGAGGCCTAGAAGATCTGAATTAAGACAACTGACATTCTCTCTCGATCACAGGAAATGAAGCAGAGACTGGAAGAGCATAAGAGACAGCAGCTAGAGAGACAGGGGTCCATCCAACACTCAGTAACAACAGTGCTGCCGTCGCCCACCCAGATGAACATAGTCAACCATGGCTACTGCTCCGGGGTCCTTGCCAACGTTATTCTCTTTGTGATGCTAGCTGCATTTGTATTTGTGGTCAAGGTGATGATTGAGAACGTGGCATGACAAAATGATATATCAATATATTCCATTCCTGTATAGTATACACTGTACAGCTGCAGCTGTGATTGTGGCACTATCATTATTTTATCTTGTACTATTTAAACTTTAATGGCATTGTGTATTAACGAGAACATACACACCCTAGCCTCAGATCAGGGAGGTCCTACGTCTGATACGGCTATAATCGGAGAGATAAGTAACAGTACTAGCTAGATACAGCCCAACCAGTTTAGCATCCCTATTTTGAGCCACAAGTGACAGGTAGGACGTGCGTAGCCAAGGATACTTAATTACTAGTAATTAGGCATCCTTGGTGTAGCTATGCGGCTAGTTTCGGGTACCCAGACCCAGTCTTGTTTTTTTTCTCCAAGTTTCTTTTTTTCTTCTCTCCAAGTTAAGTGAAATACCATCAACAGAACATCTATCTATCACTACTAAGCCTGGGAAGAATTCTTTTCAAGTCTGACAGGCTGATGGCTACCAAATTATTCAGTAGCTGCCAATAGCCACACACATGGAACACTAAAATAAGTTGGAATGACAAATTATTAGGAAATAAGCGGGTTTGATGATCTCATGATACGCTTTTTATTTTCTTAATGTTAAGTACCCTTGTACCCAGACACTGGGTAGGAGGCTTTAAGTTCAGTAAACAACATTTCCCCTTCTACCCCATGCATCACACACGTGAGCCACAACTAGCCAGAGTAAAACGCGCGTGGGCCTGGGAACGAGGCCAGATTCTCACCAATACAAATGACTTAGTGCAAGTCGTACAGTAACACAAAAACTAATACTGAGTCGGTAATGACTCCTGAAGCCAGCTGTAGGTTCATAGAAGCCACACAACGAGAAGTCAGTAACGTGACAGTGAGCAACGCGGTAGCTGTCTGTTGGTTTAGAAGAGACCACAAAAAATATTCCTGTAATAAATTAGCCGGTTTGTAGACAAATTGGTGGAGTGCTAGGCCTGTGATGGTGGCATGGGACGAATCCCTTGGCTCAGACGCTTGGGATCGATGGTGACGCTCTTGGTGCAGTTGTCCGTCTTGTAGATGCCGACCAGGCGGTCGGCCAACTCAAACATGTTGTTGCGGAGACTGATTATGATGAACTGGGCATTCTTGGTACGCTCCTGAAAGAGAAGTAACGCAATGTAAGCCCACATAGTACGTAACTAGCATGTGTATACACAGAGGCAGATAAGATACACAGACAGACAGAGACCTCACCTTGATATAATTTGCCACGATGGATACATTTTTGAAGTCTAGTGCAGCGTCAATCTCATCCATCACGTAGAGTGGGGAGGGCTTGTAGTGGTGGAGGGCAAACACCTGTGGGTGTGGCAGGCTGTACCACTAGAAAGGCAGCTTTCTACCCAAGCCAAACCAGTTTCACCAAAATGTCTTCACGTGACCCGAGAGTCTCGGGGAAAATGTGATCCTCACATGACTACGTTAGCAACTACTAATTAATAATCACATACAGACTCCGCCCCTAGCTGAATAAACGACACTTATCCGCGTAGCTACTGTAGTAGCATCCTTAGGCATCCTTCTTCCCGACCTAGGTATTGAACGTCATCGCTTTTGAGTATTGAATTTCGACAGCAGGCTGCCTACAGCGAAACTGATGAAGTTAAGTAACTATTAATAATTGCATTTTTCTAAAATTTCTCGTTGCTATGCGTATCTGACATTCGGATATTTTGGTGAAACTGAAACAGCTAAGTATCTATTAGACTTGCTATTACATACATAATACATCACATGACTGTCACATGACATGTCACAATATCACATGATTGTCACATGACTATGGTCACATGATATCACACGACTGTCACATGTTACACACTCACCAATGCCAGAGAACTAAGTGTCTTCTCTCCCCCAGACAGATTGGAGATGTTCTTCCAGCTCTTCTTGGGTGGCCGCACGCTGAAGACGATCCCCTCCGAGAAAGGGTCGAGGGAATCCACCAGCTCCAGCTCTGCATCTCCACCCAAGGTGATCATCTGGGGGCAGATGGTATGTACCTCTCATGGGGGACACCGCACCGGAACCTAACCGCTATAGTGAGGTATCTGCATCTTACAGTACTAGCACTAAGGTCTATCTACCTGTATCTGGATTACGGTAAGTGTCCATACGTGTCCGCATCTCATGGTGTCCATTAGCATACGTTTCACTGTAAAGATTGTAAGCCCACCCCTCCTGTTTTGCACACTGAAGCACTGCCCATATCTTAGCCCTATACATCCACCTGGGTATAAAACCGCCTCCTGCACAGTCTCATTCCCAGTCTCCACTCCGTAGCTATCCTTTGCATCATGTACTCTAAGCAAAAAAGTTGGGTGGAAGTATGGGAATGAGACTAGAGAAGAATTTGGGAACCAAGCTAAGGCAGAATCTGGGAATGGGGCTAGGGCACACACAGGGCCTTCCCTCCCTCCACCACTACACTAGCACAGAGCAAGTCCCAACCTGGTACATCTCCTTGAGTTTGCTAGTGATGACGGAGAAGCCCGCCATGAACTGATCCAGCCTCTGTTTCCGGACGTCCTCAAACTCCCTCCTTACTCCGTCCCTTTCCGCCGTGATGCCGTCCAGCTCGGCAAGCCTAGCCTGGTGGGCCTCCTCCTGTAAAACAAGACAAACTGGTTAAACTGGTTAGCAAATGGACTGGGGAGATCCTGGAGGTCTAAACTGATCCTAGCCTCATTCCCAAGCTCCCACTCTCCGGCTTTTCTTTGCACTATATTTTACGCCATATGGGAACGAGGCTAAGCTGATCCCATATCTGACGAGAGATGGACCTTTCTGCGATACTCCTCGATGGCTGCCATGTTGGGTGTCAGCTGCTTGAGCCGTTCCTCCAGCATCGTTATCTCGTATTCCACGGCCTGTTTGTCCAGCGAGGCCAGTTGCTCCTCCGAGAGATCGGGCACTCCCCCTTCACCCACGTCTAGCTTCTTAATCTGAGGCGTGTATGTGAATTATATGTGATTTAATTTATGCAGATGTATATCCCATGCCTCAACATTAGCAGGAATTAAATAGCACCATTTTTACTACCTCGTTTTGGAAGTGTCTAATCTTCTGCTGGTTCTCCTTCATCTTGGTGGCGTAGCGCTCCAGCTCGTGGCGCAGGTCCACCAACCCCTCCTGCACCCCCTTCTCCTGCTCTTCTATGGCTTCTATCTCTCCCTTTAGCCGATCAAGTACCACTTCGTGTTGTTTCATTGCCGCCTGTGGTAATTTGGAGGGGGAAATGTGGTCAGTTTGGAGGGAGATTAAAACAAAACAACCAATTGACTAATCTGGAGGCAATCAGTAAAGTGACCAATCAAATAATTTGGAGGGAAAAAGTAACCAATCAGATACAGCACTGCTATAGACGAGGCAGAAACGTCCTTCTCTGTATTATACATAAACCTTAGTCTCATTCCCAGGCCACATCACACCTGGGAATGAGACTTAAACGAATCTATCTGTTTCAACGTGCATGTATCTCTTCCTGTTTCTCGATGACCTCTCTCGCCTCATCCTCCAGCGCCGTCAGGGTCTCCTGAAAATAAAAAAAAAATATCTTCGAGGAGCTTCCTCTTAAGCAAGAAAAAATCAAAAAATCATAGCCTCGTTCCCAGGCTCTCCCCTTGAAAATCGTAAATGGAGGGTCTGGGGACGAAGCTAGGACAAGTCACTAAGCCTCATGGTCCCACCTTGAGGCCCTCCATCTTGGCTCGGGTGTCTTCCACCTCCTTCTCCAGGGAAGCCACTTTGTCCTGGCACTTCTTCGTGTTTCTGAGGGAAATGATAATGTCCTTTGTCAGTTTTAGTTTCTTCGCTGCCAATGTAGAGACAAAAATTCCATGAAACATCCGAGCTTTGGTTTGGGTATATAAAGCAATTACCTTTACCACTGTGATGTATAGGGGGTAAAAGTGAGCAATTTTAATGGAGAAAATACAAGGTACGTGCTCTGATGTAGTTTTCTTATGAGAATATGGCTCATAATTCCTTTTGCTCCGAGCTCCAGCCCTTTACCTCCCGTTACTACTGCTGTTGTGTGATGTTTCAGGTGCTCACCTTTGGGACGTTTTGATCCCGACATTGGCCTTTGTGATGGCTGCTGTAGTGGCATCCATGTCTCTGCGAACGGCATCCACTTGGGCCTGTTGTTGCTGCATCCGAGAGCCTCCGATCTCCATGATGCGATCGTGCAACCTGGGGAGGAGGGAAGAAGAGGGAGGGAGGGAGGGAGGGAGGGAGGGGAGGGAGGGAGAGCGAGTTAGCAAGGGGAGGGGATGGAAGGGATGGGGGGAGGGAGGGGAGGGAAGATGGGAGATGGAGGAGGGAGGAGGGATGGAGAGAGGGGGATATGCATGGGCCCCTGATTCGGCATCTGGCCTCTAATTTAATAACTGTGGGTCATTAAAGCTGTCAAACCTTTGCACTTCATCTTTCACTTCACTCGCTGCACTGGCTGCCTTCTGGTGCTCTACAGGAGAAGAGAACGCAGTAGAGACTAAGAGCCTCGAACCATCTGACCAAGAAGCCTTTCCTCGGTGTCTGAGAACTACAACTGTGCTTGCCTACGCACAATTAAGTCCTTTCTACCCTGAACGTCACTCACGTCAGAAAAGCTACCAGGCTCTCTCCCCCGTTTTAGCCTATATTGCATCGCTACAGTCTATCTCGGCTCTGCCCACCTTTTTGGAACTGCTGGACCTGTTTTTCTAGTCTGGCCAGGTGGGCGGGGTCCATCTGGTTCTCAGCATTCTGCGCCTGGAGGTCTGCTATTCTCTCCTGCAGTGCCTTCTGCCGCTCCTCCAGCAGCTGCAGCTCTCTGGTGAGCTTCTTCACCAGCTTCTCAGCCTCCGAGATCTCAGACTTCAGCTCCTTCACGGCAGTCTCCAGGCCCCCCCTGCGTTTGGAGCACTCCTGGAGGTTGGCGAAGGATATGGGAGATTGACCAGAGGGTTTCGTACGGAGGAGGGGGGGCTGGGATTCCCCCCCCCTAAAATTTAGTTGACGATACTCAGTAGTTTAATTCCAGCATTTTTGTGGCCATAGAAGCCACCAGAAGCAAACTCAGAGCATGCAAATTTCAAAAATTTCCTGGGGAAGCATACAGCCCCCCCCAGGGGAGTCTGGCTCTGTGCACATCTTTTTTCCTACTCCCACCAAAAAATCCCGTATGAAACACTGTATATACAATATCTTCACATGCAGAATGAATGTCCCTATTATTCAAGGAATACATCATACCGTGTTCACGTTCACCAACAAATTAATGCAAGTGAGAATCAGTCTCACACAAGTGCATACGAAGATACCTGCAGTGCTGTTGCATCTGTCCCCAGCCTTCTCTCCATCTCAGTGAGCTGTTCAGGGCCCACGTCGGCAAGTAGCTTGCAGGACATGCGGCCCTTCATCACCTTGCCACCTCCACCGGTCATCGTACCTGCAACAATGACATCGCTTTTCAATAGACCTTTCATCATTATGATGTAATGGGGGGTAAAAGTGAGCACATACTTAATGGAGAAAATACAAGTACTCACTTTTACCCCATTACATCATAATGGTAAAAAGTCTATAGGGCTTGAGGCTGTCTGCCTAGCTCAGTGAGTGAGTACAAGTACATAACCCCGTACCCGGGCCCCACCACAAACTAGGCCCTACATGTATATGCAGGGCTTCATTTAGGGGGGCAGGGGGGCAGGGGTCATTCGCCCCCTCTTGGAAACTTTGTGCCCCCCTTGGGATTTCAACCCTTCAAAAATTGAATATTGCTCACTATATGCACCACCCCCCCCCCCCCCCCCACCCCCAAAATGTCTTCCAACGTGCTTTTGCCCCCCTTGGGGATTTTTCTAAATGAACCCCTGTATACGTACCCGAGACATCGACAAGTTGCCCCCCCAGGGTGACAACGCGATGCCTGGAGCGTCCCTGGAGCCCGATCCTGGTGGCTTGGTCTAGGTCCTTTGCCACCAGCGTGTTGCGCAGGGCAAAATAGAACGCAGTCTGGAACCGTGTGTCCTGAATCCGAACCAGGTCGAACAGACGAGGGACATTCTCAGGCCTGCAGGCAAGTATAGTCATGTAATGCAAACTTAGCTTCATTTTCAGGTCCTCTCCACCCCCCACCCACACTTTCCTACTTCACGTGGGCTGAGCAGAGCCTGGGAACGAGGCTAATACAACTACAGTATTTTTGTTAAGAGCTGTAAAAAAAACAACTGACGTCTGTATCTTGGAGGTGGCATCCTTTCTCCAGCGTTCAATCTGTGGGTGGGTAACATACATGGTACACCTGTGAAAATTTATCATGTGCATATACACACACAAAAAATAAGTGGTGCTATATACAACTATTGGAATGCTGGGATAACATTGCAGCAATGCTGGATTACTAGTACATATCTGTACAGCGACATGATCAGGTACTGTTTCACCATAGATAAAATAACCCATGAATTGTGTTATCTATGGTTTGACATGCTTGCATATGTGTGCGGGTGTTACACACTATTGTTTGTACCCCCCTTAGGGATTTCAACCTTTCAAAATTAAATTCTGCTCACTATACACACGCTCCCCCAAAAACGTCTTCCGACGTGTTTTAGCCCCCCTTGGGGATTTTCCTAAATGAACCCCTGAAAGTTCACCTTATCTAGACCGATGAAGGTAGCTGTTCCAACATTGTTCTTCTTGAGAAACTCCACACACTTGATGGCGGTATCCATGGTGTCCACCACGATGTGATCCAGGGCTCCGCACGCTGTGCTGATGGCTACGTCGTACTTTTCATCGATGGCTCCTAGGTCGCCCTGCATGTGCGTATGGAGAGGGGCGGGGGAGTGGGGAGGGGAGGGGGCGGGGGAGGGGAGGGGGAGGGGGATTTAGGAGGAACAAGAAGCTATGTAATAGACCTTTTAGCGTTATGATGTAATGGGGGGTAGAAGTGCACACCTGTACCTGCTCTGTGTGCTGCATGCTGAGACAAGAAATTACAAGCAAACAAGCATGCATGCACGTTTCATAGCACATGACCTTGTTTGCTTGTATCTTCTCTATTGATTTTAGTGCTCACTTTACATCATAATGGTTATTATGTTGTACTTGAAGTGCAAGTGAATGGAGTACGAGTGGTAGTGAGTGTGTGTGTGTGTGTGTGTGTGTGTGTATGTTTATGTGTGTGTGTGACAGTGTGTGTGTGTGTGTGTGTGTATGTTTATGTGTGTGTGTGACAGTGTGTGTGTGTGTGTGTGTGTGTCTGTGTGTGTGTGTGTGTGTGTGTGTGTGTATGTTTGTGTGTGTGTGATGCTAGCCTACCAGTCTGCCATAGATCCCAGGAATATCTCCAGATCTTTTCTGTTGCATCAGAGCATCCAACACTCGACCTCTGCAAATGTGTGGGAGGGGAAGGGAGGGAGGGTGGGAGGGGGGAGAATGATGAGGTGCTTGCAGCCAACACTTGCATGTGGCTCTTATGAAACTGCTTGTACTAAGCTACAATTACAGCCTCGTCCCCGGACTCTCGTGCATATTTCACTTGCAGGAGAGCCCGGTACATTTGCTCACGTGATTTATTGCATGTGGCTGAAAATGAGACCAAATTACACCAATAGTATTTGAAAGGTCACTATCACAATTTCACAGTATTGTCCCAACAAACTATTCTAAGTGTCTAGAATGAGGTTGTCATGTGGCTAACGGTATAGAGCTCCAGGAATTTTGATAAAGCTGCTAGCTTCATCTCTTTATCTGGACTGTTATCCCATTAAGGGTGATTACTCTTGACATTGCAGACCCAATTGAGTGAGTCCCTCCCAGTAAACACTACAAACCACTTACACAAACTGCCAACAAAAGGCTGTGGTGTACTTAGGCAGCTTTTATGATCAAGGCAGTCAAAACAATTAAGTTAAAGCTTAAGCGTGTAGCTGCTCACATAGATTAAAATTGCAATTGCAGAGAAGCTTAGCAGGGGTTCATACAGGATTTGGAGTTTGGGGAGGGGGGGGGGAGGAACTCCAAAGTTTGGTGTTGATGTGGAGGGCGTGCTCTAGTACACACACACACCCCCAGAAAAAAGAATTTTTTGAAAAATAGATGCTCTGAGATTGATTCTGAGGCATTCTGGAGGTGCATGTACTTATAGCCATTCTAAAGTAATTAGCACATGCACAGAACATACTTTGGTTGTGAAAATTCTTGGGGGGGGGGGGGGGGGGGGGGATATCCCAGGTCTTCCCCCCTGTATGAACCCCTGCTTAGTACAGTGGCACTGTGCATAAATATTTCTCCATCCCTCACCTGCTCCGATGAGCCTGCAGAGAGCTCCGAGCTTCCTCCACATGGGTCCTGCCCGACCTGACCTGCTGAGACAACTTCTCCATGGCCTCGGCAACCGTCTTCAGCTCCGACTGTGTCGTCGTAAGCTGTTGCTGTTTACCCGGAAGGGTTTTCTGTAAGCCTGAGAGCTCTCTGGGAGGGATGAGAGAGAAAGAGAGAGAGAGAGAGAGGGGGGGGGGGGACATGACATGCGATAGCGATCTGATTATCAGTGCATCACTAATGCATACATGACTACATTATCACAAGTATGTCTATTTGGCACTAAATGGAGAAACTACATGAAAACACATGGTTTCGTGCTCTCATGTATAAAAGTTACATGAAAGCACAAAAACATGCATGCTTTCATGTATTTTCTCCATTTAGTGCCTACTTCCCCCCAATTACATCATAGCGGAAAAGGGTCGATCGATCAGTTTCAACTCTGGTACGCATCTTTTTTTTTGTACCATACAATTTTCTTTACACATGTGGTAGACTGACCTAATTTGTGTGCCCAGAAAATTTTTATGTCCGTAAATGACATGTATGTACCTTCTTTTCTCCTGCGAGGAGGCCTCTGCTTCCTCCAGACTCTGCCTGGCCTCCTTCAGCTGCCGCTCACCGGCAGAAAACCTCTCTCGGTAGATGTCCACCTCTGCCTGAGCTACATCCAGCTGTGAGTGTGTGTGTGTGTGTGTGTGTGTGTGTGTGTATGCGTGTGTGTGTGCGTATGTGCATGCATGTGTGTGTGTGTGTGTGTGTGTGTGTGTGTGATTCGAAGTGTAGTACTGTTGTAACCAGCCAGCACTTTTTCATTAAGGCACATAGCAGCAGCAGGTTGGGCTATAGCCAGTGATATATATAGCCAGAGTGCTAAACAGGCCTTGCCTTTTTTTTCTGTTTTGTTTGTCTGAATGTCCGTGCTCATCACGCACGTGAAAACTACATCATATGCTACATAACCATACAACTGTAGTCTATTGCAATGTACTACTGAAGTTTGTAGCACTTTCAGTGATCAGATATTCTGAGTCAGCTAGTCAGATATTGTGCCCTCAGCACTCACTTCACAGAGCGCAACAACACAGGATGTCTAGACCTTGGCCGACTCTGATATGGTTTTTTCTCACTGGTGTGGGGATCGAGTGTGGGTGTCATGTTGATCCTGGTGGTGGCGCTAAGGCTGGCGGACTGCCCACCTGTGTGCACACACTGACCACACATACCAACACTGACAGGAAGGATACTCTCAGCTTGTGGAGGCAGAGAAATTATATCTTGCTAGGTGAGTGTTTCCCCTCCTCCAAGAACCCACCACCCACCAAAAGCTCATCTATTGTTATCTGTTCTTTATTTACATGTATGGGTTTCCTATTTTCTGTTTCTGGTTCCTCTCCCCCCCCCCCCCCCATCCATCCATCCACATACACACATAAGCATACACACACAAACATATGCACGCACACGCACACGCACACACACACACACACACACACACACACACACACACACACACACACACACTCACACTCACACACGAGAGCCTGGGGACGAGGCTGGGTACTGAGTACACGTACACTACCTTTGATTTGGCTCCATTCACAGCCTGGTTCAGGTCGATCAGTTTTACTTCCAATTCCTGGGTTTAAGGACACAGAACAGAGAGGGAAAAACAGGAAGAACGATTCCAAGAATAAGTCATTAACAATTAAGGCTTTGAGAAAAAGCAAACTACAAGTTCCAAAAATAAATCAATCATTCAGTTTCAGTAGTTAATACTTGACAAACAGCAAAGTATGTATCAGTTTCAGTAATTAGCCCTTCATAAAAGCAAGCTACACATACAAAGAATCTCCCCAAAGTAGTCCCAAACCGACACTAATTTAGGAAATCACCACCAACCCGAAAAGATAGATCAACATTCGGTCCCTTTTCACACACAAAATTGGCTGGTTCTTACTGGTAAGTGATATGCAATAACCAGGAACATGTATTGGACGTATCACCAAACTAACAGAGTACTACATGTACTAAATTAGAATGGGTAATGACATGGATTCCAGCGCAATTTGGGAACAATTGCATGAGCAATGGGCAAGGTAATTGCAAGTACAGTGGAACCTCTATAACGTGGTCACTCTATAGCAGCCACCTCCCTGTTAAGGGCACCTTGTTGGGTCCCAATATACACATTGCTAATGTATTATGGACTTCTATAATACAGCCACCCTCTATAATGCAGCCACAACATGTTGGCCCGAGGGTGACCACAATACAGAGGTTCCTCTGTACAAATTATTCCCACTAGACCCTTTCTATGAAAAATTCCATTACGCTATAGGAGAGATTTCTGTAGCCATGGCAATGATACTCTTTGCGTTTCATGTCCACTAGGCATGAAGGGTACTTTTCAAATTTGAAGCACATTTGGAGTAGATATGACCTCACAAACTATAGGCCCATATGAGGGATTTGCCCTGAAGGTACCTCAAGACCAAATTTCCTCATATGGGCCCATATAAAAAGTGTACAAGTTTGTGAGGTCATATCTACTCAATTAAAACCTTCAATGGCTGGGCCTCAATTTCATTAAATTTCACTCTCCCGGTGTAAACAAAACGCACCACCCTTACACAGCCACCAAACCACAGAACGCTAGAAGACGATCTTACACAGCCACCAAACCACTGATTTGTAAGGCACGTAACATCTCACAGACGGTAAACACTGTTCACGTGTACATGTACATGCACATGCACATGCGCGTGTACATGTACAGTGATACAATTTCAGTGGGGCCCGACTTGCTACCCGTAGGAAAACCCACCTCTTTTTCCGCCTGTAGACCCTGGGTAGCCGTCTTCAAACCTACAGCAAAATATTATAGCAATTATAATAGCAAATCACTATTAAATTTTATAGACCACTTTAAGTGCTCCCCATTGGTCAATTTCAGTCAGGTGACTGATCACCATTACAGTGTTACTAAAATTAGATTTCTACTATCAAAGAATTTTATGGTGTTTTTTTGTGTTGTATTCCTTGGCAGGAGGTGGTACCTTCCATGACTTCCGAGAGCTTCTCTTCTTCTTCGGCTTTTCTGGACTGTGAAGGAGGGAGGGAGGGAGGGAGGGAGGGAGGGAGGGAGGGAGGGAGGGAGGGAGAGGGAGAGGGAGAGGGAGAGGGAGAGGGAGAGGGAGAGAGAGAGAGAGGCCATGGATTGTCGTGAGTACCCTCATCTCTTTCATCATGGGTTTAACTTCTTCTACAATGTGTAGGCACGCCCACCCCCCAAATTTCCCCCCAATCTGCTTCTGTCCCCCCTTGGGAATTTTCCTAAATGAAATACTAGTTTCATGCGTGTAATGACAAAAAAAAAAACAGTTTTCTCAGCAAGGACTCAGCTCTGGGCATGCTTACACTGACATCAGGCTATATATATGTATGGACCCTGTGCTGAAGGCTGCAGTTTATGGATGAAGAGAGAGAGCACAGAAGTTGGTACCTTAGCCGGTTTGTGTACACTCGAGAGGCAGACACACATGCTTCTTTGGAATTGGCTACTTCCGGTCAAGAAGTGCTTTTTTAAATCCAATTTAGTGATTCCATACCCACCAAATATGCACCACCATGTAGCTTCACTGAGCCATGAACATTTCTGTGCACATATATGCATGTAGCTAGCATGCAGTGGTATGGTACCCATGTAGCATTACATGCATACATGCATGTAATGCTACATGGGTATGTACACACATTTTTGTGTTCATTACCTCAGGGAGTAGATGGCTGAATTTCAATTGCCATTCAGGGTATTACGTAATTAGTTTTAGTTAAGCTTCAAATGCACACGTGAGTATATATGCATACACATAATTATTGTAAATACAAGACAAGCACGGAATACATGCCTATGTATAGCGAGCTAACCAAATTGGCCAACCTTTAACTCTTTCCCAGCTAAGTTTTAGTACATCCATAAGACTTATGCGAATTTATATGGGCTTTTTATATTAAGCATTACTATAAAGTATATAGTTTTCTCTATTTTATACATGCACATAAATGTGCCCATGAGTTAAACTCTGCATGAATCATGTGGAATGAGTATGAAGTTTTGGAGAATATCAGGCACCAGCTAACTTACCCCTTCTAATTAATGTGCCCACTCCCTGATCATTAAGCAAATCTTTATCCTTGGCAGTGTCCTTCGCTCGTATAATCAATGATGCCTTGGGTGAATTGATAGGCAAGATTCTCCAATTCTACCCCAGGCCACCCCCCCCCCCCCCCCCCAAAAGAGGTCAGGTCCCCTCGAAGTTGATATTTTTTTCTCTTTTGGGGTTTGTGGCAGGCTAGGCGGCGGACAGACAGCCAGGCAGCCTTAATTATAACAGCTGGACTGATCATTTGGGTACCATGGATATGCCTGTGAAACTCAGCAAGAGGTAGTTAAGGTAGTAGATGCAGTGATACTCCTGTCTAGGATGAAATTGGAGAACCTTGTCTGCTATTGTTACAGTAAGTGTTGTGTAGTGAGTTGAAGAGAGGGAATGCCCAATGCAGAGGCAGTAGTAAAATACTTTCTCACAATGGAGATCTAATGTAGTTGTAAATAGGATTGCAGACAAGACAAGATTGATCAGTGTGTGATATTTCATATCTAAAACCAGCAGGGGTAGCTCATACTGAGTTTTCCAAGCCAATGCTCAGCACAGGTAAGGCCTTAGGGCTCCTAGCTTCCAGACTCCCCCTGTGAGTGTACTGCAAGCAAAATATGCGGGGAGAGGTCTCCTAATTTTAGATGGAACTTACAGCAATCAGTGTTGACACAGCAGACAGACAGGTTCCTACCTCTAATATTGTCATCTTCCTCTCCCCCTCCTCGATCTCCCTCCGGCATCGCTCTGGTGCCGCCTCCAACTCCTCCAGCTTCTCTCTCTCCTTCTCCAAGTTCTTCACTAACTTCTTTTGGCTGATCTTGGCGTTCTTCAGGTCCTGAGGGATTACATCATCACTTACGTTCACTCTCTAGCTCTGTGCTATAATTAGGCATTACATCAC
This sequence comes from Phakellia ventilabrum, assembly GCA_963921505.1. Classification (NCBI taxonomy): domain Eukaryota; kingdom Metazoa; phylum Porifera; class Demospongiae; order Axinellida; family Axinellidae; genus Phakellia; species Phakellia ventilabrum. The sequence continues at coordinate 6,053,810 of OY997388.1, forward strand.
AATCACTATTCATATATCATTCACTCCCTGTAGTCCAAGGTACAATGTATGTATTACATCGCTATCTCCATTTATTCAAAAATTAATCAACTTCACTTTCACATTCCAGAGAGATGAGCTGATCACTTTCATGCAACTCATTAACACACTTGTGAGATTACATCATCATAGTTAATGCTGAAAATTAGTAAGGGGGGGGGGATCCCAGCCCCCCCCCCACCCCCTCCACCTTTCTTTGGGGAGTGGAGCCTGAGATTGACACTAAAGCCAAAGAGCGTGGCGCAATTCATAGGCAGGCAGCCCTTCAGGGCAATTTGATGCCTCATCGGTCTCATCTCATGCCTCGTTGATCGCAACCAACTCTGCAAAACACACAGTTGTTTAAAATCAAAAGACTAAGTACGCCTGAGGCTATACATCTAATTGGATACACACCTCTTTTTGCATGACAGGTGAGAAAGTGGGCATGTGTGTGTGTGGGGGGGATCTTAGCCTCGTATCCAGGCCTCCCCTCGCAGCTTTTTTTCGCAGCCACGCATTTTTACACGGCTGCGAAAAAAAGCTGCGAGGGGAGGCCTGGGTACGAGGCTAAGGGGGATCTAGTACTTCTGGCAGCTGCTACACATGTATATAAGAAGAAGAGAGTGGGTAATATTACAGCTGCTTAGCTTACAGATGTCAACCCTATGCAGCTGACCTCCAGTCAGAGGATAAGAGCAACCAGAGATCAGATCACCATATAATTTCTTCTTCCCAGTATCCCAAATTAATAAAGCCAGTGGAATGACTCTATTGTACTAGCAGCATTTTGAGGCAATTAAGCCAACCCTAGGCCTGATGCATGTGCTTCACTGACAACAAACTGAATTACTGAACCCATGAATGCTAACAAACATGGCCCCACCTGTCTAGCTCTGACGTCTCTCTGCTCACAGGAGGCAATCTGTTCCTTGCACTGGTCATTCTGTTCGACAAGGTGTTCGTACGCCCTGAGGGAGAAAGGTACCGGGGGACAAGGAGGAACGGCATTAAATATCATCTCAGTACAACAACGTGGACAGTGGAACTCTCTAACTGGGACTCACTGAAATAAGGTCAACTTTCCTAATTAGGACATCATTTCTTACCAGCCAGGCACATGCGAAGCGTGCGCCCAGCTGGTTCTAAGATTGCTTTACATTCCCACGTCTGTATGATCGTTCGTTCGCACTTATCACGTGCACTAAAGCGTCGTTAGGTTGCGATACCCCTATAGCCGTGAGCACAGTGGAAGCTACTGGTAGTCCGCAGGACCAATAGGCCAAGGTACATCAAACTAGCTTAGTTTTGTACTGCCTAGACAGTGACGAAGTGGTTGGCAGCGATGGTTGGTAGCTATTTGGAAACACACTACTAAATTACCAAGTCAGAACTACTGGAAGCTGTGTGAAATAAGACAAGTTGATCTGTTCAATAGCCGCATTTACCTTGGACTGACCTGTTGCCGAGTATAACCTTCAGTTGAATGATTCATACGAAATACCTGACTGATTTGAACACCCCAGCATTCAGAGGACAATAAAACTGGTCCAAAGGGATACTATCGGCAATAAAATGTTGGTAGGTTTTGTGGTTCAATAATTTCATGGTTGCAAAAATTGGCAATTACATATGACAGTGACTCTGTATTAATTTGTAGCGTTCACCAACCTGTAGTCTTTCTTCTGAGCCTTCATCTTTTCTTTCTTGGTGGCTAAGGAAAATAGAATGGTTAGTAGGTATTATTCTGGGCATAGCTAAAATGATGATTTTGGTATTTCGCAATATTCACTCTACTTCAAAAGGACAGTGAGTAGCAGTAGCCTTGTACCCAGGCCTCCCCTCACAGCTTTTTTCACAGGCATGGAAAGAAACGCAGGTTCTATAACTGCTAAAAAGCAGCAAGGGAAGGCCTGGCTAGAAGGCTAGAGTAGAGGTGGGTGAGAGGGAGGGAACGGCTTGCCTATATGTCTACTGTAACTAGCCTCGCCCCCAGGCTCTCTAGCCTCATTCCCAGTCCACGAGGGGGAGGGGGTGTGGCCTGGGAATGAGGCTACAGGCTCTCGTGCGCATTTCACACTGGAGAGCCTGGTACTTTTCTCACGTGATTTAATAGACCCTTTACCATTATGATGTAATGGGGGGTAAAGTGAGCACTAACTGGAGAAATTACAGGAAAACATATGTAAACAAGCATGCTCTTATGTTTTCGTACAAGAAACCTACATCAAAGCACATGTTTGTTTGTATTTTCTCCATTTAGTGCTCATTTTTACCCCCCATTACATCATAATGGTAAAGGGTCTATTGCATGTGGGCAGGAACTGCTCAAGAGACATGTGACAACTGAAGAGCGCAAAGGGCAGAGGGAAGGGAGAAAGGATGGAGAGGAAGCAAAGAAGGAGAGAGACCGCCTTAAGTAGATTGCTCCCCTACATGTTTGTACAAAACAAATTAGGTTTTGTCTGAAGCAAGCCCCGGCTCTAGGCGTGTGTAAAACACACAAGTGTCCTGTGTGCATAGCTACTGTACCTTAAAGTGATAACGCTGTTACCATGTTTGCCAACACGTAAACACACTTGTTCAATGCCACTGCATGACTTTACCCTCACTCGGGAAAAATTCCCGGACTAATCACAGAACCCTACAATGCAATATAGGCCTTTCTTTGCATGACTTCACCCTCATTAGGAGCATTCCCGGAATAATCACAGATTCGTACAATAAGCCCCTAGGCTATTTTCACAAAGATTGGAGGTAGGTTTAGATGCATGTACATGCATGGACCTACGTGGACATGTATGAACCTTCATGGACATGTATGGACTCACATGTATGTGTTTTCTAGGGGACACTTTAGTTTTTAACAGGATGACATTCTAGAGTATATACGTGACACTGCAATGGTATCCCCAGAAACATGCACTGTAAACAGAATACAGCGGTTTAGGTCACAATGCAACGAATGCACTTTCGCATGCCAGCAACCATACCCACATACCAGCAATCGAATATGACACAAATTAATGACAGCTGAGCCTTTTCTCTTGTTTGATGGTAAATATCATAATATGAGCGGACATTTTACGAAGCTGTGCAAGTACTGGGTGGTTCCACATCTGATTAATTACCTGTGTGAGTGCCTGCCATTGTGACAACTATGTAATTGAGTTTTCGAACATCTTTTTCAAAAAACATCCTTTGTTGTTTCTCGGTGGTCAACCATGTTTTGATTTGCCAATGGATTACAAACTTGGCATGCCAGAGACGCTTAGGCTCAGTCCCAGGCCAGTTAGTCTCATTCCCAGACCAATTAATCTCATTCCAACCCTTGATTTTTCAAAAGCTTGAGTGTCAAAGGTTTGCTAAAAGGTAGTATTTAAAGGCCTGACTCTATTGTTTGGCAAACACAATAGGCCAGCAATGAGTAAGGAAACACATGCTTAGATACTACAAGGAAATTCGTTGTCTAGGAGTCCGGAGTGAGTTGGTGTGTCAGTGAATTTTATTATTGTAATCATGTGAGCATCATATTTTCTGCAAGCTCTTGCATCATTGTTAAAATGTCGCAGGGTTTGGCATGCGGTGCAGTTTGTGTCAAAATTCATATGTTTTCTCTGGTACCATGAAATTTGACACAAACAGCAGGGGCAAGGGGCAGGGGGGGGACCCTGGGATTTCCCCATCCCAGCAAGCATTTCCCCTTCCCTGTCTTTTCACATAAGGCTAAGGCTAAGGCTAAGGCTAAGGCTAAGGTATGCGCAGGGTCCCATAATTGAACGTGACGTCACATCCGGAGTACACTCTTGTGCCATCTTGGAGTACTTCACTATTGCGGTCAATGGGAAATGAGGCCTGATTTGTCATACTGTAACTTCCAGACGGTACTGTATATTCAAATACAGCAAAGACTACTGAAAAGTTCGATTTTTGTGAAATTGCATATTTCAGTGCATTATATGAAAAGGTCCATTTTGAAGCTGATATTTCTTTGATATAATATGCTTAGTGCTACTCACGTGACCCTCAACGAATCAGAAGTCTCTAGATCGATCACATGACAGCGCTTTAAATCTGCATAAAGCACACTTATCGCGACTTATCGCGGTAAGTGTGCATTATTTGGATAACGCACAATTTTCTAAATGACGCCCACAAGACCTATGGCTGTTTCGGGTCAGTGAGAGCACTAAAACAGTTATACACCAGTTGGCAGTGCATTACGGGGTTAGTTAGTGCGCTTGGTCAAAGTAGCTATAGGTCTCGGGCAGATAATGCACTCGCCTTCGGCTCGTGCATTATCCTGCCCTCGACCTATAGCTACTTTGACCTCGAGCACTAATTAAACCCCGTAATCACTGCAAACTGGTGTATAACTATTACTTAGTAGTGGTTAATTTCCAGCATTTTTGGGGGGCCATGCTTGACAAAGTCCTATACTTACCGGTGTGCTGGGAGAGCGTTGCTTCGATCTCGCTGGCCTGGGCCTCCAGTTCCTCCTTCCTCCCTCGAGCCTTGGTCTCGTGCTGGCTGCACTCGTAGCTGCAGGAGAAAAGTGCATGCACAGTCAGCCTAGCCTCATTCCCAGGCCCATGTGGAAGGGTGGTAGAAGGGGGAGTTTTTGTGTGGGCGAAAACAGCTGCGGAGATACATGAGATATTAACCTTTACCATTATGATGTAATGGGGGGGGTAAAAGTTAGCACTAAATGGAGAAATACAAGCAAACACGTGCTTTGATGTGGTTTTCTTAACATATGAACATGCTTGTTTACACGCATTTTCTCCATTTAGTGCTCATTCCCCCCCCCATTACATCATAATGGTAAAGGGTCTAGTCTGTGGAGGTACATACCTGTACACAGACTTATGATAAGCTGAACAATGCCTTTATCAACAAATTAGACGAATTGTGGGCTACACTCTCCCCCATTAATGAATACTGGCACACAAACTACCTCCAATGGTCAGACATTGAAAAAGAGCACCTTGGTAACTCCAGAGTGCCTGGTAGGGGGGCATAGAGTTGGAGACCAAACAAAAAATAATGTTTTGGTGGGTCAAGCAATTTGTCTTCAAGACCACCCTCACACAGGGGAGGGAATTAGCCAGAGTAGGGTTAGAGTGAGCCTGTATTATAGCGGTATGGCATATTGTGGCCTTACGAGTGAGTATGAGTGGATAGACGGACGTTGTCATCACATTAAACTATCTTTACTAACTAAATTAAGACCTTTTGCGACTTACTCATATAGCAGGGCTAGGATTACCCCACAATAATATAGCATCTCCTGGTATTCAAGCAAAGTGTTCAATCCATAATTTGACAGAGTAACCATTTAGTGTCTCAAGTAGCATGGCAGGTTAATCACGCGGAATAGCGTACCATGCTCTCAATAGCAAAGTGAAACGTACACACGAGAGTCAAGGTATGAGACTACTCAAAGCTCTCTTCCTACCAATCACAATTTTGGCTTCACATTGATTAGTACCAATGTTTCAACAGCTGGACTGCAGCCTTCTTCAAGGGATACACCAAGAGGCTACTCAGCAGCTATACTGATAGCTACATGTACATTAATGCAGTGTTTCCCCCCAGTCAAGAAAGAAGGGGGGGGACATACACCTTTTCCATGACATCAAAGTAAAATAAACATTCCAATGACCACATCAAAGGAAACCAAGTTAGGAAAAGAGGGGGGGGGGGGGGCACCCTGGTACCCCCCTTTGGGGGAAACACTGATTAATGTGTCATGGACGTGCACAAGACGGCTACTGTACTAACTCACATGTATCTCTGGTAGAGTGAGTGCTGTTTCCTGGCCATGTCTCTCTGCATGCCCAGGAACTCCTCCGCCTCGTTCTTGGCTCCCTCGAGGTCGTTCTTCTCCTTCTCCACCGCCTTCACCCGGTTCAGCTGTGGAGAGAGTGGCTTGTTAGTCGATGCATCCTAAATTTGGCAGTCCCAGGTAGTAATTTAATATTATTTCTGCCGCGTATATGCAGGAACCTGGGTTGGGGGGATATCCCCCTTTCCTGCCACCCTACATATGACCCAAGTCTTAGAAATACAGCACACATGACCTTGCCTGGGATAAAAAACAGAAAATTCTGTCCTGTGATATACTTCCTAACACTTGACACCAACACTCTGGAACCGCATGTATGCACCATCCCAGCAGGTTTTCTAGGAGTCTCCTGCACTTAGTGGTATGTATTACAGGTAATACTAAGTACTTATACTTCAATTATTGTAAGAACACCCACTTTAATTATTGTTTGCACAGTGGCAGTGCTGGGAAATACGCAAAACCCTTGAGCAAATATAGACATAGTGAAAATAAGCTGCCGGTGAGTACAAACCAAATATAGGCCCACTTGTGTTTACTATACATTGCTAGAGCCAAATAGGCATCAGCCAATGAGGGAGGGAAGGAGGGAGGGAGGGAGGGAGGGAGGGAGGGAGGGAGGGAGGCTAGTACTTAATACATGTAGGTCTGAATGTAGCCTCGTTCCCAGGCTCTACTGCCCAGCGTTTGAAAGCTGGAGAGTGGAGTGCACCGAGTACGTGGTAAAAGCTGGGGAGAGGACCCTGGGAGCAAGGCTATTTGAACGGAGTAACCGCTAGCCAGTAGAGCAGTTCTCTACTGCACATGTACAATGTATGCCCTACACTGTGTGACCTGTAGACATTAATCCTGAGACTATACAACAAAACATTCAAGTTTACAATGTAACTACCTCTTGAGGGCATTCAAGATACTGTAGCTGTACAGTCAATGAACAAGGGTTATCACTAAATCATGTACATGTACATAATGTAAGCAATAGACACAGATTTTGAACCTGAGCTAAACCCTTCTCCACACTACATAGCTGTGCCTATTTTGTTCCTCTGTTCAGGAGCTCCAGTAGCCTCATTCCCAGGCCACAAAAGAGTCACTCTTCCAAGGAGGGGGGGGGGGGGGGGGAGGGGTGTGGCCTGGGACTGAGGCTAGAGCTCCAGTAGCTCAGTGGGTAAGACCATCTGACTAGTAATTTGAAAGTCTAGCTGGGCTCCGGTTTTTCCCCCGGAGTTTCTTACTTCTTCTTGTTTATGCCATCTGGATAAAATTGCTATATATACCTTTCAAAACACAGAGTGATAGTCTTGCTTAAGGACTTAGGATACCAACCTTCTCTCCTCTTCCTTCGTTCAGTTCTTCCACCTTCTTGGACAGCTCTTCAATTGGCTCCTTGAAGCGACTAGTGCCGATAATGTCCTCCAGGAATTCCAGCATTCCCTCGTCATGTTCCGTCTGCGCCTTGGGCTTCATCAGAGCGATCTGTTCCACCTCCCCCTATTTGTGTGTGTGTGTGTGTGTGTGTGTGTGCATGTGTCTTTTCGTTACACTCTTTTTCCGCAGTCTGACATACTTTAGCAAACATGGCCTGGTACCCTGTGTGTTGTGTTATATCCCCCAGGAGAGAGACATCACAGTATTGTTACTATTGTCAAGATATTGGCTGTTACTTGATAGCCATCGTTGTGTCTTTCGGGCGCATCAACAGTCTTATTAGGAAGTTTCAGGCCACTACCATTCATCCATTAGGTAAATGCCCAAAATATCCTGATATCACCAAGACCTGACTAGAGCAAAAATTTGAACAGTTACCTCTCATACCTGCCTCAAAATACCCATCCCTTAAGGTAAGAACGCAACATCGGACACACCTTCCCAGGCGTCAGAGACCAAAATAAGCCTTCGGAGAAACTGTTTAGACAAATGCCTGAAGTCATTCAATTTTGGTCTACCATACTACTAACCCACAGTACCGCTGCCGAACCATATATGGTAAGTGAGACAGGGCTATATCCTGTAGATGCAGCACATTCCAAATAAGGAAAAAAGCACTTGTAACCCCTGCCTAGTAAATTTTCGCGTGCGATGTCTGTCGACATCACCATCAAGCAGGAAGTTTCCCCAATTTTTCTCCACGGCTGTGAGAAAAAAATCCAGGTGGAAGACCTGGGTACGAGGCTAGGATGTACCTACCTACGTATACGTCTAGTGCTTTAACTCCTTTTCGCCACCTGTGCTTGGACGAGTGGAAGTTCAAATAATGATGTCATGTGGTTGCCTTGAATCACCAATGTCATGTGGTTGCCTTCAACACCCAACTTCCTTCAACACTAGCAACCATAAAGCCCCTTTATCCCATGGCCATTAAGTAGAAAATGTCACGTAAGTGATATCATAGGAAAGCTAAGCACTCCTTTTTCCTCTTGGGCGAAGCTTGCTAAGCCAACACCGTTCCTTCCCTATTCAAACATTACTCCAGAACGAAAACATCCTTTGGTTTTTGCTTGCATGGCTAGCAGAGTGCTAATTAGTCAAATGACTCTTATAGCAACCAGTGTTCAGAAGGCCATGGCTTCATTCGATCATCAGCCAGCTAGCAGGCGTGCATCAGCTGGTAATAAGATTGCCTTTACATTCCTGCATCTGCTTGTTTGTCTGCAATTCCCACGTGCGCCAAGTTACATCATTACATTACTACGCCACTATGGCCACGAGCACAGTGGAAGCTAGTGAAAGGTTGCAGGCCCAATGGGTCAAGTTAGCTTACTTTTGCATTGCCTAAACGACAAAAAAGTGGTAGGTACGTACATGCAGGTAGCGATGATACTTCTATTTTGGCAAGTTCTTACAGCTAACTGGAAGTGTACTACAAAACAGCCGAGTGAGTATATTCGCTAGCAGCTGTGCAAAATGAGACAAGCTGATCCGTTCCACAGCTGCATTTGGCTTGGAGCAACCTACGTATGCTGGGTACAACCTTCAGTTGGACGATTTATGTCAAAATACCCAAACAGCCAGTAGCTAAGAGTAGTGCTCCTCATGTACAATACACCGCACTTTCAGGGCCTTAGGGAAGCTTTGGGAGTGTGTTCTGCCCATACACGCCGTGAAGCAGCCGATTAAAATTGAGTCTGCGTGTAGCGGGGAAAATTTTCACCTCATATTTTCCAGCAGTCAGGAAGCGCTTGCTCTTTTGCCTCATTTCCGTGAAGTTGCCTACTCGTTAATATAACAGCCTGGTGGCTGGTGGAGTTTTCCGGACAACTGAACGACAAAGGAGCCATCGCACTCCGGAACTGTATGCGTGAGCACGCTTTAGTATCATGTGACGTGTCCTGATGTGCATACGTTAAGGACTGCGTGGGCGTGTCTCATGGAAAAAAAAGTGTTCCAACCACGGCCCGACCCGCCGATCTGGTTCCTACGTCCATGTTCTCTAGAGTGTTTGCAAATCACTCTGCCATGGCAGAGATCCTCTGCATCAGACGCTCGGATACAGAGCTATAGCCGGATACAGAACTAAAGCCATTAATGTTGATTGGCTGATTATAGCGTATAAGGAAATCATACAAGTTCTGTAGTTGGAAGCCACTGAAGTGCAGAATGTGGGCAAATGGGCAGCTGATGTTAAACAGGAGGACAGCTAATCAGCCTATTATGACTCCAATTACTCTCAAGTTACCAAACCGATACTCCTTGGCATTCGAGACTCCCAGCATAGCAGCCGACCATAGCCGTATCATGTAGCACTTTATCTGTTTTGGTAGTACGCTATCACGGGTCGCCTCCAAACTCTGAGTAAGTGACTCATTCACGATGCTGCTTTTGGTGAGGCTGCTAGGAGTGGTAATGCTTCTTAACAGTTTGCATGTTGAGCTACTTAGTCTCATATTGCGCCTCTTACCAGATATCACTGTGTTTATTGTTTTCGCTTTTGTATCAATTATGGTTCTATCCAGTGTTTTCATAGGTGATGGAAGTGGTGCCGGCTGAGTGAGTGTGTATGATACACTGGGGGTCTGGGAATGAAGCGATGTGTATATCTGTGCGTGTTGGGTGTTTTACCCAAGTCAATGAAAAGGATTGAAAATGAAGCTTAGAATTATGCCAAATAGGAACGGACCCAGATAGAAAGTGTCACCAATAGACGATCATATAAAGAGTGTGTGTATTTTTTGCAAAATCATACACAGCCACTGTTTGCTGCTAACACACACACACACACACACACACACACACACACACACTGAGAGAGAGAGAGAGAGAGAGGGCTATCCAATAACTATAACTCCATGAATATCCTAGCTCATTCCAGACATATATGCATACTAGACCTCATGTGAAGCCATCACCTGAAATTCTAACCCATGTTTTTCCACCCACTTTTCTCACCAACCAGTCACAGTAGTCTTGGTTCTGGGAGCCTCCCCTCCACCCACCTTGGAAGGAGGTAGTCAAACTTAGCTCATTGTGCTTTATACCAAGCTAATTCAGTATCGTTACAGTGGAGCACGTGTTCTCTCCATTTGGCCCAGTATCCTGCCCAGACCTTCCACCTGCTCCTGTCTGCAAGAGAATTTTATCAAACTCTCATCCCTGTTTAGGAGTAACAGGGGACTAGAAAAACAACAGCCCTTTGGTTTCGTTTTTAGAAAATCTGAGAGTAAAAGAGCTAGTTTAAATCTGAAAAACTGGAGGTTTGTTACAGATAGGTACCTTAAAAGTAGCCATCCTAATTCTAACCCTAACCCTAAGCTATTAAATTTCTCACAGGTTCAACCCATGTGCTTATAGCCAGCACAAGTAAGGCTACCTTACATAACATACACAAGGATTACCTGGAAGCTAGGGCCACCTATAGCAACTTTGGATAGCCACATAGCTACGCAGACAGCTCTCTGGGCCCAGGTGGAAGGTCTGGCCATGAAAGTACTTTTCCGAAGACTTTGCAAGGCTTCTACATGTACACTGTGTTGACACTGTAACTCGATCACTGGTTTGTGGGATAAACTGAAGTAGGTCAAACGCCAGCGGCTGCCCGTGGGTCTGTGATGATGTTGTTGTTTCAGAGATAGCGCACACAAGGGTGTATGTGGGGGGGGGGAAGGGGGGGAAGGGAGGGGGGAGAAAGGCTTGAGAGATAAGATGAAGGTGAACTTACTGTGGCAGAGAACCAAACGCAATCAGAGGAGGCTAGAGGAGGCTTGCGGAGGGGGATGGCCAAGGTGGCCCGTTACTCATTAAGAGTCCATTAAAAAGTCACACGACAAAATAAAGGCTTGCAACTAGCAGTTCACTAATGAAAATTGTTTGTATTATATTTTGGAGGCTTTTTACCGCTAGCCATCTAAGATAAGCTGTTGAAGCGACACTATCTTGCAGTCCAAGGCAGCTACTGATTCTTCCATGCCAGGGACCACTCATATCTTCATCGCGCCCCAGAGGTAAGTTGTTCATTCAGGCATGGCTAGCCTTCTCTTTGGAAGAATTGGACCCCGATGTCGCTAATGCATTACGGACCTCTATAATGCACCCTCTATTTTGCAGCCATAAAATGTTGGCTCAAGGGTGACCGCGGTACAAAGGTTCCACTGTAGTATTACCACTTGCTCATTTACGGTGGAGATCCCTCTTACCATGGCCACATGTAAAGGCTAGAGAATGCCGAATCTATTGACCAGAAGTATTCATTACTTTATGTGACTAGCTCGGCAGCAGGATTGCAGTTGCTGTACCTGAAGAATGAGGAAGCGGTTGTGGTCCAAGTCAATCCCACTCTGCCGGAGGAGAGAGGCCACCTCCTTAAATGGTACCCTGCGACCGTTGAGTTGGTAGTGGGAGCTGTTGTCTCTAAAGGCTGTTCTTGAGACCACGAACTGGCTGCCGGACACAGCGTCGTAGTCATCGTCACCAGGCTGTGTGTGTGTGTGTGTGTGTGTGTGTGTGTGTGTTTTTACCTTTGGTAACCAGATAGACAGACAGTAAGGCTACACAAAAAATGCAGTACCATTTCCTTCATACAGACTGTTAGTAGCCTTGCATCCAGGCCCCCCTCACACCCAGGCCTCCCCTCACAGCCAGGCCTCCCCTCGCATCCAGGCCCCAGGCCTCCACTCACACCCAGGCCTCCCTTCGCATCCAGGCCTCCCCTCACAGCCAGGCCTCCCCTCACAGCCAGGCCTCCCCTCACAGCCAGGCCTCCCCTCACAGCCAGGCCTCCCCTCACAGCCAGGCCTCCTCTCACAGCTTGGAACAGCTGCAGAAAAAACCGCAAGGGGAGGCCTGGGTGTGAGGGGAGGCCTGGCTGTGAGGGGAGGCCTGGGTGCGAAGGGAGGCCTGGGTGCGAGGGGAGGCCTGGGTGTGAGGGGAGGCCTGGGTGTGAGGGGAGGCCTGGCTGTGAGGGGAGGCCTGGGTGCGAGGGGAGGCCTGGGTGCGAAGGGAGGCCTGGGTGTGAGGGGAGGCCTGGGTGCGAGGGGAGGCCTGGCTGTGAGGGGAGCATAGCTTCATTCCACTACCTAACATTTTTGTGCACATTGGAAAATACGGGCAGTGTTTTTCCAACAAGCCAAAAAAAAAAACATACCGGGTAGCAGAGCCTAGGAACAAGGCTATGGTGGTGTAGGAATTGGGCGTGTTGGAGGACCCACAGAATTTTGTCTTATTTCGGAGTGGGGGGGGGGGGGGGGGGGGGGGGAGGGGGTTCCTAATCAGACACACAGTCCTCCTGTCAGCAAACTGCCATGGAGCTGTACGCTGCATTGTTGTAACTACACCTACACAGAAGCCATTTCTCACCACTCTATGGGTGTATATAGAGGACTGGTCAAATTATGTCTCATTACCAGAAGACATAGAATGTAATGTATGTAATTTTGGCCACATTTTTGGCTAGGTTTATAAAACTGGGAGACATTCATTGCATTAGATTAATGGGAACAGAAGTCATCACACACTATACACCATAGAATTTGAATTATTGGAATTGCTACAACTACAAGCCATTAATTTTATTATTTAATACATTCCCGCAATCACATCAGCCAATAATTTAAATTGGCACACAGCTGTACATTGCAATGGAAGCCACCATAGCTCTTATTCCTTTAGCAGAGGACGCACTGAATATGCAGAAGAGACATGCACATGATATGTAGAAGACATGCACGTGCAATTCCATACCAGTCAATGATTACCTTGGCATGATTATGCATTGCAATGGTGGGGGTAAGCCATCACACCATACTGGCTAGCTACAACAGGTGGCTTGATTGGGCCATACATGTTTAGTCAGTATTGCCAAAAATTCACGAGGCACGCATACCACATAGCAAGAATCTGATATGAATGACTAAACAGATCAAGTAACCAACCACACACAAAAACAAGACTGATATTTTTTTTTTACTTTACATAAATCATCCAACTGAAAGTTGTGCTCAGCAACAGGTCAGTCTAAGCTAAATGCAACTGTAGAACGTATCAGCCTGGCTAGACTGACACAGCAATTTCGTAGTGAGCTTCCAGTTAGCGATCAGAACTTACCAAAACAGAATTATCATCATTACCTATCACTCTTTGACAGTCCGGTATAATATTACTCCCATGATGGAGGGAGTAATATCATACCTACGGTATGGTATGACATTACTCCCTAGTCTTAGAAAAATGCTTGTGTACACACGTAGGTACAAATTTGAGGGAAGCTAGTGACATTCAGGGTAGAAAGGACTTAATTGTGCACAGGTGATCACAGCTGTAGTTCTCAGACACCGAGGAAAGGCAGTGAACCGATACTTCTTGTAGCTAATCTTTAGGCCCCGTTGGTGCCACAGACTGAGCGCTGAAATAGTATTACTAGTGGAAGGTACAGACTGAAATGCAGCTGTCTTTCAATCGGTCATGCCTACACACAATTAAGTCAAATCACGTGGGAAAAGAATATAGGTTTTCTCCTGTTTTTCAATTTTTCAAGCCCAGAGTCCAGAGACGAGGACATCAAAGATACTTAATTACGTATACAATAATGGATCTTCACAGGAAGGTATACTCCCAAACCCAAACAATTACATAATGGGTACCTACAGGAAGACCCAGACTCTTAGACTGCAGCGTTCTTGCAACATCTGGCATCTGAGGAAGATGCATTACCAGGGCTTCATTTGGGGGGGGGGCAGAGGGAGCCATTGACCCCCCCTTGGAAACTTTGTGCCCCCTCCTTCTGGGATTTCAACCCTTCAACATTGGATATTGCTCACTATACGCACCTCCCCCCCCCCAAAATATCTTCCAACGTACTTTTGCCACCCCTTGGGAATTTTCCTGAATGAACCCCTAATTGCTGCTCATAGAACGAGCCAATCAATGAATAGGCTTTAAACAGTTCCGCAACGCAATTGGTTGACACTCCGGTAACCGAATATTGCAAGAATGCTGCCAACCAATGGACAATGAATGCTGCATTGCGCAAACATTCACTTCCTCATTTCATACGCACACTTAATCCATAGACTGCTTAACGATCTCTTACAGCCTATCAATGTTTAATGGACACTTCCAGAAATTTTTCCAGGAAAGGAGGATACGTGTACAGCCATATAAGCAAACCATTCTGCTGTCAATCACAGGTGATACGCTAGCTAGAGTTACAGACTAATGGCAAGCATGAGAATAAAAACAAAGTGAATGGCCCGGAACAAGAGCGCACAATGACATGGGGAACCTGTGTATATAGAGAGGAGGTTTCTAGCCTCATACCCAAGCCTTCCCTCGCAGCTGTTTTCGCAGCCATAGAAAAACCTGTGCGTTTTTCCACGGCTGCGAAAAAAGCTGCGAGGGAAGGCCTGGGTACGAGGCTAGGAGGTTTCTCCAGTGCTACTATGGAAGGCCTGGGTACGAGGCTAGGAGGTTTCTCCCGTGCTACTATGTATTCCCGGAACCTACGGTTGAGTAGCGCAAGCTACAAACTCTTAAACAAAAAGGACATATATGCATTTGTGCCTTATGCAAGTACACTCCTCTGAAAATCAAGAATCCCTTGTTCACCCAGTTTGCAGCACCCCAACTGTAAAGGCTAAAACCAAAAGGCTCAAATGGTGAGACCAGAAAGTATCAATGGCTGTGCCCAATTGCGGCAAGACCCCAAAATCGTAGTCTCCAACCTGTACATCACAACAAGCCCCTTTGCTGGGTTAGTCAACAGGAAACTGGATTTAACAAACGTCTGCTAGCGTGTTTTGGCAATCCACCCCCCCCCCCCCCTCCATGGAGGAAGCCCTAGCCATGCACATTCCTGGCCCATAGCTGTGGTCTATAATCACTGTGTCATTTTATGGGATTACTGCCGTGAGAGGGGGCGGAATTGAAGTTCTAGCAACTGATTAGGAAAACTATGTGTACTTAGGACCATATTATGCTTCTGTACATGTTCCATGGCCTGACCCTTACCCTAAACCAACAGGTTGAGAAACCGTATGCTCCCATTAATGATGCTGCTAACGAGCAGGTGTGTCACACGGGCCATGAACGTTTACTCACTCTTACAATGTACGTATACTATGGAGTGGACTTTTACTCACAGAGTGAGACAATTGAGGTGGCCATAAGGACTTAGAGTAAACTGATAGTCATATCTCAGGTGGTGACTGATGTAGTGCTTCTACAGTGCATAGCATTTACATTAGGTAGCCTCATTCTAGTAAATTAGTGGTAGGTAGTATACCTAGCGTCTCTGACACTAGCTAACCTTACCCTAAACCTATCCCATCGATTCAGACTGAGGTGCTGTACATTCCCAGGCCCACGTCTTATTCGGGGGAAACAGGGACCTGGGGATGAGGCTACCTATTAAACCTGCCATAATATTATGTGCTATTTCTAAACCACTGGAATGGATGTTGCAATTACCAAAGTGTGCATGGCGCTACAAATATAGCCTCATTCCCAGGCTCTCCTCACTGAAAAATCGGGAGTTGGAGCCCTGGGAACAAGGCTACTACGTAACATCTGTGTAAGCCACATCTAAAAGAAGAATACAGCATGGCCCCACCGAACAAACAAATTGCTGTGTCTTGTGTACATAGTATTTAATACCCTATTTGTTCCACTACAGCACCACACCGTTGCTGTGCTGCGTTACCAGGGTAATGTTGCATAAAGGAAAAAACAGACCACAATATTCCCTCAGGCAGTTGTGTTTCAATCTGCAATGTTTCATTTTGGAGACTTCCAAAAGGGGAGCAAAAACAGCTTGGAATAAGTTTTATGGTCCCCCCCCCCCCCCATTCATACTATAGCTTTGTGAGAGAGGCCTGCCTATACATATCTTGGCTCATTTCAGACTGAGCAGCTGCTACAATGAATCAAGATTTGGCAATGCATCACCAATGTGGAAATATTAGCCTAAGGGCTTTCTTTACCAAAAGTGGATCAATAATTGTAAACATTAGGTCCTGTCAGTAGATTTGACTGACTATCTTCCCAGACATGGTGCCTAAAGTTTTCCTTGGGGCAATAATATACAGTAACGTCAAAACAGCTGCTGACACTTATCTGGCAATTTGGAGGGCCTGTGGGGGCACACTTACACGGCACACTTACACACATACATATACAGCTGCTGTTGTCCACAACTAAGCCGACACACACAATACATTATCAAATTTAGTGTGAGTTCCAGCTTCCCAATTAAATGTGTGGCATCACGACTGGAACACACCTGCATTTTTTAGGCAGGAGTGTAGACTACTGGGCATTAGTGGAGGGGGGGCTTTTTAATCAGGACTTCCTGAAATTGCAATGGCTGAAACCAAAGGCTCAATTGGTGGGCCCTAGCCTCATCCCCAGGCTCTCGTGCACATTGCTACTTGAGAGCCTGGTACATTTTCTCGCATGCGCGTGGACAAGGATTGCTCAAAAGACGGTTGCACTTCTCTACCTTCTGCTGGAGATATTGTTTCGGCGCTTGGTCTATGGTACAAACGGGCCCCGGAGAGTGGCTACAAGAAGTATAGATTCACTGCCTTCCTTCGTTGTCTGAGAACTGCAGCTGTCCTCGCCCCACGCAAAATTTTACCCCTCTACGTCAGAAAATGAGAAAAAGTACCAGGTCCACAGCATCCAGAAAAGCATTGTACTACGTATGCTAAAAAATTACCCTGAGGCTGTAAACAGGACACTGGATTTAACAAACAGTTGGCAATCCACCTCTCCATAAGGAAGGAACTTCTAAAACATAGTCAGGCTTGGATATTACCCACTGCATGAGAGCAAACGGTTTGCAGACTTCTTACAACAGATTTTAGTCTTTTATTTTGTTGGTAGCGGATTTGCAGGGGTCCGGCAAATGAGAAGTGAAAATTCAGGCTGTTTATCATGAAAATGACTGTTGTCTGTTGAACAAAAGAGGAAAAGATCTGGTTATCGGTTTCAAGGTTTCGCTGATAGTGTAGTGAGAACAGGATGCTAGTTAGCACAGTAGAGTAATTGTGGCTAGAGACCTGCACATTATGCCGGCACAATTTCAAGCACAATAGGAAGCACTGAGCATAACGTGGGCATAATAGGTTAGAGTAAAATAATTAGGTGGCGATACTTGACTACTCTTATGCATCAGCAGCAAGTGAATGTGTTTTCTTTGCTTAGCAATTCACCTCTTTGGAGGATCGTCCCATCACTAATATTTGTCAGATGGAGTCAATTTAGTAAGTGTAGGCCTTAAACTGAAGGCCTTATAACAGCAAAAAGGACTATGATAAGGTCATGTGACCAGGAGTAGGCACATAGCTTTTTAAGTACAATGTACTCTGTCTCTAATTGAGGTATTTTTGCCCTAAGGTAATTTGACACAATGTCTCAGACACATTACATTTTATGGGTGTGATATCACTGGTCTAAGTCTACATAGTATATTCACCCACAGCTGTATTTGGCTAAACTTACCATGACATGCCATAAACACACCAGCTTATCCATAAACACAACTCTGACAGGGGTAGCTACACATACCTACCAAGCTCTGTTTTTCCCTTTCAAGTGGGTAATCAAAAGCGGTAGCCTCTTTTAGAGGATTTTACATGTGTGCTGGCATTGCTTGAGCCAAGGAATGGCTACAAGTTTAAGAGTTTGCCTGCAGCATTCCTTGGTCAATTCCAGGGTCACTATCAGATGTCTGTACACCCCAGGATGTACGTCATGATCCCTGCTAGACAGGGGGACCCCAACTGTATCCTAGGTAGACCTCAGGATGTCCTCACTGTACTGCAACAAAGTTACAAAGGTTCATTGATGCTGATGATGAGTGAAATCATAGGAAGGGGATCCTATGAGCACAGTGTATATGTACTTAGGTGCACCCATGCAAGTGTCAGCTATTACAACTGTGATGTCATCAATTGTGTCCAGTCAACCTTGTTCAGTTCCTTATTGTGATGTTAGCCCATGGTAGTAAGGTGACAGCTGTTCATTCAAGAGATATACATGTACAAGCTTAGGTACGCCAGCAAAGTTTTCCCATTAGGGGAGCACCTTCAGCCCCCTCTAATACAGTATCAATACTTCACTAGTGCATATCACAAGTCAGTTTGAGCTCTCAATCTACTACGTACTAGGGACCAGCACATTATGCTGACAAATTCACCTATTATGCTATGTTCCTATTCCTGATCATGTGACCTGTTATGCTTGCTCACACGACCGATTATGCCAACATGGTTATTATAAGGCCTTTAGTTTAAAGCCAAAACTCTTACTAAATTTACTCCAAGAGATCAGTACAACGTACTACTAGTGATGAGGGTTTCCACATTGCCCTCCAAGGAGTTTTATCAAACGAATTGCTAAGCAAAGAAACCACAATCAGTTGCTGCTCATGTAAGTTGTATAGTCGAGCTTCGTGCGCTAATTCTTTTATGCAAAAAACTTTAACCTGTTATGCCTACATTATGCTAGACTTACCCTATTATGCTCAAAATTATGCCGGCACAGTGTGCTAGTCTCTATTAAGTAATACATGCCTAACTACATCTATCGAAGGACCAGCCAAGGTTGATTGATCAGCACATGTTGAAGGACAAGAGTCCATTGCTAATGAGTCTTTTATCAGTGGAAGAGTCTCAAATATGGCCACACGACAAGAGTAATCATAATGAATACGTATATGACTGAAAGAGTTATCATATGAAAATCACATGAGCGATATCCTATACACAACCCTTTCAATGAAAAGTTGTTTTTGTATGAAAAGCTTCGCCTTTTGGCTGATGTAGTAATTTAGCATGTCTCATAACACATTTACGCGTCATCAGTGTATTTACACGCTTCATCAGTCCTGGCCCCAAGCATCTAGTGATGCCTGACCATTACGGAAGCTGGGGGTTGGGTAGAAATCAGGGCAACTCTTTTTATCAGCCGGGTGCGTGCGAAACACACGCTCAGCTGATACTAAGTTTGCTCGCTTATCTGACTATTTGTCCAGCCACACTTATCACATGCATCATTACGTTACTACGCCACTATAGCCACGAGCACAGTGGAAGCTACTGGCGGTTGAAACTGTTGAAATGAGCGGTTAGCTTAAGAGCTTGAGAGCAGAGCAAACCAGATACGTGGGTAAGATAGAAGCGGCTGGTGTGAGCCTTCAAGACGATCCTTATGCCTCAGAAACGAGATGGAGTATGGCCACATTTCGGCTGCTTTATCCAGCGATTTACACTCAGGAGCAGCGCCCTTCCTGGAAGTAGTTCACAGGCCCAGTAGGTCAAGGTACATCAAGCTAGCTTGGTCGTGTGTTGCTTATGAAAAAGTGGTAGGTAGTGACGATATTGACAACTTGTGGCAGCCGACTGGAAGCGCAGTGCAAAATAGCCAAGTCAGCACTTTGACTAGCAGCTGTGCAAGATGAGATAAGCTGATCCGTTCCACGGCTGCATATGATATGATTTATTGAAAATACCCGGCTGGCTTTTAGATATGAAATAGTCCCTTACCTGTCTTAGGCATCCCAAAAACACTATGTTTGCTCCGCTATTATTGTATAGATAAGTGTTAACAGGGCCTCCATTTGTAGTATACATGTACATACCATTACATGATAATTATTTTACTCATGCAATCCACTCACCAAATCTATGATCTTCTGAAAGTAGACGCTGACGGTGCAGCTCGGGACGTTCAGGTGGTGCTCAGAGTTGTGAATCAGTACCGACACTTTCTTTGATCTGATCTTCCTTGCACGGTAGCCGAACACGAAGAGCATGGAGTCAATCACGTTTGATTTCCCACTTCCATTTGGCCCAACAATGGAAGAAAAGCACTGCAGAAGAGAGAATAATGTCACTGATAGTAGATCTTTATCCGTTATGATGTAATGGGGGGCAAAAGTGCTGGAAGCATACAAATTACAAGAAAGCAAGCATGTTATTGTGTTTTCATGTAAGAAACAAACATGTTCTTATGTTTTCATGTTATATCAAAACACTTGTATTTCTCCATTTAGTGCCTACTTTTACCCCCAATGGATAAAGTGGCCTGGGTATGAGGGCTATACGGTATCACCCAATCCATTGAGTTACAAGCCACAGACACAAACATGTACACACACACATATACATGTGAGAGCAAGGTCTGCTAATCTTAAAGAGCTTGGGAAGGGGAACTATGCACGTTTTAGCCTCGCTATATAAGAGCCTGGGAACAATTAAGGCTAAGCAAGTTTATATGCAACGCCTAGGGAAGCAATTGTGTCTGTGTTGAAAACTATGGAAACTGCAAAGTTTGCCAAGTGGCAACAATCCAGTGTGAGACAACATAATGATGGTTCTCTCCAATCTGGTCGCCTGACCTCAGCTTGACCCCCGGGGGGCAGGGGGTGGGGTGGGATGTGGACGAGGATGTTAACGAGGATGGACTTGCAGAGGAGGTTAGAAGGCATCACGTGTGCCACACCTTTTGATGATGTAATAATACAACAGACAACACAATAGCAGCTTCGTGAGTGTGCACCCAACCATGACCAGCAACTCCTAGCCGATCAGTCAGTAGCTAACCCCCCTCTGCACCCGGAGCTGACCATCAGCTACAGCCTTTGTTTGACTTACACCAGTCAGGCCTCTGGGTTTACATGCGTAGTCTCATATTGCATTGCTGCCATAGTGTATATGTATACGGGAGGAGGTTGGAAGGTATCGCACGTGCGTCACTTGTGTGACAACACACATCGCTAACAGCATTCCATTGTAAAGAATACAGTTATGTGGGCCAAACAACGCTTCACAGCTCTACAGTCTTTGAGGGTAACTCCAGGTGCTACACCGCACCAATGGGCATTAGATAAAACCACACAGTTTGGGGTGTCTTTGCCCGTACTATATAGGGGACAAATAGCGTAGGGGTACGCAGTTTGTCCCCTATAGTAATATAGGGAACAAACAGCGTATAGGCTCCTGTAATACTATAGGGGACAAACTGCGTACCCCTATTTGTCCCCTATATAGTACGGGCAAAGACACCCAAACTGCTGTACTTTTGTACGCACCCGCACCACTGAGGTCTAAATAGGCCAAAACAGTCATCTAGTTTGAGCTGCCTCTCCATTTTTTGATCCCTCATGTACTGTACATGTACCTACAACAGCTACTCACAGGAAGAGAGTGTGTGTGCACTATAGAAAACACCCACTCACCGTACATGTACGGCTTCCCTTTGTAGTTACATTCACAAACTGTTTCTTTCATGTCACCATTACGAGTGTACGCACACACATACTACTATATACACTCTGCAACTAATGTTCTAAGAGCAGTAGTGACATTCTCGGCAATAAAAAAAACAACCTTAAGTGTTTGAGCCGTTGAAACATAACACTCATTAGGGGAAATTCCTCTCGTTATTGAAGCCTCAAGCAATTCCGAGGCAATTAGTGGGTGCAAGACCTTGAAATGGCTTCTGCGGCCTCGTTCCCAGCCTGTACTCCCACCTTGCCATCTGTCTCCCAAACCCTCACTTAATAAGGCTATACAAACTTTACTAACCCGGGAGCTGTAGTAAGGCACTTTTTTTTACTACGTACATGCGGAAAAAAGCTGGGAGCAGAGACTGGGAACGAGGTTATGGCTACTGTACATGGTAGTCATTGATCCAACAACTTCCAGTCCAAATTATACTAGCCACACACACGCACACCATACTTGCAAATTGGGTAAACTAGTTGTTTTCTACAAAGAGTAGATAGACACTACGTTAGCCACTCTTGCTCGTGCATGTACATGGATGTACATGTAGTACACAGCAGTGTGAGGAGGAGGGAGGGGAGGGGAGCAATGGCAGTTTCACCAATTCATGGCAACAACAAAAAACAACAACTGCTAATAGGTATGTTTGCAGGGTTTCATACAGGGAAAAATAGATGCTCCAAGATTGATTCTAAGGCATTCTGGAGGTACTTATAGCCATTCTAAAGTAATTAGCACATGCACAGAACATTCTAGAGTAATGTTGAAATTTGGTTGTGAAAATTACTCATTAGCAGGCCTTTTGCACCCTGTACAGCACCATAAGCACCCTTTGACTGCTTACGCTACGGGGGGAGAAGCAAAGTTCCAGGGGGCATGTCTCTCCACACATCTGCGTATCACACGTCACCCCAACTAAAAAATTCTGCCTGATACGGTGTCGTACATATGAGGATCGCGTTTCCCACCAAGCCTTGCCTCTCGACCCACAAGAGAATGGTGAAACTAAGGGAATTGCCCTGATACGTACATGTACGTGTAATTGCCTGATATGGCAGGAGTAGTGCATTATGTCATCATCACACCAATCAGCCAATACGTCAGGCCAGTCGCATGCAGCACAGTAAGCAAAGTCTGGACAATAACGTGATGAATACAACTGACTGACAAGGCAGCAATTATCTCATCTCTAGAAAAGTAGATAGTCTGGCAGACTACAGTGATGTTCACATGGTTCAAAAGGAGACAGTTGGTGGACTGAGGTGAGGGTCTTCTTATGAATTTCAGAAAGGAGATGAATATGTCCCCAATCTCATTACTTCCCTATACCGTAACAAGTCAACCACCTAAAATTTTGAGAGGGGAGAAAACCTAGCCTCGTATCCAGGCCTCTCCTTGCAACTTTTTTTGTAGCCGTGGAAAAAAAAAACACGGGGAAGGCCTTGAAGGACTCGTCACATAACGTCCACCACTGTCATCACAGTCAATTATCCACGGCTGTAAAAAAAAAAGGCCACGAGTGGAGGCCTGGGTACGAGGCTAGAGCTGAGGAAACTCTCCTGAATTAACCCCTTCCTTACAGGCTCTGTTAACTCCCCAACATATCTGTGACCTGACTAAACCACTTCTGCCTCAAATTTACAAGTCAAATTTTGGTTAGAGAGTTGGTGCCCATGAGGCATATATACACTGTACCAGCTGCAGCTTCAATATCTCAGTAGTTTTTTAAACATATCCTTTGGAGTGCTAACCAATTACATGCTGTAGTAACAGTGCCGTAAAACATAGGTAGCTATGTGGTATAGATGATGAAATATTCACAGTTGAACATTGCCTGAGGTCACAAAAGCAATGTTTTGGTATCTCACCACCTTAACTTTTTAATCTGGGCGGTGGAGCCTGGGAACAAGGCTAGGTAGAAGTGGTCTAGTCAGTCACAGATACGTTGGGGAGTTAAAAACCTTCCTACGTTTATCCACAGCACAGAAAACGATCAGCAGTGGAAACCTGGGGACCAGGAAGCTTCTGCCCATACATGGTATTCTGTTGTAGTTCGTGGTCCATTGCACGGCTGAGGTAACACAATGGGAGGTCATTACAGGCATGAATGGCATCCACGTGGAGTCAGGTTACAGCCACAGACGTTCAATTATCCTGCAGTTTGCAATGCAAGCTCATTCCATGCTCCGAGGAAGGGCAAAAGACTCTCTCTCGTTTATCCACGGGTGTTTACAAGAGAGTATACTCTCTTGTACACACCCAGGGCTCAAGCATCCCATTTCAACTGCAGAGATGTTTCTTCTGGTTTTTGCTTGGGAATAGTGAACCTCGAAGTGTCGTTTTCACTGTAATTATGTGTCTGTACATGTACGTGTATGTATGTATGTGTATGCTTTATGGCTTCTCATGAAGAGGGGGCTTCTAAGTTGGCTCTTGCATAAGAAAGAAAGGCTCTCCAAATACCAAATTTAATTCGGAAAGAAACTTTGCTGACGTTTCGACTAGATGCTCTAGTCTTCTTTTGCCCTGAAGACTAGAGCATCTAGTCGAAACGTCAGCAAAGTTTCTTTCTGAATTAAAGTTGATATTCAGAGAGCACTTTCTTTCTTATGCAAGAGCCAACTTAGAAGCCCCCTCTTCATTAATACCTACGTACATACTCTTCATGAGAAGCCATAAAGCATATACATACATACACGTACACGTACAGACACATAATTACAGTGAAAACGACACTTCAAGGTTCACTTTTCCCAAGCAAAAACCAAAAGAAACATCTCTGCAGTTGAAATGGGCTGCTTGAGCCTCTACCCACTAACCTCGGTCCTATGTTATTGGTTTCCAGGGCCGAAGTAATGATTAAGAGGGACAGTTGGGGGCATTCGTATTTAATTGTTAGAGGTGAAATTCTCGGATTTATGAAAGACGAACATCACTGTTAAAAAAAAGGAGGCAGCCCATCTGCCAATACTCAACAGACATTTCTGGCTTCTATTTGGGCTGGCATCAGCTATCAGCTCATGTGAGAAGCCATACAGGAAAATAGCTAACGCTTGCCCTAATGAGTTGCCAGGTAATCATATACTACTGTCCGCCTTCTGTCTATTGATGCCTGAGCTGCTGGATCAGATTATCATAGCGACACACTATACTACAAACAAAAGCTGTTACTATTCACTACAGAGTAGTGATAAATTTACATGAAGGACATGTACAAAATATATAGTCAGCCTCATAACCCAGTCGTCCCAACGTTTTTCGCTTCCAGTATTCAGTTGGTGAAAAGAGCTGGGACAGCGGCTACAAAGCAGTCATTTAATCACGCATTCTTCACTTCCAGTTTGCACCCTATACTAACTGGGGCCTCACAGAGAACTGGAAGTCTGACAAAAACGCCTACTAAATTTTAGACATCATTTTGCACTGAAAAACCAGTTACATAATATCTGTTCACATACAGAACATTTCCTGGTAAATTCAAACATTGTGTACCAGCCCACCTAACCCCCGTGCAAGATAATCCTAGTGGCACCAGTAAAAGATTATGCGCTCCTAGACTGA
This sequence comes from Phakellia ventilabrum, assembly GCA_963921505.1. Taxonomy (NCBI): domain Eukaryota; kingdom Metazoa; phylum Porifera; class Demospongiae; order Axinellida; family Axinellidae; genus Phakellia; species Phakellia ventilabrum. The sequence goes on from OY997388.1 coordinate 6,078,956, forward strand.
ATGACTACACGGTACAGCATGTGGCATTGTGGTTTCCACCATAACCAAGACGGCTGCTTGTCCCATACCACGCATCCCGTGAGACTTAGTTTCCATCTCGCGTGGCTGGCTTTCATCTCGTGTGACTTGCTCCCATCATACGCATACATAACTTGTTCCCTTCAAACACACCTGACCCACTCTCATGCCATGTGCTTGCATGCTCTGCTTGTGTCATAGGAGGGGAGGAGGAGCATGGACATCCAAGGCAGAGCTTGAGTAGCAAGTCGTAGTCTGAAATAGGACTTGCACTCGTGTCCTACCTTAGTCGTCTTCACCCCTAAATGCATGTATCATCTGCTCAGAACCAAGCCAATAGAGGGCCGCACCATCGAAGAAGCACAAGGGCATGGTATCCACAAAAATTGTAAAAGTTTGAAACTTTGGCCTCTATATTAAGAAAAGGTAATACTAACAGTAACAGTACTGTACTATACATACGAAGAATGAAAATAGTGTCTCGCATAATTATGAATATAGTACGTGATGGTTGCACAGCCTCCATGTTGCGTCAATCGGTAATACCCCTGTACGATTTGCTAGGCTATATTATCCATGGTGTAGCAGGCAAAAATATTCACATGACTTTTGGAAGGTATCACATGACCTCATGACACTATTTCCCAAGAAAAGGGTAATTTGCTCTTGGTATGACTCCTAGCTTACCTTATGAAAGGGACCAAGTTCCTTCACCCCTGCGTAAGACTTGAAGTTTTCGCAGACTATCTTGGTAATCATGAGCCGTGGTTCTGGGCCCTCCGCGGGTTGTGTTCCCGGGGGATCCATTTTGGTATGTGTATGGCCTTAATCGATATTCTGTAGAGACAATTTCGACAGGCAATGGCATAAAGCATACAAGAAAAGACGTAGAAAGGTTCAAATTAAACTCACCGCTCGGTCGCTTCGAACCGTCTTCTTTCCAAACTTTGCCGCCAAAAAGAAAACAGGGAAGTGACGTCAGGTTATAGGATTTATTTTGGAAGCCCTACATGTGCATTGTTTTGGTATGCGCGGAATGCGCTAGCGAGTGGGCGCAAGTTATTACGTTATTCATAACAATGACTAATAATTTATTCACCAGCTGCCGTGGGCCTATAGGAAGTGCAAACAACTGTTATTAGTAGATTGGGCGATTCCCGTCAGTACCTGACAGTAGATCGTTGTTATTTTGGTGACTAGTTTCCGAATTTCCGTATGCTTTCTTGAAGTCGTCAGTTGATGAAGATTTATGTGTATATTCTGCAGCAGAGAAATAATCTATAATTTAGAGAAGAGGTGAAGTTGTACTCTACAACATACTCTGAAGGCGCCCGTGTACATTTGCAAAGATGCCTAGAAAAGGTGAAAAGAGAGGGAGGAAGCGGGGAAAGGCCAACCAAGCCGCCAGCTCTTCGAGTTCAACACCAAATACCAGTGCAGCTACTCCTGGCCCGAGGCGAAGCATCCAGCAGACCTCTGGGCGGAGCACCAACAACAGCAAGGGTAATCGCGTTACGCCGAAAAGACAACTTAGGAAAGCTAACACGAAGAAGCAGAACGGTCGCAGAGGGAGGGTGTCGAAGAAAGAGAACACGCACCTCGGTGATCCAAACTGCTACAAGGCCGAGAACGGCGAAGTGTACAGGCCAGGCGGTAAGTACAATCACTAAATCAAGCATACCTATGGCTGTAGTTGCACAGTAGCAGCATGCAAGGGATCACTGATCAAGTCGGGCCTTTATTAAACCATAGATTAAAGAGTAGAAGGCAACCTTGATTATGCATAATTTCTTGCAATGATGGCCCCCTTTCTACATATCTTTCAGATTATGCCTACATGGATAGCCAAGAACCTGACCTGCCATACCACATCTGTGTTATAAGAGACTTCAAGCTGGTATGTGAAAAAATGCATCAGTTAGTGCATGCATTTTTTATCACTCCTTTGACCAATTTTCAGCTAAAAGGTGCAACGCCCATGTGAGATACAGTGTACACTACTTTAATGCCTGCTTCTAATAGCCTATGCGAAATGGGTGCTTTTCAAACTGCCCCAAGTGTTAGGGAGGGTTGGTAGGTCTATTTGTCTTAAGTGCTGCCAATTAAGTCTGTGACCCTTGTGGGTTGGTTTCAGCCATGAATGGACTTACATGAATCCCTACTTTGTCCTATTAAAAAGGCTCGCAAGGACTCAGTGATCGCTGAAGTGAAGTGGTTCTACCGCGTCAGTGAGCTGCCTGAAGCGGTGTATCTTCTGCTGATGGAAGACAGGAAGAAAGGTCTGCTATTGTCTGCAGCAGCAAAGCCCTCCCTTTGCACTCTGTGGGCTTCACAGTTATGCAAAAACTAACGCATTGTTTATGATCAATTATCTGCATATTTGCAAACCACATCCAAGCATGATGCCATAGCAACATACCACATGAGGACATGCTATTCACAATACAGCCACAGGCCAGCCTTGTGGCAAGTGATTATTGTATATTTTATTTCCACCCCCTCTTTAGACAAAGATGCTGCAATGTTTGAAGACCCGAAAGTCAGAGAGCGAGAGCTATTTATGGCTTTCAACATTGATACCCACCAAGCTTCACTCTTTAGGTAATAATGTGGTGTTATGCGTAAAAGTTTCGATATCTGTTTAATTTTCCATTCACACACGCCCTTGCGTATTATTTGCATCATAGCTTCCATTCCAGATGACATTTTATCAGCGTGTTAATTTGTTGGGCTGTCTAATGTTTTTAGTGCCCTTTGTGCCAGCCATTGGGTGGCAATTACTATAATGCATTGGCATCAAACATTCTCTCCATATGGCTGAAGAGAAACCCTTTAAAAAATCCAGTTTATACCCCAGCAAAGTTATTGGCATACGTGGCCGTTTTGGGTAGAAAGCTAACATTATTCCCTCGTGTGTTTCGATCGCATCACTGCATTCAAAGCGCTGTATCTCTGAACTTCCGTTAAAGGCAGGGCTCATATGCACTGCGTAGAAGCCTCAATATGTAAGGCTTCTACACCAAACGTATGAGCCCTCCCCTTAACAGAAGTTCAGAGATACAGCGCTTTGATCGCAGTGATGCACTCAAAATACGCGACGGAATAATGTTATTCTCTACAGGACTGCCACATTTTATTATTATACTGTCTGGTAGAGTAGTCCCTGTTCAAATCCCCAAAACACCCTCACACTCTGATAATCATAGACTGCATAGTAGCCATGGGACTTGGGCACAAAATTCACAGCCGCTTCTAATTGCCTTTGAATATCATTACACACGGATGAGTGAGTTCGTCACAGGCTTGTAATTGTGTCCTCTACATGACATCAGGGGGAAGTGCCAGCTGAAGCAGTTGTCGGAGGTCAGCGGTGGCCTGTCCAACTACATCAACAACAAGAACTCTTACTTCTACCGATACGGCTACAAGCCAGAGTCGAGGTATGCATATAGTAAGGAATTTTTGGGCGTGATTTGGCTAGCGTATTAGTAGTTTATAGTATGTGCTTCCATGTGGTTCCTGTTTTGATGAGGACAAAACGCGGTTTGGTGGGTAGTTTATTTTAAATTCTTTGCATATTTTGCTGCCTGTAAGTGAAGTGTTAGGTGTGATTATGGCACTAGCTCCTAGAGCATGTACACTGTGAATAGTGAGAAGAGTCTTTTTATTGAAGTGAGATCATACACACTGTATTTAATCCTCTTACTTATAAGGACATATTTGGGAGGTAAAGGTAGATGATTCTAAAATGAAGCTATAGCTACTATGCTAAAGTGGGTGGGCCAGATACATTAAATCACCTATTTTCCATAACTTTTTTTGGTTTTTATTTCACACTGTGGGCAACAGTGAAGGTAAAAACTGGCCTCAAACCTGTTTGTTCCACACACAGACGGCTCACCAATATCAATGAAGAGTCAATTGTGCCTCACAGCCAACAGGTAAGATGGTGTAGCTGTGCATATCTAGCATGTTGTGCCTATGTATAATATGTACATCTGTGTAGGTTGTATGTTCATATGTATAATGTGCTACATTTTGACATGTATTAGACACTATATGATTAATATGTCTAAATGCATTATACTGTATGGTACCTTTCTACCTACTACAATTTGCTTAAACCGCAGCTATACCCTATACTTGAGATAGTGTAGATGCCTATATGGCCACTCCACCCTACGTATGTGACAACTTCAGCGCAGAGATAGTAAATACATGTAGACTCTATCCCAGGTAGACTCTATCCCAGGCACTCACGAGAACACTGCCATTATTGACTCATAGCTTTAGTCTACAACTCCCTAATGATGTTAGATAAGATTAGGTATGTAAGAGGACACTTACCGCACGCCTGCTTAGTTTCACACAGACAAGAGTAAAAACATATGTGTGTTTCCCTGAAAAGAAAGTACGAAATATGAGCTCACAACAAACAACAGAGTACAAATAAAAAAACTGGTAAATGGAAGGCAGTATCTCAGAGAATATAAAGGAGGAAAGAAGTTTTTAAGTCACAAACATTTCAGCTGAATATTGGAGCTTCAATGGCAGGATAAATTAAGCCACATTTATGAAGACTTCTAGCTCTGTAGTACAGTGGTGTATGTAAAGATCCACACACCTTTTGCAGCTTGTTTAGTACAGAAGATAAGTCTCATTTCTAGGTGCGGGAGTCAAGGAATCTGGCTACTCATTTGTCCGTGGTAGTTGTGTACAATCAGTGAAGTGGGTTCCCTTCAAACGTGTTGGTTATCCCTGTTGGCCAACATCATTCACTGTTTACCCCCCTAGTCTTCCCAACAAGCTGGTGCCACACAGCCAGCCAGCCAGTGGCAGTTTTAGTGGGGCTTTAGAAATAGTCCCTTTCTGCAGCTAATGTGATTGGCACTTCCTGGATTAATTTTTAGGCTGCCTGACAATTTTTTTATACGTATAAATGATGTGTGTGTGTGTGTGTGTGTGCCTGCATGGAATGAGATAGCTGCATGTACATGTAGATACACACTTAAAGCATCAATCAACGAGATGCATTCCCTAATTCCGTCTTTCCCTCTTCCATCGCAGGCCGAGCTGCCGGAGTGTCTACTCAGCAACAATCCGGGGAAGTCCCCAACCTCGGAGACGGCCCTGGACCGCTACAGCATGCCTGATGAGAAGGCCCACGGCGAAGAACTGGTGAGCCAGAACGATAGAGAGCACTGTGTCGTTGTTCTTGGGTGCCCCATATAGCTATTGTATAAGCCCACCCCTGAATATGAGCCAGTCCTTAGTATAAGCCCACCCAGGTATAAGCCCATCCTGAGTATAAGCCCACCCAGGTATAAGCCCATCCTGAGTATAAGCCCACCCCTGAATATAACCCAGTTCCCTGATATATTTACAATTTCACTTTCATCAAAGCCCTCCATTATCCACAACAACATTGACTGCCTGTATCTATACCCACCCACACTCTCCCTCTCCCTCTCTGTCTCTCTCTTCTTAAACAACACGGGGTTATCGTGAAGGGCTTTTGCAGTTGTAGTGTAGGAAGCTGTAGTCGGAGCAGAAAGATGCAGTTCTACAGGAAGAACTGATGGCTTCCGGCATGCGATTATGTAATCAGTAATTAACTTATTCATAGGTGTACCTACACTGATACTACATGTACATGTAGTATCGGCAATAGTATCTGTAAGTGGTTGAGTTGCAATCACTAATGGTCCGATGTCCAGCGCCACTCGCATCAAATGCTTATGGCTTCCCTCAGAAAAAATAACAGGTATAGTTCATGACGACAATAGGGTTTTGAAGTTATGAAATGTGTCCGACCCAGACAATACTTCCAATTGACCTCTCGTGTACCCTAACATGAGCATCCTATGATGTTAGCGAGCTGCTCCTAAAGTATGTGCTCTTGTAGTTTAATAATGCCTCAGGCCACCTACACAGTAGTTTCCTTATAAGGACATCAACTCTGCCCCTCGTATGAGTGATAGGAACTACCCATAGGAAACTAATTGTACCTGAATCCCTCCTAAATTGACAGCTAGGCCTAGGACAGGAAACTATTGGTACTGAATCCCCTGCCAGCCAGGAAGATACACCCTTGCATACTCTGAAGCCTCACGACTGCTGGTTATAACATTACTGCCTGAGAAATCTTACATGTGGCTCCAGTTATGCAAGTCTGTCATTTGAGGTGTCTGTCTGAAGCTGGTGTGTAAGCAATGAATACAGCCTATGTGTCCCATGATATGGCAGTTCCATGTTTGCACCAGAAATCCCTTTCACTAACAGCTATGAGGTAGCCACTCCTCTATAGTGAGGGTCCCAAAACTTTTAAAGAGAGGTGAAGCTTGTATCAGAGGAGATATAAAATAATATCTTTCTGCAATCAAAAGATGTTACATACGTGTGTTGCTGTTTTTTAGACTTGGAAACCTCACCTCTCCGATGACGAGCTACTAATGTACCTCAGGGCAGCTAGGTAAGCGTTTGGCTGGATGCTGTAAAAATCTCATTACTGTGGTATGCCTACAAGCTCCATGTTTGTATAACAGCATGTCAAATACTTCCCATGACCCAGTGCGTGGTGGGATTTTCAGTGCATTTCAGTCTTAGTGACTTTGGAGAATAGTATACGTGTGTATGCTGTAATTGCTTCACATATCCTGATTTAATTGCTGTACCAATGGCTTGTATAATTGGCAAGATATCACAGCTCACACTATCCCAGGGCTTATTAGCAGTCAATCACTAATAGGTGCTGATGTCGCTAGCACCTCTCATCATTCCTTTGTTCTCTCCAAAAGGAGCATAGCGCTGCATGCTGGAGTGTACATGAATGGCTACATCGCGGAAGGATACTTGGTGAGTCTTACGTTTGTATAGCAGCTGCTGTCTCTATCCTGACAGGCCAGGGTTTCAGGGCTGAAGCAGCTGCTGCTTAAAAATGACCTGATGTACATGTACTTATGCTCTAATCAAGCCTTTTGGAAGTACCAAATTTCTTTTGAGCATTGTTACTTCATAGGGCCTGTGAGGTAGAGTACATAATTATGTGTGTATTATACAGCTAGCTCAGGGCACTTCACTTAATTAATTTAACCCTTTTGACTCTCTTTTATCCTAGGCTGCTTCTTCAGACGAAACGACACAGCACGCCTTTGATGTTGTAAGTGTGTGTGTCCTTGTCTTGCAAGAGATGTATTTGAGCATGCGTTAGACATGTGTCAAGGAGCTGTGTGCTGTGTAGCATGGCATATTGTTACAGCTGCACTCTCTACAGTGCTCTCTACAAAATTTACAACCCCATGATTACTGCATGCAGAGTCAGATAACAGTATGGGATACTACATGTACACACTAAGCAAGCCCACTCCAGAAGTCCTTATCCAAACTCCGCTGTGAGTTTGCAAGCCCCAGATTCAACGGCCGTGTAAGTGGCCTTCATATATATGACTATTTTGGCTGGTATGAGAGGCATTAAATGTGCCTTGGAAATTTGATGAATGGCCGACACAATCGATACAAATTTCAGCAATCATCCAATCATTAGGTACACTACTAGAAACCTAATAATGGCATTTTTGGTGAAACACGTATTCCATTTTAGAGATGATATTTAGGCTAAATCAATGCTACCTTCATTCGTCCTGTAACACAATTATGACTGCCAAATACGGGATATCTCCACTATGTAATAATTTGTGCAATCTTGTCGGGATTCTTCCCTAGAAAGTTACAACTGCCTTGTTATTGTGTTTTGTACTTCTAAACAATCTTGAATGCTTCAGCTTCCTAAGTCCCTGTCCTACTGGGAACAGTCCCCGTGGGCCTCGGTTCCAAAAGCTTATCTAGCTTGCAACTACTTACTCCAGCCTGCATGCTTCGTTTCAGGGCAAGGACCGAGTGAATGCTCTTTCACTTAATCAAATTCTATTCCTTATGGCCACTGGTAGGGGGTCGCCAGAGTGCAACTGACATAGTGTGAGCATGCGCATTTCGGCTGCTGCATCACTTGAGACAAACAGATGTTTTGGCTGAGGAATGCTTCGTGTTGTCATTGGAGCAGCTGCTCACACGCAGCTACACATAATATGTATCTCACATAATATGTATCTCCAGACTCAAAGAGGGCATTAAATTTTGGTTGATCTGGTCACGTTTCAGCATCGAGTAATTTTTGTCAGGCAGAGGGGTCAGAATGGCTAACTAGATTTCGCATCCAATCACAACTGCTGAAAATAGAGATACCAGATAGACAACTGGTATTAATGAGTAGAGCTGTCATTATATGCCTGTATACATAGCTTAAGGTTGCATGCTTCACTAGCACACCAAACTACCAAGACAGCTCAGCTTTACACTGTGCCCTCCCCCTCCCCCCTCCCTCCCTCCCCCAGCTGCACAAGAACGGGCACAGCATGGAGCGTGCCCTCCAGGACCTGGTGAAAAGACCCATTGTGAGCCGCCTGGTCAGCAAGAAGAACTGGAGCAAGGAGAGCACAGTGAGTCTGGGCAATGGTGTAAGAGACCATGGGCTTATTGCTATAGTGATGGTGTAAGAGACCATGGGCTTATTGCTATAGTGATGGTGTAAGAGACCATGGGCTTATTGCTATAGTGATGGTGTAAGAGACCATTGGCTTATTGCTATAGTGATGGTGTAAGAGACCATTGGCTTATTGCTATAGTGATGGTGTAAGAGACCATGGGCTTATTGCTATAGTGATGGTGTAAGAGACCATTGGCTTATTGCTATAGTGATGGTGTAAGAGACCATGGGCTTATTGCTATAGTGACGGTGTAAGAGACCATTGGCTATAGTGACGGTGTAAGAGACCATGGTATACATGTAGCAAATTAGCAATGGTTCAAGAGACCGTGGGCTCATTGCCAAGAGACAATTATGTTTTAAGGGCCTGTGGGCATCTTGCTCCGCTTCAGGAATCCTTGAGCTGTTTATTACTGCTGCAGTTAGTTAGAAAACAGACAGTCTTCCATTTGTCATTGCAGGTGAAAGTTTTTACGTTTTTTTTTTTTGTTGTTTTTTTTGCCAAACACAAATGGCTAAAGACTCTGCTATCACTTGAAACTAAATCTGGACATTTTAGGGGTATACACACGTACTTGTAGTATAAAGAGGTTTTCAACTTCACACTTGTGGTAGAGACTTTTTAAGAGGATAAAGACATCATTAGTCACACACTTTGGATGTTGAGTTGGTATCAGAAAGTAGCTTGTTTCCTTCTTTTTTTTTATTAATGCTTCTCGCTCTCCAGGTGCTCTTCGCAAAGGGGATGCGTCAGTTTGGGAAGAACTTCCCCAAGATCAGGAAGGAACTGCTACCGGACAAAAACATCGTAAGTGAAAATATGCCAAAAAATAAGAGTTTCCCAATTAACACTGGGAGGGGGGGGGACTTCACCCACCAAAAAAACATACCAAGGAACAGCAGGTCAAGGTCTCTGCCTAAAACAGAAATGGGGGAGTTTTTGAGGTCAGCATTGGCCTAATTTAGGAAGAACAGATTCCCAGTCCCCCTTCCTCAGGCAGTCTGGGAACGGGACTAGGAGAGAGTCAACAGATACATACCATGAGCATATATGCATGTGCGTAAACACAGTGAGCTTTTTTGTGAGTGATGTTTTTGGTGATTTGGGGATGTGAATGAGTGTTTGCATGCCAACACGGTTTTAACTGCATTGCAATGTTTGTCTCATGTACCGGAAAATTCCAACACGTTAATCAGAACCATGAACAAGGAAGGAAGAAGTGGGCGTAGTGCTCCTGGTGTAGTCGTAGTCGTAGGTAATGGACGTAAGTTTATGGACTTGTATGTTTCCCAGAGAGAGGGGGGTGTGGTTTATGCTTACACATGCCTGCAATCATGACTCGAATCAACCGAGCTAGGAGATTTCGATGAAGTACAAATTTGCAGATACATGTACATGTACGTGTACTTGTACATGGGGCTAAACATGCATGTACATGTAATTAGCTACAGCATACCTTGCAGATTCTCTGATTTCCCCGAGTTAAATTACGTGAGAAAAAGTACCAGGCTCTCCATTGTGAAATGCGCAGACAACCTGGGAATGAGGCTAATTTACGTGTTTGCAGTATCACCACCTTGCAGGTATATAGCAGGAGTGTCTAGGGCATCCCTGAATGATCGATACTGAAGCCATCCCTGTGTTGACTATCAAATCCGCTTTTGTGTGTGTGTATTGCGTTAGTCACAATAATAATCCGCCAACCACAACCATTTCTGTAGTAGGCGTGAAACTCTGGCACTCCCATTATGGGAAGCAAGACTCATTATATGTTGTCACTGACAGCTGTTTGTGAATACACTCTGATGTAGCCAAGGAACCACCCCTACACATCGTTGCATGTCAGTGCATTCAGAAGGGTTGGCTGCCTCACTGATCAGCAGTTACATATCAGTGGACCTGTTTATTCCCCCACCAAAAGAATTGTTTTTCAAGGCTTGAGAGATTTGCAACTATGTAGGCTGTGTAGACAAGTATGATTGCGCAGAAAATAACCTACATGTGACTAGGCACCTTTATTTTATTTTCAAGGCTTGAGGGAGGCTTGTAACTAAGTGTATTCCATCATAAAAAATACAGCTAGACAACCCTATTAATTATTTCAAGGCTTTTAGAGACTAGAGTAGGCCTGGTAGTCATATTGTGTGGGTGGTTTAGGCAAAGGAGTGAGTTGGTGGTGGCTTTTAGCCCACCAAAACCTCTGGTTAGTGATCTCTGTGTCCTTGGAAGCCTTGTCCCACCCATACCAAGTTTGATAACAATGCTACATGTATGTTCAGTGCTGTACCGTTACATGTATGTACACTTAGCGGCATGACAGTGGCATCATGTATAAATTTAAAGTGACCTCTAGAGGCTGTGCTGATGTATGTCTCTGGTAACCAGGGGAAGGGATTGTCTGCCACACGGCTATGTGTAATGGCTGACCACAGATGCTATAGGTTTACCATAGCTTCCTGTAACCGTTGGGTGTGTAGCCTATGCTTGATGCAATTTGCATTTGTAATAGGTCTGAGGTCAGGACTTAGAATTAGCCTGTTTAGCAAGATTGACGTGAGGCACCTGCAGCAAGCCTCCAGCTTTTTTAGATTTAAACTAGCTCTCTACTGTTGATCTCAGATTCCAAAAATTGAAACCAAAGGACTGTGGTTTTTTCTAATCCCCCTGTTACCCACCACAAACAACAATAATAATATGATGGTTCGAAAAAATGCTGTTAATTAAGTGTGATCGGTTTTGCTGATTACTACAAACATGTTCTAGTGGGTGAGTGTCTGGACACACGACAAGAGGTTTATTGTCCCGGGCGTCTGGGCGTCATGCTATCCAGATGTTGGAGGGGTTGGTCTTCTTTGAAGATAATGGATTTTGTAGTTCTCTAAAGACTTACATGTATATATCACTGCATCCCAGTGTGTGAGATTGTGTGATAAAAAAGTTCTTCATAAACTAATGCTGCACTGTTGGCAGTGTGCACACACTTTCTATGCATACATGTATGACACACACACACATACACACACAACTGCCTTAATTCAAATGAAGTGCATTGATTGAAGGTCCACATACACACACACACATACACACACATTACATGTCAGTTCTTAAATTTGAAGCACATTGACTGAAGGTCCACACACACACACATACACACACACACATATAAACACACACACACACACAAGTTTTCAAAAAGCTTTATCAGCAGAAAAACTAAACAACACTTTCCCCTTCTGTGTAAATATACTTTAGACTGACATTATCCCCCAAGACAGCATTCATGTCTCGAAACCCCCCTCAAGTGCATTCACCCAGCCAAACACTAGCACCCCATAGCAAATTTGGTTAGCTTTACAGCACAATCACTGCATGCCTTAACTCCCACCTCACCTCCCCGGTATGCACACCCCGAACAAAGGAGGGTCATGACAACCACCTAAATGAATCCATCCTGCGCCTTCTTGAGCCAAGCCATTACAGTCGTAGCCTACACATGTGGTCCACCTGGCCCTCAAATAGCTTGTCCCATCGTAATTCTATCTTGGTAGCGTACCCTATAAGTTATCGCCCCCTCACACAGCATGATTTTGTGTATTGAGTTCCCTCCCCAATTGATTCAGAAATAGACTTTACTAAAAATGTAATTTAATTTATGCAGTTGGAAGGTTTAAGTGCAGACTCACGTAAATTAAATACCATGAATATTATTAAACTCCTTTAGACTGAGCTGACGGAGTACTACTATTACTGGAAGAAGACCAGTGCTGGGATCTCGTCGAGAGCCATGCGCCGCCAGCGTAAGCAGAGTCACATTCGCATGGTCCGACAAGTTGTGAAGATCCGAGACCCCACCCCAGAGAGGGAATTCAGTAAGTGGCATGTCTGTCTAGTACATCTCTGTATGTATGTATATGTGTGTAGCATGTGTATGTACATATGTACATGTATGTATGTATGTATGTATGTATGCATGTAGGTATTCTCAAAGTCATGGTTGTGTATGTCAGTGGTGGCCGTGAGATGTTTGGGTGTTGAGGTAGTTCTCATTTTTTTGTAGTGGATTGGAGTTCTTGTGATGAGGAAGATGGAGACGGGGAGGAGGGGGAGAAGGGACAGAGGTGAGTGAGTGTGAGTGTGTGTGTGTGTGTGTGTGTGTGTGTGTGTATGGGAGAAGGGAGATGGGGAGGAGGGATAGAGGTGAGTGAGTGTATGTGTGCATGAGTGTGCGTGTGTGTGTGTGAGTGTGTGAACTAAGAATTGAGGCAAAGTTAACTAGTGATGGGAGCAACAGTCGGAATTCTACTGACAAGTGTTAATAGCTGGTCATACAAGCAGTAGCTCAGTTGCTAGGTGTCAGGCTAGTGTTCTCAAGATCTTAGAGCCGCTGTGCTGCTAGGGGACTGATCCATCGTGATGTGGGGAGTAAGTCAGACTTCCTCAAGTTGGGGGAGAGTCAGAGGACATGCCTTTCGTGATTGCAAGCTGAAGAAGAATGTCACTATGCCAACACTGCTCCTGAATCAGTTGGGGAAATGCTGTGTTCCTGTGCTTGGGGACTGTTGCAATTACTTCCTAATGGCTATGGTATTTGTGGTTCTGAAATCAGTTTACGTTACATTTTTGGCTAGTGACAGAAGTTGGTTGGCTAAGTACTGTCAGTAGGGGGCTGTGTGAGAGCATACGTTGCGCTTTCGATTTATAGCAGTATGGAATTCTCTACACTTTCATTTTGGCAAATCTTTTAATGGAAGATGTACTAACGGCTGTGAGCGAAGGCTTAGTAAACAATTTGCTGCTTTTCATTTCTCTGAGCTATAGTCCTCAAGCCTAAGGGGCTGGAAAAGTGCCGACACAGTAATCACAGTAGGGAGGGGAAAGGGTTATAAGCGTATTCATGAATCTCGTGTCTGCATTCCAATGGGTCGTTAATTGTAGTAATGGCCTTACTCAAAGGAGTCGTGAATAATTGTAAGTATCAAATGCTTTGGACTTGTACACATTATGCTCGAAGGTTTGAATCCCCGTCAGATTTGCTATTATTCCTGCGTATTTGCTCACGTAGAAATTCTCAGTTGTATTGCATCATAATGATGCCTCGATGTAAGTACTACTAGGATGTTTTGCAGAAGAAAACTATACAACATTGAAAGTAGCTGAGCTTGACTACAAATGTCACAGTCGATACTCGTGTTTCTATTCTAGAATTAAAACATCACTTGTGCTCATCGTGCTCAAATTTAACCTGTCATGCTGAACACAAACAATTCTCCTCTGCCAGACCACACCGAGTGTGCTCATGATTGTACCAAAATACACGTATAATATGCTAATTAAGGCCCCCCCCCCCCCAACCTCTAATCTAATCCCTTTCTCTCTCCCTCTCTCTCCCATGCAGTTTCTATGCCTGTCGCCATTGCTACGCTACTGGTAGGTTGATGGATATTGCATACTTGTGCCTGTAATGTTTACGGGGTGGAATGTGAGGGTGTTATTTACACCAGGGGAGTTTCTACGCTTGCACTGTACAGGGAAGCATTACACCCACCGTCCAGAGTACAAATTGTTAGAGTGTGGACAGACTCTGATCTACCGAAAGCTCCCCCCTTACATACTATCTATCCCTGCTGTAGTGGAGGGGAGGTTTCTCTATTTACGCTGTATAGTAAAGCATTACATCATCTAGAGTGCGTTAATATACTGTTCCCTCGATTACATCATAGCGGAAATGGGTCCATTAATAGTTTGTCTGATCTGCTGAGAGCACTAAAAACATGCCCCTACTATCCCTGCTGTAATGTTTAATTAAACATTGGCACGATAAAGCAGGTGTTTCCTCTGCGAGAAAGTGCATGTTTCAGGACACATGTGCTGTAGAATGCCTGTTCGGAACATTTTGGTCGTTAGGAATCAATGCGTTAGATGAGTGTTCAACAGATCTGCATCTTCTTTGAGTCTTAATTGAGAATGCTCACAGCTCAAAGACAGCTTTGTCCAAACACCTCTTTATATGATTAATTATCATTCCAGCCTTTTCGGGCAATAGCCAGCTAGCCAGTACTCCCACCATAACAGAGCGTGTGAGAGTACCCAAAGACAGGTTTTGACATCTTGATTGGAATAACAAGCTTTGGAGTTGACTCGAACTGTGCACACCAGTTTCACCAAAATGTCCGCACGTGACACGAGAGACTCGGGTCGAAACGTGATCCTCACATGACTACGTTAGCAACAACTATTAATAATTACATACCGACCCCGACGCTTATCCGTGTAGCTACTGTAGTAGCATCCTTAGGCATCACCTAGGCATTGAACGTCATCGCTTTTGTGTATCAAAATTCGACGGCAGGCTGCGTGCAGCGATACCGACGAAGTTAAGTAACTATTAATATTTGCATTTTCAAAAATTTCTCGTTGCTATGCGTTTGGATATTTTGGTGAAACTGACACTACTGCACACAACAGCAGCTTTAGACAGCAGTTTTATAACGTCACGTCATTGAATATCAATCTCATTCCCACGCGTTTGAAGTTTAGGCCCTCAGAAGTGCCTTGTTTCGCTCATATGTGTGCTGTAGCCTTGACGGTTGCATGTGTGTTAGGTTTCTAAATTCTAACCCCAGGGAGCCCCCTTGAAACCCTGAATTTCAGTGTGTGCCTCAGGGCATATATAGACATTTGTGTACATAATTATAGTAACAGAATTTTTTTAATATCTTTTTTAGTAGAACTTACAATGTACCTGCACCCAAAACCCCTCCGAGCGAATTAATTAATACCTCTCCCCCCCCGAGGTGGTTGAAGCCTGCATGTTTTTTCAGTAAATTGCAAGTTCTGCTAAAATTGCAGTATATGATATGTACACCATACAGGCTAACCTCACTTAAACTCCTGTCTCCCCTTGGCCCCCCAGAATCTCCCAACTGGCACCATGCTGGGGTGAACAAGAGCATCCTGTGCCAGGACTGTCGGATCTACTTCCAGCAATATGGCTGCATGAGAACGCTAAAAGGTCAGCAGAGCTGTAGCACTCTGGAATACAGTATGACCTCACATTAGATCACATGACCTCATAGTAGACAACTAACTATTTCTCAGTTCTCAATAGCATTTCCTTTGTGTATGGGGGGGGGGGGGGAGGGGGGGAGAGGAGGAAATTATGGCAATAGGGGGGTGAGTTACTATTTGCAAACATTTCCTGAAGTTGCCAGTATTCCTAATTTGACCTCGCAATAACATTACATCACTACCCAGTTTATGAGGGGGACTTATTCCATACAGTGGGTAGTGAGGAAGGATCATGTGATCTCAGAATGAGGTCAAGTTAGGAATGCTGGCATAATGAAACAAATGTTTGCAAATAGTAACCCTCCCTCCTCCTGGGCTAGAAAATTAACTTACTGGTTCTTCTGCTCTCCCCTCTCCCCTCCCCCTCCCCCCTCTCCCCCCTCTCGCCCCTCTCCCCTCTCCCCTTCCCTCTCCCCTCTCCCCCCTCTCCCCCTCCCTCAATCAGACAAGAGAGAGCCTCCAGAATTCATGTTCAAGGATTATCACGAGTCACTTGCAGCCGACGAGCAGACCCAGGTGCAACCCTTGGTCGCCACGGCAGCTGCCCCAAGCGGGAGAAAGACCAGAAACAGTAATGGGTCTCGGCTGTCCTCCAGACCCGGCCTTCGGAGTGGGAGACACTACAACAAGTCGGATACCGATGAGGAGGGAGGTGGGTGGAGTCTTGGTTAATTATTAATAGAGTTGTTTCTTTTGATGTGCATGATATAGGAAACTGATCCATGTGACCTCTTCCACCCTTTCTCCTCCATTACACACACATGCACACACACACACAGCAGAGGCCACAGACGCCAGCGAAAGCAGCTCCGAAGAAGAAATTGTGCCGGTCATAAAGCAAAAAGTACTGAGCGCAAGACGCTCCATACTAGACAACCTGGATGAGAACCTCAAGCAAATTGAAGAGCCTCCTGCAAAGAGACCAAAAAGAGAGGAAGCAAATCAGGTGAGTGTGGCTTTTAGTCATGTGATAGTCGTGTGATGGTCCTGTGACCACTGACTGACTGTAAGGCCTCATTTTTAAACAATCTGCGCTACTGAAACCTCTTTATGATTGTGTCACATGACCCTCATGTGATTTTCATTTACTGCTTGCAATATAAGTCATGTGTTTGAATAT
Organism: Phakellia ventilabrum; assembly: GCA_963921505.1. NCBI lineage: Eukaryota > Metazoa > Porifera > Demospongiae > Axinellida > Axinellidae > Phakellia > Phakellia ventilabrum. The sequence continues at coordinate 6,095,705 of OY997388.1, forward strand.
AGATCATGTGACGTATCTCCAATTATATTAGATCAATGATAGTGAGGAGGAGGGGAGTGAGGAGTCAACGAACGGAGAAGGAGATCGGGACAGTAGTCACAAGTCGCCCAACGGGGAGAAATCTCCCAGCCACAGTGTCACCAGTTCCCAAGGTGATGGGGACGGAGATTCCCCTTGCAGCTCTCGTGGATCACATGACCCACTAACCATCAACGTGCCCGAGAAGTTTAAACGAGTGTCCAAGGATCACGACTCTACTTGTGCTCGAACAGAACTGGTCTACATCCACGAAGAGAAAACGATGGCAACCGCTGCCACTAAGGTACGTCATACATGCATACTTTGATCACACAATCTCTTGTGAGTATCCAAGAGTATTCAATATAATCAGCCCTTAAATGATTTCTCACTTTCTCTCACACACGCACACGTCCCTCCAGGTTCCAGTCGTACCCCCGCTCAACATTCCCCACCCACATTCCCACACTGCCGCCTCCTCCCACGTCCACCCCTCCGAACATCCCGGCAACATCAGACACCCACAGGTACCGATCATCACGCCCCACGCCCCCCAGCTACCCATGGGTCCCGGTCCATTCATGGGATTCCCCATGCCCATTCCCATGACGCCCCTCAGTGCGACGACCCCGGTGATACACGAGGCCGCCTCCGGGATGCTCTTATCGAGACCCAATCCGATGGAGGCGGCCGCAGCTGCGAGAGAGCACGAACAGCAGCAGCAACAACAGATCGCGCTCTGGCAGCAGCAGCAGTGGTTGCAAGCTCAGGCACAAGCGCACCAGAAGCAGCTCGAACTCCACTCGCAGTTTCCCCATTTGGTACCTCCTCCGCCGTCAGCCCTCCCGCAGCAACCACAGCAGCACCCCCCGGGGTTAAATTTCCTACCCCAACCTGGACCCCCACACTCACAACACCAGGCGTCAATCGAACACGCCCGCCCGCATACATCTTCGCAAGCACAACCTGTGGCCTTTACCTTTCCAACGCCGGAAGAACTCGCCCGACACCACGAACACCAACTCATTCCTCATCTGGGCATGGCCCTACCCCCGGGCATTCCCCCCGCTTTCCTCCTGGAGAGCATGGGTCACATGCTGAGACCGGACGAACACAGCGCCAGAGGAGGGCTACCCACGCCACACATCATGCTTCACCCTAGTATGGCTGGTGCCGTAAATATGGAGCTGCTAGCGCAGCATCAGGCGGCCATCAACGCAGGCGTGAGTCCATCCGTATTCCCCCCGCTGCCAGAAAACTTGATAGAATTTCATCGTCAGTTCGAAGCCGTGATGCAACAGGTGCAAAAAGACCCCAGCCTAATGAACCACCCACAGGTCCACTACATGATCAGCCAACATCAGCGCCTCCTGCAGATGCAGGGCATGGCGGCCGCGCAGGCCCAGGCGCAGGCACAAGCTCAGGCTCAGGAGCACAGCCTGTTGATGCAGATGAACTACCAGAGAGTGCAGGAAGCCATGTTGCAGCAGCAGCAGCAGGAGATGCAGAAACAGTTTGAGATGGGACGACCGTCCGACGACGGGCCATCGCGGGGAATCCGACCTGGGGTCATAGTACAACCAAAATAAGAAACTTTGATTAGTTCTATCAAAAAATCTAGATTAAAAATTTTATTCAATTTTTTCTGGCTTGTAGTATGCTCTATTACTTATATCCCCAGTTGGGAAACTGTATCATGCTCCACATTATATTCGTTTCCATTTCAGTAACTCTTTTTTCATTCTCACTGTACAGCTTTTGGGTTTTACCTTACCTCCTGGCACTTGGAATTTTTAGAGAACGTAAACAGACAGACTTTCAACGTAACAAACTGTTACCTCACTGTTCATATTGTACGTACTGTTTGTGTTTCATCGATCTTGCCCTTCTCATATGGTGTTCTCTGATTCGTGTTACTGTACTGGACTGTGTGACTTTTGCCATAACAATCAGTTACATCATGTTGGTGCCAGACCATAATATTATTCGGTTAAGATGGCATTGCGGTATTTCTATAAAGAGAAACCACTTAAGTTGTAGAGAGAAAAAAGAAGCCTGGCTCCCTCCCTCCTGGACAGTCAAACTTATTAACAATTTTTCCCAGGCTTAGTATTGATAGATAGATAGATGACTATTTTTGAAAAGAATTTTCCCAGGCTCACTATAATTATTTGTTGTATTTCTATAAAGAGAAACGATTTAACTTGTAGGGAAAAAAAGAACCCTATAGCTCCTTGATGGTCAAACAATTCTTCCCAGGCTTAGTACTGATAAACAGATTGACTATTTTTGTGGTATTTGAGAAACAACTTAACTTGGAGAGAGAGTAAAAAATTAAAGCCTAGCTCCTGGACGGGTAAACAATTCTTCCCAGGCTTACTAATGGTATTTCTATAAAGAGAAACAACTTAAGTTGGAGAGAAAAAAGAAGCCTGCATGTATACAGGACCGTCAAATTTATAAGTACTTTTTTCCAGGCTTAGTATTGATAGCTAGCTAGATGACGGGAGAGAGAGAAAAAAAAAACTAGCCTCCCTCCCTCCTGGATGGTCAAACTCATAGCTAAACATTTCTTCCCAGGCCTGGGGGGAAGCAAAAAAACCGCCTAGTAAGCTTCCCATCCCTCCTGCAGGGTCAGACATACTTGTAGAGGTATGGCTGCCCCAGAAGCGTTGGATAGGCGAGACTGGAAATCACGGTGGGCACCGCAACGTGCCCAGTCGTCCATTCAGCTTCGGGATCCGAAGAAAGAACCGGCGTTCTGCTACTAGGTCGTAGAAAGTCGAAGATCAATATGTGTACAGGGAGGCCCGATCCCCGACTTGATCACCTTGGGGAGATAACGCTCCGAACCCCAGTCTGCAAACGAGCGCACCATTTCGACAATCCGTCAAACGTGTGTCAAATTCAGTATTTTAAACCCCAACCGTCTGAGAGTTGAACCTCAATAGGTTATACCTGTAAAGCGTTGACCCTCAAGAGTTGAACCTCAATAGGTTCACACATCATTATCAGACTTACTTTCTTTTGTTGGTACATCGAGAGTCAGGAGTCAAAATAATATAATACATGTAGCATACAAACTACAGTACTGCCTCAATCACATCACCATTAATAATAATTATAAGCACCAATTATTAATGGGTCATTCCCAGGCTCCACTCTACAGCTTTGTTTTCACGCTAACGGTTTTGGTTCTCCCTCTTGAAGTTCATCCTTTAGTCCTGTATAGCTAGCTATATGCACCTCTACCATTCAAATTCAGTACTCATAAGTTGGGGTGAATGAGGCTAGCGCATCGTACCTCATAATAATGGAAACTTGCTTGCATGCCCTTACCCCCTCCTCCCCTTAACGTCACAATGTCGTTAGCTTCAGAAAAATGGTTTGCACACATCCCCTAAGTGATGTTTTTTGGACTGGACACTATGCATGCATTGCTACCAGGATTAAGTTAAGGGGCTATAAAGCTTGACATCAAATCGACAACAATCTATGAAAATTCCAATTTTTTTAATATAGTGCATATAGTCAATGAAATTCCGAAGTATATTGGCATACAGGGTACCGTGCACCAAAGCAGTTTGTGATTCTCGGTGGGTAAGTCCCATTAATTGTCATGCATTTTATGACATTGCATGAAAGCCCGCTGTACATCAGAAATAGAGTGCTGTCTAACCCACAAATATCCAACTCCCTTCCCTGAAATTTTAGAATACGCAGTGTAGGTGTCATGAGCTGCTGAATGCCTCAGAAGCAACGGTCTTGGCCTCGTACCCATGAATGAGGCTGCAGTGCATGGTCTAAGCTGGAACTTGCCCCCCCCCCCCGAAGTCTTAATGTATTTCTTGGTCATTAACCTTATTCCCAGTTTTCCTGGTCATTAATTAGCCTCGTTCTAGTGGAGCCTGGGAACCGGGCTGTCTGGTCATATGCTCATACATAGAAATCATTTCTCCTACTATCCCTTTACTATAATGAACCTCAGTTACTGCTGCATGGAGGCCAGGGCCTGACCTTGAGAATCAGGAATGGTGGGTTAAAAAGCTTTTTGATGGCATGCCAACTCTCCCCACCCTTGCACGTGTATTATTTCATTTTCGTGCAATTCATGCAATATCCAGTACTTCCAGTACCTTCATGATTTTATATAGCTACCCTTCTAGCAAAATTTTTATGCATGGGTGCTTTCTCCCCAGTGTACGTATATGCTATAGAGTGCAAAGTCTTATACCATCAACGATACTTGGTACTACTATAGCTGGAATAACATTGTTGTTTGTGCCCATGCAAACACACAGTGTGTACATTATGTTTACAGTATATAAAATTAATGCACATGTGAGGGTCAATTGGCTGGTTAATTCGTTGATGAGCAAGCTATAAGTGAAATATGATTTAATACAATCAATGCTGCCCTACTGCTGTGATTTAGACATTATTTCTACTGCCGGCTATTGCTTGCATGCACTTAACCATTCTACTTTCAATTTCATCATCATTCACTTCTCGCGATCAGAAGTTCTCTCAGATCCGTAACTGGAATCGTTGTCACCTCGAGCGATCCCCTGACTTTCCTCGGCCGTGGTCTTCCCAGCCGTACCATACGAAGCAGACGAGACATTCTCACTGCAGCTGGTCGAATGAAGCAGTGCAAGCCTGTCCTGAGCAGTTGAGTCGCTTCCACTCTCCTTGTTAATGACACCTGATTTCCGGTGACAGCACCTACAGCTATCAAAATCGCACTTTACTGCGTGAGCCGCTAAGCATCCCTTTGCTCTCTCTCGTAGTGCAAATACGCACGGGAAAAGTCTCTTTGCGATGGTCTTATTGAAGATGACGAAGATCAGGGCATTGCCCCAGCCTTGCGCTGCATCCCCTACACTTTGTAAGCCCATGAGAAAAGGTGAGTAGAGAGCCTTCCCGCAAGGTTCTGCGACAATGATTTCACTTGGGGAGTCGTGGGGGCAGGGATGGTGGCATGAGGGTGTAAAGGATATAAAGAAGCGGATCGTGCCCCCGAGTCGAAGAAGGATGAAAACAATCGGTATCCATATCAGCTTCTGATCGATTTGAATGATGGCAGCTATGACTCTTTTGTCCATGTTGAGACTGCCATAGCTGAAGTTTTTGGAAACATTCTGGGATCTTTTCTGTGTGTGTGTGTGTGTGTGTGTGTGTGTGTGTGTGTGTGTGTGTGTGTGTGTGTGTGTGTGTGTGTGTGTGTGTGTGTGTGTATGTTTTGAGAGATTGTTGGGGAGAGAAAAACAAGTGACTTAGGGTTGTGGCAGGGAGCCTGTCAATTGCTGTATGATTCAAAAACTTTAATTATCAAGAAAGACCCATTCTTTTGGTGCATACAAGTATACAGGTAATTAGTAGTCCTGAGCTGGTCATCATGAGAGTACCACAGACTGATCATCGAGCAGTCACAGGTTTCAGACTCCTTAACCTCTCGACCTGTAACCTCCCGTTAGAGTTCAGCATGTACATGTGTGATACCTTTATTTGAGCTCACTAGTTTATACGTTTTAGTCATTTTATTTAACGCGCTTGTTTACTTCTTACATAGTATCTTAACTACCTGTACCTTTAGTCATTATGGGCTAGAGAGCATGTGCTTTGTTGACACTTTTGTCATTGTTTAGTTACTACATGCTGCATGCATTAGTAAGAATTCCTTTTTAACAGCGCCCCTCAGTGACTACTGGAATCGGAACTCCGTGAGAAGAAAGAAAAAACAAAACAGGATGCATGTGTGTGTGTATCTATGTTCGCATACATGCGTGCATGTATGTGTGTGTATGTATGTATGTAGAACATTATGTGTGTGGCAAATGCCACTATAATTAACCTGCGTGCATGTACAAGCAAAGTTAATTAACTGGTTTTGTTTGGCCCTCTAAAATACCTTTTTGTATGATAATGTGCTTCAATACTCAACCACTTTGCTTGCAAACTGATTGCAGCAGCAGAACTAAGAGTGCTGATACAAACAGCTGAGGCCTATCAAAACAGAAATTACTCTTAAATTTGATAATGGCACAATGTCTGCTGTATTGTTGGCTACAGTAGCTACCATGGTGGCACTTTTACAGCTGTGAGTACACCCAATTACTTTTCAGGAAGAGAGAGAGAGAGATTCCCTCTAAAAACACCGTTGTGCATGATAATGAGCTTCTCTACTCCACACACTTTGTTTGCAAAACTGATTGTAGTAGCAGAGCTTAGACTGCTGATATGACAGTGAGGCCTATCAAAACTGAAGTTACTCTAAATATTGACAATGTCTGCTGTACTGAGTGCACCCAATTAACTTTTTAGGAGAGAGAGAGAGAGAGAGAGAGAGGGGGGGGGGGGAAGGGGAGAGATTTATTTTACTTACCTGACGGTAAATACTAATCTTCACAGTGACATAGAGCACAAGAGCAATAACATAGGTTAATATTTCCCAGAACTTGCCACAAAGAAGTTCAAAGCCATAATACTTGGCCAACCGTTGCCTGTATTCAGCTTGGCTGCCCGGGTAGGTGGAGTTGTATCGAACGAAACACCATGTGATTGACGTCCGGGAAGACCCGTTCCCCAATTGATCCGCAATGAGTGCCGGTATGCAAGCTAGCAGTGGTATGCCCCACGCTGTCAAGTGGAAGAAAATGCCAAGTTTCTTTGCAAGTTGATTCTTTTGGAGTACTATAGTCATAAAGAGATATATGGCGAGATGAGCCGTCCACAGAAAAGAGGAAATTGGAAAAACAGTCGTAATGAAACTCTGAGCCTCACAAAGCCGTTGATACATGCTAGTGATATTGGTATCTGGTTGAAAATGAATGAACACGATTGCACCAAACAAGTAACCCATGGCAGTCAGCAAGTCTGCGACGGCTAAAAAGACCACAATCGTCCTAGCAACAGTCCGGATGTCCCGCCACATTAGATAGGTGAGGATGATTAGAGAGCACCCGAGAATGGAAGCCGAGGACGAGGCAATGGTGATGTAAGCAAAGGTTCGGAGTTGACCAGGCTCGGGGACATCAGTTGTACAGTTGTCACTAGAGTTTCTGACTCCATAGCTGAAGCCGTAATAGTCTAAATTTTCCATGGCTTATATGTCCATACCAGTTGTGTATCACCCCACACTGTCCTCTTTGGAAGTTACTGTGGCAACAGTTTATTAATTTGCTGATCAGAGTAGATTCACGAGCTGTGGACGACAGTTCCCAGGCAACAGCTTTATAGTGCAACCGAAAATAATCGTGACAGCCAATAATTTATAAACAGTCAAATTGTAGAGACCAAACTTACTCGCAGAAATAGGGCTACGCTGTAGCAACGCAACAAGAACATAAAACTGCTCACGTTAGTACCGGTACAAGCCACGCCTTCAATGTCATATGACGTTTCAATATATACAGTCTTTGATTGGCCTTGATCCAAATTAATTATCCTGAGGGACAGAGGGAGGAGGGGCTGCAATAGATTAGTTTAACAGTAATAGAAGCTAGCCACACTGTTCATCGCAGAAACATGACCTCTTGGGTAGCTACCCAGACCCTCCGAGAGTGAAGAGAACCAGCCAATTTACAAATCTAGAAATATAAAAATAATACATCAACACACACACATTCAGTAGCTAGTAGCTGATTCCTTTTTGCGTGTGAAACTTGTAGACTAGTTAAGTTGATAAATCAATAATCATTCAACTGGGTAGTAAACTCGGTGGTCGGCTCATGCTCAAGAAAAATAGGGTTTGGTCCACCTTCACGGCGCAGTTTGTAATGTGCAGACTGTGATTCAACAGCGACGTGTAAGTCAGGATTGACGGACTGGCAGTCTCTGCCTTGCTGGAGTTTCTGTCTGGTCAGCGGCCTCTCCACTCTAGTTTCAGTCTGATGGTTGGGGTGAACATTGCCCCTCAGGCACCAAAGAATGGCTCTGAGAATCGGCTTGTAGAGCCAGCCGAACATTCTGTCTCTAATCTTTGTTGATGCAAAGATGTACCTGAGTACAAAGTGCAGTTTACATAGGCAATAAAAACACCTTCAAACTAAGTCTCTTTCTTAGACTGTTATGGCAAATATAGGGAGACTGCAATAGACCATATTCGGTTACAATGACTTCGGGCATCTTGGCTGCCATGGCAACACTAGTTCATTGCATGTAATAGATCATCTTTCAAATTTGAAGTAAATTGGACATTAAATGGAGTAGCTAGATATGACCTCACAAACCTATACACATTTTATATAGGCTCATATAAAGATTTGGTCTGGAGGCGCCTCCAGTGCAAATCCCTCATATGGACCCATATAAAATGTGTATACATTTGTGAGGTCATATCTACTCCATTTAATGTCCAATATAGCTACTTGAAATTTTAAAGACGACATTACTGTGTGATAAAAATTACATGCAAGGAACTATTGTTGCCATGGCAGCAAAAATGCCCGAAGTCATCTTAACCGAATATGGTCTATTACTCTCCCTCCCCTCATGTTATAAGAAGCAACTTACAGCACAGCATTTCCCCATCCCTGTCCTCCATCACCAACTGCCTGTTTGGGTCAGAACAACAGGGAACAATGGTGGGTGTTGCTAGTAAAAATCATCACCATACACTAAACAATACTGGTGAACTATCACTGTAAATAGCTAACCTCGTACCCAGGCCTTCCACGCCCAGATTTTATCTCGCAGCCGTGGAGAAAAATCGGGGAGTACTAGAAACCTAACCTTACTCCCTGATTTTTCTCCACGGCTGCGAGATAAAATCTGGGCGTGGAAGGCCTGGGTACGAGGTTAGTAAATAGCTACAGGCATAAAACCTGTGTCCCAGGGGCATTTTTGTCCTCACAGGTTTTAAAGTAGCATCAACTTCGAATTCAGTTTTATGTAGAATTTACATAGTGTGAAAACAAATTTGAGGGGAGGGGGGAGGCAAAAATTAAACATATCACTTTTGCTGTACATGTACATGTATCTGTGGTATAGATCACAAGTAGCTAGCTAGTTGAGAATAAACTCCTTGAAGTAAAAAAAAAAAGGCGATGATAAAGCACCCTTTATTTTTCTTCCCTATATATAGCTACCCTTACAATACCATCCAAGGGCAATTAATGCCTGACCCTGCAAATCCGGATAACAGTATACTTGCGATTCACCGAGACAACAGCTCTGTGAGATCAGTGTGAAACTGTAATCAACAGCTACTGGATCTAATGCAGTTTAACTTGCTAGAGATTCAACGAGAAAACAGCTAGCTATCTCTGTGTGAAAGTGGAAATTAGATCTCGATACATGTGCTCGAGGTAGGGTTTCCAATGTAGGTCTGCTACATCGTCATACTCTCGGGATATTTAATGAAAATGGCATGTTAGCGGCAAGCATGTACCTGGGAGCATTTAAGAATCACTGCCAAATGGTTCGACTTCTTTGAAAACACTATGGTGTGAGTGTAATGCTTGCCACTTCCTCGCATTAGAATCATTGTAGTTCTTTCAGCCATTACTTCTCTAGCCTTACTGAAATAAGAAATAAATTTGCCAGTTTAGCTACTTGCTGAGGTGGTACTCTCATAGCAGTTTTGTTAGCTATGAAAACACTCAAGAACAGCAGGTATAAATATATATATGGCTCATAAAGACTAATGACTGTGTACAGCAGACTGTTGAACATATCATTTTATATACATTCAATAGGTCGGCCATTTTTTTTCAGGGCCCTCCCTATATATGGAGTACGTACCATACTCGGCTATAATACTCCAGTGGATTGATAGAAGCACAATTCTGAAAGTGTTGTAAGCCAGAGTAGATTGTTTCACACGATGCCATAAACGAGAACTTTGACACTGAAAGAATAAGCCTCTTCGCCGGCATAGCGGCTACACATCTACTAAAGTAACAGTGAGACCCTCGATCGTTAGTGGACATACCTGAGATGCAGACATCTATAGTATAACGATACTCATTCCCAAGTCAGAATTTACTCTTCATTCACTTGGCTGTGGTAGCTATCATTCAATAATTGGTTCTGACATTACCACCCACCGACCAGACAAACCAAGAGGTACCTTTCATCCCTTATTTCTAATGCGGTGGGACGTTGGCAACCGCAACTCTGCCAGGTAACAGGCTACAATAGTAGGCCCTGCTAACGAGATGGAACAATTAGCTAACAGGCTACCAATGTAGGCCCTGTTAGGTGGTACAGAATAGTCTGTGCTATACTCAGTAAGGTCTCCAACACTGGCAGTGCACTACAACTTCCAGTCTACCCATGATCCTTACGATTGTGCCGTCAGAGTCCCGCTAGGAGCCGACCGGTAAAATCTCTCCCTCCGAAGAGACCCCAACCGTAATGAAGACATGACTTACATGTAGATAACCGAACACCAGAAACCCGATGTGGAGGTTTGTGGGAACACAACCACACTGGAGATGCTTGGATATGATGAGAGAATAGAAGAACTGCAGCGTGCCCCACATTCTCAGGAGAATGAATATCATGGGGATAAACAGGAGCTTCCGATCCACGCTCTGCACAGCTGCGACCATGGTCTGGCTCAAGCAGAAGTCTCTTCTGGCTTCTCTAGTCTGCAATAGGCAGAAAAATTAAAGCAGTAGGGGTTAGCATCAAAAGTGTGCTGTGTAGCAATTGTATGTACTATCTGGAATCCAATGCAGGAGCGTAGGAAGATGTTTCACTTTAGGGGGAAACCATGGTTCCTAGTATGCCGGCCACTGTATTAGAGGACCCTTCATACATACACATCTCCAAGGATTAGTCATATGATCTCTGTACTATTTCATGCTGAATGTACATGTACATATAATTACATTGAGTTGGTATCCAAATTTTGCAAGTAAATTCCTCCCTTAGATGCTAAAGGCCTAAGTCAGGATGTGCTGACCTCCTTCCAAATGTGGTACTTGATTGCTATGTAAAGAACAGTCACAAGGATATACGTGAATATCTCGGCTCCCTTTCCAGCCAGAAAGACCAAACCAACGGTTTCTGCAGATATTTTTCCAGAATGACCTGAAGGATTGCTATCGCCGATGAAGCACCAGGTGGAGACCGCGTATGGTGTGTAACCAAGCTTTCCTTCAATTAGCAGTGGAAGGCAAATTGCAATTGGAACCCCCCAGGCAATGACGTGAAAGACGGGAATCATTTTGAGAGCTAACACGATCCGCTTACGGACGACAGTAAAGTAAAGATATATGGCGAGTGCACACGTCCATGTAAATGAGCTCAGAGATGACCATGTCGTGATGTAGCTCTGGACTTCGCATATTTGGAGAAATGTTGCACATGGGGGTGTATCGTCATACTTTCCGTAGTAAGTAATGTGATTGATGGACCCAATGATGTAACCAAAAGCAGTGAAGAAATCGGCAATTGCCAGAAATGTGATGACGCTGCGCGACCCGGTGCGAATATCCTTCCATCTCCAGTAGCTGAAGATGATGAGGAGGGAACCCACACAAGATAGAGCACTAAAGGAAGGAAGGGAGGAGGGGAGGAGACAGAAATAAAACTTTGTGTGAATTGCAACTGACCAAATAGTACTAGTCATGCAAGCCAGACCACTTCTCTCTCCGTGGAATATGGTCTGCAGCTGGCTCATATCAGTGCAGGAAGAGGTAATTACGGAACTAATTTCTGTTCTGATCACCATTAATTTCGCTTTACAGTTTATAAAAGTATTTAAGCAAGTATTCTGCATATATTTTGCTAGTTGATAGGGGTTCTTTTTCCAGCTACCACAAAACATCCTCAAATGTCGACGTTACTGCTGGGCTGCAGTCTTCATCAGATTGCAGCCCAGCAGTTGAAGCGTCGAGCAGTTGAAACGTTGGCATTTGATGATGTAAGAGGACCCCCGACGAACACAAATCAACCGGGGTGAAATTATACCTCGAGGTGATGGAGACTTTTGCCGCTGCCGGACCAAGCACTAGAGTCTCGAAACCGGGAAGACAGTCCAGTTCCCGCGGGCAGAATACGGTAGCGTTCGTCAGTGAACAATGGCTCCCGTTCTCCATGATTTCTCGGTCGTAGAAGCTCTCTGACCTTTTATGTAAAGGCGTGCAGAATACGCGCAGACCCTCCCCCTGCCCCTCCCACTATTGACTCCACAAATATAGCTCCAGACAGAACGGTTTGGAGACGAGAACTGTGCCACGCCCGCGTGAAAACTCGACTTGAAGTCTGCTGTGAGTGTGTGTGGAGACAAAGAGAAACTTGAGCTTCTTGAATTGTGTAAGATCTCTGTTATATATAACATACCCAATAAAACAGCGATACGAGCACGTATAATATATTCATAGTGTTGTAAACCGCTACTACTCTGGACCGTGGATGCTGACTACAGTGTAGATCATTATCGTCTGAACTGTCAGCGGGAACCTCGTGCCAGCCAGGCGCTAGCGAGTAATAGAGACCGCAATCAATTTAATGGATGCTGTGCTAATCATATTAAACTTGTGTTGATTGTCCGAACATGGGACTGAGTGGTGACTTGTGGCTATCTGTCCCATGAGGCTCTATCTGTTTCTTGAATCTGCATGTGTGACTATCAGTGTCTTGAATCTGCATGAGTTTCAGACGTATCCTGGATAACTCCAATCACTTGATCTGTGAGTAGTTTCACAGGTCCACCTCATTCTAGTCTCACGGGATTCTGGCCCGCGAGACAAACTTCATTTTAATGTGAGTGAGGCAGGTCTGCAAGGCCGAGTTGCTTGATTGCTAGAAGCTGAAGAATCGGTATGTAGACTATTGCGACAGTAAGTATTATTGGATCCCATCTTTCATCAGCAAAACTGCAAAGTTGACTGAAGTTGCCCTAAATATACCTATCTATCTAGACTACTTATCTATTGATTACTTCTATCCACAGGTGTGTAATAGTCAATAGAAATGGATGATTCCCTACTGGCAGAGTTTCAAGCAGCTTTTAGCGTCAGCGGAGAAGTGAACGATATCCGGGCCCCACACCCCCACTACACCCTCTACAAGCAGAAGCGTGATGGCTTTGGTGACCAGGAGGTCCGGAGGAAAAAATTACTCGAGGGGCAGAAAGCGCGGCGGAGGGACTGTGCCGATTACGCCCGTAGAATTGCTATAGGAGAGCTGCTCGATGATGACGAGATGGAAGAGGGGGAGGATTATGATGAAGTGGATGTTGCAGATACAGAGGTAGCACAATACACGACTTATCCGCATAAATTTTAGTGTTTATAATCATAAAACACTAAAAGCTGTCACTTGTAGTGGGAAATGACAACAACTTGTGGTAAAGTACCCAAATTGAAAAATAGCAGGTCATGCATTTCACTAGTGGTTGTCAAATTGTTGAAATATCAATATCTACTAATCTGATTTGGCTCTTAGATTATTTGCCAGCTGTAAATGATAGTTGTCTTGATCTCTAATACAGACATCGGGAAAGAAGAGAAAGCAGGAAGAAGATCACAGAACCGGTAAGAAGAAACAGAAGCCCTTTGAGAGAGAGAAGAAAAAGAAGAAGAAACATTTCTTCTACCGCAACCAACTGATGCAGTCAGAGTGGCTAGTAGACGAACCGGCCGACTTTGAATCCAATTGGCACATGGTTGTCTGCCCAATCGGCCGACGGAGTCTGGTGATTGCCTCTAGAGGCACCACGCTGGCTTACTCCCGAAGTGGGAAGTGTCTGAGGTGTTTTCCCTCCAACTTGCCGGGAGGGTGCAGTAAAACCCACCGCACTACCAGCGACTACTGCATTCTGGACTGCATCTACGTCGAAACTGTTAGGACCTACTTTGTTCTTGACCTCATGTGTTGGAACGGCCACCCTGTGTACGACTCCGATCGCGAGTTTAGATCCTTCTGGTTAAAGACAAAACTTGCGGAATCAGCCGATCAGATAGCCAACTTCGCAAGGACAAACCCCTTCAAATTCCTACCCCTAACCTTCTATCCATGCAGCAAAGAGTCTCTGACTCGGGAGCTCGGATCCAAGTGGCCAGTGCTTGTCGATGGACTGCTATTTTTCCATAAGGAAGCTCACTACACCACTGGAACCTCTCCACTTGCCGTGTGGCTCAAACCTCACATGGTACCCGACATTCTGGGTCTACCGGTTTCGCGGGAATTCCTTGAATGCGCACCAGCCATGTCTGAGACGAAGATGGAAACTGCAGAAGATAGTGACAATACACACAGTGAAGCAAAAATGGAGACTGCGGCTGTAGATGATACAACTAACATTTGTAGTGAACCAAACATGGCGACGGAGAACAATGTTTCTAACTGTGAACACGGAAAAGCAGCAGCTTCTGGTGATCAGAGCCCAGAAAAGGAAACTGTGGACATTGCTGCAGAGAGTGAGAGCACAGAGCTGACTCTACAGACTGCTGACTTAGTAGACACAAATGCAGCGGCTCTGTAGCTGACTATACGACTTATGATGTCGTACATGTGTTGTTGCAGTTTTATTCCCCGTATAGCTAGCTAGAGTTCGGTCATTATTTGTACACATACGTTGCACTTGTTCTCACATCCATCCACACGTCAGCACTCTTTACAAGAAGTATATCTGTATTCACACTCCTAAATAGCTCATGGATATTAAATAGAGTACGATTGCGATGCTTCCATGCACAGTTGACTCGAGTGAGCTAGAGGTAATGAACATGAACTAGGCGGGGTTACAGAATAGTAAATACCGCCCCTTTAAATTTTCGAATTACACATTTTTTAATAAGGGCGGGGCTGCAGTGTCAAAAGATGGCTCCCAAACACAGGCTGCTAACTCCTGGATGGGGTAGGATCTTAATGCTGTCAGCCACTGCCTTTGCTATCGAATTTGCCTACGCCGTGGAGGCAGGCTATGGAGTCCCTACCATGCTCAAGTCGGGCCTCACGGAGCGGTATGCTTCGGGTATGTGGGCGGTGGGACCCGTCCTGGGAGTACTGTTTCAGAGCTACCTCGGCTCTGCAAGCGACAGGTGTAAGTGTGTCTGGGGCAAAAGGCGCCCTTTCATCTTGGGCATAGCGCTGGGAGCGTGCATCAGTTTGGGACTGTTTCCGTACGGGAAGTTTTTCGGAGGAAGGCATTTTCTTCATTTGAAAATCAGCAGCCTTAGGATATTTGGCCCTGCGTTCACTGCCTTGAGTTTCGTGGCCATGGATTTTTGCCTGGATGCATTGCAGACGCCCACCCGTTCCTATTTGCTGGATTCCGTACCAGTCGAAATGAGCGAAAAGGCTGTCTTTTTATACACCACTATGCTTGGGTTAGGTTCGTCTTTGGGCTCTCTGATGTCGGCTCTTCCATGGGAGCGTTTTGGTATTGGGAACTTGACTGACCACGTAAAGATTGTTTTTGGCATGTCAGTGATTGTTCTGGCTGTGTGTGTGTGCCTGACTTTATGCAGTGTGAAGGAGAGGGTGAACTTGCCTACTAATTCTAGCCCATCTAAAGAAGAGTCTTATGGGAGCTGTCTGAGTGAGTTCCACAAGAGCATTGTTGGCACTGTACTATTTGCAAAGTATATGTCGGGAGCTTTCTTTCGCCTTTGGTTACACGTCTTTCTCACGTGGTTTTCCTTTCTTTCCGTGTACCTCTTTTTCACCAATTTCATGGGAGAGGTAATGTACAGAGGACTCCCAAATTCTGAGGATGAGGAGGAAAGGTCGTTATATGACGAAGGTGTGAGAATAGGTTGCTATGGTTTGATGGTCACGAGCATTTTTACCTTTGTCTACGCACTATTTTCAAAATGGGCTGCTGACTACATCAGTCTCCGACTCCAGCTACTGGGAGGCCACCTACTCTACTTTATTACCTGCGGGTTGACCGCACTCTTCCCCACTCTGACCACCTCCATGCTGCTATCAATTGCAGCTGGAGTGTACTTTGCGAATCTGAACTCCATCCCGTATGCCCTCATTCTACAATATAAAGTAAGTAAGTGCGAATATCTGCCTCAATCTTGGCATAGTTAGGGTTAGCGTTAATCCACCTGCATGCTATTAATATTGTTGTCACTCTGTCAGGAGTCTTACCGTAGTTTGTATTACATGGGACAGTTAGAATTTTGTATTATCTCATTGTGGGATGCCGTGAAAAAACATGCTGTTGCTTACTCATTACCATGCAGGCTCGATTATATATAGACTGAAGGGTATTCTGATTACAAGAGCAGCCATTATCCTGATTGCCTACGAAGTGCCATTTCTGCCTGAAATTTGATTTAAAGTTCAACGCTTCCTTTGCCCCAGGAAGCTGGCGTGCTCCTGAAGCGGACATGGCCCAATGAGAGTGAAACGAAAGGAAAGGCAGTGTCATTTCTAATGATGGCCATGCTTGCAGCCCAGTTTATCCTGGCCGTGGGTATGGGGACTCTCATCCAAATCGTCGGCAGTTCCCGTGTGATCATGTCGGTGGCTTTCCTCGGAGAGTGTCTGGCTGGAGTGAGTGCTTTCTTTGTGACAATGAAGCAGGATGTGGTGGCCAGTAGCCGTGGCGTGCTACCAGAAGATAGAGAATGTTTCAGCCGACGCAGGAACGAGTGAAGCAGAACACGGGTTAGGTCCACCTTCAGATCATTTTCTCTGAGTACGTGTGAGGATTCTTTTCTTCTCCAATTTATTATTTTTTAATTTTATGCCATCAATGTGCCATAATTGAAATAAAATGCATAATATGCGGTACACATGTATGCCAGCATGTATAAAGTTTGGAGTATATTACATGACATCAGTATAATATTATATCATTCACATACTAACCCTCTTAGTAGCAGTTTGTATGTCTGTACCGTATCTCCTTTCAGAATAAGCTGTAGGAAACACAGCATGAAGGAACATGCATGCATGTAGCATTGATGAGCCAGGGGGTATAAATATGTATCTATAATTTGTAGTTTGCTAGTATGAGAAGAATCTTAGTAAAAGAACGGTACACGTACGTATGAATCTTTTACAGACATGGATTAAAAAGTATTACACGAAAGACGTGGGGAAAAATGGAGAGCAGTGCGGTGTAGCACCGAAGTTTACATTACCAGCAATTCCTAGGAGACTTAATGTTAACAAAGCCTAGTGTAGGTGGATTATGTCATGATTAGGAGATTTGTCTGGTGACACTGTAGGTCAAACAAAAGCTGTAGCTGCAGGTCAGCTAGGAGTTGCTGGTCAGCTCTGGGTGCAGAGGGTGGTTAGCTGCTGGTCAGCTAGGAGTTGCTGGTCAGCTCTGGGTGCAGAGGGCGGTTAGCTGCTGGTCAGCTAGGAGTTGCTGGTCAACTCTGGGTGCAGAGGGTGGTTAACTGCTAGTCAGCTAAAAACTAGCTAATAGCCATGCAATTTGTAGGTACACACTATCCCAATAGCCTTTTTCCATGCTCCGCTCCCCAGCTAGCCTTATTTGTGCATGCAGTGTACAAAAACGCTGGGGAGTGCATGGAGCTGGAAACAGTTTGTAAATTAGTACTGTATAGACATTGCAAGGGAAGGCACTCAACGGAACATGCACTTACATTCGTTGTTGCTTCCACTGTCTGCATGGAACTGTTTTTAGGAGGCCGAAAGGTCAGAGTGACTGTCTTAGAGCTTCCGGCCTCAACACTTGACTGTAAGGAAACAATAAACTTCAGGCGATCAAAAAATTATTGTAGTAGCTATGCATGCAAAATATTTTTGCGCAATTCATGCACTTAATTTTGGGTTAGCTCACTATGGTTCTGAGCCCTTCGATTATTTCAACCCCAAGGATTTCCAGACGGAGTAGCTATGTCCCCATTAACAAGAGTAAAACGGTCATAGCTGGGAGTGAGCTACGCATGTATAACTGACAAATACAAGTTGTGTACTCCACCTTCATGGGATCGATGGAGAATGCCTTTGCATGTGGATTGGAACTCGGAATGGACTCGATCACATAATCTCCAGAGTTCTGCAAGGCCAGAAAAAAAATTGCTACACGTTACACTTGAGTGCTTACTGGAGCACAGAGTTTCAGTAGTGAAGCTCAAAAAGGTAATTATGAAGTGAGCACAACCCTATAGCTACATTGCCATTGTTACAGTAGTCCAGTCTGCTTTGTTACCTTCTGTATATTATACATGTATAGCAACCAACACTCAACATTAAGGCTACACTATAGAGGTATGCATACCCAGCTATAGCTAGCTAGCCTCATTCCCAGGCTCCACTGCTCAGCATTATATGCAAAAAAAGTGGAGTCCAGGAATGAGGCTATTGCTAATAGCTGGCTGCAATGCTATACCCATTATTAACATAAAAACCATGGATGTTTGTCATGTGATGCTAAGCCCCTGTAATACACTCAGAGTACTGTACCTTTTTGACCAGAGGCGTCTTAATACACCCGATCTCAAGCTCCCTGGAGACGGAAGCCTCGCCCCCTTCTTCCTCCCCCATGTGGTACACAAACATCACCAGAATGGGACTCGGGGGCGGGGCCTGTCCCTCAGCCGGGGGGACCACGGCAGCCATAGATTCCTCTCCTGGACTGGTCGGCTCACCGCCGAGGGGGTAGACATTGTTGGACCAGGCAGAGCCCTTCAGGCGCAGGGAGTGAGATTGCTGGGAGACGGGAGGAGAAGAAGAGTTACAGAGATGACAAATTATTCTTGTGGGAGCTATGCCTGCTTTTTGGAAAATTTCTGGATGCTATAAAGTTGATATTTTTTTAACAGCTGCTGTCAAAGCATGATAGCCGAGTAGTGGGTATAAATAAGGGATGGAAGGCCTCTGAATTGGCTATCTGGTCTTCCCAGAGAGGAATTGGAGAATAACCTAAACATATATGCATTACAAAGAGCCGAGTGTGTACACCGTCAATATATGTAAGAGCTATAATATATATCTTCTACAGTGTACACGTGTACTTTGCATACCTGTCCATTGATCTCAACAAGGAGCACGTCAGTGTAGAATGCACTCTGGTGGTCGGGAGAGAACGTCACCGAAAGCTCAGCAGATTTGCCTGAATGGGTGCAGGTAGATGAACATATATCGTAGGTAGCAGTTAAGAAGACTACATGTATGTGTGTGTACTGAAAACTGCAAGTTCATAGTCATTGCAAACCTGAGTCAATCGTCCCCTGAAATGGTACACAGTTGAAGGGTGGTTGTCCATTGCAGTTTGAAGCTCCTAAGAATGAAAGTAACAGTGATCACATTTCCAAAAAATCTGTATGTTTTAAGCAGCATAGGTATGGCTGAAAAAGGGTGCATCCATGCATAATTATATACACTGTATAATCTATCAACTGGGTACCTTTGCAGCGCATTTGAAGTAGTTTTATACAGCCATACTCTGACTCCCCATGCAAAGGAGCAGTCCTCACATGGCTGGGAGAGTGAACAACTAGGCACACACAAAGTCTACAATTGAAGCGCGTGGCCTATGAGTTTATCCTCAGCAAATGTGCTAGCCCACAAACCACTCACTGAAAGGGCTATGGCCTGTCCTTCTCTTCCTTGCATTGGGCTGTGCGCTCTCCAGGGACACACGATAGGCCACACCCAGAGAGCTGTCGTTCCTCAGCTGAATGATCAAGATATTGAAATACTTATTTACAGCTCTGTGCTTCATACAAATTAATGGAGTTTCATTCCCAGGCCTCCAATTACGCCTGTGATGTTGCTTATCACTAGCTACCTCTTTAAACACTGTGTTACATCACAACCTAGCCTTTATCCAGCTGCCATGACACTGAGCCATTGGAGTAAGGAGTGAGTTGTCCTAAGCTGTGAGACTGCACAACAGAGCTAAGGACTCACTTGTAGGACCTTGGTGACAGTGTCCCTGGTGAAGGCGTGGCCCACGTCCAGTGTGTCACCCAGTACCTCGCCCTCCAGGCATAATGAGACGCTGGGTTCCACCCCCTCTCCCGTCAGCCGCAGCTCCAGGGAGGAGGCGTGGCCGTAGCGGAACTGGAGGGGCTCGTAGTACTGTGAGTGGTGTGTGGGGTGTATGTAATTGAGGAGGAGGAGTACCAGCTATAGCCACTGTCCTCATCGTGAACCAGGAATATAATAGCAGGGGTTCAAACAGGGGGGGGGGGAAGACCTGGGATACCCCCCCCCAAGAATTTTCACAACCAAATTTCAACATTACTCCAGAATGTTCTGTGCATGTGCTACTTACTTTAGAATGGCTATAAGTACCTCCAGAATGCCTCAGAATCAATCTCAGAGCTTCTATTTTTCAAACATTTTCTGGGGGGGGGGGGGGGGGGCATGTCCCCAGACCCCCCTATTGGGGGTGTACTAAAGCATGCCCTCCATGTCAACGCTAAACTTTGGAGTTTCCCCCCTCAAACTCAAAATCCTGTATGAACCCTGAATAGTCAATCAGTTGGGAGGAGGAGCCTAACTCCTGCAATGATGTCAGCTTGTACAGACTGTAAACCTGTGTGTGGTTGAGACTGACCTTCCCTCCTTGTTGAGGGGAGAACCTGAGAATAGCGTTGTGGGTGGCACTCGGGGACAGTTCCCGTAGGGCGTTACGAAGCTCAAATGGGCCGTGGGGGTCCAGCAAAGAGGAGGTTAGCTGGGAGTTCGGTCAAGGAAGAATCATTGCAGACATGAGACTTCAGTAGGGTCAGGGGGGGGGGGAGGGGGCGATTCAGGCAAACTGTTGAGTCCAGGCCCTACACACTACATTCCTGAGCCCATGATCCTAGACACACCCTATACACCACAGATCGAGCTCTGTCGTATAGACAGCTAGGAGGCTGAAGCATGGTAGTAAATGTATTTAAGTGTTATAGTTATAACATCTGTTATGGAGTTGTCCTTGTTATTCCAAATTGAGGTTAGACCCAACCGGAAGGATTGCCTCCGCCCATTTCATCCAGTAGTCATGGCGAGACACGATGTCATAATGTCGAAGGCAATTATAAGCGAAGCATCTCTTACCAGGTCATAATTTTTCATATTTTCTGCACCTCCAGTTGGGCCTAACCTTGAGGGTACTATATAAGTAAAGTGTCTTCTGCTAAGGACCCAGCTGCTTGTAAGAGGCTCCTGTGGTAGCCATCAGAGGAGAGATACCATTCTAATATTAGCATGGGCTGGGATTTGAATGGAGTCGGGAAATCAGGTGAGGATACGTTCAGAGAATCTTGTGAGATGTTCTGCAGAGTGAGGACTTTGGTAGCCGTGTCACCTGTGAGAGATGGGAAACATTGATCACAGCAGGGGGTGAGAAGCAGCAGCAGAGTGGGGCCTGGGATTTAGAATCCTCCCATATTTGGTCATGAGCGGCCTAACCTGTTCCAACGTTGCCAAAGTTGATGGTGGTCCGCCCACTGTCTGAGATCAGTACCAGAGCTGGTCTCACTACTGGGGCGGTCACTTCTAGGTAGAGGGTGTCTTCCGGTCTGGGGAATAAAAGTATGGATATATGGGAATGGGAATGGACTCAAAAGTGAGTAGGGTGTGTAAAACTAGTTAATAGTGCTCATGAACACACACACACACACACACACACACATACACACACACACACACACACACACACACACACACACACACACACACACACACACATACACACACACACACACACACACACACACACACACACACACACCTGAATGCCACTGTCTCCTGCTGACTCCCAGGGTCTTCAGAGGACACAAAGCATGGGATACTGACCTGCAGGCAGTGAGCTTTGTAGCTACTCAGGAGGTTTAAGCTGGCTTGACACCACAAGTCTGACCTGAGGAGAGAGGGAGGGAGGGAGGGGGGAGGGAGCAGGGAGGGAGGGAGGGAGGAGGAAGGGAGGGGGGAGGGAGGAAGGAGGGAGGGAGGAAATACAAACATAAATACTTAGGGATAAGCTTAATTGTGAGCAATGAACATGTGTAATAGCATCCGATTCCCCCACGAAAATGAAAGGGACTTACCCCTCACTGGGTGGTGGCACCTCTGCCGGCGTGGCCTGTAAGGAGGAGGACAGACTGGCCTTGCTGCTGGAAGAGCGGGAGCTCTTCTGGCTATGTCGGCTGGATGGCCGCTTTGCCTTCTTGCGCTGGAGGAGGGGGAAGGATCACGCACGATATTTCACAAAAGTCTTCCGAAAGAGGATATTTCTGGTTCATGAGAGATAGCTCCTTTAGGGATGAGATTCAGAATGAAATAGCTTCTCTATCACGATACTGATGTAGCTATCACTCCAGAGGGAGTGGTAGGGCATAGCTAACCTACTGGGCTCCCCACAACGTGAGCTTCGACTGGATCCTGTCAATTGGCTAACAGCCAGCCCAAATCAACTGATCGACCCTCCATTGTACGTAGAGTACAGGAAAGGCAGGGAATGAAAATGGTTTTCTTATTCAGCTATCAACCCAGTGGGAGATGCTAGGAGAGAGGTAACCTACTGCCTTGGAACGAGGCTAAATTGTTCTCATTGGCTTAAAAAATACTCGTACAGGTGAGGGTTGCTCCTCTCCTTCCTGTTCCGTCGAGGTATTCTGCCCCTCCTGCTTGGGCTCCTCTGGAGGGGTGGCCAGGGAAGCCAGTTTTGTGGCTTCCTCACGGATGGAGGCAGCGTCGAGTCTTGGACTGAATTGTACCTGGATGCTGACACTCTGTTTGTGTTTGTGTGTGTGTGTGTGTGTGTGTGTGTGTGTGTGTAACCAGAGTCTGTATGCCGGCATGTTCCTTAACTCATGGAGGTTCAGCACTTTAAGTACTGGCAGATTCAGTTCCTATCTTCCTCGAATACTAATAACATTGCATTTGTTATATATAAGATGACTGTAGTTCCTTAATTGATAGGTACATTGCAGCAGTTGCACTGTTGAAATAAGGACACTGCAGTTGCCGTTGAACTCCTTGAATAATAGGGACATTGCAGTTACTCTGTCGTACTCCTTGACCTTTGCATGCTCCCTCATCCAGCAAGCTATCAGGACCTACTGGAGACTAACTCCTAGAGTATGTCAAA
Source organism: Phakellia ventilabrum (assembly GCA_963921505.1). Lineage (NCBI taxonomy): Eukaryota > Metazoa > Porifera > Demospongiae > Axinellida > Axinellidae > Phakellia > Phakellia ventilabrum. The sequence goes on from OY997388.1 coordinate 6,118,701, forward strand.
ACCCCTTTAATAGACCTTTATCCATTGGGGGGTAAGTCAAACAATCCTCAAACGTTTTAACATTACAGTTGAAATTCTGGAAGATTTCTTCAGATTTTAGAATGATATTTTTTTGACAGAAAATCAGTTATCAGTATGCCATGTGTCAGTGTATAACGTACCTGCCTACTACATCAATTTTAAAAAAAATGAGAATAATATCCTGTAGCTTTATTAGCGGACCCTTAAAAACAAAGTCACTAGCATGTGGCCTGGGATTGATACCGGTGACTCACCTGCCCCAGGGGTACCATGCCCACTCGTGGCGATACTGCGATGGGGAGCTCCCCAGGGACGGCAAGCTCAAAGGCCTTGGGTCCCTGAGGCAGCACGGCCCCCCGGATGACAGCGCTGTTCAGCCGGCTCAGCCTGGGATTCCTGGGGGGGGGAAATAATGTGCGTTGAGTCACGCCCCCTATGGGGTGTGGGGGTATGCTCCCCCAGGAAATTTACACACTCTGAGGTTGCTTACACGCGTACACACAGTACCTTATTGTGAGGGTGGCTGTTCTGGTGTCATTGACAGCCGTCGGGGCAAAGTTGATGAGGTTGTCCGAGAGCTGAAGAGGTGGGAGGATGCCCACCCCCCGGCAGGGGAGCTTGAAGGTCCTGCAGGGGGCGGGGCAATGTGCTGAATGTTGGTACGAATATATAGGCTCCAGGAGTATGTAGACCGTACTGAATTGCCTCAGTCTAAATGTTCAGGTTAATGTGACCGACTATCTGAAGCTGTAGCTCTAGAGATGGAGCCTGTACTCCGCCTTCTCTCTCCCTTTCCCCTCTCCCCTTCTCTCTCTCCCCCCCCCCCCCCCTTCTCCCTCTCGTTCCCCTCACCTGTCAGTGGCTGTCTTGCAAGTGATCTCAAAGCCATACTCCATGGCTTTCTTGGCACTGAAGATGACGTCCAGTGAGAGGCTCTCCCATGGAAGGAGAGTACCAAACCCATCATTGGGCTGCACCTCCACCACCTAGACGAAGAGTGGGCTTTATTCAGGGGTGGGTTCAGGAATGGGCTTATACTTAGGGGTGGCCTCATACTCAGGGGTGGGCTCATACTCAGGGATGGGCTCACACTCAGGGGTTGGCCCATACTCAGGAGTGGGCTCAATCTACAGTTACACAGTCACACATGGCTTGGCCTTAAGCTTATACATGTAGAGCATACACAAATCTATGACTCAAAAGCTCGCAAATTTTATGTGCAGCTTCAGCCTAATTTTCAGTTGGAGGGGAGGGGGCAAACAGTGACCCATGCTTTAAAGAGACACAGACCACTAGGGGGTTGGCCCATACTCAGGAGTGGGCTCAATCTACAGTTACACAGTCACACATGGCTTGGCCTTAAGCTTATACATGTAGAGCATACACAAATCTATGACCAAAAGCTCGCAAATTTTATGTGCAGCTTCAGCAGAATTTTCAGTTGGAGGGGAGGGGGCAACATGCTTCCAAGAGGCACAGATCACTACCTCTGGTAGGTGGACGAATCCAAACTCCTGAGGCAGCAGAGACTTGTTGGTCAGTTGGAGGGAGGCCACTACTGACTCATGGACGGTGCAGCTACCAAAGTCGATGCTGGACGGGCCGAACTCGATGTCCGATACCGTTACTTGGGCTCGCAGTGTGAAAGGTACTGGGCGTGTCTGTGTGTGTGTGTGTGTGTGTTTGTGTGTGTGTGTGCGTGTGTGTATATCATGTACATTGTATATAAAGGCTTCGTATAGACGCCAGAGTGTGTGCTCTTGTGCAAGCGTGTGTACATGTACATGTACATGCATGCATGTGTGCACAAGTGGTTAACCTGATTGGCCACCCGTATCTCCAGCGGTATCTCCAGCTGCCCGGGGCTAGAGTCAGAGTCCACCAAGTACTTGTGCCCGTCGGTAAAAATACCATCCCTGTACGAGACGTGTCATGCAGCAGGAGAGAGATAGGCAACAGTGAGTAACTGCTACACTATTAAGAATGTAAAATATAGCTGTGGTCAGTGCTAGCTTTACATAAAGTTAGAGCCTTTTAGATGTACCGCATTTGCACATGCTCCATACCAAGAGCAATTTGTGGTATTTCTTGATCCTGATCCATATGTACATGCATGTGCAGTGCTCCAAACCTAGAGAGTAGAACTTTTGAGGAAATTGCTGTATCTCCGACACAGTTTGATGCTAAACTCTTAACAACGGACTACATGCACATGTACATGCACCTACATGTATCTGTTACATCTTGTGTAAGTGTAAACACTGCAGGTTTCTGTGGGTTCTTTGGAGTTCACACGTGCAAAACTAAGGAAAAAAGCTTTTTACTTCACTGACAGCTCTAAGCTCACACATTGGTCATATAAATTTAGTCACATGACCAGTTGCCATGGGAAACTTTACACAGTCCCTGCACGGACCTCGGCATGAACTTGAGCTGGGCAGCGAAGGAGTCTTCTCCTTGCACCAGTCCGTGTCTGGGTAGGATCTCCAGGTGGGGTTGGAGGGAGGGCGGGACTTCGAACGTCACACGGAGGGCTGTGGCAGCCCTGGAGGGAGAAGAGGTAGAGGGGGAAATGTTCAACACAGGCTCTTGAGTAAAGTGTGTCTGAGTGTATGTGCATGTGTGTGCAGTCAATTCATCGCCATTCCATTTAGAATAGGATGGAAATTATCTTAGTTAGTGCCAAAGACTGGATTCCATTCTGTGAATGTATCCAATTCATCAAGTTACAATCCCCATACCACTTGGAATGGGGTTAGTGTCAAGGACTGGATTCCAAGCAGTATATGGAACAGTAATTTGATGGAAAGATGCGATTGAGGCAAGCAAGAGAGCCCAGTCTGAGGGTTTGACCGAGACCGAGGGTCACCGTGGCCCACCTGTTGTGGATGACCAGTGAGTCCTGGTATAGCCTGTTAAGCAAGCAGATCCTCATCTCCACGGTTTCTCTCTCCACAAACACCGGTAGCTCCACCCCCTGGCCGCTGGCTGAGATCGTCATCGGCTGTACAAAGCATGGCAACAGTATGACCATAATGTCCCGACAGTATTAACATAATATCCTGATAGCATGACCATAAGGTCCTGACAGTATTAACATAATATGCTGATAGTATGACCATAATATCCTGACATTATTAACACAGTATCCTGATAGTATAACCATAATGCCCTGACAGTATGGCATAGTATTTCTAGAAATAGCAAATGGGTGTAGCCATGCATGCTCAATTTATGGTTATGGTATGTGGGCTTATATGAGTTGTACACTGAATGCGCTCAGGCAAGCTGACCCAGCCTCACCTGCGGGGAGGGGTGCTGAAACGAGAGCTGGAAGAGACTGCTTTGACTGCCGGCTATCTCCGGGGAGAAGAGCAGCTCCAGTGTGAGGGAGGAGAAGGGAGCTAGCGTCCCCTCTGAGACCTGTGTGTGTGTGTGTGTGTGTGTGTGTGTGGAATATAGATCTCCAGGACTAGAGGCTGCAGCTCTTCTGATTTCTCGGCAAAAGTGCATATACTCACCTTCCCGACTTTGATGGCAGGAGGAGCAGTGATTTCCAGCTCTGAAAGAGCAGCCTCGCTCTGAGCCATCATCACTGAGCCCTCCTGGACTTGATCGCCAGGGGCCTCCCCTTCCACTTCGCCACTGGTGGCGGCACTTTTGGACGCAACGATGCCGGCTTCTTGGTGGGCCTCTGCAGCGACTGTCTCACCTGGGTGTAGACAGAGTAGGTAACTGTCTGCTAAAGAATGGCATGCGGTATGTGGTTTGTAGTACGCAGTATGTGATATACGGTTTGTAGCAAGCCATACCCACCTCCCTCGTCTGTTGTCTTCACATCTGTAGTCTCTCCTCTCCTACTTCTCCGACTGGATCTGGACCCGCCGTCCCTCGCCTCCTTCTCTCGTTCCCCTCCTTCCCCCGGCGTCGTCCCCACGACCGCCTTCTGGTCATCCCAGGTCAGCGATTTCTGTCCCAGACCACCGCACAAGTCTCCCACGGACCGGCTCTGCAGCTGCTGCCGCATAGCAAGGAGATCCTCCCTACAAAAGTAAGATCACTATTTGTGGTACTCCTATAAAGAGAAACAACTTAAGTTGGAGGGAAAAAAGAAGCCTATACTACTACCCTCCCTCCCTCCCTCCCTCCCTCCTGGACGATCAAAGTCATAAACAATTCTTCCCAGGCTTATGTGGCATTCTATAACTTGGAGAGGAAAAAAAAACAACAACAAAAAAACAATTTTGGAATAAAAAACAAAATGCCTGAGAATAAAATGGCACATGGCAGCTACATGTGCGTGTACGTCCATCGCTAATACAGAAATGTATGCAAATTGGAGAGTAAAAAAACTTTGGGAGGGTGGGGGAATTATGTGTACATTGCATGAAGGTTGATAAGAATTTTGCTGCTTCTCGAAAACTCTATATCTCATTGTCTATCTGTTTTCTACTGAAGGTGTAAGGCCGTAAGTTGGGTATGCAATTAACTATTAGTCTGAAGTTCGGTGTGGTCCTACGGCTCACATATGTACCTGGGAATAGAAGCCTCCATGGTGGTCATGATACTGAAGGCACTCCTGTCAGAGAGCTGGTCATCACCAGCTGCAAGGGGTCCGTCGGGAGGCTGCCCTGAGGCTGCGCTCTCAGAGGAGACCTGGGCGTGAGGAGACAGCTTGTCGTCAGTGTGTGGTGGAATGGTCTGATTCCCAGACCCTGTATCTCATATCAGAGAATGACTAATGAGACCAGCCTATTTTAAAGTGTATAGTCATACAACCACACAAACACACACACACACATACACACACCTGTAATGAAGGCTTCTCGGCAATTGGAGCAAACCAGAACTTTGTCGGCAGTGCCCCAGAGTTGCTAAGGGTGACATGCCTGCGAATCGTCTCTCCAATGCACACACGGCCAAAGTCCACCTCCGTTTTATCGAGAGACACGACGCACTTCTTGGTGAGACAGCGGACCGGGACAGAGAAGGGGCCTGTCTGTGAGAGAAACTCTACCTCTCCCGCCAGATCCTCATTTAGCTGCATCATTGAGGGGCAGAGGGGGACAAGAAGGCAGCACGATGCATTCGTCTTTATTCTATTAATTCACATCCTCTATTAATTAACCCCCCATAATTCCTCTTGCTTAAACATTTCACCTTTGGTTCAAACGTGACAGTCATGTGACAGGTGAGTCCGGCAGACATGGATCCAGGTGGTTCGAAGTCGACGGAGACGAAGTTCCGCAAGCACTGGGAGAGACTGACCAGCTTACAGTGGTTGACACTGTAGGAGATGTTGGTCAGTTGGACCCGCCGACGGTAGGAGCGCCCAACGTCAAAGTCTCGAAAGACTACCTCTTCGGGTTTGCTGATGAAGGCACAACCCTTGTTGGGAGAAGGAAGAAGGATACGAGAAAGGTTGTTATAAATGCAGTGAATGCCATTTGTAGACCATGGCCGAAGCTATATGTGTGTGTGTATGTATGTATGTATGTATGTATGTATGTATGCCTATATTATCCTTGAGATATTACATCATGCATGCATGTATAATACAGTTTTACCAAGAGAGGCTACATGTAGGTGGATTCTTACACGACACCCACTTGCATGTTTTCAACATTTGATCGCTTCAGAAAGCATTTTTTTTAAAGATACCTGAAGCCAGACACTAAAAATTGTTTCTCCAGAGACCAGTCTGCTGGTGTATCTGAAAGTACATGCACTACATTTGTCCTTATTATTCAAGGAATATGGATACACATGCTCATCTATACCGAGATCTCTCATTCGATAACTTTCCATGGCAGCGAGAGAAAAAACCTTGCGCGGAAGGCCGGGGTATTACCTTGAACTCTCTGCCTGCGGCCACCTGTCTGGCCACCACGTTCTTCCTCAGCTTCTCCATGGCTGTCTTCATCATTTCTTGCTCCAGCTTGCTCACGACCTTCCCTCCCCCTCCCTCCCCTTCTCCCTCCTCTTGCAAGCCCTTTCTCCGAGCCTCAGTCCCTAGGGGTCAGCGTGGAGCATAGACCAATCAAATGAGGTTCGCATACATGTACGTGTATAATCTGCCACTTAATTGGGCTGAGATTAAAGGGATGTTCCCATGGGTCATAGTGTGCCAGTTGAGGTACATGTATTAATGTGCTACACATATGCTTAGGTTAGGCTTCCTTCTAGAAAATAAAGAGTTTTCTGAAATCAACTCACCCTTAGGCTCCTTCCAACCATCCTCCCAAAGTCCTCGTATCTCAGGCTCTGCTAGGCTCTCCTTGACACCGGACATTGCTGAAGTTGTGCGAACACCTTCGGGAGGTGGGACTCCAAACCTCTCTTCATCGGACGAGTCTGTAGAACACTCCCTGTTCTCTTTCCCTACTCTCAAGTCATCATCGTTAGTCGTCCTAATTGCAGGGGCTTCCCCACTTGCTCCAAAAGACTGCTGCACAGTGCCCGGCCTCTGTCTTCTTCTTCTTAGCTTCTGCCGATGGAGGTGCCTGGTGCCATGGTAGGGAGCCTGGGGAGACATCAGGGACAGGAAAGGGATAGCGCTGGACGATAATATCATCACATCATGATACTTGAAGGCTATGATGATGAATATCAATTATTGAAATATCATGAAAGCGATAATATCATCATTATCACAATGAATGAATTATTTGTGTATGTCCTTTACTTGCCTAAGAGCCTCATCAGGGTGGCGCAGCACCTGGAGTTTACCCAGCAACTCCTAGCTGACCAGCAGCTAACCACGAAACATCGATCAAAGGTCTGTCTCAGACTCACCTGCTGCCAGTGAGCCTTAGCCATCTTCTTCTCCGACTTCCGCTGGGCCTTTGCCTCCTCCAGCAGCCGAGCCACGATTGCCACTTGCCTCTCTCGCTGCCGATGCTCGAAGGACTCCCGCTTCTTCTTAAACCCCTCCACTCTCTGTCTCTTCAGGAGCTCTTGGTCTGGGTTGCCGCCCTCCGCTAGGATGCGCTCCCTCTCTGCCACCTCTGACCGTTTCTGCTGCCGCTCTTTTTCCCTTTGCAGGTTTTGTTGGGCTTGCATGGTGCCCTGCAGAGAGACGGAGGATGAGGGGGAGGAAATTAGATCCCTCATCCAACCAATTCTTCCACTGTACTGCCGCTGTATATACCACCCCTTGGTCTGACCTGGCTGGCCTCGATATTGCCTTTCAGGGAGAGCATGGCCTTCATCCGCTGCTCAAGGTGGGCTCGATGCCACACCCCTTCCTCTGCCTCCTTCTTCCTCTGGCGACCCAATGTCTCTTGGAGGAACCGCCTCCCCTCTAGCTGGGCTTGCCGGGCCTTCTCGATGGCCGCCCTTGTCTGTTCTTCCTGCATCTCCAGGGTACTCCGGTAGAGCCTGAGGAGAGGGTGGAGAGTCATGTGATAGTCGTGTGATAGACATATGCCTAATTGGGAAAGAGGGTACATGTATTTGACAGCGACAGCATAATGATATGGACTTCTTGTGAAAGTCATGTGACAGTAATGTGCTAGTCATGTGATAACCACATGAACTCGTAATACTCAGTACGTAGTAGGATGAGAGCATAAAGTCTGCTCTTATCCCCAGGCTCAAGAGAGGGAGTGAGGTTATGTAGCGCTGACCTCTCCTGTGCCTTCAAACTCCTCTCAGCGTTGACCATCATCCTGGCCCGAGTCTGCAGCCGCTTCATCGCCTGTCTGTCCCTGGTCTCCTGTACCAGACCTGGGGGGGGAGGGGCCAGTTATTAATTAAAGATACATGGCACATGTACGTGTACAACAAAAGTTGCCATCTCCTTCAATCATTCTGAAATGTAAATACAGTTTCTGTGAAGCTTTATGACACTGGTAACACACAATACTCAGGAAGAACTAATTAGTGTCACTGACAAAATGGCAGGAGCTTAATTAACACTTAAAGGACTATTGTCACAGATATGTGACATACAACTGTCAAGACTGTATTTAAACCCTAAGGGTTATTAACACTGGTCAGATTAAATAAAACATTGCCTGTTCTACTGCTATATATGTTAACTACAACAAAGCAGTAAAAATTAGACTGTTAATAAAAACCCAGAAATGTTAGATTAGGCCACATAAATTAATTACTAGATTCTCATCCCCGCCCGCACCGAATTTTTGACGTCTGAGAAATTATTTTGGCGCAGTAAAAGCTATGTAATACATATATACAGTTTGTACTGTCCCTCTGTTATTGAAATAACACGTGTCTGAGGTAACTACCTGTGACAACACATCAAAAATAAAATATAAAATACCGCCCGCCGCATTGACTATGGTAAGTGGGGTGGATGAGAATCTAGACATTTATTTTATGTGGCCTTAAGTAGTCCGTTAGGTTTAACTGAAGTATATATTGTGGACATGGAATTGATGATACTAAATTTAGTGGTCAGCAATAATATCATTGCCAAGATGGCCAAATATGTTCTACTTCACCTTCTTCCTCTGAGACTCCCAGGTGTGCAGCTGTCTGGTTGATCTTGCCGGCGGTGAGCTGGGCCTCCGCCAGCCCCAACTCTGCCTGCTGCAGGCTTCCTTGGAGGGCTTTCTCTACCGCTTCCTCCGCTGCTATCTCAGCTCTCACCTGTGGAAGGGGGGGGGAGGGGGGAGGGAGGGAGGGAGGGAGGGAGGAGGGGAGGGAAAGAGGGAGGGAGGGAGGGAGGTATGATGGTAAAGATGAAGGAAGGGAGGGAGGGAGTTGGGGAGGCATAGTGGGAAAGATGAGGGAGGAAGTGAGGGAGGGAAGGAGAGGGGAAAGGAACAAGGAAAAAAATTCCGTAGAGTTTCACTGTAACTTGGGCAATGCAAACATTAGGTCAGTGGTAAAGGATAAAAAGACACCTCCAGTTAGTCTAAGGACCACCATCTGCTGTGTGGCATCTCACGGGATATACTCACTTTAGCCAACCGTGCTCTCAACATCCCCCTGGCTGCCACGCCCCCTGGCCCCTCCCTCTCCCTCTCCTCTCTCTCCAGGGTGGCACACTCATCCAGGAGGGAGCTCAAGTGTTCCCTGCAACGCAGCAGCTGCTCCCTGAGAGGGTAAGATAGTAATAAGCTGTGAATTGCATGCAGAGTCTGCTCACTAGGGGGTCTAGGGGCATGTTCCCCGGGGAAATTTTTGCTAATAAATTTCAACTTTGAAAACTCTGGGGGGAGGGGGGAATCCCAGCCTCCTATAAAATCCTGTTGGGTATTCACAATAGAGCATAAGGGTGTCAAACAGCACACCGAACCTGCTTTGCTCAACCTGGTATTCTTTTTCTGTTACTCTTTTGTTGAGGTGGTCGATTTGTCTCCGCAGCCGGATTTGATTATGACGTTGCAGCTGTTGTGAGCGAGTGGGCTGCTGGAGACTGGGGGCGGAGCTTCGTATCACGGGGACAGGGCCTCGGGGGACCGCCGCCTCATGGGACCACAGACTGCCATCATCGCTGCACAAATGATAAGTTATAATTAGGACATTACGTAAAAATGAAACACCAAAATTGACTCACGCAAGAGAGCACACATCACCAGTGCTTGATGAGTGAAAGCTGTCGGAACCAGAATCACTCAGAAAATCTGCATAGAATAAATATCAGAGCGAGCAGTCAATCACTGCTCATGAAACAAATTATCGGTTACTTACCCTCATCTTCTTCCAGCCTGGAAGGCTCTGAGCTCACAGATCGCACGGATTCCGTTATGGAGAGGCTAGACCAACTCTGTCTCTCTTCAGGAGCACTGCGAATCCGTTCACAGTCCATGTACCTGGTACAGGTAGATGTCCAGTTGAAAATTCGATTTAGAGCACGTCACGATAAAAGGTTTCCATAGTAACAAGTCTCACGTGTTGATCACGCCTAGCCTAGCGACCTTTAACCTTTACGCAATCGAACCCGAGAAAGGCGATAAACAAAAGATGGTTGTCAGATTGACTAGGCTAAACAGCCAGCAGTGCTGTCAGTCCTGCCAGAGTGAGTACGCAGACTCGTGTATCAGACTGTGGGAGGTTTTACTGGCTTTTCTGAGCGGAATTTTGACCGTGGTGACTTTCGGAACCCCCTTCTGGTCGGAGCAGAGCAGCGTTGACGCCGAGCATGGGACTAAGGATACCTACCACGAAGGACTGTGGCAAAGTTGCCACACCCCTGAGGGGTGTAAGGCAATCCCCTATGATGACAGTGAGTAGAGTATAATCCACACATGCACACACATAAGCTTTAATACTGATGTTATGGAGGGCCAACTCCTCCGGGCCGAGTGAGTTGGCCCATTGAGTCTACACGCACACACACATACACACACCACAGATATGGTCCAGTCTTTCTTGTGTATGTATATCTATCTTAGCCTTGTTCCCAGTCTCCACTCCAGCTTTTTGTTCACATAGCCTATAGTATTTATTTTTTTTACTACATGTACATGCATTTTTTTTTTTGCTACATGCAAAGAAATAGCTGGGAGTGGAGACTGGGAATGAGGCCATGGCTAGCGGCTATCTATGTGCACATACATTGTACACATAAACGAGTATAATTGAGTGGTGGGGTCTGTTCAGAAATAAAGACAAACAGCAGCTGTACAATGTACTCTCTCTCTCTCCACAGCTCCAGGTTACTTGATGGCCACCCGTGCATTCATGTGCCTTGCCTTGATGGCCGGCCTATTTGCCTGGATTATCACCATCATCGCCTTGCTGCAGCATAGAGCCAGGTGGCTGCTGGGCTCTGCGCTGTGCTATGCCATTCAGGGTCAGTTTGTAGCCTATTCATAGCTACAAAGTCTGGCTGCTATTGAGCTCGAGCTAATAGGACTTGGTGAATGCTAAGCACAGATTTCTTTTAACTTAATGATATTGTGTAACTACCAGCTGATGATCGATTTCTATGAGGCATAAATCTTCCATGAAATATCACTCTAGGTAGTCTCGTCCGCAGGGGGAGAGCCTGGTATCTTTTCTCACTTGAGTGATGTTCGGGGTAGAAAGGTGGTCGAAAAGACTTAGCCTCGAAACCAGGCCTTCCTTGCCCAGATGTGGTAGGAAAGCATTTGGAAGACACAAGGAATTAAGGTTCCTTCTGTGATGCATAAGTTTCCTGAGTTGTACTGATTGCCTGAGGTACACAAGAATCCTTAAATTTATAGCAGCTTCCCATGCTTACACTACGAAGCCTCTTTCTGTGGGCTACTTACAGCGCGTTTGACCTGTTTTACAAGTATTAACAGTGGTGGAAGGGTAGAGTGTTTTCTTTGTATGCAATTACCAGTTCTTTCAAAGTAAGAAAAATTAACTTTACAGGGTCAGACTCCCTAGGGAAAGGACTGTGCCATTTCATCTAGGGCTCTCTTCAATTTTACAGGTTTTCTCATGCTCATTGGTCTCAGCATCTACAGCAAGCAATTCCACCTCAAAGGCGGACCTTACAAGACCAGTTGGTCCTACTCGGTGGGCTGGATCGCCCTCCTGCTCTCCCTTGTGTGCTGCATCTGCTTTGTCGTGGTGGCCGCCTACAGGTAGGAGTCGAAATCCTTCGCACCAGGGCAGATCTCAATGTAGCAACACAGGGCTCACTGCTACCCTCGTCCCCAGGCTCCCCTCCCGTGCGTGGGAGGAGGGCCTGGGGACGAGGGTATGAAAACTGGACTTTATGATTTATTACTCACTAGCTTCATTGGCTACACACCCAATTCCTACACTCTGGAATTCCCTGTAATACAACCTGAAACAGCATGTTTACCATCCATGTAGCAGAATACTGGGGTAGTCCAGTGGGGGTTAATGACAAAGCATATGGCACATTTTAGGTCAACATTCTGTAACAGCACGTTGGAGCACATTCTGATGCCAGCTGCAATCATTCAATGTAGGCATGTAGCACTACACACGTACACTCTGAAACAGCAGTGTATATATTTCGGTGTGTAGGGAGCCACAGGTACAGTAAATGATTTAATGGACACTTATCTCTCTCCTATAGACTAAAGTATTCTGGCAACGCGGCAAAAGTAGAGGGGCCGAGCCGACAGGACCAGACGTACGCTCCTCTAGCGCAGTTTGAGTCGACGGGCACCAGCGACGAGGAAGATGATGACATAGATCTGTGACTGGCTGAATCCCAAGTTGATCAACAGGATAACCCACCCCCCTGGCCATCTCTGGCCTCCACAAAAATGTATCTTTGTTCACTAAATTGGACATTGTCTGTCATATTGTCGGCCCCATAGTCCTTTTGTCTGTTATACTCACTGTTGGTTCATTGACACACACACCTCTCAAAAAGACATTCATCCCAACACTCTATTTTTGAAATTCACTGTGTTAAAATTACTGATAGGGAAATGCTAATCAGGGCTTTAGACAGGATTGCTAAGGGGAAATTTGCTGCAGTAAACAGAATGTGTGCTAAGTATGTCTGCCTAGGGGGGCTGGGGGCACGCCTCGATTTTGTAAAAATAATTATGAATTTGGATCATATCTATAGCCAAACCATGTCTGCAATGAATTTAATTACCTGGATGACAGATAAGAATTTCATTCATGCATGGAATAGACATGTTGGCATTCTTAGACGTTTCACTGTAACCATGCAGCTTAGGCCTTGCCCAATTATGCTTTTTTTCAGCCTATTATGCTATTCTCTAATTTCCTAGCTTTGCCCCTATTATGCTTTCAATCAGTACCTATTATGCTATTCTCTAATTCCCTAGCTTTGCCCCTATTATGCTTTCAATCAGTACCTATTATGCTCAATTTTGGTGGTCAAAGTTTCGCAATACATAATTACTTACGATTATATTGCAACATAATGGATGCTTCAATATAATCCTCTAAGTTACTACACTGTTGTTCATTGAGAGTTTTTTAGGAGCGAGAAAACTCTTTCGGCAGCACCGGAAGACGGCTGTATCGTAAGAACTGACTTGCATGCTTCTTGACCAGTGTACCAACCATGTGTACTATGCTATCAGAATATTTTTCAAATTATGCCCAATACTCTGCCTACTATGCTAGCATAATTCCTTATGCTATTTTGTACCTATTATGCTCAAAATTATGCTAGCATAATTGGGCAAGGCCTAACCATGCTAGTCACTCAATTTCACAGATAAAGTAAAACAACAGTTAAACACAGAAGTTAAAATACAGAAGCACACACTACACAGAGCTTATGACAATAGTTTATATTATAGAGGACTACAGTATATCGTGGTAACAGTTTGTGCCCGCCATAATACTTTAAATATGCATGCATATGGGTGCATGTCTTGACCATTTTTTTAGGAATGGGATTATTGAAAACAGATGAGGGTTAGGGGGCCCATATGAGGAAGTGTCACTTAGGTGTCATAGGGACTGAAGCATTCTTCGTCTGAAGATTCCTCCGAAGGTTCTTCCGACTCTGACTGGCTGGCTTCGGGGTGTGTGTGTCTGTCTGCTGTGGCATTGGCACGCTGGGGGTCACGAGGTGGAGTGTCGTAGCCCGGGTGGTGCTCTGTAGGGGGGGGGGGGGAGCCCACTCTTTATGGTAATTGCTGATAATTTTTAGCTTTGAAGTGCTGCTCACCCATTGGAAAAAAAGCTTGTACAATTTAAAGGCTCATTGGGTATATATGTGCAAGAGAATGTGAAAATGAGTCACTGCAGTGAAATTATGTATCCCATGGCCTCATACCTGGACCCAAACCTTCCACTTATATTTTATCTCACACACAGCTGTAGAAAAAAGAATCTCATGATATGCATGACTACGTGATACTGAAAAGCTGGGCGGGGGAGGATAGGGTTATGTACAAGGCCAACAGGTGAATAATAATTGGGTGTAAATTTACCAAGCATGCGCAAGATGAATAGAACGGATTTTCTACAGTACAGCTCCAGAACTTGATCGAGAACGTCACACTAGCTACCTACTGCAGAGTCAGACTGCACATATATACAAAAGAACGTGGCCTCGTTCCCTGATTTCTCAACGAGGCTGGGGAAACGAGGGCAAAAGAATCCTCCTTCACCATAAGTCTATAACATCAATTTGCTATCATCACCCGTGCATCCTGTCATAAAATAAATCTTACAGTGAACCAAACAGGTACACTCTCCTCCCCACGTCGCGTACTCAGGCCTCCCCTCGCAGCTTTTTTCCACGGCATGGAAAAAAAGCTTCAAAGCGAGGCCTGGGCATGAGGGTATTGCCTTTCTGTTACGTGTACTAGACACACCTCCAAACTCCCCCATTTGTTGCAAGAGGAGCGGGTTGATTGCTCCGAAAGAACCAAACATCCTTCGGTTATTGATCTGCTGAAACAAATCATCGGCATCTGCATCGATATCAGTTTCTTCCGTGTCTCCCTCCCCAGATTCCTTGCTCATCCTCATCTGCCAGTCTCGCACCCGCAGGGGGTTGTGACGGACGTGGGATTTCTCCTCCAGCTTGGGGTTGGATTGCATGCTTTTTCTCTTTCGGAATAGCTCCGCCTTCGTGACCCTGTTCTTCTTTTTCTGCATCTTTCTCTGCTCCTCGAGTGAGAGGCCCTGATGGAACCGCCTCTTCGCATAAGCGGCCTCGGTTTCATCAGGGTTGTCCCTACATGAGTTGGAGTGGAAGTGAGTGACAGCTGTACAAAATGAGTAGATGAAAAGTGAATCACAGTGTTTATTGGGAAGTTGGAGCTACTGGAAATACTGCATTTGTCCAAAAGAGAGAGAGAGAGAGTCATTGTCTCCACAGCAATTCAATATGCTTTCAAACTTTAAACTTGAACCTTATATCAGGCAACCATGGCATATATATATTAAATGGTAGAAACAGAATCTTTTAAGAGTAGGGTCTCAGACTCTCAGGTTCTGTTAACACGGGTTTTAGCACAATCACTGCATCGCGTTTGTTTACCAAAGCCTCTGGACTAGCCAGGCTCCACTGCCCAGTACGTTTTTTACATGCACAGTGGAAAAATAATATAACTGCGTTGTTCATGAGTCACACTGGGCGATGGCTGGTAACATCACTGCATACCTCGACTACTGTTTGGTAGTTTGTTCAAAAAAAATTATGTACTGGGCATTTTATCTGCTTGGACTATACAAAAGCACTGTTTCCCTCCCAAAAAGGGCCTTTCACTCAACATATTATTTTAAGAGGTTCAGTAATCCGACAGTTTTAGGGTTAGATTTAGTCAGGCATGGCTGGACTAGGATTTGGGTAGGGGTTAGGCGCTTATTTTTCAGCAAGCAGTGGTTTTTGTATCAATTTAGTGAGGAAATATTATGGCATTGTGACTGGGCCAATTTCATGGTAGTCTAGTTGCTAGAACCTCACCTGTGCCGGAATATCAGAAAGCATATGATGGTACTAAGACAGGCCAGTAGGACGATGACCAAAGCGCATGGAATCGTGACGATCAGCACTATCAGCAGTGTGTTGGGTCCCTCGTCGTCACCGGGGGTGGTGGCAGTGGTCGGACAGTCTATCATACACTCTGTTGGGTGAGTGTGTGTGTGGGGGGGGGGGGGGGGGGGGGGGGGATTCCAGTGATAATATTTTACCAGAAAAACCACTTCTGACCGTTTAGATCCGGTCACTAGAAAACTCACCAGCCATGTTTACGACCTCAACCAGCCCCTCCCACTATTTTCTTGCACCGACGCGGCTTCTCCTCAACCCTCTTCTGAATCACGTACTGCTAGTCTGTATAATGCTAGAGATTTTTCGGAAGCAGATACCTGTTGTCTAATTCTAGCTGCATTGGTATAGGGCTTGCTAAGAGCCTAGTCGCTCTAGGCCTAATTAGAGTATAGTGCTACAAAATACAGCAATCTGATTGGTTAGTGTATGGTCTCTAAATGTCATAGAGTCCACGTCAGGTGGACTCTACGGAAGTACCCCCAGGATACGCAGCACAAAATTTAATTACTGTGGTGCCAAAGGTCACAGGTGTATTATATGTCCATCTTAGGTGGCGCATCAATCCGGAGCAGATGTGGTGAAGAGTGTTTGGAGGATAGCCTCCTAACCCCGCCCTTCCAGTTCCGCGCATCGTGGCCTGCATGGTTGTAAATAACGCACACTATGGCCAGCTGCTCTTCAGTACAGGACGAGCCAGGCGAGAGGTATCTGCTACAGAAGCGGGTACGCAGGCTTCGAAAGAAACTGAGGCAGATTGAGAATCTGGAGAGGCTGGACAGAGAGCTCGGCGAGGAAGAACTGGACAAGGTAGTGATGCAAACCACAGCATGCACAGACATGTAACATGATGTAAGTAGGCGCTTGGTTAGATCCAGCACAACCTCTCTGTGGCAAATCACTATGTCATGCTGCGTGCTAAGACTGTATAGCCTCATTCCCAGTCTCTATTCTGCAGCATTGGAATGAAGACTGGGAATCCAGGGAGTGAGGTGAAAGATTTGAATTATGGTGAACACACTATCATCATTTCAGCCACCTCTACATGCACATACGCACATGTACACAAGTCTTGTACGAGTAGGTCTAGGTACACCCTAGCCGCGTTCCCAGGCAGCTCCCCGCGCTTTTCGTACTGCAAGTGACAAAAGCTGGGGTGAAGGCCTGGGAACGAGGCTAGGTACACCTATAGGTGCTTCATTCTTCAACTGATGTTTACACACACACACACTCACACTCACTCACGCACACACACATACACGCACACACACACGCACACACACACACTCTCTCTCTCTCTGCTGATGCACCCAATGTGCAGCTGTGCAAGAAACAGGAGATCAGAGACGGGTTGACAGGAAGCCTCAAATGTCTCGGTGAATTTGAAACACATGCCAACATCAGCTACGCATCGTCCACGGCAACCATCGAATCAGATGCCAGTGCACTACACCTAAACGAGTCGTCACTGTTAAATGGAGATTTGGACGGACACAGTCCTACAAAGCAGACCGCCCCGAGACGAGGTACTCCTAGTAGCTTTGAACGACATCAAGAACGGAAGAAGCCCGGTGTTATCACTACCAATGGCAGTGACGGGGGCACTCACTCCATAGATTCATCCCCACCCAAATCCCAGGACTCAGCAGGCGACGGGCGGCAGTCTTACAAGACGTCAACGCCAAAATCAGAACGGAGGTCGGAAGTTTCGAGATATGATTCTGAAACCCCTGCCTCTTCCAGTCCCCAGTTTGAGACGAGTCCCGATTCCAAGAACAGAGATTCGGTGTCAGAATCGGAGCAGAAAACGAAGAAGAAGGTTAAAACTAAAGCAAAGCGGAAGAAGGAAGACTATGATGGAGACGGCAAAACAGGTGCCATGACAGCTGCCTCTATCACCACTCCTGAGAGGAGGTGGCGACAGAGCGGGTTTGTGGTGACCACGCTAGAAGGACACTTCGATGTCGTCTGCTCCCTGGACACGAATGGTAGCATCCTCATGACTGGGAGGTCAGCTAGTGGGAGTGTGTGTGTGTGTGTTGCTATTAACGCGGAAGTCGCTAAGAAAGGTGGAGTGGTGCAGTTTAAGTCCTGCATTTCCTTTGATGTGGTGTAAAAGGTGCATCAAAGATAAAAGAATGCTTTGATGTGGTTACTTTAACTATTTCATGGGGGACGTCCCTGGTTTTTATCCCAAATATAGGTCAGATTCTATGGGTCATGATCATAGTATTGCGTCATTCCTAGGCTCCTCTGTGCCTGTATTGTTAAGCTAGGGGTCATATCCTGTACTCCTTCCTCGGAATAATGAGTAGTTTTGTATGTACATGTATGAGTAGGGTGCTACTTTTAGGCCTCGTTCCCAGGCTCCACTGGCTAGAGGTTTCTACACAGTAAAGAAACACAGCAGTTTTAATTTTTTTTTACATTGAGCAAAACAACACTGGACAATGGAGGCTGGGAATGAGGCTGTGCTGCTGTTACAGAGAGCATCTTCTGATTCCCGTGACAACTACTGTTACCGACTTCTTTTATAACAGCCGCGACACAACAGTGCGAGTGTGGTGTCTGCTCTCCCTGGCTGAGCTGAGGAGCATGGGAGGTCACTCGTCGGCCGTGACCTGCGTCAGGATCCTACCGAGGGGAGAGGAGCTCCAGGGACTGGAAAGCAGTAAGTCTAGTTTTGTGATGTCATCACAACGTCATCACTCATTAGTCAGTCACGCTGTACCCTTTGATGTAATGATGTCATTATGATGTAATTACAATGTCATGTGATGCCATCTATGTTATTATGATGTCATAGGACATTATTCCTTTGATGATATTCACCAGCCTCTTCCTCTAGGTCTAGACTCCGCCCACAGCTCCTCCCCTTCTGAGCAGCTTGGTATCAGTGGCTCTTTGGACTGCTATCTCAATGTCTGGGACCTGGAGGCCGGTGAGTGAATGGCTCACCACAACACCTCTGCCCTCACATGCTTCTGTGTGAGATGGTGATCCAATGGCCGACTACTTTGAGCACCTGGCCATGAGGCTAACCATGATACATGTATCTACATTGCACCATAGGTCAGAAGGTTGGTCATATCTACACATTTTCTCCAATCACTTGCTTGGAGTACTTTGACAAGAAGGCCATCACTGGAACAGGTGTGTGTGTGTGTGTGTGTGTGTGTGTGTGTATATACATATGTATGTATGTATGTATGTATGTTTGATGCCCAACCTTGAGAAGTAGTATATACTTTGTCATTATGTTGGCCCAATACTGAGAACTCGCATCCTCATTCCATTCCACCTCAGTATAGACTGTCTCGATTCCATGTACAGATGGAGGAAAGCTGGAAATCTGGGATCTGGACACCAGGCAGTCGCTCCACGTCATCAAGGCATCCTCGAACGGAGTCACTTGTCTTTACAAGAATGGCCACAGGCTGTGCAGTGGTGATTCAGGGGGGGTCATTCAGGTCTGGAACATCACCAGTCCAGATCAACCGGACAAACTGGTTATGCCAGAAAAACCGGAAGTGTGCTGGAATTCATCGCAGATTGAATCTTCTGGAGAGGGGTCACCGTTGTCCTCCCGCTGTGTTCGCTGCATAGCTGCCTACCAAGAGACGGTGTACTGGGGAGACGATGGCACCAACCTGAAGACGTTGGACTGCAAGAGTGGTGGGCTGAGTTTCAGGGTCAATCCCATTCCCATTCCCAAATTAAACTAGTCCCATACACATGCCAATTTGGCTGTGGATATACGTCCGCTGGCATTGGCCCCACCCCCTATCTTATAAGTCTCATTACATTTGCATATATTATTTGTATGAGGATATGCAATACGCATTTCCATGGGTACAGGTGATGTGCACAGACTGGCCAATCACACGCACCGATTTGGCTCTACTGGTGGGATAGCAGTGTGTCTAGATGAGAAGGTCACGCTTGCAGCTGGATACGACCTCGACAGTGGCAATGCCAGCATCAATGGTGGGTAGTCATGGTTTCCCCAGCTGTTTTCTAACTACTATAGAGAAGGCCTATTATATTTGGGGCGAGCCTGAGCGAGCCCCACACTAGCGTGTATGGTGGAACAATTTTATTGTGCGTACGTACGTCTGTACGTCCACCATACTGCATATGCGCTTATGCTCCAAATATCCGACAACAGTTCGCATGTTGAGCTCACATGCGTATTCAAGTTTACTTGCACTAGCACTTGACTTTGATCGTGCTAACCCTCTGGATGGCTAACTGACAGCAAGAAAGAAGAGTGGACAGCAGAAGATACTATCACAGCTAGGGTACGTGCTAGGCGACAACGTAGTACCCGGAGACCCCAGATGCGAGGCCCCAGTGGAAGAGAAAGGTCAGGCGCTAATAGGATAGAAAGGGCCAAGAAGAGAGAAGGATAGCAGGTACGCCGAAAGAGAGAGAGGCAAGGCCTCAACGGGAGAGGAACCGTCAGTGAGAGAGAAGGGGAGCTGGCATCCTGGAGGAGAGGGAAGCCAGGCACCAACGGGATAAGGAGTGCCAACGAGAGTGAAGGATAGCAGGTACCCAGTCTTAGAAATTAGCTGGCTGCTTAGTGGCCAGCTAGGGGAGAAATTTGCAAATTGGGGCTAAAGCTCCTGAAATGAAATAAATACTGCAGGTACACCAGAGGAGATGAAGGCCAGACGCCCAACAGGAGAGTGAGTGCCAGTGGGAGAGAAGTGTAGCAGGTACCCTGGCCTGGAGGAGAGAGAGCACCAACAAGAGAGAAGAGCAGCACAAACCTCAAGATGAAGACAGGGCATGCAGGATCGGGAATTCACCTGTGTGTGTTTTCCTGTCTCGTGCCCAGCTTTTTCATAATAAATGGCCTGGGTGTGAGGTTTTATTTCTTGGCTGAGAAGTTAAGATACAGGACATATAACTTGTCCCGTTGTATTATTCATACAAACTGCATCTCCATTCAGTCACTGCATGTGTATGTAAGGATAAACGTATCATGAGCTCATCAAACCCACTGCAAGGGCTTATACTGCAAGTGTGATTAGCAAGAGACCAAGGGGAAGGTGAAAGTGTGGTGGGCTGACTCTGATGGAAGCCTATAGCTCCTGGTCGGTCAAATAGTTCTTCCCAGGCTTAGTACTGATAGATAGATGACTATTTGTGGTATTTCTATAAAGAGAAACAAATTACAATGTAAGTTGGAGGGAAAAAAGCCTAGCAGCCAATAGCATATCTATAAAAATAGTTATAAATGTAGCTATAAAATTCAAATTAAATTTTTTAAATTATTTTTGTGGTATTTCTATAAAGAGAACAACTTAACCTGGAGGAAAAGAAGGAGAAAAAAAATCTTGGAGAGAAAAAAAAAAAGAAACTTCGAGAAGAAAAAAAAGAAGCAAAAGCCTAGGGAGCCTCCCATCCCTCCTGGAGTGTTAGACACCCGGAGCGCTGGATAGGCGATGGCTGGGAATCACAGGAGCCGCTGCTGTGACGTACCCAGTCATCCTTTTAGCTTCGGAGTTCTTCCGGAGAAGAAAGTTACCGGCATATTGGCTATAGGCTTAGAAAGTCAAGAATCAGATATGTACGCGGGCGGCATTCGAACCCGCGACCCGATTAATGGGGAGGGAGGCCACGTTCCGACCCCAGTCTGAAACGAACGCGCCACCTTGACTTCCCGTCAGACGTTGGCAAAATTTAGGCTTAAAAACCTGTAACGATATGTGCGTTAAATGGAATTGTTCCTAGAACGAGCGCACAACTGCACATCAGGATGGCTAGAGCGTCCCCGCTATAGTACAAGCACTGGGGATAAAGGTTAGGTAGCTACAGATAGCGCTATGAACCTAGCTACCTAGTCTCGGGTGCCCAGACCCGTCTGGGTACCCGAGACTACTAGCTACCTACCGGTGGGTAAAGTTTTAGTCCTGAATGTGTATCATTCATTTGAGCGGACGCACCACGCTCGATCAGGCTCGTCCCTCGATGATTATCAGTATCTTACTAGTATAGAAGTTCATTTTACAATAATTTAGCCGGTTCACTGTTTCAGCTAAAATTGGTGGTACAGTGATTCCTTTGATTGGGGTGGCTCGTTGGTTTAGAAGGCCAGACATTTGTGATATTTGGTAACTCCTACCCAGGCCTCCCCTTGCAGCTTTTTTTCTCAGCTTGTATTTTTTTTCACGGCTGTGGAAAAGCTGGCGAGGGGAGGTGTCTAGCTACAAGGCTGGGTAACTCCCACCGTGGAAGAAAGAAATGGAGCTTAATGTAATTTTAGAGAAAGTTTATAATTGTAGAATTGACCATGAATAAAGCGTGAATCCATTCCTCATAAAAAAATCCTCCCTCCCTCCCTCCTCATCCAGTCCGCAGCCTGCCTAACAACGAGTATCTCTGCTCCGTAGCTACCGAAGAACTGCTCACTCCTTACATCAGCTGCATCACCGCCACCACTCAACCCAACCCACGAGACGGAGGGGTGACACTAAGGCTGTGTACTGGGGGGAACGTGCTTAAAATTTGGGATATGACCCCCATGAAGAAACTGCCAAAATCTGAAAAGTAAGCAGCCCATGTGTGATTTGCATTGGGGCTGAAATCCCCCCCCCCCCCCCCCCCCCTCACACACACACACACATACACTCACACTCACAATGGTTAAGGAAGCCTTAGTTTCCATTCTAATCGAATAACATCCTGGTACTGAAATCCCCCCCCCCCCCGGCATGCGGGCACACATTGTAGATTTACCCCTCCTTGTGATGATTCCCATAACGCCTTCCCTGTACTGTAGATCAGAGGGTCACTCAGTTAATAAATATTTTGGCTATTAACCCGTTTTGCGATCCACTTGAACTCATGTTTTGAATTCCCCACATACGTATCAAGAAGGATATAATCTAACCTCCAGGTTGCTACCCAATCAGGCCATTGCCTTCTGCACCCACGACAGCTGCTACAGCGCCAGCTACTTCACCGACACCGAGAGCGAGGGAGAAGACTCGGACACGGAGGACCAGCCAGCCTCTTCCCTCCACACACACCCCTTGCCTCAGGCCAAGCCCTTCGCCAACGCCGACGTGATGGCTGAAAGGGGACAGTCGTGGATGTGGTGGCTGTGTAAATGCAATATTCTGTAAATCTGTTCTCTCAATAATTTTGTTATTCAGAAGTTTATGCAATTTTGACGATATTATGCGGGCGTAGTTACCAGCCCCACCCCCTGTATGGTGCAGAATGAGGTCCGGATCCGGGTCGGAATGAGATTGCTTTGTAGAGCTAGATGTACGCGTATGGATTTAAGCGTGAAGCCTTTACGTCTCTAGTGGCATACAGCCGTAGAAGAATACAACTACCGAAGCTCCAAGTCTGTCTGAGATCCGTACAGGTGCAAGGAATTGGAATGGAGGAGAGTGGAACAGAACCTGAGCAGAAGCAAGCGGGTGGGTCCAGTTCTGGTTCCACTTCCGACCGGGAAGTGAAGAAGCCCAAAAGACAGTTTGACTTCAATATGTAAGAACGTTGGCAAGTGTTAACCTTAGTAGCACAGTAGCCAAGCTTGTAGCAATTGTAAGGACATGACTGCGTGTACAAACTGAGGTATATGCAGTGATCACATTCCCATTCTCCATACCTCATTCCAGGTACAACAAGCGGCATGTCGCACTGAAACTAGCGTATCTAGGGTGGGACTATTCCGGCCTCGCAATACAAGACACTGTTGAAAACACCATTGAAGTGAGAGCTGATTCCATTCTAGATCTAGAGTCCTCATTCCAAGTATCTTTGGAATGGGACCATACCAGTAAATGTTTAAGGATTCCATTCCCATACCAGGCTCGCCTATTTGAATGTCTTCAAAAGACGAAACTGGTCGAGGATCTGCAGAACTGTAACTATTCTCGCTGCGGCCGAACAGACAAGGGGGTCAGCGCCCTCGGGCAGGTAATTTCCCTCCAGACAGACACACACTATCAACATTCAACCATTACTCTAATAAATATAGTTATGGGCTTGAACTCTCGTAGATGCAGTTACGTTACAGACCGTATCGGCCGACGTACCAGTCAAACTGGTTTTCTTTCCCTTCCAGGTGGTGGCCTTCCACCTACGTTCAAACCTGTTGGACGGGTATGGGGTAATCATTCCCCCGGGAAGCAGAGCCCATGACAGGAAAGGTACCTCCACCTCCGTAGCTTCATACCCAGGTTCCAACCTCTGTCTCATACCCAGGATCCAACCTCTGTCTCATACCCAGGATCCAACCTCTGTCTCATACCCAGGCTCCAACCTCTGTCTCATACCCAGGCTCCAACCTCTGTCTCATACCCGTGTTTTTGCGCCGTTAGGGTTAGGACGGGGTTTTATCACCCAAGCCATCAGCTAACAAGCGTAATTATTGTTTCTATGCTAAGCGTAGCAGCTGCATTCTCACTGTAGCAAATGTCACGATGGTCATAGTTGTACCATTGAAGTCCTACCGGAATAATTAACAGGCATCCCCCCCCCCCCCCACACCCCCCTCAGGGGACAAGACCACGGAAATTCCCTACATGCACATCCTAAATGCGGTTCTTCCTGAAGAGATCCGGATTTTGGCTTGGGCCCCCATTGGACCGGATTTCAGTGCTCGGTTCAGCTGCCTACAGAGAACGTACAAGTACTTCTTCCCCCTGGGGACCATGGACGTCAGTGTACGTGTGCCCTCTAGCAGCTGCCGACTGGCATTCACTCGTGCTCAGTATGAGACCGGGTACACGGCCTAGCCTCGTTCCCAGCATGAAAGACTATGAAAGAGGCTAGTATGGACTGGGAACAAGGCTAGTATGGGGTTAACCCTGCAGTGAGGTAATTTAAAACTGGGCTGAACCAGAGTGGCTTTGGGGTTATAGTCAGCCTCATACCCAAGCATGGGGGTGTGGCCTGGGTATAAGGGTGGGGTATGGCTAGACATGTCCAGTATACCATTGGCAAAGACGGAGGCCTCTGGGAATGAGGCTAGGTGGTAGTGTGTGTGAGTGTAATTAATGAACGACAGCTAGAATCCAGAGTGAAATGAGATCTAAGTTCACTCTTCCCCAATGGTTGCTATGCTGTTTGCTTCTCTTCCCTTCCTCACTCCCACTTCGTATACCCTCCATGTTTTCTTCCTTCACTTCCACCCCCCCCCTCTCCACTCTTGCAGGCTATGAGGAAAGCTGCACAGAAGTTTGTAGGTGAACACGACTTCAGGAATTTCTGTAAGGTGAAGTGAAGACACACGCATGAACACACACACTCATGCACACATACATACAAGGGGGGTCACAACTGCGACCATGGGTTAAAACCTTGACCGGCTCTTTTTAGCACTTTGATTGTTGACTACGCTGATTTTTGGCCTTTGACCTTTGACCTCATTGTAACCCCACCCAGTTTTGCCGTTTTGCGGTGATTCTCGGCGTTTCTGAGCACGCTTTGACCACAGACTGTGTGATTCTGAACGCAATGTGACCGTTGACTGCACTCTTTTGAACGGCGTTGACCGCTGACCGACTGCGGTCGCAGTTGTGACTATAGAGTCTATGGGGGTGACCCCCCAAGATATAAGGGAAATAAAAACACCATCTCGTCAATTGTTACTGCAGATGGACATATCCGGTGGTGTCACCAACTTCAGAAGAACCATTCTCAGCTTTGAAATAACCCCCTTGACTGACGGGTGAGTTTAGTTCTACCCTCTAGCTCTACCAGTAAGCCTCATCCCCAGGCAGACTCTCCCCACGTGAAGGGAGAAGAAAGGGCAGAGATTCATGATGTAGTGATGTCTTTCTTGATGACCTTAGTGTCATATAATCATTGCATGAATGATGATGTCATTCCCTTTGTCCATCGTGTGAGGATGGAACAAGGTCTGCTACTGCTTACCTCTTGGGATGTTATTCACCACCCTTAAACATGATGTATGCTATGAACACACACATACACACACACACTACACACACACACACACACCACACACACACACACCACACACAGTTCTCCCTCCCCCTACCAAATGTGCGAAATGACAATCACTGGTCAGGCTTATCTCTTGCACCAAATTCGATGCATGGCAGCCATTGTTTTCCTGGTGGGGAATGGTCTGGAGACACCAGAGATTGTGGACCACATGCTAGATATTGAGAAGTGCCCCAGAAAGCCCCAGTATGGAATGGCATCAGGTACACACAGAATTAACTCTTTCCCAGCCAAATTTTAATATATCCATAAGGCTTATGTGAATTTTCTTTATTGGGAGTTAATTAATATAAAGTATGTAGTTTTATATAGGCACATAAATGCGCCCATGGCGTTCAAAGAGTCAAATGAGCCCCACCCTCTTTGAAGCTGTTACACTGCATTAGATGTAAGACCCGTGTCATATACCATTAGCCCAAATGATGAGGCATACGTAGACATGTTAAAAGTGCAGCTGTAAAAAATGAATACGCTCAACTTTGTCTGGGCTCGAGAATTGAGGTTCAGGGGTCGTGCAGCTGCTCATGTTGAGATGTCTACGTGGACGTCTGGGCTCGAGAATCGAGGTTCAGGGGTCGTGCAGCTGCTCTGTTGAGATGTCTGCGTGGACGTCTGGGCTCGAGAATAGAGTTTCAAGGGTCGTGCAGCTGCTCTGTTGAGATGTCTACGTGGACGTCTGGGCTCGAGAATCGAGGTTCAGGGGTCGTGCAGCTGTGTGTGGTTGACACAACATGATATGGATGGTTGGCTTTCTCCTGCTAAGTTGCCTAGCCAGCCGTAGAGACATTGAGTACTGCGCCACTACACGTGCAGGATATATTCTTACACTTTAGAGCTCTGCATTCTCATATACCCAGATCTATATATAGCCTCTTTTCCATGCTAAGACCTTGTGGCGACACTGAAATTTGATTGCCTTCAAGTCTTGGATTTCTGCAGTGTATTAGATCACCACTTCTAGTGGTTTATGGATACTCAGTACCTATGCTGTAAGGTAACCATGCCCACTCTGTGTTGTAGATAATATTACTCACATCAGGTCATGTCCAGACCAGGCATTTGGTACTTTTTAAATAATGTGTTTTCTTTTCGTCTTTTATCTGGAGGGCCTGGGGCCGGGAGGGGGTTGGGGGCTGTTTGGTTCGGGCGGGACCACTCTTACACCTTTTTTTAAAAAACTTTTTAACATTTTGACACCAATCAACATTACCTAAGTAATGGTTAAACTGGGACTGAGGAAGTTTCCTCCTGGAAGGTTTTTAGTAGAGGGAAGACCTCTGTGTTCCCCGTTTTTATTAATCTCCCCTTATATTCTGCTAGCCTCATTCCCAGTCTCCACTCCCTGCCTTTTCTTTCTTTTTGTGGAATGTGAATTTAAGTGTTTCCAACCTCATGGTAGTAAGGGTCAAGGGTAGGAACCCATAGAAAATTTTACAGACCAGTATTCTTACTGGGCTTCTTTTGAGTGGAGCAGCTGCAGCACCACCTGGTTTCTATGGTAGCCATGCACTTGGTTTCTACGGCAGTCACTTGGTTTCTATGGCAGTCACTTGGTACATGGTCAGGTGTCAAGCCTTGGCCCTGGTTGAGGACTCTGTAGCCTTCGCTTCCAGGTAGGAGCGATAAGCTGAGTAAAGGGGTGTGGTTTTAACACGTGCAGTTAGTCACCGGAGCGCTTATGCAGAAGCTTGTGAGGACCGTTTGATGTGCGATATTCCACGTTAGCATCCGTCGTCATTCAAAAGCCATCTGTGCCGTAGCAGTTTGCTCACAACTCCCTTGCTTCTTCCGATTATATCACTCACTGCTTATGTCAAATACTGCCCATGGCGACGTGTCCTGGAAGTGAGGCCGGTTAGGCTCTTGCTCAGACTTGTATAATCGAAAATGGAAGTCATTTAGTGTTAGTCATGTGCCCACAGAAATAGCATCTACACTATGAGGTCTCCAGCTGTTAATAAAATTACCTCTCTTTGTATAGCACTGCCTCTGATCTTGTATGACTGTGTGTTTGAGGATGTTGAGTGGCAGAGAGATGAACGCTCCTATGAAATGGTTCTTAATCACTTTCAGCGTTTGTGGACGACACACATGGTCAAGTGAGTAGTCACACAATCACGCCTGCACACAGACACAAGCACACATACGTACACACACACACACACTCACACACACACACACACACACATACATATGCACACACATACACACATGCACACACACACACAGGACAACAATGATCAGAAGGATGCTGGACTCTCTCACCCTCTCCCTCCACCCCACACCTCCTCCCCACTCACAAATGGCCTCCCTCATTCAGAGTGACCACCGACTGGGCAGAGGGAGCTACAAGCCACTTCTTTCAAGACCCACTAGCAGTATGTCTGGCCCATTCCCATGATAACTACGTCACAGTTCCATTCCACTACAATAGTTCTTCTACATGATTCACGGTATTTTACACACCTGCGTATACACACATGTGCATTCAATGTCACATCACACACACACTAATACACACACACACACACATACGCACACACACACACATGCACACACCACACAGGTACATTTGAAGAGAGGTACGAACATCACAAGGCCAGCAAACGGAGAAAGCTACACAGTGAGACTTCAGAAGAACAAACTACATAGATTGTACTGTGCCCTTTGATTGGCAATAGTTATCCAACTCTGGGAAATTCAACTTTCCTGGGCTATTTTAAATTTGAGATATAGATAGTACAAAGTTCCAGTAGTCTCATCCCCAGACCTCTGCTCGACCCCCACCACGGCCAGGGGCGGGGTCTGGGCACAACTACTGTTAATATACTGTAATAATTATGGGGTTAACTTCACTTTGCAGTAAGCTTGTCAGCTAGCTACTAGTGCAGATAAATTTTATCAGAAGATAGCACTATTGGTTACGCGCCACTGCTCAACAAACATACAATACATGCAGGCTATTTTATCAGCAGACAAAGGAAGAGTCTTCATGGCTGCTGGTTCCAGTGACAAGACAATATGGACAGGCATATAGGGTATGGCAGGGGTGGACAAGTACATGGTTTACACAATGAGAAACAACAAACAGTTATTGCTGCACAATGTCAAATACAGGCAGTTCTTGATCTTGTTACGCAAGGACAAAATATACAGGCTGTTTTTTTGCTACAATATACACTACAATGTTGTAGCCCAGTGTGTGTGGGCAGATCAACAGTTTCACCAAAATATCCGAACGTGAGGTAGCTACGCATAGCAACGAGAAATTTTAGAAAATGTAATAGTTACTCAACTTCATCAGTTTCGCTGTACGCAGCCTGCTGGCAAAATTTGATACTTAAAAGCGAAGATGTTCAAGGCCTAGGTCGGGAAGAAGGATATGCCTAAGGATGCTACTACAGTAGCTACACGGATAAGCGTCATTAAATCAATTGGTATGTAATTATTAATTAGCAGTTGCTAACATAGTCATGTGAGGATCACGTTTTCCCTGAGACTCTCAGGTCATGTGATGGTGAAACTGAACAGTGTATGGCTTACAGACAGCTGGTCAACAATGCACCTTTGACCTGTGCACCTATAGTATTTTTCATTAACCTTGGAAGTGATGCTCTAAATAGCTAATACACTTATAACTCATGTATCATTGCCAAAAGAGCAGGTACTATAGAACCACCAACCTTTCAGGACCATACTAAGGACAATAATTATTTTCATTTGAAGCCTTACTGATGCAAGTTAGACACCAGGTGTTGAGTTCCCCTCAGTTTTTTCATTGTTACAATGCATGCATGTATTAAAAATATGTTTCCATGCAGCTTATACCATTTGCGTTTACTCATATTCAGGGGTGAAAATTTAATTCATAAAAGGCAAAAAAAAGTTCCATTTGCATTACTATCACAACACGGCCTATAGCTAAATAGCGAGTGAGTCATTCCTTCAAGTGGCGGTGAAAGTCACGGTAATCACCTGTACCCAGTAACAAAGATGCCCGACTCCACATCGTCATCGGTCCGCATGTAATCTGCAAGGTGGGTGCCAACGGCGACTTTCTTGGATTTCTTGCGGCTTGCAGTGTCACTGACCATGAGCAACTCTACGTGGATCTTTCTCTCCGGTGTCACTGGCAGCCAAATATTCTCCGAGTTCGCCGAGGTTGCGTCCAAAAGCACGTTCATGTACGCGATGTACTTGGTTCCGTCGGCTGCAGTGGTGAAGAAGGTGTAGTATCCACGTTGCGGTTTTGGACCGGCTACCTTCGAGGTCACGAACGTGTAAACCAAGACTTCTTTGGCAGCTGGCGGCACGTCCACATCGACGGCGTACGATATCGTCCCAGGTTTCTCGGGCAATTCTCCCAAGTACTTTGGGTTTGCAATCGGAGTCCAAGGCTGAGTCATTGCGCTAGCTGGGTTGGTGTAGGCTGCAAGTACTATACCACTTCGCCAAGTGCGGTGGATAGAAATACTGCATATTATATATCATCGCGCGGAGCGCATTAGCGGCGCGCTCGCATACGCATGCGCATATGCGCATATCGCATGTGGACGTGCCATTACGTCATTTCAACTGGCTTCGCGAGAATTTCTTGATGGAGTAGAACTCTACTATCTATCTATGGTGCTATAATCACTCCCTGCTGGCTCCTCTACATCAGAACTGATTGAGTAATACACAGGTTCTCGTTTCCAATACAGATGAGTAGGCAAATGCATTGCTAATGTGTTTCTGCATTCCTTGCTAGGTTGGAGCGTACCACTTTGCCATGCACTCTCTGGCATGGCTAACCATGTGGGAAGCCTTATAGCCTGCAGCTAGGCTTGCATAATTGGTTGCCTCAGACAACTTCTACATAATATACTTATATCCCATAGCCAGTTGGTATAGCAGCTATATGCACGTACAGTATCAGCACAATGGAAAATGGGCACTGCTGCAGATTAAACTGCAACAGAAAAAAAAAATCTCGTGCGTAAGTATTTTCTCCTAACATCCTGTTATCTACTAGCACTTTTGCTAAACTTGATCATCTGGTTCACAATGTTGGCCATGATCTCCTCGGCAGTGCGGTTCTGTCCGAAATACTCCACAAAGTTACCCTTTGGGTCCACCAGGTACATAATGATGGTGTGGTCAACCTGCATGTAATAACAAAGCAACAAACAGTGGACATTATAAAGTTAAGGGTATACGTACTAGGGGCTGCTATAGTCTCGTGTGCCAGCCCCCTTCCGCAAAATGGGAAGTGGCTGGCACGCGAGACTACACAGTAAAATAAGAATTGCCATTATGACTACAGTTGTTTTTATGGGGTTGGAGAGGATGATATATATTTACACAGCAAGATAGTAGGTTCATAGGAGGAGTTGGTCAAGAATTCAGAAAACACATTAGAGGAAATTGCTGTGGAAGGAGTTGGTCAAAATACATTAAGGCTAATCGGAGGGAGTTGGTCAAGGGTGTATCAGAAAATACACAGAGCAATTGCTATAATGTGTTTCTGCATTCTTGACCATCTTGAGAATGAGGTCGATACGTTTATAACCGCAAAAATCTAAGTGTCCTGAAAACAGAAAATATGTACGAATGATATTTTTTTAAATACCTGTCCAGAAACTGTACTAAACCAGAGACAAGTATTAATGTCACTACACGCGTGCGTGCATTCCCAGAGTTTGAGGTCTGGGAATGAGACTATATAATCATACGTACCAGGTAGTCATTGTCATCGTCCTTCGGTCCTGTGCTGTAGTAGACGCGGTAGGCCCTTGCCGCCTCCTGGACCTCCTCACAGGTTCCTGTTAGTCCCAGGAAACGAGGGTGAAATTCTGTGTGTGCAGGTGAGAGGAGGAGGGGGTTAGAAAAATAGGAACAAGTACAGTAGAGTAACTATTTGGCAAGGTTCTCAAGGTCTTCTCATACAAAGTGAGATCTTGAATGGACAGTAGTTCTGTCCTTGATACGGACAATGATGTTTTCAAGTGAAAAGTGAAAAGAACAAATGCACTCAAGAACTTCAACCACGCGGAGATGGTGGATTGACAATTAGCTCTATCTGGTCCGAAGATTCTCAAAATGTAATCAAAATGCCAAAACTTTGTTGAAAGTTACGATCATCCAACATTGCACTTTCCTTGTGGTCTAACAGCACATCTCTTACGTCATATAATACCTTTAAGGTACTCTTTGATAGCAGCTGGAGTATCTCTGTCGGGGTCTACCGTGATGAACAGAGGCTGCAGCTTTGGCAGACCAGAGGTGTTATCTGGCAGGAGGAACAGAGGACAGGAAAAAAATCAAAGAGCGCCCATTTGAGGTAGAAGCTGATATTTGAACACCCTACTACAGAAGCTAAACGCAGACCTATGTTGGTAACGACGGTGGCCAGTTTCTCCAGCTCATCTGGGCAGATATCGGGACAAAAAGTGAAACCGAAGTAGATGAGCACCCACTGGCCGAGGAAATCCCTATCGGTCTTTCTCTCTCCGTTGTGGTCCACGAGAGAGAAGGGTCCGCCCAGGGATGCCTTGCCGAGGGAACGTGTCCGTTGCTTCTCTGCTTCTGATGAAAGAAGGGAGATCGGAGTAACTGCACAGTATAGTACTGACATTATGCAAATGGATAAGACCTAGCTACAGCGACAGGCTCACTATACAAGACTAGCTAACTGTACGGTATACTGAATATAATGGCAGTCTTGTGGTTACCAAAAAATTCATTTCACAGTGAAACACGCAACAGATAGACAAGCAGGCAAATAGGAAGACAAACAGGTAGACAGACAGACAGACAGACACACAGGCAGAAAGCTAACAAACAGCTCAATAAACAACCTTCATCCTTTTGTTTCTTCAGTCTTTGTACAAACATCACAACTGCTCCTCCTACAATTATGAGCACCGCCAGAGAGGTCCAAGAAATTGGCTAGGATAGTGGAAAGAGAGAACAGGAAGATTTCCCAGAGAAGCAGAGGAGGGGAGGGGAGGGAGAGGGAGAGAGAGAGAGAGAGAGAAGAAAAAGGAGAAGGAATAAAAAACCGCTGAGAAATACTTGTCAATGTCTCGACGTTTCAGTCTTTGGGCATCATCCTTAGGTACGAAGCAAAAGAGCAGTGCAGCCTCATTCCCAGGCCACAGACTGCATGGCCTGGAAACAAGCATTCTAATGATTACATCATAAGAAAATAGGAGGGGCAGGGGGGGGGGGGCGGGGGATAATGGCATCCCATTTCAGGGAAAGCACATTATAGGCACAACTCACCCCCTTCTTTCCTGTTTCGTCTGCTTTGGAGGTGGAGGCATACCACCTCCGACTTTGCAGCTGAAGAGATCGGCTTGTAGCCAGCCATCTTACAGGTGTTGCACGAGGTTTTGCCGCACCAGGCGAGGGGGGGTGCAATGATGCAAGAGAACGCCTTACGCTGCAAGTGGCATAGCTAGCCAAGGGACTGGGGAACTGCTGCATATAGAAAATGGAGGGGAAAATTGAAAAGTTTGATACAGTTACATCTACAGAAAGTGAACTCACACTAATCTTTTGTATAAGTCTCCTGCTCATGCTGCCTCTTGTACTTTGACCTAGGTTGCATTGCTCTATTATTGCGAGATCAATAAAGCAAGAGTAAAATTAAAAACTGCTGAAGAAAGGGATGGGCTCGATCTCTTGCAACGACTGGCGTTTGCACGCTCTCGCGGGGGTGCTTGCGGTGGTGGTAGTGTACTACGTCTTCCCGCTGTTACTCTACCTTGTACTGGCCGTTTCTGCGGTCATTTTGGGCGCTGCATTTGCCGTTTTGAAAGGCAATTACCAGTTAAGACGGAGAGAAACTTGCCCCCGCCCCCCGGAGCCCAACATTGACGGGGTCCTGTCTCGGGTAAAAGTCTACCCCCCTCCGACTGTCAAACCGGTCATCTGGTCACCCACCGTGGATGCACAAATTCACGAAGTCATCAATCTCACTCTGAAACATCATGCCATCCCCACATACCAAATGGTCGCCAAAGATGAGGACGCTTTTTTAAAGAGCGTACTACCGGAGGTCTGGAGTGTGTTAAGGGTACTGCTCGGGCGAGTCGGGCAGATTGATATGATGAAGCTGGTCTCGCAAGATGCTGTGGAAGCGCTGAGGGTCCATTACAAGCACTTTCGTGGCATGCACTACCGAGACTCTACCCAGTTTGCGCCAGACTTGCAGCTGTATCCATACCTGGAGAGCCCGGAACACGAGACCAATTTCCTTCGACAGGCGGTCGAAGTTTTGCTCTGCGTTTCCCTCTCGAAAGACATCCTCGAGTGTACGCCGATTCGGGTTCTAATCAGGGAATACATCACTTGCCAACTTCTGCAGCCGACGATTGAAATGATGTGCGACCCTGACTACATTAACCAGAAGCTGGTAGCGTATCTCACCCGGCGAGAAGAGGCGGCTAAGTCGGCCCAGAAGAAGTATCGCTACTCTGCCACGTACGAAGACTTCATGAAACACATCAACAAGTGTGAGGACGTGATGGAGCTTCACGAAATACGACAACTCATCATCACGGACATTATCCAAGCCAAGGCCGTCTTCAAGATGAAGACGTCTCGTTCCACCGGGATCCAGGCCACGGGAATCACCATTTCGGCGGACAAGGCCCGGTCCCTGATGCAGAGAAACTTGGAGCTGTACATCAACCAGCTGGGGACGGCCAAGATGAAGTGTGAGAGATTGATTCGGAAACTCGGTGGTGAGGCAGAGGACGTTCCGACGGCAGGCGAGAAAATCACTGAATCTCAGTGGGAAATGCCCCCCGGGATCCCCTTTGAGACCATTATGAGAAGCGAAGCCGCAAGAACTCATTTCCTGCAGTTCTTGGAGCACTGTGGCTTTGATCACCTGCTCCGATTCTGGATTTCTGCCGAGGCGCTCAAACTCACTCCATCCGACTCGCTCCACAAGAAGATAAAGAATTTATTTGACGAATTTCTCAGCCCATCAGCTCCCAGTGCTATCTATGTTACCTCCGAAATGGTGCCGGAGGTCCAGAAGTACCTCAATGGTGACTCCAACGCATCCTCTTGCATGGCAAGTCTCTCGCGAGGTCAAGAAGACATGTATGTCGAATTACAGGAACAATTCTACATCAGCTTTATTTGGAGCGAGAACTATCGAGATCTAATGCAGCAAGGAGTCGAAGGAGGTGAGAGCCCGTTTGGCTCAATCACACGCGCTTCAGATCCTTCTCGAAGTGAGTCTCCGGCGCTGGATCCTCTTGTGGACGACAGTCGGCACAGACAGAAACTGAAATCCCTCAAAATGAAACTGGAAGAGAAAGAGGATGAATTGGCCGCCATGCCGGAAAAAGTTCAATCATCTTCGCTAGCGCAGAGAAAGAAGGCGATTGTGAAAGATCGCACCGTTCTGGAGGAAGACATCAAGAAGCTGGAACACTATATTGACCGGACGGAAGAGTGGTTTGGCACCATTGGACAG
This sequence comes from Phakellia ventilabrum, assembly GCA_963921505.1. Classification (NCBI taxonomy): domain Eukaryota; kingdom Metazoa; phylum Porifera; class Demospongiae; order Axinellida; family Axinellidae; genus Phakellia; species Phakellia ventilabrum. Next base: position 6,153,611 of record OY997388.1, read on the forward strand.
TGGAACGTAGAGATACATTCGGTTGATCTCTCCAAGAACGAGAAATATGATAAAGACCCTCTGTTCATCATCGTTGTTGCCAGACCACATGCTGGAAGTGAAGAAACCTTTAGCAAGATCCTTGCCGATCCAACCGAGGGCCTTGAATCTGCAAGCCGGTCTATGTTGGATGAACCTGAAATGCCGGATAGCAGGCTAGAAGGAAGCTCGGAAACATCAGAAACTGCCGGCTATATCAGCGTCGATGGCTCCGAAGCTTCAGAAGACAGTGTGGGCCGCATGCACCACAGCAGTGCGGGGTGGGTGGTTGGGAGACAGCTCTCCGAGTTCCAAGACCTTCACTCCAAAGTGGTCCAGATTTCTCCCAGCCTTCTCTTCCCACCCCTGCCAAAATGGCTGATCCCCTTCCAAAAGCCGGATGCCCAGTCGAGTTACTGGATGAAGTATCGCATTGCCCTCCAGAGCTACCTGCGTCGGGTGCTCAAAGACGACAGACTGCAGGAGAGCGAAGAAGTTTTCAACTTCCTCAGCCCGGCGTCGGAAAACCTGAGAAAGTCCAGTGCAGTTCCACCGGAGAAGAAAAAAAGCTTTCATCTCTCCATGCCTGGAATGGGAATGCTCAGTAATATCCCCGGAATGGGGATGTTCAGCAAGGACCGAGACCACGACGAGCCTAAGGAGGATTCAGTTGTCGATCACGTGTGGTTGTTAATGACCGAAGTCTTCGAACTGGAGGAGTGGAGCAGAGTCCTTAGGAAGCAACTTATCGAACTGATGCAGCTGACATTCGGGAAAAGCATTGACCGAGAAATGCAGGAGTTCATGAACTGGGCCAAGTCTGAACCCATGATGGTCTACTACTTGCAGACGTTTCAAGCCTCGATGTGGCCCGGCGGAAAGCCCGCTGTGCCGTCCCCTACGAGAAGTGACGAGCAGAAAGCCAGGACCAAGGAGGAGGCACGGCAGAAATTCCTGAAGAACACGCCCCAGTCTCTGCAGACGATTCTAGGTCAGAGAAACTGTCAGATCGGATTCCAGAAGATCTTTGACGCCTTACAAGACTCGAAAGCAAATAAGCAACTTTTTTATTCTGTTTTTGAGTTACTGATGTATGCGCTGGTTCCAGCACTGGAAAAAGTGGAAGTCGATGAGACTGCAGCAGACTGGAAAGCTGAGTTCTAAGTTTATTGTGTTGTGTATTTCTGCTTTGAGCTGATTGTGAATGTATGCTTGTGCAGATTGTCTTCTATATATAAAATTTAATGTTTTATGGGGGGAGGGGGGGGGGGAATCTTCATCCTGAAGGTCACTTCATGGGGCTTTTATGCTTATAGACTTTGCTAGTACTTATTATGACAGTACATAAATATCTAATCGTTATAAAATTCAAATTAAATTTGTAAAATTATTTTTGTGGCATTTCTATAAAGAGAACAGCTTAACTCGGAAGAAAAAAAGGAGAGAAAAAAAAACTTGAGAAGAAAAAAAACAAAAAAAAGCCTAGGGAGCCTCCCATCCCTCCTGGAGTGTCAGACACCCGGAGCGCTGGATAGGCGATGGCTGGGAATTACAGGAGGCCTTGTAACGTACCCAGTCATCCTTTTAGTTTCGGAGTCCCGAAGAAAGTTACCGACGTATTGGCTGTAGGCTTAGAAAGCCAAGAATCAGATTGCACGCGTGCGCCTCGAACACGCGACCCGATTAATGGGGAGGCCACGTTCCGACCCCAGTCTAACCGAACGCGCCACCTTGACTTCCCGTCAGACGCTGGCAAAATTTAGGCTTAAAAACCTGTAACGATATGTGCGTTAAATGGAATTGTTCCTAGAATGAGCGAATATCAGCCATATGTCAGCAGTATGATGGCTAAAGCCACAAGCACTGGGGATAAAGGTTGGGTATAGGTACAGATAGCGCTAGTTTTAACTATGGGCCTATAGTCTCTCGGAAAAGTGCGAGTCTGGGTGTGGGGGCCGGGCGTGAACGGTCTGGGCACGAGACTATATGTACGGTATGCATACTACTGCAGCTATACGTTTTTGTAACCAACAAAATTGACTTATGAATGAATTAACAGTGCTCATAATATAATTGCTGTACAAATTGTAACAATCTTGGCTGTAAGGTAAAGTGCAATACAGCAAGCATGCGGAAATCAGTAACATCAACTCCATTACCAGCCCAATTGGGATTTATACTACTAGCTAATTAATTGGAAAACTACTAGTTTTTGGCTACTACTAGCCCTAATTTTAGGCCCTAATTGCTCGTGCACTCGTGCAGAGGGTTGAATTTTGCCCCAAGCAAAATAAGATTTTATCTTGCAATAACAAAAAGAGGAGAATTACTATCAGGCCCTCTACTTGTACAAAAACTGGGCCCTCTAAGATCCCTAGTTCTAGTTGGTTCCATTAGACATTGGAGTCAGCTGCTAGAGTATGCCAAAGGCAGGCTCTCTGACAAATTTGGCAGCTGCCTGGGCCGCAGCTGCACTGGTGAGTCCCGCCTGTGAGATGATCGGTTGGTAGCCTGTCCCAATGTGGGCCTCGTGTTTTCTCACTAGGTCTACTGCAAGCTGGTGTACATTGTGTGTGTGTGTGTGTGTGTGTGTGTGTACAGAAATGCAAATGTGTAGTGATGATAAATAATGAAGTGCATCAAGAATTAGAAAGCCTTCATCTTTGATAATGTGCCTCCCTCCCTTCATCCCTCCCTCTCTCCCTCCCTTCATCCCTCCCTCCTTCCCTTCCTCCCTCTCTCTCACCTCTACACTGTCTTTGTGTGCAAACTCCACCAGTGCGTACTTAGCCTTGGCAAAGGAAGTCTTTTTCTTGCGATGCTTCTCGATGGTCACAGACCGTATGGCACCACATTTCTTAGAGTAAAACATTTTCTGGAGGAGAACAGAAACTGTAGGTATCCCACTATAAAGGCCACAGATACTGGCAACAAACATAAATTCTCATACAACGCTACTGCAAGCCCAGTCTTTGCACTCTGGCATCAAAGAAAGATGGTCCTAAAGAATGTCCGACTCTCTCCAGAATCAAGAACCTCACAGCTGCTGCTAAAGGTGACTGCAGATCCTGATTAACCATAGCTAGCCATAGCCAATCACATTTTGCCGTTTATATCCATTCTTTTACAAGTTTTGTCTACTTTTGGTACAGTTACGTCACTGTTTGTAATGAATATGATTTATTGGCTAATAAAGGAAGGGGTTGCCTCTTCCTAGCCATATTATGAACTTACGGTCGTCATGACTGCAATGAGATAAAAAGAGTTTACTACATGTACACGTACCATGAAGAATGAGGGGATGAGAGCTGAGAGAAAAACACCAAGCAAAAAAGAAAAAGAAAGAAAAAGGAAGCGCCCGATGTGGGGCTCGAACCCACGACCCTGAGATTAAGAGTCTCATGCTCTACCGACTGAGCTAACCAGGCTTCTTGTATACACCTCACAGTAAACCCGACATGGCTGCGACTTCGAACAAAACTGAAGTCAAAACAATCAACAACTAAATTGAAGCCTTATTCTGTAGCTATGGTGAACTTTCTGTTAGCAGTGAATGGCTTAATTAATTAATAACATCGTCATTTATTGTAAGCAGCTGGCGGTACTTGAACAGACGCCTCAGAGGGTTGCGTGCAAAACATGCAGACAGTTGAAGCAAGCGAAGCGAGCACAGCTACTTGAATACATGATCATGTATCCAACCACAGTTTCATGAGTGCCAAAACTTAGGAGCGTAGTCTGGAGCAGAGGCAACTTTTTGCTAATTGTAGTTTATACACCCCCAGTAGATAGAACCCTACAAAAGTAATACTGTATACTTTAATTAATGCTCGGTAAAATTTCTGGTTATATGACACAACATTGCATTGCTGCCCACCTTGACCATATCTTGGGTGACGTTGGTGGCGAGAGGCGAGACGTACACCGTCCGTTCCATCCTCTCGGGGTCTCTGTACTCTGCCCTGGCAGCAAGGTCAAAGGTCACCTGGCGTGGACACTCCTTTAGCATGGTTACTATGGTAACCAGTGTGTCATACTATAGGTAAAAGAGAGGGGAAAATAAATAATGAAGGGGGCTGGGGGGAACAGTTCATGGTGCTGAGTCTCAATAGGTAGTAGGGTTACCACTACAAGACAAAAGCTCACTAGGTACTATGGTAACAATCGTCACCTGGCTCAATTGGTCTGATTTCGAAAAAGATGTGTGAGGAAATTGACTGCATGCTTTAGCCTTGTTCCCAGGCTCCGCTCCCCAGCTTTGATTTTCACAAGGAGTGAAAAATGTCAGTGCTAAAAGTGGGGAGCGGAGCCTGGGAAACGAAGCTCCTTCAGCTTGACATCCACAGTCAGAAAATGGGCATAGTCTTAGCCTCACCCCTGGGTCCTCCCTAGAATAGGGGAGAGCCTGTGGTATATTTTCTCATGAGAGTGAAGTTCAGGGGTAAAAAAGAATTTAATTGTGCATAGCACAGCTGTAGTTCTCAGACACCGAGGAAAGGCAGCGAATCAGTACTTCTTGTAGCTAATGTACCACAGACGTAGCGCTGAAGTAGTGTCGGTGCTGATGTTAAAGAAACGCAGCTGTCTTTCGATTGGTCACCACTTATACATAATTAAGTTAAATCACGTGAGTAAGACACCAGGCTCCCACCCCTGCGTACGATTTTTCAAGGGGAGAGCCTGGGGAGCTACTGGCACACATTATCTTCTGGCCTGGGTCACAAGAGTAGTAGTAAAATATGGCTTTTTGAAATAAACAGCTGCTGCTGTTTCGCTGACCTGGTGGGAGTTTCCAGCCAGCCTTAGGGTGGACACACGGCACTGGGGCACCTCCACAACTTGTTTCACGATCCTGCACGGAAAGAGAGACATTAGGTATGATGTAATGGTCGTATTTTACACATGGTGATTATAGGAGGGTGATGATGTAATGGTACGTAAGTCTGCGTACTTGATGGCCCAAGGATCTGGGATGAAGTTGAATTTGAGGGCCAACGTTTGGAGGGTCTGGTTCACCGCCAGCATTTCTATGACAGCTGCAGCACCACTCTGAGTGTGTGTGCAAGCATTTGTGTTTGTGTTGTGTGTGTGTGTGTGTGTGTGTGTGTGTATGTGTGTGTGTGTGTGTGTGTGTGTGTGTGTGTGTGTGTGTTTTGAGAGATTGTTGGGTGGAGAAAAACAAGTGGCTTAGGTGTGTGGCAGGGAACTGGTCAATGAGTCAAAAAACTGAAATTTTTAATTTTTACCTAAGTCTTTGATATTCTCAAGAACGACCCATTCTTTCGGTGCACACAAGTATACAGGTATGTAGTTTTATAGTATTTCAGAGCTGGTCATCAGGAGAGTACCACAGACTGATCATCGAGCAGCCACAGGTTTCGGCCCCTTTAACCTCTCGACCTGTGACTGTCTACAGAAAGGGCGGGGCCACACTCATAGGGTGGACTCCAGCATGTGTGATACCTTTGAGATCTCCAGTTCATACTTATTTAACGCGCTTGTTTACTTCCTACATAGTATCTTAACTACCTGTACCTTTAGTCATTATGGGCGGGAGAGCATGTGACTCTGTTGACACTTTTGTCATTGTTTAGTTACTACATGCTGCATGCACTAGTAAGAATTCCTTTTTATGTGGCTGCAGATAGGAATCTGAACTCCGTGCGAAGAACAAAACAAAACAGACGTATATCTCTGCAACGCTATGCATAATCTAAATGAAACGTGGTTTACTTTTACAGGAGGTATATATTGCTGCACTATTGACCCGCCTTTCTGCCATATACACCACAAGGGAAATATTGGGTGGAGTTTGCAGTGTTCGCGATTGTGCAGTGAAATACTTACAGATTGAAAATGAAGGTTACATCAGGTAAATCGGCTTACCTTTCTGACTCGGTTAAGGCCAAGGTCAATGAATTGCAGGTGTTTGTTGGTCTTGAGGGCCTCGCAGATTGCTATGGCTCCAGGAACATCAACGTACTAGAGAGATTAAAGACACCATATCATGATGACACTATACAAATACTATTCTCATATTATGCAACACTATGCTGTTACACTACATTATGATACCAAGTAAGCAGTGGGGAGAGGGGAGGGGGTAAGATTTGACCCCATTAAAACTACAGGGTGATCACTGGGCAGGGGTTTCACACAGAATTCTAGAGGGAGCGTACCCCCACACCCCCTTGGGGGGTAGTATGCTCCCCCAGGAAATTTATGTGCTCTGAGGTTGCTTCTGGGGCTCCAATGAACACCTGAGCATCAAAAGAAACGTCAACTTCAAAATTCTGGGAGAGGGGGGAAGAATCTCAGTGCCCCCCCCCCCCTCCCCCCTGCGCATCACTACTATTCCAGGCCCCACGGTGTGATGGAAGTGTCCTTATTATTCAAGGACCCCAGCAGCTGTATCCTTTGCAAGAGCGCATTATCCTTATCATCATCTAAGGAGTCCAGTAGAGCATTAAGCAAATATGAGGTCAATTTTGGTGAACCTAAACTGATGTTCAGCCAGTTTCTGTGATGTTTGCCAGGAATGTGATACATATACAGGAGTTCGAGAGAACGTGAAAGCTTCTCTGCAGCAGGAGAGAGTTCTTGGCTTTGCAAAGGGGTGGGGGGAGGGGGGGGGGGGGGGGGGGGGGACTTGCCAGCAGAACAATGGCCACAGAGCAGCAGCTGGCTTAAGCTGGAGAGTTAATCGCTTTTGATTACTTGCTACAGCTGCTAATAAGTGTCAACCAGATTTCAGTAATTAGCACTCAGCAGTTAATTACTCTCATTGTCCTTTTATTGTTCTATTGTCCCAGTTTCCATTGACTTCGGTCAATATGTCAGTTTCACCATAATTTTGAATCAATAATGTATATATCCTAACTACATACTGTATGTGGTCTGTAACATGCACCTAGGACTCCCACGGTATGTTTTTATCTCACAACCGTGGAGAAAAATCTTACTCCCCATGGTTGCAGGATGAAATTGGGCTGGGCATGGGGTATGTGGTCCACGTTACTGAATCCACACTGCATCTAGTTGATACATATTAGCAACTGTAGCAGGAAATCGAAAGCTATTCGATTTCTGAGATCCAAGTCTGCCTGATACTGGAATAGCTAGCTAAATCAGCCCAGTCTATCCTGATTTGGCAACTGTTGAGAGAAAGACTGTATATCATTCAGGATGTTTAAAGTTACTTCATGTGTGTTCACCCTTGGGTTGCCGTAATGGAATTTAACTTCCTGTGAAGTATATAATTTCCTGTGTAGCATTAGGATATGGCCCCACTGTAATTGATTACTTCATTTCTGCCTATCTCTTCTCAGAAACAGCACCAAAACATTTCCAGTGGAGTACTTCCACTTCCACACAACACTCTCTGAGCTAATCTCAAGGTGTTGCTAGGATACCTCAGTAATCAGGCTTGGCACCAGCAATGCTTGGCTCTCAAGCCTCCGAGCCTTGCGCAGCCTTGGGAGTTACCAGGGGGAAATTCCACAGCTCTGTTAAAATAAAATCTTGACCCCCCTAGAGGGCTAGGCACAAGGCTAGCTATAGGCTAGCTCTGAACCAGTCACTTGCAGCTTGGGTTATGGTTCTAGCCTTGTGTGAGCCTAGGTTGGTTTGTGGTATGCCTTTGGCTGTATGTGTGTTAGATCCTTTCCCATGGACTAGGTCATCTACTGGAGTGCCTTTCAATAGGTACTAGGTGGTGAGGAATACATTAGGCCTTACATCACTTCCTGTTTAGAATTAATCAAGTCATTGCACAGCTGCAAAAAATACGTGTGAGGGGAGGCCTGGGTAGGAGGCTATGACTGCAGTCAGTCACAAGTGTCTTATAACTAACACTTCTTCTTGTACTCACGTTACAGAACAGGTGTAATTCTCTGAGGAGACAGGTCGGCTTCTCCAGCACAGAGGCCAGGTAGTGGGCGCCAGCTGCTCCAAGAGAGTTCTTGTCCAGACGCAGCACCTGAAAGTAGTGTAATAAACTTTTTAGTCTTCAGTTTCTTGTCCTAACTGGTTATGGATACCAACTAGGTTACTGGCTATAGGTCTCTGTTACCTCAAGAGTGGTGTTGCTGGCCAACCCAGTGGCTATAAACCTCGCTCCGTGTTTTCCGATTGCATTGAATGACAAATCCAGGTGCTTCAGAGCTGTGTTCTTAGACAAGACCTCACCAAACACCTACAAAAAGAAAACGTGTGCCATCCAGGATGCTAAAGACTCCTGTAGAGGCAACACCCTAAGGTCTTAAGTGTATGCTTCCATATAATGGCAGTCACTAATTGCTTTGATCTGGTAAGTGAGAACATTAATTCTCCACCCATGTGGGTTCCCCAAGTTCCCTTTGAACTGGGATAGTGCAAGATGAATACAATTATCAGCCCAAAATTTGGAGGTGATAGTCCATGGCCAATGGCAGCTGATAAGTCCACAGTGGGTTCCCAGGCTCCACCCCTAGCTTTTACACCGTGTGCAATAGTACTACACAAAGAGAGTGCAGAGGCTAGAATGGGGGAGGGGGGAGGGGGGGAGGGGGCAACTATCAAGCTAAACTATAAGTTCTGAATGAGCCAAACCGGGAGCCCATCAACTGCTGCAGCAACAGTTTGCTTTCTAGCAAATATAGAAGTCGTCTGAACAGCTGGCTTACTTTCCCGTTGGCTGATATAATCACATTCATCATGTAGCTAAAGGGCAAACTACACACACACAAAAGCATACACCTGTTTCCATGGTAATAGACTCCACCCACCTCTGCAGCCGAAGAGGTGAGGCCACAGCGGGAGACGTCCAGACGGGTCACGTTGGCAAACGTCTTGGAGAAGAAGGTGACCATGGTCTGGAACCTCTTCTCCAGGACTTTACCATGAGCCTGGAGAGAGATCAAGAAGTAGCCATGTCGTGCTTTTGCCATACCAAAAATGTCTAAATCATGGCAACAAGCAATTCTTTATACGTATGTTGTATTAGTAGAAAATTGGGGAACTACTTTTTCTTCATGCATGGCTGTGGGGCTGGTAGGTATGGGTATGAGGCTAGGCCAGAGGGGTTGTGGTCTGGGTATGAGGCTATGGTACAGCAGCTGTGGTCTGGGTATGAGGCTATGGTACAGCAGCTATGGTCTGGGTATGAGGCTACGGTACAGCAGCTGTGGTCTGGGTATGAGGCTAGGGCACAGTGGCCATGGTCTGAGTATGAGGCTAGGGCATAGCAGCTGTGATCTGGGTATGAGGCCAGGGCATAGCAGCTATGGTCTGGGTATGAGGCTAGGGTACAGGGGCCGTGGTCTTAGCAGGTATGGTCTGGGTATGAGGCTAGGGCACAGCAGCTGTGGTCTGGGTATGAGGCTAGGGCACAGTCGCCATGGTCTGGGTATGTGGCTAGGGTACAGCGACCGTGGTCTGGCTACCACAGGACACTTACAGTGAAGAGGTTTGTGTTCTTGCTGAGGTTCAACTGCACCACTGAAGAAGTTCTTCCCTTGGCACTGGAGTTAATGGAGGGTAATCAGGGTTAATTAATTGAGGGTACTCAGGGTTAATTAAAGTACTTTCTTGCCATCAGTTTAAAGGAGTAGACCTTTTATTTCACTAACTCTGGCACTTAACCTTTAACCTTGAGTAGGAGGTCGCGCGCCATTAAGGAAATATGGACACCGTTCAAACTAACAATTTTAATCAGGCAGGCAACCTCCTACCCAGGTCTCCCACACCCAGATGTTATCTTACAACTGCATGTGTATGGAGGAAAATAAAATCTAATCAGCTGAGGCCTGGGTACGAGGCTAGCTTTCTTTAAAAGAACACTCTTCACCTAGGCAGGGCCTGAGAGACGTACTGCGATAAAAGCTCATGCAGGAGGGGAGTCTGGGAATGAGGCTAGCCATCTCTGAGTAGAAGACCATTTTTAGGGCAGGTTCCAAGGCTTTATTTAGGCACAAATTTTGCTTTTATGCAACCGAATGAAATAAGTGGGGGCCTGGGAAAGAGGTAGCTAGGGCAAGCCTACGTCCAGTGTCAAGTGATATACAGCTGCTCACTCACGTTTCGTTGACTTTGAGGCAACTGTCGACTCTGAGCTGGTTCTTCTCAAGGTCCAAGTCGGTCAAGATTGATTGCTAGAATGAGAAGATGTAGATACAACAGCAACGTCTCCAGGGTGATGTCAGAGATGCACAGATTATGCTCCAAAATCTGCCTATTATGTTCTGCTGGACCACTACGCTCGCATTATTATACTCACATACCTATTATGCTCACTTTAATGCTGGCATAATCTTCAGACCCCTAGCTGAAGTGAATGTTGCTACTGGTATATTTTCTCCCATGGTGGGAAGAAAAAAAATCAACTTACAGCTGATGCCAGAACAATTTCAAATCCTTCGTTGACAATTCCCAGACTGGTTGAGCCCTATTGAGAGTTAATATTCCAAGTGATAATTAAGGAAATCATGTGACAATCACTTGACCACATGCATGATAAATGATTACATCATCGTTACTCACCAGATCCAGCTTAGAAATGATGTCATTGCCTCCCAGACGCTTCATGTTGTTATGGTTAAAGGCGCCAGCAATAGGAGTGTTCCAGAAGCTCACCTAAAGTTAAAACAGAAATGGGCTCTTACTGTGAAGAACCAACAACCTGCAACATGTCAGCTAGGACACAGGCCTTTAGAAGTAAGGAGAGAAGGGTCGGGCTGTAGCAAGGCGGTAGGCCTTACCTGCTTGAGGGTGACAGAGAGATTGAAGAGCTTTTCAAGTGCTGCTGGAAGACCGCTAGTAGCCACCAACCCACCGGATAAGCTAAGGTCGGTCAACAATAAATGCTCGATGGAGGGACTGTAGGACAGTGACTTGATGACTTCTGCCAGACCTGTATAGCCACAACTGTTCTTGCTGTATGTGTGTGCGTGCGTGTGTGTGTGTGTGTGTGTGCATGTATGTGTGTGTGTGTTTGTGTGTGTGATTGTGTGTGTGTGTGTGTGCATATGATGTGCAGGCATGCGCATGTGTGCATGAAATGAACGAAAGTTATAGATGCAAATTATAAAATTGTGGCATCACATGTCCTCACATGATCGTCACATGACCAAGCTCACCTGAGGTCCAGCTTCCTAATGTTCCTTTTCACCAGCAGTCCCTCGGCAAGTGCCTTCATACCAGCGTCTGTGATCTTGCAGGCTTTGAGGTTCAACTCGGCAAGGTTAGGAAGGGACCTAGCACAGTGAGCAGAAATGGTAAGCAAGATAAATTGACAGGAAAAAAGAGGCAGATGGATAGAGACAGACAGACAGACAGACAGACACTAACCTTTGTTTTAGCATGAGTTGTGATAGCTTGGCAGTGCCGTTGGTTCCCAAAGAATTTCCCTCCAGATTAAGACAGCTGCAAGTCAAGTGAGACAAGACCTTCACCCTCTCCCTCCCCCCTCCCCCCCCCCAAAACACAAAAAAGGGTCTAAATTGCACAAAGATATTTTACTAAGCAAAGTAATCGAAGGAACAGGGGTATGCATGACCATACATGGCAAACTTAAGGTTGCTGCTAAGCTGCCTTAATTAGTCCCATTATCAGCCTCTCTAGTCCACAGTTTTATACGTGCAAAAAAAAGTAAGACTGATAATGAGGCAAGCTCCATTACTGAGCCTCTCTTGGGCCGGGGGTAAGGCGTTAAGCTATCGTACTCAGGCAGGTCTCTTAGCTGTTTGAGAGATGCTACCTATAATCACCTGAGCCGAAGTGGTTATAGGTACATCCCGAAGGTGCCATTTTAATAAGGTACATGCTCATATCAAGTTTGATCTGTGTGTTTGTGTGAGCTATTGGACCAGTAGTTGGTGTTGTAGGGGGAGGTATTGCTAATTAGACTACTGTATGCATAATATGATTTGATCTTAATGAGGTACTTAAACTTCACTAATGACCTTCAAAAAGATACAGAAACTGAAAGCAAAGGTTGTGACTCACGTTAGGCCCTCGCTGGTCAGGTGACTCTCCGCCAGTTTGGAAACATGTGCTTCAGTAATATCCAAGTAACACATGTCCAACACCTCAAAAGAAATACATTACCATTACATCATTTGATGATCTCATCATTATGTAATGCATTATGTAACCCTTACCTGTAGGGCTCCAGAGCTTTTTGTCATGCCTTTCACGAGTTCCTTGAACCCCTTCTCACCCAATCCAATCTCGCCCTGCATGGAAGGAAAGAAAAGTTAATACAGTTCACTATACAGAGTGTAAAGGTCAAAGTTCAAAGTCCATCACCTTGGAGACCGTCAGGTGAGTCAGCTTGGGCAGCAGTTCAATAATTCTGGAGAGGAAGAAGTACTGCGACTTTATGTTGTCTGGGTTGAAGGTCACGAGGTCAAAGTGCGTCAGCGTGTCCTTGGAGAGCTCCAGAGTCCGATAAAGGAGCTATGGATAGAATACCGTAAATTCTAAATTAAGGAATTTATCAGAATATGTCCAATTCTCTTCATTCCAGTTTCTCTTCGGCTTGCGTCAATTATGCTAAGCTTAGTATGAGGCTAGTGCGGGCATAATAGCAACCGACGTCAGATCCGTGTGTGTGCACATACACAAACACCCAGCCAGTTAGTGGCAGCGTGTGTAGCATCATGAAGGCGGACATGTGTAGCCAGAGCCAGACGCTGAGCCAGGTGCTGGTCCTTCATTGAGTGGTAGTGAAAGCAGTGGAGCCAATCCCAAATTGCTAATGGGAGTCTTCTAAGAACGTCGTAACTAGTATATAGTGTTGAGCATACATGTGAGAATGTCAGATGAATAATAATAGCAAGTGAATTGAAGAATTCTAAACAGCATAATATTACTGTAGGAATAGTTTTTTGTGAGAAACAAATTTTTGCTATTTTTGCGATTGAACCCGACTGCAAAATTAATCCTTGCGAATCACAGCAGTACGTATGTATATAGCGCGTGACCTTAAACCGCAAATGAGCCCCACCCTTAATGGAAGTTCAGAGATACAGCGCTTTCAACGCAGTGGTACAATCAAATTATGCAACGGAATAATCTTCGTTTTCTACCTGGAACTGCCATACATGTAAATTTAACACTCCCAGTATAAACCCATACCTTGAAGTCAGGGTTGTCATTTAGCTTGCCCACCAATTCCTGGAGGTTGTGCTGTAGGTACAGCCTCTTCCAGGGCTGATCCAGGGTGGAATGGGACTCAGGCACCTCCTGTGGTTGGGGTATGGGGTATGGAATGGGATTCAACACTCTGATGTTTCGCTACAAGTGAGTCAACAAAAGCTACTAATTGTCACGGCCACTGACAGTGATCCCAAAGCGAGCTTCACACAGGGCTTTCCACTGGCTCTCATTGTCATGGAGACGGGGAGTCTGTTCTGCTGACGCCACCACCATCTCCTCCAGTGGACAGAGGGACCCGAGGCGCTGCTTCTCAAATTCTACAAAAATGGAGCATAACAATTTTCGTACATCTGTTCCTCATGAGTACGTACATGTTATATTTGTACCATGGGTTTCTACTGTACATGGGGTTTGTACCCTGAGTGCAGTTTTATGTATTCCCGAGGGCTTAGAAACCCATGGTACAGATGACTTGTGCCAGAGTTTTTATAGTGCACCACTAATTGCGCTTTGAAAATGTTTTTGTAGATAATTAATTTCACAGCTGTGAGAAGAAACCTCAGTAGCTTAGCAACCCTCATGTACCCTAGGGTACATGAATGTACCCTGGCTTCAAAGGTTCCGCTTCTGTACATGGGATTTGTGCACTGTGGCGGCGCCTTTCATACACCCACGCACTATGGTACAAGTACGTATTTTGGCATGTATCACACTTCTATTTATCTGACAGTTTGAGGCTCAAAGAAATATTATGTTATAGCCTCTGCTAACATAATAATTGGGCAGTTGGTTATTTATGTATAATGTTGGTGTAGTAAGGTCACACATTCACACTTTATATTTTAGCACCCCACAAACCCAACAGGTTTTTCTCAGCTCAACACCTGCAATTAGATAGCTAGCTGCTATATATGCATAACCTTCATTGTCCCATCAAAGCTAACACCTGCCTTTCTCACACACCCCATTGCTCTGCAGTTTACAGTACACAGAATAAATGGGTGTGGGAAAACTATTGGTTGTGGTGTGGAGGTCATACACAGGAGGTTAGGGGTCTGGAAAAAAAAATCTTGACAAAAATGTAAGAATAGTGGCTTGCCATTTCTCAATGCTCCAGACTAGAAGTAATCATGCTCACTAAGTTTTACAAGAATGGACGTGCACACAACACACACATACCTTCTGGCGAGAGGACCTCTATTCCCTTGTCTCCATGGTAACGCTTCTCTCTGGAGTTGGCAACTGCCTTCCTGAGAATACCCAGCAGCTCTTCCTCTCCGGGAGGCTTCTGACCAATCATCTCATAGAATGCACTGGAGTGAGCGCACGAGAATTTGGAAAAAATCTGGAGTGAGCCAGCGTATCATGTTACCATGAAAACTGGGCCCTTATGTCTCACTAGCCTCTACAGTGCCAGTCTAGCCTCGTCTCCAGGGTCTCCCACAATCCCCTTAAAAAATAAAAATAAAAACAAACGCGGGGGAGAGCCTGGTATTTCTCTCAATTTACTTGGGACTGATCGAAACATGGCTGCCTTTCGCCGGCAACACTATTTTTGTACTCAGTCTGTGGCACAAATGGGCCTAAATATTAGCTATGAAGAAGTATTAATTCACTGCCTTTCCTCGGTGTCTGAGACTTATAACTGTGCTCACCTATGCACAATTGTCAAAGTCCTTTCTACCACCTTTCTACCCTGAACATCATCGCTCACGCGAGAAAAGATACCAGGTTATCCCCCGTCTTTGGGGATGAGGCTATTGCCAGTCCTTTGGCCTACAATGCGGTGGTAGACGAGAATTGCTATCCCCTAACAACAATTAAGGCCTTGAGAGTCAATGAGAGAGAGTAAATCAGACTGAGGCTAAACAAACAGTCCACTCACCTGAAGCTGTTGACAGCAACAATGGCCTTCTTCTCTTCAAGCAGCTGGTCCTCCAAACTCTGCAATAAAAGGAGAAAGATGCATGCACCTTTCATAACTGCATACCATACTGGGAAGAGCAACAGCATTTCAATAGTACCATGCATCGCTAACGGCAACCAGTCGTGCGTCTGAAAGCAACCAAGGCAGGGTGATCCCCTAGAAAGAGCCCTCAACTTCCAGCCCCGTACCCAGGCCTCCCACTAGCTTCAGCTTTTATCTCGCAGCCATGGCTTTTTTCTCCACAGCTGCGAGATAAAAGCTGGGGCGGGAGACCCACACGGGTACACAAGGCTACTTATCTTCAACTTCTATGACTGCTATAATATACTTGCCTTTGGAACAAGTGAGGAGTACTTGTCGTACTGCGATGCCACGAACTCCGGGGAACCGCCATCCGGGGCCACGAAGAGCCGGCTGAACATCAGCTGGCACATTAGGAAGCGAAGGCCAGAGAGGTTGTAGGCGGCATAGCTCTTGGCGATTCGGGTCCCATCGACTCTGTATCAGACAAAAAAAAAAAGAGGCCAGCGACCATTCAATAGTGAATATAATACTTTTGACATTAGTTACAAATGTGATCAGATTTGCAATTTTTGACAATTTACAATCTGTGACATGTTCATCTCAATAATCAATATATTATAGCGATTGAGAAATCAATGATTCTTGGTACATACTATATGAGAACTTTGAAGTGCAGTAATGCCTCCTGTAAAACCCACCCACATTCTATTTTGATCATGAGTAGACACCTTTAAAGTGCATACATTTGCAAATGTGGAATGTGGTTTCTTTTTCAAAAAGGGACTGTTACATAAGTATGACCTCAGTAGAAATAAGCATGCAAAACGTAGGCTAACGATTTAGCGAGTTCTATGGGGGAAAGTTGGGAATATCTATTCATAGCTTACTTCGGGTCGGGCTCGGATGTATTCAACTCTGGGTACTTGGCAACGATTCTGCGAACATTTCTGTCAAATCCCTCAGCCAGATAGGCAGGGCCGAGGTCCGCCCACGTCTGTCCCGTGAAGGTCACGAATATCACTAATAGGCCGATTGAGGGTGTGTGCTGTAGTCAGTGGGAGAGAAGACAGGGGAGGGGCAGGCCAGGAGAGAGAGGGGGAAGAGGGGGAGGGGTGGGAGAGGGAAGAGGGAGGGGATAGAAGCAGGAGGAGAAGAGAAAGTTGGGTGGGTATATTATCATATGTTTTAGTGAATGGGAAAGCTAGTCTTCATTATCCAAGTACACGTGACAAGACCCACAACAAAGTCCTTATTAGTCTTTCAAGTCTGGTGCCAAGAACTCTTGAGAGTAAGAGGGGATAACATGCAGGTAGGTTAGTGCCCTCTTATTTGGCACACTACAACTCGTTTGTTACTTCCAACATTGTCAAACATGTGTAGATAGCACACTTGATATCTGATCTCTGGAGGACTGTTCATGGTCTGACCAGCTTGCCTTGGAGCTTATGTGGCCTCCCCAATTAAAGAGCAGCCCATCCAAATGTACACACTTTACACGTGTATACAGCACACTTGATATTTGGACTGCTCATGTGTCTGACCAGCTTGCCTCACATTAACTGGAGCTTATGTGGCCTCTCCAATTAAAGAGTTGCCCATCCAAATGTACACACTTTACACGTGTAGATAGCACACTTGATATCTGATCTCTGGAGGACTGCTCATTTGTCTGATCACATTAACTGGAGCTTATGTGGCCTCCAGCCAATTAAAGAGCTGCCCATCCAAATGTACACACTTTACACGTGTAGATAGCACACTTGATATCTGATCTCTGGAGGACTGCTCATTTGTCTGATCACATTAACTGGAGCTTATGTGGCCTCCAGCCAATTAAAGAGCTGCCCATCCAAATGTACACACTTTACACGTGTAGATAGCACACTTGATATCTGATCTCTGGAGGACTGCTCATTTGAGCTTATGTGGCCTCCAGCCAATTAAAGAGCTGCCCATCCAAATGTACACACTTTCCACGTGTGGACAGCACACTTGATATTTTATCTCTGGAGGACCGCTGGTGTGTCTGACCAGCTTGTCTCACAGTAATTGGAGCTTATGTGGCCTCCCAGCCAATTAAAGAGCTGCCCATCCAAATGTACACACTTTACACGTGGCACACGTGGTGGACTAGGCTGGGCTGAAAGCCACACAAGGTCAAATTAAGTCTGCCGTGGTGCAAGTGTGAGGCAGCCTCCTCCAGACATACAATTAACACGTGTTTGTAAAGAGATTTGCAGGTTAATTGTGGAACTAGCCAGCTGTAACTGTGTAAACTGTTCTAAACAAATTACTAAGCAAATACTTGAGCGCCTCTGCCCATGCCTTCCTGTGAACAGCATAATAGGAGAGAATAGCATTATTAAGCCCTTTCTTATAGTTATGTTTCTGGGCTCAAAAAAATTGCTATATGGGATCTTCAATGCCCGGGAGATGGGTGAGCATGTATCTGTGTTCAGGGTAGAAAGAAACTTAATGGCACATAGGCAATAGTCTCGGGTACCCAGACCCGTCGAAAAATTGTAAGAGGGTCTGGGCGATAGGCTGGGGTAGAAGTGTACCGTGCGCCTGGAATGCAGGCGCACTTCCAATTGGCTTAACAATTACATTCTAACGTGCGTTAATTGGAAAGTCGCGTTTGAATCGCGTTTTAAGAGCTGCTTAGAGCACTATTGTGCTTCAGAGTGTCAGCCTTTCCTCTGACATTAAGGTACATCCTGGTAAGTGATAGAGAAATCTAGTAAGCTAGCATTAGCAGGGAGGCAATTATGAGTTAATAGCATTCCGGAGTGTACATTTCCACCGAAGCCTATCGCCCAGTAGCCTCGTTCCCAGGGGGGGTGTGGCCTGGGTACGAGGCTAATCGCCCAGACCCTCCTTACGATTTTCTGAGGGTCTGGGTACCCGAGACTACATAGGCAAGCACAGTTGTAGTCTTCAGACACCGAGGAAAGGCTGCAGTTACTGTAGCTAATCTTTAGGACCGGCTGGTGCCATAGACTATGTGCTGATCAAAGTAGTGTCGCTGGTGAAAGGTATAGAAACGTAGCCGATTTTCAATCGGTCCCTCTCGGTCCGGAAAAGATACCAGGCTCTCCCCAGTTTCTCAAGGGCAGAGCCCGGGGACTGAGACTGTATGTGTGCATCTGTCACCAATAGCAACTACCAAAGCAGCCCAGACTGCCCAGTCTACCTCATAGCTTTGTTTTTCAAACAGTGAGTGGGAGATTATCACATCATCTAAGTGTGAATCTCATAAAGCCGCTGGATTAGAGAATTCATGGAGTGGTTGCCTGGTTGGCACTACACAGACACAAGCTCACAGCCACAGTTGAGAACATATTCATAGCTGTGTTTTGATGTTTTAGGAGCTGTTGATCGCGTGTGAAGGCTATCTTCTGAACTGACAATGAGCTCACAGCTCACAGCCACAGTTGAGAACATATTCACAGCTGTGTTTTGATGTTATCTCACAATCAGCTGGTAGCTGGTTACCATGGTGAAATTGTCATTCCAGCTAAGCTCATAGCTAGACTCTCCATCCACACCTCCCTACCACATAGCTAGGCGAAAAGAATACCATTCTGAAGAATAGGGTACAAAAAATTAAATACAAGAAAATTGGAGTATGGAATACAAATTAAAGTATGGTGAACTGTCCCCAGGCCATCCCCAACAGATTCTGCAGAATAGGGCTTGGAAATTAAATAAAGTATGGAGAATATGGTATGGAGGTGGACTGTATCCAGGCCTCCCCTAACAGTATAGACAAGAGCGCATAAATGGTTTATTTAGGTGGTCTCGGTGTAGGGTATGAAAAATTGAGTACAAGTATGGAATGCAAATTAGAGTATGGTATGAGGGTGGAACCTCACTAACGCACCTCAATATGCCTCTTGGTAGGGTCTTCAATAAACGCTTTGATGGTGTCTCTGGCACTCGAGACCAGCAACGGGTGCCTTGCTAGAAACTCAAGAAAGAGGCGATGCATGTAGCAGTAGGCATGTAGTGCCCTCAGGGCGTCGCCACCCTGTTCGCTAGAAATAAAACTGTGTGTATATTATGTGAGAAGAGAGAGAGAGAGTGAGTGAGAGTCGGAACTGTCCACTTTCCCATCTGTTATCGCACTGCACACACAGCTGGAGGATGGAGGCTGACGATGAGGCCTACTGTACTGTAGAAACATTACGGAGTCTGAAAGGTTATGCTAGTGCATTCTAAAATGTGCAGGACACCTGGACGCGAGATGACCAGTCTCATGCACAGACTGAAGGCATGGACACCTGGGCATGAGACCACCTTGCTCTCAGCCCCATGTACAGACAACACACCAGGGCTTGAGACTACTTTACTGCCAGTCTCATGCACAGACTGAAGGCATGGACACCTGGGCATGAGACCACCTTGCTCTCAGCCCCATGTACAGACAACACACCAGGGCTTGAGACTACCTTACTGCCAGTCTCATGCACAGACTGAAGGCATGGACACCTGGGCATGAGACCACCTTGCTCTCAGCCCCATGTACAGACAACACACCAGGGCTTGAGACTACCTTACTGCCAGTCTCATGCACAGACTGAAGGCATGGACACCTGGGCATGAGACCACCTTGCTCTCAGCCCCATGTACAGACAACACACCAGGGCTTGAGACTACCTTACTGCCAGTCTCATGCACAGACTGGAGCATGCAAATCTAAGCACGAGAAAAAAACTTTGTTCCCAGTCTCTACTCTCCCAGTCTTCTTATCAACAGCACACGAGCAAAATCTGTAGCTAGGTTACACTATCAACAGTAGCTGGCTCACGTGACAGCAAGATGGCAGAGTAGCCGTGGGAAGAAGTCGAGGGCCATGGAGGGCTGAAACTCGCTGGGGTTGCCGGCATAAATGGTACTCAGCGATCGCTGCGCCAGATGCATGGCTCTGTCGGGTTGGGAATGGCTAAGAACTGTGGATATGTGTGGGTGTGTGTGTGCATGCATGCAGCAAGTGTTAGTTTAGTGTCTAGACATATTGTCTAGACATAGTGTCTAGACATATTGTTGTTGTTTTTTGTCAAGTGTTTACTACAAAAACAAACAAACAGTAAGTGTTGAAGTGCTTCACACACAGGAAGACCCCTGCACAGAACTTATCAACTATTATATTCATATCCAAACTTATCTGCTGAGATCAAAATCTGGGCTAGGGATGTCCAGACTTCTAGATTCTTCCCTTCGACAGTTCATAAAGTTGCCCAATCTGAGGCGGGCCTCCCTCCCCTACCTCCAGGAATGTTGATCGAAGCATGCAGGGAACACCTTCCAGGGTAATATATATATTATGGATTGATGTTTATAATTTTTTTGCCAAGAATTCGGCAGTGATTTGAATTAACTAATCGATGACACCGTTCTCTTTGCCACTGGTTTTTGTACAGTCCCCATGGTAGACTTATACTCACAGATTTTTTTACTTCTTGCTGCAGTTTTTTTTATTAACACTTTGCACGCCTGCGACGCATTTATGCGTCAGCTATATAACTGCAATTTCGTGTAGTCTATTGACTTGGTAGTCATGGTAGCGCGTTTGCATGCGGTTGTCCAGGTCAGGGGTTCTAACCCCGATTTTTTCAGATTTTTTTTTTCTGTTATACTATATTATTCTTGTTTATGTTATGTTTGCTCCATTACTTTTATATATATATATGGGCGTGCAAAGTGTTAATAAGCTAGGATACTATTCTTATGTTCTGATATTGAGAGCATCACCTTAGGGGTTTCCTACCCCTATTGTCCATAACAATAGGGGGAAGCAGCAGGTGTAGAGCCTGTAGCTTACATACCAGTATAGTACCACCTCCACACAACTTTACAATGAAACGTGCAGCTGCAATAGCTAGCTAAACATAGGTATAAAATCTAGTCAGTACAGGGTTAAATGTTTTGTATGCACATTCAGCAACATTCAGTATCAAGGTTTTTAGCCGATCTCACTCGGTGTTTGCTGCTCGCAGTACGCGCGGGGAGGGGGTGGAGAGAGCCTGGGTATGAGGCTAGCTCCGCGTACCCCTGCAACATCGATACAAGTATGACAAATTATCGCTGCGCGTCTGGCATGTAGACGTAGCCTCTTACCCAAGCTTTACTCACCCAGATTTTATCTCGCAGCCACGAAGATTGGAGTTCTCCACAGTGCCGAGATAAAATCTGCGTGAGAAAAGCTACCTATGTAGACAGGATCTATTAATGAAACATGAGTTCTCATCTAATCTGCTTCCAGCTGGAATGCTTGTAGCTATGTATACAAGCGTGATTCCACATTATGGTTTATCATGATCTGACCTATGGGCCTTCCTGGCCTCACTTGTGTCATTAAAAATAATTATTATAATTATTTCAAAATAGACTTAAGCACATTACTCTCAACTCTCCTGTTTGAACTGCCCTATTATTCCTATGCAGAAACCAAATTGTATATTAATTAAGTATTAAACACAACCATCACGTCACATGCGTGATGCCTCCACGCGGTATTAATTCTGCAAACACTTTAAAATTATAGTATACAGTCAAGGGAAGCCTAGTTCCCATGTTACATTTTTGAAGATGAGGGAGAGGAGTCTGGGCACAAAGCTAAGTCAAGGGGGGGAGGGGGGAGGGCAAAATAAATTATGCTTGATGCAGGAAAATTATGTCGGCATAATGAGCGCAAGTCTAATTGCAAACAGAAATGAGGACTCTCATTTTCTGTTTACTTACACATTCTTGCATGTGACAGCAGCTGCTGTACTCACAAATGGGCATCCAATGAGAGTAGGTCTGTCCCCAAGCCTCGCGGATCTTGCCACCCTTGTAGGCATTCAGGGAGATTAAGTCTGGAACACAGCGCACGCTTTGGATCGAGCCAGTTCTGTGTGTATGTGTACGTGTGTGTATGTGCATGCATGTGTGTGCATGTGTGTGCATGGAGGGTTAGTGAGAGGGTGGGCATGCATGATGCTGTATATGTATCACATTGGTGCATAAAGTAGTAAATCGTAAGGATCTATATTGAACATGGGGTTCGTTGCTATGGTGTAACACCTGGAATATACCAGCAGCTCATGGTCAAGAATGAACGCATAGTGTGCGTGTGTGTTCATCATGTCTCTGTCACTGACAAGATAGGAGAACACTGAACGTCTAATAAAGAAACAGTCTTTGTCACGGTAATGTCACGTCACCCGAGAACTTTGTCACGAAAAATACTTGGCACCAGAATCCACAAACTGCACTCTGTGACGCAGTGTTGAATTAAAAACCATGAACTAAACTAAGGGAGCACATGCCATCAACCAGCAAGGCAGCGAGAATCATGCATCAACCATAAAAAAAAGCTACAAACTCATTAAGAAACCATACATTTACCAGCAGTCTAGTCCAAACTGTTTTGACAGGAAGCCCTGATTAAGTCTGCACAAAAAGGTGTGAGGGAAAACATCCCTTTTTCAAAGCGACAGGAGAAAAGGAATTTCAAGCTAGTCTTGCAGTGCAGCTTACTTGGCATATGTTTCAGAAGCCTAATGCTATCCCATATTCATTTCTAAGGATAGCCTTGTGGTACAAATTGTAACTGATTGATTTAACTTTGAAGTGGCGAGTAGGGGTAGGCGGATTATGCTCGAAAATCTACCTATGCTATGCTGCACTGCTCCAAAAATGTACCTATTATGCCTAACAAATGCCCCTATTATGCTCGTTAAATTCAACAAAACAGCTTCCCTGACTATCTTACCCGAAAACTCACTCGTGCCTTTCTGATCGCGTTGACCGAGTTGGCTTCGCACCAGTTCGTTTACTCTAACCTACAGTAGCATAGAGGCTCAAAGTTGGCTAAGTAGCGACGTCGATGAAGAAGTAGTTGCCTGTAAGCTGCTGCCAG
Source organism: Phakellia ventilabrum (assembly GCA_963921505.1). Classification (NCBI taxonomy): domain Eukaryota; kingdom Metazoa; phylum Porifera; class Demospongiae; order Axinellida; family Axinellidae; genus Phakellia; species Phakellia ventilabrum. The sequence continues at coordinate 6,176,623 of OY997388.1, forward strand.
ACTCTCGCTAACAGCGCTGAGACTGCTAGTCGTCGCCATCACAGAATCACCACGTGGCCGAGTTTCCGCAAAACTTTAATAAAATGACGTAATTTCCTCAGAATTCACCTATTATGCTCGCATTATGCTCGATGCTTTCGCGTACCTATTTTAATGCCGGCATAATCCGCGCACTCCTAGTGGCGAGACCACTAATTGTCCACTTAATAATAATATCAATTGTGAACAGCTGAAGTAGTCTGTTGCTTCTGGCCTCACAGGCATAATTTTCATTCCACAGACCTAAGATCCTTAGCGTAGTGGACCCCCACACCGAGTGCCACCTCTTCATGGCTCCGCTGGGAGAAGAAACACACTGCATTCTCCAGGTAGAGGGTTTCCATGGATACTGCTGCCTCCGGAACCGAGTCCTGTTGAGATCATTAGTTGCTAAATTAAAGTGACAGCGTAAATATGCAAGTAGTTCACATTATTTATCATGGCCAGTCATGTGACTTACGGCTATGGGTGGCCAGTACTTTCGAGGGCGGTGCTTGCAAATGGAACAGCTGTAGCGAAGACTCTACAGAAGGGAAAATAAACAACTAGTATAGAACAAACAGTCTCATTCCTAGTTTCCACTCCTCATTCCCAGTTTCCAAGCTGTGGTGTGGAGACTGGGAATTTGGCCACGTTCGTTTGCTAGCATGAGATTCTGCCTATTGCATAACTATGCAAGACGTGACTTAAGCATGAGACAATGCCAAAACATGCCAGTTGCCAGGCCTAAAATGACACAGTTGCATTATATACGACCCTTTCAGTTTTCCCAAACCAACTCACTAAAAAACATCACAACAAATTTTCAAATGGTCTCATTTTGAGTCCCATTCACAGAACCAAGATAAATATAGTCTCATTCCTAGCCCAGTGTTTGAGGACAGATCATAGATATCATCACACTACAAGTGATTTCTTCTATGGGTGGAATAGGACTGGGAATGAGACTAGCACACTGTTCTGATTCCAACCTGCTCCACTGAGAACCGGACGCCAGACTCCCACTTCCTCCTTCGCTCGGTGTACTCCGACAGGTCAGTCAGGTCCTGGAGGGCAATCTCGGCTGTTCCCTCGTACAAGAAGGCTGCACACAAAGGAGAAGAAATAAAACAGGTCTGCTCCAAAAATCCACGCGTAGACGTCCCTGTCTTAGAGTACATGAACACATTCTTGCATGATAAGCTCACCCCTGCATACGAGCCCACCCCAGCATATGAGCCCATCCCTGTATATGAACCCATGCACCCTGAGTGTGAGCCCACCCCTGCATATGAACCCACTCATGCATATAAGCCACCCCTTCACCCATGCTTAAATATACGTTCGCCCCTGAATATAAACCCACTTGTTTGACTAAACCCACCACAGGGCGTAGCCCATCCCTGAGTATAAGCATTAATTATGCATCAACATCATACACCAGAAGCATCATGGAGCAAGCAGCAATAGTAACCAATGAAATTCGAGAATATAATAATAACCACATGACATACTCTTTGACATATTGGTCAAACTCCCTGCTTAACTCTCCCCTATTAAAAACAAAGATCTTGCAAAGCCAGTGGTAATTAAGTTTAGCCAACAGTATCAACCACAAGCAGGCTCTAAACAGATGTGAGTAGACAACTTGTCTCAAGACCAGACAGCACTGCACCACACTAGCTACTCCAAGGTAATCTCACATCTTTGAGGCCTACAGACCATTAACCATGTCCTTAGGCTGTGGTCACATGACCCCTTGGAGACTTATGGCTTCACACAGCTGCTACCAACTATAACCACCACATGGACAAAAAAGAAAGTTACAAGAAGGCCATCTCTACCTCTGATTGCAGCTCAACGCAGTGAAGTGTCTCATATATTGAATGTGGTATCACATCTGTGGGGAATATTCCTGCGCCATCTTGAGGTACTTTACTATAGGCATAATTCGCTAGCTACAACTGCAGACCATACCGCATATTTCAAATAAAGCAAATACCAATGAAAACTTCAATGCTTGTGGAAGCGAAAAGTGAAGAACCAAATACAACGGCCATCAATAAACCTGCAGTGAGCCAAGAGATGAGCTATGAGGCAAGAAGGGCAAGGAAAGCTGCCTACTATTGTAATCAAGCTAAAATCCCACATCTAAGAAGAGGTTGAATGCCTCAAGACACCCGGAAGTCCTCCCCTATCAAACTGGCTAGGGAGGGTCCTATGGGTGTTTTATAGGACAGAAAACACGTTCCTTACTATATATATAGCCTGGGGTTAACTTCTAGCACCAAAGAAGGCATACATACCTTGCAGCTGTATCAAGATACTCATGACGGTGTAGGCAGGAGACCACATTTGGTAGCGCTCGCTGTTCAGCGTGGCACACTTTGCCGTCCTTCCCTTCTCCACTCTTTGCACGAGGAAGTCGAGTTCGATTCGACCGTTGCTGACGCACGGGTGCTCGATTCTGCTCAGCATGGTAACCTTGGGTGGGGTCCTGTAATGAGTGATGGAAAACCATAAAGTATACTCTATTTTGTATATCGTTACATCATTCTGTACACTATCTACATATCATGTGTACATTCTTTGCATTCTATGAGTGCATTATTGATCCTCTCTAAACATATTAATTTTTTTGCACACCCACACACATGCACACCCACACACATGCACACACACATACACACACACACACACAGATTAAATTTACAATTATTACTACCATGGGATTATTATGTCTACTGATGAGCCTCCTTCCATCCTGCAACCTAATTAACATGCTCCATTTTCAGTAACACCTGGCCTGTGCACCAGGCTAACTAACCACTGACCAGACTTGGGTCATGTAGCAATTAAGCGATTAATGATACACCAAGTTTGAAGGGAGGATCAGTAATACACTCATAGTATGCAAAGAGCAATATGGAGATAGCTAGTAGTGAGTGAGTGTACAGAATAATGTAATGATATGCAAAATTTCAGAACACAATAAATATAAATTGCATGCCAATGAGCCTCCACACACAGCAGCTGATGTTATTAGCCCCCAAGGAAAGTGTCAACTAACCCCCTCATGTCCATTACAAAATCAGCTGCCATGGATATAATCTTATCTGTGACACTGCAGTGCTCACTTGTATTTCTCAGTCTACAATAAGGATGGTGTTGCCACTTCCTCAGAGCAACACACCATATGCTATATCCACAAGTACAAGCTTTCAGCATAAGGGGTCTTTATCAGCATGGCTCCAGATATATATTTCTTTAAGTGGTGGGAGCCATACATATACCTTAATTATAACAGACAACAATAATATAGGCAGAGTGGCTGGGAAGGTGGCCCCTTATCAGAGCATTAATGTTTTGAAAACTGCAAAAGATGCACGCATTCATGTTTTGTTTGGTGCACACAAACGCGAATGACACCCCGACATTGTAGCTATGTATACAGCAGAGCCCTACATTGATCTGCAGTTTGGGTTAAGGCAACAGGAGATAAGACTCACACTTATCGTGCAGCTGTTCATTGACAGTGTACACCTGCATGTGTGAATTAACTCCTTCATTAGCCCTCCAACTAAATTAGTTGGGTTCCAGAGGAGGTTGGAAGGCATCACGTGCACTATACTGTCCGATGCATGATGTAATGCAGAAGTCTCGAGCAGAGACGAGCAGTATAGCCGCTCCGCGAGTGATCTTATGTAAGTTGAGCAGTTTTCTAATGTAAAACCACTACCATACGTTCAATAGCATAGCTTCAACAAATGCTTTTCAACCTTACTGAGAATCCACAATATTCAAGCTGAATCTTTCCGCATCACAGTTTCACACTCGCAAGCCAAGGTTTTTGAGGGGGTGTACCCAATCGTACCCTCAAAGGTTGTGGAGATATAAAGTGTTCTTTGGGCCAGATACCGTATAACTTCGCATCCCTTCCGTATTCTTCTCCATGGAACATTATTAACTTATCTGACGTCATGCAATATTTGACGGACATGTGATACCTTCCAACCTCCTCTGGTTGGGTTCATATAAATTTACATGCATGGCTGCTATTACCTATTAGAGAGCTCATTAATTCTCATAGCAATTGTTTCAGGAGCTGTAGCTAAGGAAGTGGTGGGATTACCTGAGTGTGACCTCAGTTGACAAATGATGTGCTGAAGTACTGTCACCTAAAAGCTAGCTGTAGCAGTCCATGATCTAGCTTGGACCCCAATCCAGCTTTGCGCCCCCACCAAATTAACAGATTGACTATCCCTTGGTTCCAGCTGTTCATATGACTTGTGAGGAATTAAAGGGTAGCTATTTACTGTACACCAGTTGCAGTCCAGAGTCACATAATTAGCACAGACCGCAATCCAGGCACTCATAACACAGCTGTGCTTGGAATCATGCAGACCCTCCGATGAAAGTCAATAGGTCTGGTCTGGCCACATATCATGCACGTGTGTTGCTTTGGATACAATCCTAGGCAGCGGAAATTCCCATGCATTGCCCAGGTGGCAGACAGAAACAAATATTTTGGGCCCAAGAATACCTTATATGGCATCATTGCAATGTTACCTACAACATTAATAACTTTTCGAGTACTAGATACAACAGTTGAACAAATTATATACTACCAGTGGCAGAATCTCAACCTTGGGTGGTCTGGCTTGAAGTCGATGGTGAAGTGGAACACGCCTCCTTCATACGGGGTGCCCTCTGGGCCTTGCAGGTTGCCATGCCACTGGGTGAAATCGTGCATCAGGGGAGCCACAGACACATTGGGCAGGGGACTCAAGTAGGAATGGTAGAAAAAGTGAGAGAGGAAGAGAGGAGTAATGGCTGTGGCTCATTAATATTCTCACTTTTTTTTTTGAGAGACCGCTTTTATATAGATTAAGGCGGCATGTGAAGATGTAAAGTCCATCCCTACCAGCCCAGATCCAGTCACCTTTGAAGCCAGTGAGATACTTTTACAAAGCTACTGTATGCTAGGCAACTCTAAATAGCATTGCAGCTAAAAACAGTAATGGATAAATTCCATGGGTTTCTTTCAAATCTCCTAGGTAACCACTTATGGTTTGAGGTGGAGACTCACTTCCTCCGAACAGCAACATACTCCTTGAATAATCTCTGCAGGAGAGGAGAGCAAGGTACTAATTGAAACTGTGTCGTTATATAATGAACCTAATCTCATTCCCTGGCTACACACCTTCATGAAAGTTGACTCGTCTGTTAGATCAACGTTATCCAAAGCTCCTGACGTGAAATCCGACAGAGACGACACATCAGAGCTCTCCGTTGGTGCATACTCCACCAGTTTCTTGGCCAAGTTGATCCTCCCCCTTCCCGATCCCCCTCCTCCCCCCCTGCTCCTCCCACGCCCCCCTCTCCAGGACATGCAGGTAGTAAAAAAATGGACTCCCTTTTCTCAATAAAATCAGAAGTTGCTTGCGCTATTATTACTGCAGCTCGAAGCCAAGTTGTGCCTGTCTGCGCTCCGTTGCTGCACGCTACAGCGCCACCACTCAGAACTGACCTCAGAAACTCACAAAGACGATAATAATCAGACTAATGTCGTGACCACGTGCTCCAACTTTTTAATTAATTAGCATTGCTCGTGGCGGGAAGTTTTCGCGTCAAATCCGTGCATGCCAGCGGGTATAAAAGCAGCAGCACCGCCGCGAAACTCAAAGTTTTGTTTTTTTTGGCATTTTGTGTGAAGTCGAAGAAGTGGAGTTTCAGCTGCATTGGATGGTTGAAACCGAATTGACGGGTAAGCTTACGGCACAATGGCCGGGATTCCTTTCAAAGCCTGCATTCTTGGCGGAGCCGGTGGATCCGTCCAAGTTGGAGTAGTTGCACGCAACTACAAGAATTTCCGAGAGCAGCTGCAGACGAAGTACGGACTGGAAAAGGATTTTCAAGTATATCTGGAGGATGGGACACAAGTGTGCGATGAGGAGTATTTTGACGTTTTGGAGCCGCAAACGAAACTGACTGTGGTTCAGCGTGGTGTGAACAGAACGAGTGATGCGAACGGAACAAGAGGTTTAGTGATTAGTTGTTTGTGTGTATGTGAATTGTTGCTAACGTAGTAGCTGCTTTATCGAGTCGACATGGTATGTTAAAGCACAGTAGACTTCATGCAATAAAAAATTATAAGTGTATTCACAGGTGGTGAATACGCTATAATTAAAACGGCCAATGACGCGTAAGGTTTCAACCAATGAGAAACCGCCCCATCATGTTGTTTACTTGCTAGATGAGTGGCTTGGGAATTTGCTTTTTTAGTACAGCCTTTTGTAAGTTTTGCTACTGGGATGATGCAATACCATACCTAATGACTCACCTAATGAGACTCCAATTATTAACAAGACAATTAACACTCAACATCCCTTTCAGAGGTTTCCCTTTCTGTGTAAAGCTGTGGTACTTAAGGTGTTAAGTAGCTGATAACTGCTACTTTACACTTTTCTTTAGGTGAGAAAAGACTCGCTCCAGCTGACTCGGCCACCTCTTTACCATGTAAACGATTGAGGCTGATTTGTGGTCAACCAGAAAATGACCCAAAGGCTGTCTCTGCTCCAACAGCAGATCCAGTGGTCAGCAGCGACAGTGCCTCATTAATCTCTTGTTTACGGATAGCCAGCGTGAGTGGCAACGTAAACATGCGAATATCGCCACCACACGCAGTCCAGTCTCCCATCAGTGGTTCCAGCTCCCCACCACAGCAAACCCAGTCACCACTGAGGTCTCTGCGATCCCCTCCCTATCAACAACAGCCCCCACTCCAGTCTGTGGCTGCCACTGGCCTTACCACCCAGTTTCATGTTTCTGGCATGCAGCCCCTCTCCCATCTACCAATACTCACTCAGGAACCTTGCAGGCAGCTGTACCATCAACAACAGCAGTTGTACCATCAACAACAGCAGTTACAGCAGCAGCAGTTACACCATAGACAGCAGCAGCAACAGTACCCTCAAGCACAGGAGCAGCCTCATCTCACTTCACCTCCTGCTGCTGTAAGCTCCCCTTCTGTTGCGTATGCATCTGGCATCCACCCTCAGCAGACACTGACCTATCACACAGTGCAGAGGACGCCTAGCCAAGGGGGGATGCAGGTCTTTCAAGGTCCGTATGGTTATTACCGGTATCAGGATAATCAAAGCCACCTTCAAACCCAAACCCACCCACAACCTCACCAGCAAATGATAATGGTTTCGCCACCTGCAAACCAACCACAGTTAGTGGCACCTCGTGTACCTCTGATTCTCCCAAAGCCCCCAGGGCAGCTGATGCTGACCCACCAGTTACCCTCAATGCCCGATATGTTTCAGCAGAAGAGACCGCCACTACCCCCTCCCCTCTTATGCATGTCAATGGCTAATAGCATCCAGCGGAGAAACTCCGCTCCCGTTGCAGTATCATCATCATCTAGCATGGTGAGAGTGCTTAGAGCACGGTCATCAATTGAACACTTGACACCTGGACTCTCAGCTCAGCTCCATCACTTGCGCCAAACCACACTGGCTACATCAACACCGCGTCCACAGCTACCCTCCCACACTCGACCACAACCCGTTTCAGGTGTGACGGTACTACCCATTGGCAAGTTGTCTGTAGTGAATTGCAAAGACCTCACTACTTCTACGTCCTCTACTGATGATACTGATGAGGAAGGAAGTCTTTGCATCGTTGAGAAATCTTCTGCCTGCTCAACGCCAAATATCCCTCTGGATACCCCTCCTCTTCCACGGGCAGAAAGCCCCATCTTCAGTTTTGAGGCATCCAAATCCCAGAGCACGCCCCCAATTCCACCAAGTCAACTAGCCACTTGTATGCATACAGCCCCCAAAGAAGAAGCGGTCAAAGTGGTTCTGCAATACAATGCTGAGTCAGAAACCAGCAGAAATGATGACGTGAACATTGAGTCGCCTTCTGATATCGAGGTAGAAGACTCCAGTGGTCACCGGTTCAGTGCCTCTTCCCCCGATGATGGCTATGCAAGCAGCACATCTTTAGGCTCTTTGCCTGACATCACCAGCAAGCTCCCCTTCGCTGATTTTGAGTCTAGCGTGAAGAATTTTACTGCCACATCACTGCCAGTGTTGAAGGATACAGAGCATACTCCAGAGGAGGAGGAAACAGAAGTCACTGGAGATGTGGAGGCAGTCCACACTGATGCATCAGTGAGTGAACACAGTGTGTAAGCTGATAAGGTTGAGTGAACTTACGTTTTGATTTTAGGATGAT